>CM068952.1:34776526-34794263 GCA_035128595.1 Eptatretus atami | reverse complement strand
ACCATTGGCCCTATTCCAGTGGGGAATAGGGCCAAAAACGATGCATAGCACGATATCTCAAAAAGTTATGGATGGCCTCAGATGGAACTTGGTGGACAATTTTGGTGCATGACAAAGACGCATTGATTTGATTTTGGTTAAGGTCTGGGGGTATATCTGGCCTATGAGTGGGCTACAAGATATACAATGGTCAGACTGGCAGTGGTATGCACTCTACAGAGTGAGTATTTTTATTTTTTTTGTATACCTTGTCGAGGCTCGTGTGAGAGCTAACACACAACGCACAGCAAAGGGGGGGGGGCATGAGACAAGAGGGAGGGAGTGGGAAGGACAAAACAGTGGGGAACAGAGACATTAGGAGATCTGTGGAAGGGAAAGGGATGGGACGGGGAACATGGGGAATAGAAAATGGACATTACAGGGACTTTCAGGAGAAAGCAGGGAATTTGAAGGAGGTGGGCTTGGGTGGATTATCGGGGGTAGAAAAGATCGAGGATTTGGATGGGGGATGATAAGAGGTGGTGGTGAACAGCTGTTTTGAAGGCCTGGAGGAAGAATGGGAATGAATAGAGTGAGGGAGTTTATTCCAAAGGCGGGAAAAAGAGGAATGAAAGAGTGAAGGTGAGCAGTGATTCGTGATTTTGGTAGTTTTACCAGAAGGGGGTTTTTGGCGGACCTTGAGCGCCCTGTGGAAATATGGTGGGGACAAATCGCAGAGAGAGCAGGGGGGGGGGCGAGGCTGGAGAGGAGATGGTAGAAGACATAAATACCACCGACCAACCTGCGGTGGTTGAGTGAGAGGCCCAAGACTCAGCCTCAATGCGGGAGATGCCAATGATCCGAAATCCTTGGTTTCCACAGCGTGAAGCCGAGAAAGGTGGGAGGCAGGAGCACCAGCCCAGAGGGGAGAGCAGTACTCCATCAGGCTGCGAACAAAAGCTTTGTAAGTGGTCAGGAGCTCAGGTGGGCCGAGGAAGGACTTTGCACGACAGAGGATTCCCAGTCGACGACTGGCTTTGGTAGCGAGGTTTGAAATGTGGCTTTCCCAGGAAAGGTCATGGCAGATAGTGAGACCCAGAAGCTTGAAAGAAAGGACTTCTTCCAGAGATTGTTGAGAAAGTGGATGCGGGGGTTCTAAACGGTCATTTCGAAGAGACATAGTAAGAGTGTGAGATTTGTCCGGATTGAAAGACATGTTCCACTGTTGGACCAGTTTGTGATTTTATCCAGATCTGCATTAAGCGAAGAAGCTGCAGCTTGCCGGTCTGAGGGATGACCGATGGTACGGTAGAGGGTGGAGTCATCAGCAAAGAGATATAGAGGATTTCAAGAGAGTCGGAGAGATCATTGATGAAAACAGAAAAAGAACAGGGCCCAGAACGCTACCTTGAGGAACTCCAGCCTGGACAGGAAGAGGGGATGAAAGAACTCCATTTCGGGCCACACATTGACTGTGACAGGAGAGGAAGTCTGCGAGCCATGAGGGGAGATGGCCTTGAATACCATAGGAAGAGAGTTTGGTGAGCAGGGCAGAGTGCCAGACCGTGTCAAAAGCACGTGATATGTCCAGGGATACGGCTCAGATTTCCTGTCTGGCATTGAGGACCTCCATCCATTGATGGGAGAGCAGAAGCAGCATATCCAGGGTAGAGTGACCTGGTCTGAAACCAAATTGATTGATCAGAAATCAAGCCATTGGAGAAGAGGAAGGATTTGATGTCTGAAGCGATGATGGATTCCATAACCTTGCTGATGATAGGGAGAAGGCTGATTGGTCTGTAGTTGCAGGGATCTGTTTCTGCACCTTTTTATGCAGGGCAGTGATGTTTGCTGATTTCCAAGCAGCTGGCAGATGACCTTGAGCAAATGAGAGGGTGAATAGAACAGAGAGAGGGTGAGCAAGAGCAGAAGAGCAGGCTTTGAAGACACGTGGGCTGATGCCGTCTGAACCGGTTGCAGAATCTGAGTCGAGGTTTGACAGCAAGCTCTCCACCTGTCAGGAGAAAAGGACACAGAGTCCAGGGACAGTTGGGTGTGACTGGGTAAGGTGGGTAGAGAAAGTGATGGGTTTGGACACAAAGATTTAGCTGCAAACACCAAGTTTAGGCATTCAGCCTTTTCACGTGTGTATCAGCAGTGCGGCCATTTGAGGTAAGGGAGGGGATGGCGGGGGAACATACACCAGAAACAGATTTGATTAGACGCACCAGGATTTTGAGGAGGGAGAGAGGTTTGAGAGTTCAGACTTGAGATTAGAAAGATGTTGTTTTCTGGCTCTCCTGAGGGTAGATACACACTTGTTCCGAGTTTATGGAAGGAACTGAGATTGCCCTCAGTTAGGTTTGCTTTCCATGAGGCAAAGGCAAGTTGTTTCAGGACAACTGCTCACCACAAGCTTCAGTGAACCAAGGGCGGGAGGAAGGGTAGGCCAACTGAAGACGAGAGGGGATAAATCTGTGCATGAGGGAGAGCAAGTTTCTTTGAAAGAATTCCCAGGATAGTTGATGTTGGAGAAAGTAGCGATAGGAGACCAATCTATAAGTTTGAGGGCTGCTTGGAGACCCTGCCAGTCGCTTGAGTGAAATGCTAGACTTGACGGCGGTGAGGTGGTTCTCTGATAATAGCCAGAGAGATGTCCTTTTGACAAGGACGTGGTCAGAAGAACCGATCGGAGCAGAGGAAGAGCAGCAGATATTGTCAGGGAAATTGTCAAAATCAGATCCAGAAGAGATGGAGTACCATTGGTTGAGATCCGGGTCAGGAAGTTGACCGATTGAGTCAGTCCCAATGAGTCGCAGAAAGCTTTTTGCTGAGGTGCCATGACAGATGAGAGAGGTACCCACACCTAGCCAACTGGCATGATGACAATTGAAGTCGCCACATATGAGGAAGAGAGAGTTTAGATGAGAAGATAGAAGTTGGTCCAGTTTTTCGGATAGTGAGGTGTAGATGGAGTTATCACTGTTAGGTGGACGGTATAGTACATATATAAAACATAAGGTGGGAGTTGAGGGGAAGCCGTAGCCAGAGGTATTCCTGGGGGTGTGGGGAGTGAGTGCAGTGCATGGAGAGTGAGGAATAGAGTCTTTGATGAAGAGAGCAACTCCTCCACCAGGACGAGGCTCAGGTCTGTCATACCGGAGGAGGGAGTAATTAGGGAGAGATACTTCGGAGTCAGACACACTTGGGAGAGGAAAGTTTCTGTTAGGCAGATTATGTGTGGTTATATCAGTGGCAACCTGTATGGAAAGATCTGAAAGGTTTGAGCGAAGGTCCCGGATATTTGAGGTCCACACTTTTAATGAAGAGGTAGGGAGGAGGCTTTGGGTGCAGGGGGGGGGAGGTGGAGGGTAGGACAAGGGACGAGGGGGGGGGATGGTAAGGAGGGTTGTTGAAGTGTGTGGGGATTGCAGAATAGCTAGGGGAGGGGCCGAATGAGGAGGAGAAAAGGCTCTGTGGTGCTGGGGGAGAGGGGGGGGACAAGTGAGGGAAAGAAGGCAGTTGAGGATTTGAGGAGGTGGAGTGAAGAGATGGAGGTGAGAGGGCAGTGGAAGGAGGCAACTTTGTGGATGAGAGGGGGGGCAACTTTGAGAAGGATGAGTGAGCGGATGAATGGTGGGAGAAAGGTGAGGGGGAGTTTTGAGAGAGGTGAGAGGGAGGCTTGGAGGGAGAAGAGTGGGATGGTTGCTTTGAGAGTGAGGGGTGAGAGGGTGAGTTGCATTGAAGTTGGAAAAAAAGAATGGTTGATGGAAGCGAACATTCATAGCAAACTGGGGTTTTTAAAAGTTTTAGGTCAGAGATGCGATTAACACAGCTCTTGAGGATGCAATAAAGGTGAATTCAGAGAATGGAGAGAAGAAACGCTGTAACAGTTGGATTTTTTAGGCAAGATATGAAGGAAAGGTCGAATTGAGAACAGTCTGTTTAAATAGCAGAAGAGAAGTGCATTATGATACAGTAAAGAGTACCACACGTGTGAAAGAGGAAGATGAAAGGCTATAGAGTTCGTTTTTGTTATTTATTATTATTGTTTGAGAAGAGTTTTCAACAGATTAGGTCATGGAAGTGTTGAGAAAAAAATCGAGGAAGAAGAAGGGAGGAAGAAGAAGAGCAGAAGAAAAGAGGAGATGAAGAAGAAGAAGAAGAAGATCGAGACTCGTGAGTGTGCAAGAGAAAGGTAGCGTTTTTTTTTGATTAAGAAAGAAATAGAGTGATTAGTTGGGAGGGATGGGGGATGTTAGGAAAGTGGGGAAGATAGAAATTTGAAGGTAATGGGGAGAAAAAACAAATAAACACGATCGTACACTGAGGGGAACTGGTAGGCCTCAAGCCTCAAGGGTAGGCCTCAAGCACCCGGTAAGACAAGATCGACAAAATCTCACAAAATAGCACGATTTTTGAAACAAAACCGAACTAGGAACACACAGTAACATGTAGGTGAGAAAATAAACAGTTAAAACGGGAGAGATAACGACCGGAAACTTAACTTTGAGATCATCAGCAGAGAGCCCCAAAGGAGACCTGTCGACGCTCCAAACCCAGAACCAGAAGTCCAAAACCGACTTTCTGGTTCTTTATGCTTTTCCAAGTTTTTATTGTGTGTAAGTAAGAAAATAAATTATTGAAAGAAAATTCCACAAAAACAAATCACAGAACTTCATTTTCTTAAAACCTTCATTATTTTTACGGACCGTTTAAGGGAGCCCATTCAGTTCACGAAAAGTTCATAGTTGTGCACTGGAGGCCATCACATAGAAACAAACATATTCAGGGAATGGGGAAGGAATGGAAAGTTATAGTTGAGACCGGCCAGTTGAGACCAGATTGAAATGAACAGAGAGCCATGTGCAACTCACAATTCTGCCTTAATGTGTCAGACTCATGAAGCTCATGACCCAATGGCGGATCCAGGGGGGTTTACCAGGAGAACGTGAACCCCCCCCTCCCCTCCGCCCTTACAATGATGTCACATGATCGTTGTGCATGATATCACTGGACAATCGGCAATCGCACATCTTTTGCTTTCACTCAACAATTAATCCGAGCCGCGATACTTTTCGCCGCTGCTTCTGTATTAATCTCTGAGACTCAGTGTATAGTTACGGCTCCGAAGAGAAAGGCAACATTTTCGGGATCGTGTCCCACAGCAAAGTGCAGTACAATCCTGAACTATTTCACCAGGTAATTCAATGTTTCAGTGGCTACATCGTCCATTATTATAATGAACGATCTGATGATCCACAATGGCGAGTTTAGGTTTAGTGCTCGCGGTGATTTTGCTGCATTTTGTGCTTGTCCTTTGATATTTTCATTGATTTGTTTTGGAAACATTTTGTGTATTTATATTGTTGTTGTAAAGATCCGTCGCAAAGATTCCAAAATCTTCAGCTTTTCCTCAGAATCAGTTGGTGACAGGCCTGAGGCCTTTTCATCAAGTAGCTCGATATTCCCAAAAAAATTCTGTGGAGAAAGTAAATTTATTGTCAGACACTACTAGCTCTGGATAGATTAACCGGTTTTTCCCACTTGGTGACAGGCCTGAGGCCTTTTCATCAAATAGCTCGATATTCCCAAATTTTCCTGTGGAGAAAGTAAATTTATGGTCGGACACTGCTAGTCTGGATAGATTAACCGTTTTTTCCTCGACGATTACATTGACTTGAAAACGGCTTGGTGGTATATTTCACAACATGAGAACATCTTAACCTTAAGTTATCTTAACCTGCAACTGACTCGGGGACATTGTGGTCATTCTTGTCTGGAAGTCATCCTTGACTATGCCTCATGGCGCTGCCTTGCACACAATTCACACCTGTCGGCACTTAGCTAAAGCTCTTTCACATTAGTAAAGATTCTTTAACCAGGTCAGGCTGATCTTCTGTATAACAGAGAATGCTCTTTTAAATCGAGCCAAGCTGATTCTCATTGCTCTGAACAGTCATCATCTGATGCTTTTTGAACAGACCTTTTTGTTACTCTTTCAATGATAACCGACAGCCACAGGCACTGCCTTTACAAACCATACTCAGGCCATCCCTTTTCCAGCAGTCTCTGGCACTGGCTCACAAACCACACAGGTCATTCCTCAACCAGTAGGCCACATGCACATCCTGGTGCTTTGCTGCTGCTCTTTTAAAATGTGGCTGAACTGATGCTCCATTAACAGGTCTCGTTATTGCGTTTTGTGTCTCCAGCTACCACCATGTGAGCCCAGTCACACAGTTCATACGCAGGCTAGTACATAACTCCACTGCCTTAGCAACACTCACATTCACCCATCCTTCTATACTTACTCAGCCAGTTGTTGTGCAGCATACATACGCCAGCACACTTCTTCTGCAAGCTCTTCTTGGACTCTCTGGCACTTCACTCCCCACTCCTCCCCTGGCCTTGTTGATCATCCCGTCTATGCAGTCTAGCATCTGGGCCCCAACTGGCTCTCACTTATATACATCATTTTTGTCTTCTCCTTTTATTTTTGACTTCTGGCACACCAATGCTATCCTTTTACCTTGCACAGCCAATTGCTCTGACAGTACCTTCTTCCTCAGCCACTTCACCTCTCACCCAAGCAGGTTGTCACAGCTATGTGCTGTGCCGTTTCTGACTAATGCTCCTTTGTTGTTTGGTTGTTTTCAAAAAGTCTTTGAACGAAATCAAAATACATATATTTGAATTGACTTGAGCCAAAGAAGCTGTGGTTGAATAGAAATAATTTTCCCTCTATGACTAACCAAATATGAATTGAATATAAAGAGAGAAGGCATGGTGATGAAGAAATGACTCATCCAATTGTGATGATTATGATATTATGCAGCCAGTGAGGTAGGCTGCAATCACCTGCTAAGTTAGCCCATGTTCAGGTAAATGTGCCACCTCGGCATTGATGAATCAGGATTGGTGTCTGAAAAGATTATCTGCAAATGTCAGGTCACAAGCTGCATTGCTCTCTGGAATTTATATATTTATTATTGACCTCACAAATAACCACACGTTCCAAATGATATTGTTAATTCACATTAATTTTAATACCATTATATTAAGTGTATATTTTTTCATAACAATCTCTCTTGTGAGAATAGGTTTATCCTTCACTCCCCCAATCTAACCGATCCCTTACCACCATCCTCTCTAGATTGTGTAATACCGTTGTGTCTGGCAGGTGCATATACACACCAAGAAAGCAGACTACACCCATGTCACATCCAAGTGTGGCTCCAAGTATAATATCCACCACAAGCCCGGTGAGAGGATGGGTTATCAATAATTATACATTCCAATCCTAATAATTTTAATATAACTTAAGCTTGAGTGTAAACTCTACTGCCTGATTTTAAATGTGTGCATAAATTACTAATACTAAGTTATTATTAACTAGGAAAAGTACACGTCCCCAGTGATAAGAAAAGCAAGCAAAAATACCCGTCCCAAGTAACGGGGAAAGTTTAAGTTAATCTATCAATCTAAATTATTTCATGGACTTCAAAAAAGTTAATTGTGTTGTGCTCAAAAATTCCGGCCTTTTCAATTTGAGATCAATTGGTTGTCCTGTTTGCCAAAAAAATGCTATATTGGTCACTTTGCCCTCAAAACGGCAGAAGAGAGAGAGAGAAGAGAGAGAGAGAGAGAGAGAGAGAGAGAGAGAGAGAGAGAGAGAGAGAGAGAGAAGAGAGAGAGAGAGAGAGAGGATAAGGAGCATTTGTTGCCAATATATAGATACTGTAACAGTAGATTATAAGGTTTTTCATTACAATGATTACAATTGGAATGTAATACATTCATGACAATGATGTTTGAGCATATTTATCTTCGACTCTTTTGCTTGCTTCCTTCCTCACCTCAACTCGTAATTCCTTTAAGTCAGTTTATTGAGTTATTGTCTGATCAAATTTGGTCTACTCCTGATTAATAATCAAAGCATGAGTTCCTGACAAGGAACTTTGATGCAGGAGGAAGCCATTAGGCCCATCAAAACCTGTGCTATTATTACCAACCTTTGATTGTTTGTCTGTGCTCCATCCTTTTTAAATGCTGAGCATCAAGCAAGGAAGCAACAAGTACCATTTTGAAAGTCATTGCTATGTTCAAACTGCCAACCTCCCGGACTCAGAGCAGATGATCTAACTATTACGCTACCAAGTCTGGTTTAAGATTCAAGATTTAAGAATAAACAATTGACAATATGTGATAGCATACTTTCAGCACAAAAGAAATCACAATATTGCTTCAGCAATCTTCAGCCCTGATCACTCTGATAATGAATGCTGTGACTGTCTTGTATCCTTCAGGTGGTGGAAAAGTGAAAATCGAAACGAGCAAGTTAGAGTTTCGTGAAAAAGCAAAGCCAAAAGTCTATTCAAGGCATGGAGGAGAATACATGCCTGGGGGAGGGAACGTGAAGGTAAGGGTATCTCTGCAATCATTTTTTTTTTTACAGTGGAAAGGGTGAAGGAAACATTTCTCCTTAGATGCAAATGCTTCACAGCAGCACAGTAGAAAGTAAACCTGTCACAATGATGCAACTAAAATGGTCGGTCGTGAGTTTACTCCTCTGTTCAAAATCATACCTGGAAACCTATTTGTTTTATTTTATTTTATTTTAAACCACAATTTTAATACCTCAAATATAAAATAAATATGGGCTGTGTTTCCAAATTGTGTAACCATTAAAAAAAACCCTGACTGCAATAAGATAATTCATTATGTTATCAAGTATTTTATTAGTCACTGGAAAAGAGTCAGGTGAGCTTATGGATAGAATGTCATCCACCATAAAGGCCCTGTCACACCTTGACGTTTTAGCCAGCGTATGGCAAGGTATCAAAATGATGTAAACGCTGGCGTACGCTGAACTATTGATGTTTTTTCCCAGTTTGGACGTATTCATAACGAGTTGGATGTATGCATAACGTATAAGTAACGTACACAGAACGTTCGATTAACATATATATATAACTTATATCAACGAATGCTGAGCATGTTGTCGGCGTTCACAAACCTTTGCCAACGATAGTCTAACTTATGCATAGCGCGCGGCAGCGTATCGCCGACGATCACGTGGCGTAGCCTATTAATAGACTGCGGCTCGACGATTCAAATCAAACCGCACTAGACATTCGAAGTGTCAAGACCGCTGTCACACCTTGACGTTTTAGCCAGCGTATGCCGACGTATGAAAAATTTGCCGAATACGCTGGCACACGTCGAATACGTTATGGGTAAGTTTGTATACATTAAGAGCACGCTGAAGCACGCGGCATATGTCGGTAGTATGCCGAGTAACGTCGACAATTTTCAGCATGTTGAAAATTTTTCGACGTAGGCCAGCGTATGACACACGTTCCGCATACGCTGGCCATAAAGTTGTAGCACGTTACGCGATCGTTCCGTGAACACACGTTACTTGTAAGTTACTCATAAGTCGAAACATGTCGAGGTAATGTTTAGCGTCAGTGTTCCAGACTCCTGGTTTTTTCTTCTTTGGTTTTTTTTTCTTCGGCATGAACGCTGAGTTGACACTTTCGATTTCTAGTGCGGTTATGATTTAAATCGTTGAGCGGCAGCCTATTAATTATATTATATTATAACCGCATTAGAAAATCGAAGTGTCAATATCACCGTCAACGAAAAAAAACAAAAAAACAGGGAGTCTGGAACACTGACGCTAACATTACCTCGACGTGTTTAGACTTATGAGTAACTTACAAGTAACGTGCGTCGACGTGTGTCAACGATCGTATAACGTGCCTACAACTTATGGCCAGCGTATGCGGAACGTGTGAGTCATACGCTGGCATAACGTCGAAAAATTTCAAGCATGTTAAAAATTTGTCGACGAGCTCGGCATACTACGAGGTATGCCAGCAAGTGCTATGCAGCGCTCTTAATGTATACAAAACTTACCCATAACGGTATTCGACGTGTGCCAGCGTTTTAGACAAATTTTTCATACGTTGGCATCCACTGGCTAAATCGTCAAGGTGTGACAGGGCCTTTAACAACTGCAACTACTTCTCCAAAACTGCTGATGGGATTGTGACCAAACCTGGCTAAAATTACCTTTGGTGTGATTGAACTCAGGTTTGTTCATGGCATCCTCCCCCACCACCTATAAGTAGATATGGGTGAAACTCCTTCCGTATTTTTGTGATGACCCATACAGAGGTTTCCGTATGTTTATTTTCAGAAAGGCACGCCATAATTATGGGGAATTGCGGTGATATTCCGATATGCTGATTCGTTTCTTAACCCATTTCATCCGGATGGGGTGAAATGCTAATGCAACAACGCATCATGACCACGATCATGTGAATTAGTCCCATGGTAGTTTGTATTATGAGCTATTTTTGTCGAAGTTAGCCGGGTACAAAAGCTTGCGAGTGCGTTACCGTGATTTGATGTCGGTGTTGCGTATCCGCCTTTCATCACCAGTGGATTCGTCCCTACTGGTTCTCACATTGGATGGCATTTATATTTGTTTAGTGTTTAACATTTGATTTTGTTGTATTAATGGTGTAGTATTAATTTGTAATTGGAATGATGCTCTTTGGAATGAAAATAGAGATAAAGTTGAAAGAAGCTGGATGAAATTGTGAAAGCGGGTGGGGAAAAGGAAAAGGCGAGGTTACCCCGATCGGAATGGAAGGTTACGACGTTCATTCATCCCACGTGGGCGATTTATAATAGCTGTATCAGAGTGCTCGAGTTATCACCAAGACAGGACTTACTATTTATCCTTCGGTAGAATTCTTCTTCAATCATCTCACAAAAGGTCGAGGAGAACTTAAAGTGCCATTGAGATCTGTCGTGGCGTCATTTTGCCTTTCATGTTATAATACGTAAATATTCTCAAGCTTTGGTTGATCGAGGGTTTTCTGGAACCGGGTGCAACTAGAAAAGAGATGAGCAGGTTGTTTGGTTGCGGTTACAAGAAAGGATCAACTCAGATTCCCAACGCCTTGGACGTCTTTTCCTTCCATGCTAAGCATCCGCATGCCTGGTGTTTTGGGCACAAACAACCGCCATTTGTTGATGTCTGTCAGACACATTATACTCTACAGAGATCTTCTGTGCCTGGTGTTGTGCTGAAAAGGGTAACCCTTATTTTGGAGTTCCGCTGGCAATGATTCTTCCATTGATATTGGCACCTTCGTGTGGCTCATGTATAAGCAGCCCTCATTAGCTTAATAGCACCTTTGCATGTCTCGTGTTGCCTTACGCGGGTTGGTGTAGCTCATCAGAAGAGTTAAAAGTCGATTTCTCCTTGGATCCTTCATCAATATTCCTGCCTTCGTCCCTGCCGGATTCCAGAGGGCTATTCAGCTAAGTAGCTCCGAAACTTACCATTCCCTTGTGGCATTTTTACTCCTTTCAGAAGTATTCCCATCACTTATACATTCACGACTCCGACTGCTGTCCAACGCTGATGCAGTGCCCACTGTTACTCATTTTGTTCACCTCCGAAGTATGATGGACTGAGCCAACCTACCTGGTGTTATTTCACCAGGAGAGGGTCTCAAATCCAAGACCCTAAGATCTTAAGCCAGTCCCCCTAACCGTTAAGCCAACATCAGGCTTCAGCAATGAATGCTCAAGTGAAATAAAGAAAAATCTTCCCCAAATATCACATTCATTTGCATCGTTTTTTGTTACAATATGGACAGAATCACCCCCATAATTTATACTTTGACATCAATTTTTCAAAATTTTCTGGGGGATCATACCCCCAGACCCCCCCAGGATAATCTCATTTTTTCCTTTTTCTCAAAAGTTCTGCAGTTTCACCCATGAGTAGGTCATCATAAGGTTTAAAGGTCCCAAAAGTACTTGAATTTCTATCTCGTTTTGCTGACATTTTGGATTACAGGAAAACCTTTAACAATCTTCTGCTCTCAAACTGCTTAACTACCTTCAGAGATCAATGCAAAACTTAAAAATTGTGGTCAACTCTCCAAAGGAAATATAGTCTTAACAATGATGTCATCAGTCACGTGGTATGACTGCCATATTGGATTGTAAGAAAACCTTAAAAAAGAAATCTTTTCCGATACCACTTAACTGATCGATTCGAAACTTTACACATGTGATCGATATCGCATAGGAAATATAATTTGATAACAATGATGTCATTGGTCATGTGGTTTGGCAGCCATGTCAGATCAAAGGAAACCTTTAGATTACATATTTTCTAAAACTGCTTAATGTGAAACTTAAAATATATGATCGACTACCTATAGGAACATTTGATGAAAAGAAACTGATCTGAAACATAATATGGCCGCTAGTGATGTCACACTACAGAAAGTGGGCAATGTCTCAAAAATATGAACTGTAGACACCTTGGAGTTGCACCTTATCAGAGGTATAATTTTGACACAACCAGAAGTAACATAATCATACCGGAAGTGGGAAATATATCTCAAGCTAAGGCTCATATGCAGCAGGGAGTTTCTCTACTGTGAATATCATGTCAGTACTACCTGACTTTAAAATGTGTATTCTAAATCCAGCTCTTATATTTTTTACCCTGATCCATCCATCACTCTACTTTTTGGAAACCAGCCAGGTGAACTTCAAGACCATTGGTCTTCTATTATTGTTATTACATCAATTTTACTCCTTGTATTTATGTATCATTTATTTCACATTTAGAACATTATGTGACTCATGCTGGCAATCTATAAAAACATAAAAAGAGCTCACTCAGCATGCCTGCGTCCATCCGTCCCTGTCTACCTGCGTGCATCCACAAATGTCCTGCAGGGGATACCATCAACCAAGCCCAATCTGCAAACAGTATGAAATAGTTGAGTAAGATTTCAAACAGTGTGATACAGTTGAGTAAGATTTCAAACAGTGTGATACAGTTGAGTAAGATTTCAAACAGTGTGATGTAGTTGAGTAAGATTTCAAACAGTGTGATGTAGTTGAGTAAGATTTCAAACAGTGTGATGTAGTTGAGTAAGATTTCAAACAGTGTGATACAGTTGAGTAAGATTTCAAACAGTGTGATATAGTTGAGTAAGATTTCAAACAGTGTGATATAGTTGAGTAAGATTTCGAACAGTGTGATATAGTTGAGTAAGATTTCAAACAGTGTGATACAGTTGAGTACGATTTCAAACAGTGTGATATAGTTGAGTAAGATTTCAAACAGTGTGATATAGTTGAGTACGATTTCAAACAGTGTGATATAGTTGAGTAAGATTTCAAACAGTGTGATATAGTTGAGTAAGGTTTCAAACAGTGTGATATAGTTGAGTAAGATTTCAAACAGTGTGATATAGTTGAGTAAGATTTCAAACAGTGTGATATAGTTGAGTAAGATTTCAAACAGTGTGATATAGTTGAGTAAGGTTTCAAACAGTGTGATATAGTTGAGTAAGATATTAAACAGTGTGATATAGTTGAGTAAGGTTTCAAACAGTGTGATATAGTTGAGTAAGATTTCAAACAGTGTGATATAGTTGAGTAAGATTTCAAACAGTGTGATATAGTTGAGTAAGATATTAAACAGTGTGATATAGTTGAGTAAGATTTCAAACAGTGTGATATAGTTGAGTAAGATTTCAAACAGGTGATATAGTGAGAAAGTTATCCAAACAGTGTGATATGTTGAGTAAGGTTTCAAACGTGTGATATAGTTGAGTAAGGTTTCAACAGTAAAGTGATACAGTTGAGTAAATTTCAAACAGTGTGATATAGTTGAGTAAGATTCAAACAGTGTGATATAGTTGAGTAAGTTTCAAACAGTGTGATATAGTTGAGTAAGATTTCAAACAGTGTGATATAGTTGAGTAAGGTTTCAAACAGTGTGATATAGTTGAGTAAGTTTAAACAGTGTATATTAGTTGAGTAAGATTTCAACAGTGTGATATAGTTGAGTAAGTTTCAAAACAGTGTGATATAGTTGAGTAAGTTTCAACAGTGTGATATAGTTGAGTAAGTTCAAACAGTGTGAATAAGTTGAGTAAGTTTCAAACAGTGTGATATAGTTGAGTAAGAGTTTCAAACAGTGTGATATAGTTGAGTAAGATTTCAAACAGTGTATAAGAGTTGAGTAAGATTTCAAACAGTGTGATTAGTTGAGTAAGATTCAAACAGTGTGATATAGTTGAGTAAGGTTTCAAACAGTGTGATATAGTTGAGTAAGTTTTCAAACAGTGTGATATAGTTGAGTAAGTTCAAAACAGTGATATAGTTGAGTAGATTTCAAACAGTGTGATAAGTTGAGTAAGATTTCAAACAGTGTGATATAGTTGAGTAAGATTTCAAACAGTGTGATATAGTTGAGTAAGGTTTCAAACAGTGTGATATAGTTGAGTAAGATTTCAAACAGTGTGATATATTTGAGTAAGGTTTCAAAACAGTGTGATATAGTTGAGTAAGATTTCAAACAGTGTGATATAGTTGAGTAAGATTTCAAACAGTGTGATAAGTTGAGTAAGATTTCAAACAGTGTGATGTTAGTTGAGTAAGATTTCAAACAGTATGTGATATAGTTGAGTAAGTTTCAAACAGTGTGATATAGTTGAGTAAAGGTTTCAAACAGTTGATATAGTTGAGTAAGGTTTCAAACAGTGTGATAAAGAGTTGAGTAAGATTTCAAACAGTGTGATATAGTTGAGTAAGTTTCAAACAGTGTGATATAGTTGAGTAAGGTTTCAAACAGTGTGATAAGTTGAGTAAGATCAAACAGTGTGATTAGTTGAGTAAGTTTCAAACAGGTGTGATATAGTTGAGTAAGGTTTCAAACAGTGTGATATAGTTGAGTAAGATTTCAAACAGTGGATATAGTTGAGTAAGTTCAAACAGTGTGATATAGTTGAGTAAGGTTTCAAACAGTGTGATATAGTTGATAAGGTTTCAAACAGTGTGATATAGTTGAGTAAGGTTTCAAACAGTGTGATATAGTTGAGTAAGGTTTCAAACAGTGTGATATAGTTGAGTAAGATTTCAAACAGTGTGAATATGTTGAGTAAGTTTCAAACAGTGAAATATAGTTGAGTAAGATTTCAAACAGTGTGATATAGTTGGATAATTCAACAGTGTGATATAGTTGAGTAAGATTTCAAACAGTGTGATATAGTTGAGTAAGATTTCAAACAGTGTGATATAGTTGAGTAAGATTTCAAACAGTAATGATATAGTTGAGTAAAATTTCAAACAGTGTGATAAGTTGAGTAAGGATTTCAAACAGTGTGATATAGTTTGAGTAAGATTTCAAACAGTGTATATAGTTGAGTAAGATTCAAACAGTTGATAGTTTGAGTAAGATTTCAAACAGTGTGATATAGTTGAGTAAGATTTCAAACAGTGTGATATAGTTGAGTAAGATTTCAAACAGTGTGATATAGTTGAGTAGATTTCAAACAGTGTGATATAGTTGAGTAAGATTCAAACAGTGTGATATAGTTGAGTAAGATTTTCAAACAGTGTGATATAGTTGAGTAAGATTTCAAACAGTGTGATATAGTTGAGTAAGATTTCAAAACAGTAAGATATAGTTGAGTAAATTTCAAACAGTTGATATAGTTGAGTAAGGTTTCAAACAGTGAATAGTTGAGTAATATTAACAGTGTGATATAGTTGAGTAAGATTTCAAACAGTGTGATATAGTTGAGTAAGATTTCAAACAGTGTGATATAGTTGAGTAAGATTTCAAACAGTGTGATATAGTTGAGTAAGTTCAAACAGTGTGATATAGTTGAGTAAGATTTCAAACAGTGTGATATAGTTGAGTAAGTATTTCAAACAGTGTGATATAGTTGAGTAAGGTTTCAACAGTGTGATATAGTTGAGTAAGTTTCAAACAGTGTGATATAGTTGAGAAGTTTCAAACAGTGTGAATAAGTTGAGTAAGGTTTCAAACAGTGTGATATAGTTGAGTAAGATTCAAACAGTGTGATATAGTTGAGTAAGATTTCAAACAGTGTGATATAGTTGAGTAAGATTTCAAACAGTGTGATTAGTTGAGTAAGATTCAAACAGTGTGATATAGTTGAGTAAGATTTCAAACAGTGTGATTAGTTGAGTAAGATTTCAAACAGTGTGATATAGTTGAGTAAGATTTCAAACAGTGTGATACAGTTGAGTAAGATTCAAACAGTGTATTAGTTGATAGATTTCAAACAGTGTGATATAGTTGAGTAAGATTTCAAACAGTGTGATATAGTTGAGTAGATTTCAAACAGTGTGATAAGTTGAGTAAGATTTCAAACAGTGTGATATAGTTGAGTAAGATTTCAAACAGTGTGATATAGTTGAGTAAGATTTCAAAATAAGTGTGATATAGTTGAGTAAGATTCAAAAAGTGTGATATAGTTGAGTAAGATTTCAAACAGTGTGATATAGTTGAGTAAGATTTCAAACAGTGTGATATAGTTGAGTAAGATTTCAAACAGTGTGATATAGTTGAGTAAGATTTCAAACAGTGTGATATAGTTGAGTAAGATTTCAAACAGTGTATGTAAGTTGAGTAAATTTCAAACAGTGTGATATAGTTGAGTGAGATTTCAAACAGTGTGATATAGTTGAGTAAGATTTCAAACAGTGTGATATAGTTGAGTAAGATTTCAAAACGTGATACAGTGAGTAAGTTTCAAACAGTGTGATGATTTGAGTAAGATTCAAACAGTGTGATATAGTTGAGTAATATTTCAAACAGTGTATATAGTTGAGTAAGATTTCAAACAGTAAGATATAGTGAGTAAGGTTTCAAACAGTAGATATAGTTGAGTAAGGTTTCAAACAGTGTGATATAGTTGAGTAAGGTTTCAAACAGTGGATATAGTTGAGTAAGGTTTCAAACAGTAAGATATAGTTGAGTAAGGTTTCAAACAGTGTGATATAGTTGAGTAAGGTTTCAAACAGTGTGATATAGTTGAGTAAGGTTTAAACAGTGTGATATAGTTGAGTAGATTTCAAACAGTGTGATAAGTTGAGTAAGGTTTCAAACAGTGTGATATAGTTGAGTAAGGTTTCAAACAGTGTGATATAGTTAAGTAAGGTTTCAAACAGTAAGACATAATTGAGTATAAGGTGAAGATAGATGGGCCAGTTTCAATTTACATTAAAACAAAAACTCTTCCTCCTTCTTCTTCACTAATAATAATGGTGAGTCTCTGATTCCCATTTCTCATATCGATTAGATTCAGAAAACGCTTGTTATATTTAATACTTTTTATCAACATTTCCATTTTATTCATATAACAGTAAACATCACCCTATCAAACAATATTTCTGATTATACACTGTCTTTCGCTCTACTTGCAACAGGTGAGAAAACAACATTTAAAGCAGCTGATATTTCAATAATTTATTTGCATGCTTTTTAAAGGGTGAAAGTTAGTTAATTTTTTTGCCAGGTACCCCTTCTAGGAAATATGAAAACTGCGCACATATGCACAACCATTGACAACACGGTCTATAAATCAACAACAACCATACATAACACTAACCACACAACCATACACAAACAAAAACACATAAAAACAAGCCAAAACAAGAACAACAGCAATCAGAGATTTGTGTAGTTTTTTGTGTCGTATATTTTGTGTGGTGTTTGTGTACTGGTGTGTTACTGAATTAGTAATAGCGATAACTAGGACTGCCACTTTACAACTACTGGTAGTGATGACCGGGTACCAATACGTCTTGCTTTGATGCAACCCCGCTTTGATCGGACACTTCACCCTGACCCATGACGTTTATTATTATTATTATTATTATTATTATT
>CM068952.1:34720714-34736471 GCA_035128595.1 Eptatretus atami | reverse complement strand
GCCAGTGCCGCACCCCATGACCCAGTGAATCCATGACTCCCCAGGCTCGACCCAGATGTCTATTGACCTCTGGCTCACAGCCAGCAGAGACATGAATATCACTGCCAAGGTAAGTGAATCTCTTCATTGACCTCAACTTCCTCACCACATACAGGTACAGACAAGATAGCAGCATCCAAGATGTCATTGAAAGCCTGGATCTTAGTTTTGACAAGGAAATCCATAATCCCAGTGGCTCCAACTCCTCATTCAGCACCTCATGGTCCTGCAGAAGGATATCCAGATTCGCAAAGATGACTGCATCATCTGCGAAATCAATGGTCAGAGATCTTGACATTGCCAAATGATGCAATACAGTTGATCTCTCCGACATCCTCCCAGAATCCAGTCCAGAAAAGTGCTGAAAAGTGTAGGGCCAGTACACACCTTGACAAACTCCAGTAACAAACTGGAAATAAGCGGAATGGTTTAACCACCATCTCATCATACTGGCACTGGGTGGGGTACATCACCCCCCGCTAGTTTTTGCAGTCCTTGGCATCACCCTTCCCTTTCCAGAGAGGGACAAACAAGGGCCCCTCTTCCAGTCAGTTGGGATGATGCCTGTGTTCCAGAAAGCACAGACATGCATTACAACAGTGCAGCATTCCATCAGCTTGAGAAGTTCAGCATGGATGCCACAGATCCAGGAGGCTTTACCCTCATTTCAAAGGTTCACCACAGCCTGTGTTTCCACAAACGAAGGTGGATCACATTGATTGGAGGGTCAGCATACAGATAATAACACCCCTGACATCCAATCACAGCTGGTGATCAGCCTGTACAAGCCGCTCAAGTAACCGGCCCAGCGGGCTTCACTTCGAACTCCTCTGTCAAGAGCCTCC
Organism: Eptatretus atami; assembly: GCA_035128595.1. NCBI lineage: Eukaryota > Metazoa > Chordata > Myxini > Myxiniformes > Myxinidae > Eptatretus > Eptatretus atami. The sequence goes on along the minus strand of CM068952.1, from coordinate 34,735,587 downwards.
ACCTCTGCTATAACTGCAGTATACCGAGGGATGGGCTTTGGAGGAACGCAATGCGTGAATTCCACTGTAAGCAGGACGAGAATTACTTGACCACATGTGATGCTCTACCCCTCACAGATTTCCTCGCACATAGGCCTCCTTGTCCACCCTCAGTCATACGTACAGTCTTATCTCTCAATTTCCCTGAACAGTCAGCTCTGCCATTAAGAGGCAGTGGTGAGAATGGCAGTGAGGGCAGTGGTGGGATGCAGTGAGAAAGCAGGGTGGAGGGTATGGTGAGTGGATGCAGTGTTTAATGTTGCAGCAAGTGAAGGCAAAGGTGAGGGTGGAGGCACAGATGAGTGTGGAAGCAACAGTGAAGGGAGCTGAGTGTGAGGATGCAGAGAGTCGAGGTAGTGGTGAGGGCACAGTAGTGGAGGCAGTGTGCGGTCAGGTGTGGTGATGGTATGCAGTGGGGTGAGTGCAGTGAGGATTAGCAGTGAGTGGAGAAGCATGGTATGGATGGATGCAGGATGCAGTTGTTGGAGGCAGTGTGTGGGTGCAGAAATGGAGGCAGTAATTGGGTGCTGTTTTGAGAGGCAGTGGTGAGGATGCAGCGAGTGGAGGCAGTGGATATTGCGCAGCAGAGTGAGGCAGGTTGAGGGTGCAGGAAGAGAAAGCAGTGGTGAGAGTGCTTTGAGTGGAGGCAGTGGTAGGGGCACCGAGGAGAGGAATATGGTGAGGATGTAGGATGCAGTGAGGGAAGGCAGTGTGGTGTGTGCAGGAAAATGGATCAGAATTATTGTGGATGCTGCAGGGGTTTGCAGTGGTGAGGAATGGGACAGTGAGGGACGCAGTGTTGAGGGAACGCAGTGGTGGGGTGTGGTGATTGATGCAGTGTTGTGAGTGCAGCGAGGAGAGGCAGTGGTGAGGGTGAAGTGGGACACAGGGGTGAGGGTGCAGCTAGTGGAGTCAGTCGTGTGGGGCCTGTGAGTGGCAGCGCATAGTGAGGATGCGCAACGATCTGGGCAGTGGTTAAGGATGTATGCCATAGAAACAGCTGGTGATGGTTGTAAGCAAGTGGAGTTATGGTGAGGGTGAGGTGAGTGGAGGCAGTGTGGGGTGCAGGCCCAGTGCGAGTCAGTCGTGTGGGGCTGTAAGTGGAGGCAAAGATCTTCTCTCTTTTCTCCACCCATTAACCCCCTCCACCCCCAACACCCTCATTCCACCTTCTTCCAAATTTCCAGTTTTTCCTTCCTGAGAGTTTGCTTTTGTATGAATCTTGTCCACCCCATGCGTCATCCCCTACACCTCATTCCTCCCCACTTCCATTATTTGTCCAAGTCTCCTTCTTCTATTTTGTTCTTCAACCCTGCTGTTGGCGTTTCCCCCTCTCTCTACTTGTTCTGTTGCGTCTTCATCCGTTTAGGGTTCTCGCTCTTCCATGAGCTTTGACATTGTATACCAAACTAGAAGGGCACTTTGACATCGTGATGTCACCAGACATGCCTCCACCCACATTATTACATCATCATATATACTTGTACCAATTTTTATTTAAATCCCTGAACCCAGATTCAAAATAGTAAATAAATCTAGCTGCCAGACCATGTATCTGATGAGGTTGAAATTTAAAATATTTATTCCCGAAGACAACAAGATCAAAATTGTGATGTTTCACGTCGATTGATGAAGCGGTTCCAGAGAATGACTTTTTCAAAGATTTTCGTTCAATCCAACATGGCTGCCAGACCATGTGACCTATTAATTATTGGTGAACACCCTGGTATCCCCAAGGCTTGGGAAACATGTGGGTGAATTTTCCCCTCGATCTGTCAAGCCGTTCTGGAGAAGAAGATTCTTAAAGGTTTATTTTTCAAAAAAATCAGCTCCCAAACCATGTGACCGATGACATCACAGGTGGAGAACCTTTTGTTTTCGCCATGGAGAGGCGATACTGTAAGGTTTCACCTTGATCTGTTCAGATGTTAAGAAGATTTTTTAAGGTTTTTAATTTTAAAAAAAAAAATGGCTGTGAACCACGTGACTGATGACGTCATCACCCCCCCCTATATTTTCCCACCAATTTAGCCATAGATGACCCTCAAAAATTTTCAGACTGATCAAATAAAGCGTTCGCGTATGCAATTATGACGTCATAACAAAGGCACCTCTGACATCAAAAAAAATCACACTTGTTTCCCATGGGGAGTCCTTCAGATTTGCCATGTTATAAATTTTTTCCATGTTGCGATTTCAGAGATACAGAGGTCCAAAGGTTTTCTTTTTTTCCAACATGGCTGTATGTTGACAACGCGTGACCTATGACGTCATAATTATCATTGAAACATTCTACACGAATAGTCGCACCTATAGTGAAAATTTTGTGTTATTCGGATAAGCGGTTTCAGAGAAAACAGAGAAAACTAGAAGGGCACTTGGTGGAGAGCATACCTCCGCCACGTAATGCCTGATCCATGAGAACATATCGGGCCGGATACATTTTTGAAATATCGCGTTACACAGTACTATATCGTTTTTGGCTGGATCTCTCATTGGTGGAAAATCACTTCAAAAATTATATAATTCTCGTATCCAGATCCGGATTCGTATCTTCACCAACATCAAATCAATTCGTCCTTGTCACACACCCAACATGTCCACCAAGTTTCATCCGAATCCGTCCACAACTTTTCATACGCCCGATTATATATATATATATATATATATATATATATATATATATATATATATATATATATATATATATATATATATATATATATATCGGGGCGTATTATGTGATACCGGTCGTCCGTCCGTCCGTACGTCCGTTCCTGTCCGCACTCTAACTCCCAAAGTTTTCAACTTTCACGTTTCATATTTGGTACATAGGTACAGACTGTGGAGACGGTGTGTCGCGACATACGTTCGTCATCTAAAGTGGTTGCCATGGCAACCAGGATGCTGTTTTCCATGTAGTAGCACAATTCTGTATATACCTTCTTGTTGAGATATCCTGCACACAGACAGACAAACAAACAAACAGACAGAGAGGGGTGAAAACATAACCTCCTTCACCTTCGGTGGCGGAGGTAGCTAACATGGGTGGACGTACGTATGGACTGACGGACAGACAACCCGAAAACATAAAGGCCTTCAGCGACTTCATCTGCAGAGGTATTAAAAATATATATAACTTGACAGATCGAGGGGAAAATTCACCCACATGTTTCCCAAACTCTTCCATACAAGTGAGGGTTAAGCCAACATTGTTGCCAACCAATCAACACCTGAACACAACACTTACAATGCTGACAAGCGGTGTCTCTGTGAATCATTTCAGGGCCATGACATTTGTGTTGCTCATCATAAAAAAAGGATTTCTTGTTCGTGGAGATGTACAACTGCAAGTCCTGCTCAGCTCACCGACGCAATTCTCCTAACGAATCTGAAAGAAAGTTCCTTTGCATAAATGAATATTTAAAAGATCAACACCACAGAAGGCAAATTATTATTCTCATCACATTCCGTCCATGCAGAATCAATTTGAAATTCAAGTAACTGCCCAAGGATCTGTTTAAACGAGATAAGAGCTTGGGTTTGGGATGAGGAGCATTTCAGATGCAATTCTTCATTTCAGTCACATATGCCAAGTGGTATTTTAAATACAATGATATGTAAACAAAGCGTATAATCTTGAAACATTTTTTGAATGTTTCCTTGGCATTTAGATTTCGAGAAATCAAACAATTGTTACAAAAAAAACTATCACCTGCAAAGGAGTATGAAATTGGGATTTGGGGAAGATTTATTCCATACTATCTATTGGAAAAGAGAGGGCTGGAAAGAACTATGATTTATTTTTTTAAAGCTTTATTATTTTTTTGCAAAATGATAATCAAACATTTTTGTCATTGCATTGCACCACGCACCATCCAGGGATGACACCCAATAACAAATCTCTCCAACTTTGTCAAAATCGTAAAAACATGTTTACGTCCTAAGAATTCATTCATCAATACAAACACATAATTCCTCACCCAGAGCAACAGTGCAGCCAAAGCAGTGTCTTGGTCGGGAATACCTTGGGTGGGATGCTGTTATTTCCCCCATCGGAAGTGAGGATAGGAATTTGGAATTTGGCTCGGCTTCGAGTTAATATTAATCTCAGGGTTTGATTAGTCTTTTCAAAAGAAAAGTCTCGTAAGGCGGACTGTTTGCTCACAGGTATGAGAGGTTCTTTTGGATTACAAGCTCACAAGACTGTATGGTATGCAGTCAGCTTGTGGAGAGGCAGCCAGACCAATGATGATGAGGAGTACCAAGGATATACAGTTGGTCAGTATGTGATGGCACATGATGATGGAGGCCACCACCTCGAGTGGGTACTACCTCGAGTCACTGGCTCAAAATAAGACCCTCAAACATAGCACGTGAAGGGTGTTATGAGCTCGGGTGGTTTATGTTTGATGCGTTCGGCATGGGGTATTTATATGTAGATACACAAATTTTACTTTATATAATTTGTTACATTTGTTTGCTGAAGGAGATTGGAGCACACTTTTGGCTTGTCTGCGTTATCTTTTGTCTGGATCTTACTGTGATGGCAGTGGCCTGGATGGTTCTTTGTGAGGTCCAAATGACATGTTGAGACTCACCACCAATGTGTTATTCATTGTTCTAAAAGCCTTTAGCAAATATCCAATTTACAACTTAAAGGGGGGGGGGGTAGAGATGCCCAACATTTGGCCATTCCAATGACCCAGAGGCACTGTTTTGAAAGGAAGTAACGACACCTAATATACTTTTCTGAGAGCATGGAAGTGCTGGAGGTGTTTTCCTCCAACTAGACATTCTGAATGTGGTAGAGTTTCAGGACTGATGGGGGAAAAGGTGGCACAATGATCTGGGAGGTTCTAACTATGCGGGCATCTCAGTTTGCTTACTATCCTTTTAAAGACGAATCTCATAGAGTAGCCAGTGTTCAACATTGAAGGAGAGACTGAGGGAGAGCTTGGCCTGAAAGACTTACATCCACCTACGAGGTTTTAATCTGCAGCTTGATGGAGTACTGTTCTCCTCTCTGGGCTGGTGCCCCTGCCTCACACTTTGCTCAGCTTGACGCCATGGAAATCAAGGCCGACAAGATCAATGGGATCTCCCATGAGGAAGCTCAGTGTATGGACTTATCACTTTGCCATTGTTGACAGATCGGTGGTCTGTCTGTCTTGTTCCGCCTACTTTCTGGCTTTGCACCCTCTGTACTTTCCGGCTTTGTCCCCCCCCCCCCCAACCTCCAAACCCAGGTAGCTGCAGAGCGCACAGTTGCCCATGGTCCACTAGCTGCCACCTCAGACTGAAGCTGACAAAATCCAGAATCACTGCTCAACTCCACTCTTTGTTCTTCTTTTTTCCCAACTGTGGAATCAACTTCCACATCCTCTTCAATAAGTTGGCTTGCATAACCGAGCAAGTGATTACGATGGCCAAATGAACCGTAACCTGGGAAACAAGACTCGTTCCACAATAGTAATAGTCACAAACGAGGCAATAACTACTACACTGCCAAAAAGAATTTTCTTAGTAAGAAAATATTTTCTTAAACTAAGAAACGTTTTCTTGAAGTTTTTGAGAAAATTTTTCTTGCGGCTTGAAGGTTTTTCTCAAGGTTTTCTTGTTTATATGTCGTGCGTCCATAACTTTCTATGTTATGTGCAAATGAAATGTGTCCATAACTGGAAAAGAGATGAAAAGGAAAGGTATCGTTTTCACAAGAGACGTACATCTCAGCTACAAGTGTGATGAAAAGTTGATATCAAATTTGAAATACCCTCCAACTAATCACGACACATAAACTTCGAAAAATCCTGACCTAACCTCGATGCAAATTCCAGAGGTCATACATAACCCGAAGTCCAATTGTATTTTGCTGTTTTTAATTCCAGTTTCTGTGATCTTTTCATTATGGAAGAAAGGGTAATCTCGGTCTCAGTATGAGTGAGAGAAATTAGAAAAGCCATGTGTGATCATCGAGACAGTAAGCTGTGCAACTCAATGACCTTGCAACGAGAAGAACATAAGTAAGCTTCCAGTAATATCGCAATGGCTGATAAAAGCAGACAGGAGGAGAGTTTGTATCACATTTGCTGTGGAACTATTTATCCTTTGAGGTTCCCTTGCTTGAAGACTGCACATGCACCGCCCGTGTGCAGGATCGAAGGGAGGGGACAGTGTGCCAAGAAGGCGACGTGGCACTGTGCCTCCATCCAGGCGGTTATTTCTCCTCTCCTCAAACTGATCAAACGGAGAGGGCAGCTGAGCAAACAGACCACATAAGCTTATTTACATGAGGGATGGAGCCAAAATCCATGTGGTCCCTATCGTTCCAAAATGACTAGCATGAAAGACAGAGACAAAAGACACTTTAATGCACTTATAAAATCAATAAATCATGTGAAAACGTACAACTTATATCCCCTATTCAATGCTTGAAACAGCAGGAAATAAAGGCATTGTTAAGAGACACCTCTTTTTGTGTTTCAAAGGGCTAACAGTGGAGCTTATGCAGAACAAAGACATGGAGAGACACCTGCATTATTTTACACTCGCAGGGGCTACCTGACACTGCCTGGTGGAAGGAGGGGGAGATACCCAGAGCTGCTCAGCTGGCTGAGCTTTTCTTGGCAGGGGTTTCAGGATGTGTCGGACATTGAATAGCTATGGAGTTATTTGCCTCATGGTGGTTACCTTTTGCCTGCGAGCCGGCGGCAGCACTGCCTGATCCCACACCCCAATATACACTTTATAGCAGCCTTTGTTGGCCTCAAAATGGACGTCAAGGCCAATGTTTGGTAGCTTAAAATCTTGCCCAGATTCTAAAGAACTTACACCCAAAATTTGGGGCCTCTAGCTGCTACGGTTCAGCCATGAAAGAATAACGTACAAACGCACAAACACACACACAAACAAACACACAAGAAAAACCACAAACAAACACAGAAAAAACTAGAAGGGCACTTGGTAGAACGCATACCTCCGCCACGTAATGTCTGATCCCTGAGAACATATCGGGCCCATTAAATTTTTTAAATATCATGCCGTACAGAACTACATCGTTTTTGGTCCTATCTCTCAATGGTGAAGAATCACTTTAAAAATTCTAGTAGTCGGATCCAGATCCGGATCTTCAAAATCGAATCAGTTCATTCTTTTTCACACACCGAACCTGTCCACAAAATTTCATCCGGATCCGTCCACAACTTTTTGAGATATCCTGTATACAAACAGACACAGACAGAAAGGGGTGAAAACATAACCTCCACCTTCGGTGTCGGAGGTAAACACACGTACACTTCAAAAAATGTTCAGATTACTTGGACATTAAGACAACATATAGACAGATGTAGCTGATGGGATTTGAACCTGGGTCCCAGCATCATGAGCAAGGAAATTATACGGGACACCAATTAGCATTATGTGATCAATTTTGACCAAAATTTTGACAAAAAAGTTGTTTCCAGAAAACTTTTCTTATTTTAAGAAAATTGTTTTTGGCAGAGTCATGGTTATTGTCTCATATGTGACAACCCCACCGCCTTCTGGCACCCTTTCTTCCTTGCTGTCCATGCACTTTCCTTCTCAGGGTAACATTTTTGTACAAATATTTATTGCGATACATTGAGGTAGCAAGACAGTAGGGCTGTTTTCATTGTTTAACCTGGATTGTTTATTGTGGATTTGGACGACACGACAGCTCAGGGTGAGCTATGAACTGTTAACCATGATACCGTGGTAACAACAGATTAAGAAAGAGTATATGCACAACATATAGAATGATACAAAGGCACTGAGAAGTATTTGGGTATGTCAGGAAAGTGTTGGCAAGGAGAACTATTGCTAACACAGCAGAGCAAATGCAAACAACACCATTCCATCATATTGTGACAGATTTTGGAAACCCCTGGGGTGTCACATACCAAATGACATAAAATAACAGGGTAGTTATATCGTAGTATTTTGTTATGATAAATCTAGGAGTCCAACGTTTAGTATGGGGAAATAAGGTGTTGTGCTTGTGGCGTGGCTTGCACCATTGTCTTCTCTTTCTCTATTTCTGAACTCTCAGTACTTCCACAATCACCACTCAACCTTCATCCACACCACAACCCTCACAAGCCAACAACCTCACACAAAATAAACTGCGTTCACCATTGGCACAAACGCCAAACATGGCACCCCCCCCCCCCCCCCCCCCCCACCACAGCGAGTGAGTTTCGACATCTATGCAGCAACACCGTCAAGTTCTGTACCAGCCAATGGGCACCGGCAGATCACAGAAACCAGCTAATGAGTGCCACTGAATCGCAGAAATGATGACGTATTACGCAACAGGCAGCACGCCTAAAAAGTGCCCTGCCAAGTAGGCAAGCAGGTGTGCCACTCCTGGGAGCCACACGGAGGAGGGTAGGGTCGGAACACAGAAAGCAGTTTAGACTCGAGGAAATAGTTGGAGCTTGGGGCAGAGGGTTCTGATGGAGAGGTGGGGAGATCGCTAAGGAAGGGCTCCTGGGTGTGATCAGCACACACCAATTGACATTCTCCCAATCTGTGTCTCGACCGCTCAATCTGAGACTCCAGAGCATCAGCGAAGTTAACAGTCCTTTTCAGGACCCCCATCATACTTCCGCACCTTACACTCGCATCTCATCTCACTGACTCACTCAGAGCACCAGAGTTTCAACAGTCGCCACCAGTTCTTTCCAGAACACTCGTCATACTTTTACACCTCACACACTCCACCTCTCCACATACTCATGTCACTCACCCAGTTCAGTACCACGTGAGCCAGCCAGCTCAAATTTGGGTAAGGGCAGGGTTTCACCCATGCCCCTTCTCTAGCACTCATCTGTCGAACAACCTTCATCTTCTTCTTCTTTTCCCAGAATGAATGTGGCGCCTAAGTCATTTGTGTGCGTGGATAAGACTTTTCTCATGTGTACCTTTGTTTGACTTGTAAATATGTGCATTGTTGAATAATATCCCTTCCAAACTGTCAGGTTGTCTGTTTAAACGGATTAGACATACAGTTGCTGCTGTATCAGAGAGTTCATCCTTGCCGATTCGTTACAAGTAGAAAGAAGCCAACACGTAACCTATGGTAATGCTTGGCCGTATTCTGGAATCGGATGCACGTTGCGACGCACAGCACTCTATCTGGGGGGTTTAATTTTCCGGGAAGGTAAAGCGCGATTTGGACGCTGGACCCTACCCTAAAGTAAGTATCTCAAATGGCGTCGTAGTTGTTTAACAACCCATCGCACCGCGGAGTTACATGCGGAGTTGCCGGCTTCAGGATCGCTATCGGGGAAGTAGATTCGAGAACTCCCCTTGTAATCCACCCTGAGGCGAATCCGTAACAATATATTATAAACACAAATAAAATAAATGCAAAGAAGTAATAAGAAATCATTGTCTTTGTCTTTTCATCTGACAAGAATTTGGAGAGAGGATAATAAAGGAGTTTGAAGGAATTCTCCACTGTATTGCCCACCTTAGGAGCAAAAGAGCTGGACTTAAGGAAAAGTTAGTTAGGCCTAGGTCGCATTTGCCACGGCGGCCGTGGGGTCTCCAAAATCTACGGCCACTAGCAATTATATGGCGGCCGCAGTATTTCCACGGTCACACAATGTAGCAGTCACATATGTTTTTATTTTTCGGGGAGCTGCACAGTGTATTTATAAATTGTGGAGACCGAAAACGTGGGGTTGCCGTACGGTCTTTGATTTGATGTCGCACGGTGACCTTAGGGCGTTCCTGCGGCGGGCATAGAATTTTCAAGGCAGACACAAGGTGCCCGCAAGGCGACCGCAGGGGGGCCCTAAGGCGAACGTGAGGCCAGACGGACGGTAACAAATGGGTTAAATTTTATTTTTTTTACCAGTTTTTTTTTTCGGCTTGTCGAATTGCTACGGCGAACGTAGAAATGAAAAAAGTTATAACTCCGCATTATAATTCCACGGCGACCTTACGGCCTGTAAAATATAGCCATACGGCGTAGGGCCACCCTGAGGCCACCTCAGAAACTCTGCGGCCGCCGCACGTTTCTGTCAATTCAGAGGGCGTACGGCCGCCGTATCCTCGCCGTAGAGCAAATGTGACTTAGGCCTCACCAGAGGAGAGGGTATTGCATTTGGGTCCATTTGTCTGTCTGTTTGTTTCTTTGTCCGCACAGAACGTGAGTGTTTTCCTCTGCAACCACTTCTGGAATTGAGTCAAAATTTTCACTTCAGGTGCGACTACTCATGTAGAATGTTTTAATGATAATTATGACATCATAGGTCACGTGGTGTGGCAGCCATTTTGAAAAAAGGAAAAACTTTGTGCCTCTGTATCTCCGATAACGCCTCAAGGAAAAAATTGAAACCTGGCACATGGCAAGTACTCTTCATGGGGAATAAGTGTAATTTTAATTGATGTCATCGGTGCCTTCATTATGACGTCAAATTGCATACATAGAATGCTACATCTGATCACTATGAAAATTTTTGAGGATCATCTTGGAATAAATTGGTCCACAGAAAAAAAATTGATGACGTCATTTGCCACGTGGTTTGGCAGCTATATTGTTTTGTTAAAAAAAAAACTTTCAAAATCTTCTCTGAAACGGCTGAACAGATTGAGTCAAAAGTTTACAAGTATAACCGCCTTTCCATGAGGAACAAAAGGTTCACAATATGTCAAACATCACATGGATTGTCAGCCATATTGGATTTATCCGAAAACCTATAAAAAATCTTCTCCAGAATGGCTGGACAGATCGAGGAGAAACGCCACACAAATGTTCCTCAAATCTTGGGAATACCAGGGTATTCACAAATAATTTATGTCACATGGTCTGGCAGCCGTATTGCATTGAGCAAAAATCTACAAAAAAATATTTCTCTTAAACCGCTTCATTGATCGATGTGAAACTTCACAATTATGACCTAGTAGTGATGGGGAAGGAATCTTTTAAATTTTAACCTGATCGGTTAGTTTATATCTATATAGATATATATATATATATTATATATGTATATATATGTATTATATATATATATATGTATGTGTATATATATATATATGTTACGGTTCTCGCCCGCCGGAGTGCGAACGACCGCGTTTAGCCAATGGCGGCCGTCTCGCCCACCGAACGGACAATCCAGTCGCGGCTTTCCGGATCAACGCCGGAAACCAGCCACGGGTGTGTTTTTAAGCACACCACAGCCTAGTCAATATTCCACCCGCACGCGACAGGGTCAATCGCCGAATTGTCGATATACTTAATTATTCGCGCGGGCAGACTACCGAGAGACTGTACTCAACGGGGCCGCTGGGACACGAGCCGCTTAATGCAGCTTGCTCCGTTTTGGGATAACGAGCGGGTGTTATCGCGAGCCCCGTTGGACCCGATCTCTTTACCGGCTATTTAAAAACCCACTATATTCCGAGTGCAAGATGGCAGTTCAATCAAGGGAAAGACGCAACGAACAGGGTACATTTAAACAAGCACATTTATTTCACAGCCAAACATGCACGTATACGGTCATGCAATGAATGGGGGTAGGGACAAGATGCAAGCAAGACAAAGAGCTACGACCGTCTATTTATTATGTACACACTTAACAGTTCTACTTAGCGGACAAGGCGCCACAACGTTCATTTCGAAGCAAAGAAAAAACCCCAGGACAGACGAGGGGCAGACTGGACCCATTGGGGTCTTTATTGACACGGAGCTGTGTAGACCGCAGAGGCTCCGCGAGACCGGGGCTGGATACCTTCACCTCGCTGGGGCGACCCGCGACGTCCGTCTCCACGACCCACGGTAAGGCACGACTCGGCAGGCCACGCGCCTTGGCTCAGCTGCGCTCTCTCCTCCTTTCCACACGCCTCCACAACCTCCGCAGCCGACGACTCAGAGAGCGACCGTGAGTGAGAGAGACCAGGTAGAGAGAGACTGACTCGACTGACAGGGAGCGAGCGACCAACCTCCAGACCTCCAGATTTTCCGACCTCTCGACTTTCCGACCTCTCGACAGAGAGACTCAGGAGAGAGACTCTCTCACCACCTCGCCAACCGCCAACTCAGACCTCGCCCGCGCGTTCAGCGCACTCTTTTATAACCACGGGCCTCCGCCCCCCCCCTTCTCGGCGCGCGGAGGAAAATTCCAGGAGAGATGCGCTCGGCTCTTTTGGTTTGATAACTGCCTCCACGCGTCTCTTCCGCACGTGTTTTTCGTTGGGGGGGGGGGGGAGGGGTGAGGCTGTCGTCCGTTCTCTCCTGACGAATGTCAGGCTTCTCACAACCCTGCTGAGTGGGCAACGTGGTGGTGGTTACGGTGGCTGTTGTAATGGTCGCGTGGCTGGCGTTTTGTGGTGGTCGTGAGGGTGGTGTGGTTGGGTGCTTTTGGTTAAGGAGGTTGTGTGAAGGCGGTGGGTGAGAAGGTGTTGGTGGTGGCGGTGGTTTTTTGTTGTGAAGCGGTTGATGAGAGCGATGTTGGTGGTGGAGGTGGTGGTTGTGAAGCGGTTGGTCCAAAATAACGATAGTAAAAGAAAAACGGCTAACTCAAAGATCACAGCCCTGATCACACGAATAATTCCCATTAGACAACGGTGGGGAAATCTATCTGAACACAGACTTATCGGAATAACTGAACTAAGGACCTATATGGTGTTCTGCGAATTTCCACAGCCGTAACAATATGTATATATATATATATATATGTATATATATATATATATATATATATATATATATTATATATATATATTATATATATATATATACAGTCATGCGCCGCTTAACGACGTTCCGGGCAACGACGGATCGTATATATGACGGATCTGCCAGCTCTGAAAAAAAAAAAAATGAAAAAAAATGTAGCTGAAAATTCCTATCGCCGAGTGATGTAGCCGACGTAGCGCTGCCAGTGTATAAAAATAGCACATACATTTATGTACGCTGTACAGTACATAATACTTCATAATGATAATAAACGACAGTGTGGCCCTGTTATATATGCGATCGTTGAGGTCCATAAAATGTATTCGCGAAAAAAGCAGGGTCGTGCTAAATCGGATTCAAGGAAATCGGCTTTCAAACTGAACCAATGTTTGCACGTTTACCTTCCAGCAAGTAAATTACCTTTGAATTGAAGAATTCCGCGAATAAATCGTTGTTACAGTCGAAATTAAAACACAAATTTCTTTTTGGTGAAGCTTTTCATGTTGTTGAAACAATCGCACTGTTCCGAAAATATATATCAATTGACAGGAGCTCGTTTTCATTTATAAATTATAACATCGATGCAATGAGTACGTATTTATAAATCCAACAACTATTATTCACCTTTCTATAATTATCGATGCGAGAGGAGATTGTAGCTTGCTGCTAAACAACACCGATGGCCGTCATGAACAGCACAAAGGTAAAACTAACGTGTCTTCCGTCTCTCTTGGATGTGTGTTACAATTGCGACAGTATTCAGTACAGTAACATGCGTACAGGTTTGTATCCGAGGAGCAATAGGCTATACCATATAGCCTAGGTGTGTAGTTTTGTGTAAGTACGATGTTCGAAAACGAAAACGAAAAAAAAAAAGATGTTCGCACAACGACGACGTCGCTTAACGACGCGTTTCTCAGAACGTAACCCGTCGTTAAGTGGCGCATGACTGTATATATATATATATATATATATATATATATATATATATATATATAATATATATATATATATGTGTGTGTATATATGTGTACATATGTGTATATATAATGTGTATATATATGTATATGTATATGTATATATGTATATGTATATGTATGGTATGTATGTATATATATATATATATATATATATATATATATATATATATTAATCCTGGTGTTGGCGCAGTGGTTAGGGCAGCGGCTTGGGATCCAAAAGGTCCTGAGTTCAAGCCCCGTTGGGTCACTGAATTAATACACCAGGGGGTTGACTCAGCCTGTCATCCTTCCGAGGTCGGTGAAATGAGTATCAGTATACTGGGCCGGTGTATACCCCGGTTAAATAGGTGTACCATATCCCTGTGTCGTAAGAGGCGACCAGGGTTGCGTCAGGAAGGGCATCCGCGTAAAACATGTGCCAAATCACTATCGGATCATACGGATGATCCGCTGTGGCGAACCCTAACGGGAGCAGCCGAAAGAAGAAGAAGAGAAGATGTATATTATATATTATATATATATATATATATATATATGTATATATATGTTTGTATATGTATGTATATATATATATATATGTATGTATATATATATATATATATATCATTGCGGTTTTGAAAATTCACAAAACACCATTCAGGTTCCCCGAAAATCAGTTATTTCAATAAGTAAGTGTTTCAGGTTAGGATTCCCCCACCAATGTGTAAAGGGAATTATTCGTGTGCCGGGCTGTGAATCTTGAGGTAGCATTATTCTTTTCTATCTTTTATTTCAACAAACATCCCCGAACAACAGAAACACCATCACATCCTCCTCAACGACAGCCGCAAAATGCCGTTGGTTGCGGACACGCTGCGCAAACAGTAAAAGCCACATTACAACCGACCGTGCGCAAACGGCCGCGGAGCGGCTAATTTGATAAGCGGATCAAAAGGAGGTCTTCCCCGAAAGCACCCTGTGACGTCAAACTTGGGGTTTCCCGCGAGGCTAACCAGGGGTGAGAGGTCGGAGGTGAAAAGTGGGCGGAGCTTGGCCTCGGGTTGAGAGATCAAAGAACGGCTTGCCTCGGGCCAATATAAGGGCGGAGCTCGGATGAGTTCGAGGCTGACTTCGGAGATTCATCGCTGACTTCGGAGATTCATCGCTTA
>CM068952.1:34700765-34718720 GCA_035128595.1 Eptatretus atami | reverse complement strand
GGGCAGAGAGAGATGCTTTGATGACATATTGTTATTCATCTCTAAGAGGATTGAATGAGAAGAAGAAGGTTATTATTATTGAAGTGATTTGAGGTACCCGAAGTTGATCTTCATAATAAGCATAAGACCTTCCTTTTGGATGTGAGAAAGAAACCCCAAAGAAAGATGGTTAAGTGATTAATTATCATAAAAGTTTTAATATTAAAGGTAAATCAACAGAAAGTTATTAACAACATTCTATGATAAAGAGGGATATGTTTTGCATCAAGAACTTGAGACAATATTTATCTGCTGGGTGAGAGTAGCTAAAATTCATAGAGTTTTAAATTTAAACAAAGTCCTTGATGGAAAAGTATATTAAATTCATACAGATATGAGAGCAAATACAAAGTAAAATTTGAAGGGGACTTTTTATAAATTTAATGATAACGCTGTATTTGGAAAGACTATGGAAAATGTTAGAAACAGACAAAACATTAGATTCGCAACATCTTGGAAAGAAGCTTCTAGATTGATAAAGGAAACCAAGATTTTGAGAGAGAAGAGGTTTTTTCAAGAGAACTTTTCTGCCATTCATATGAAAAAGGAAAATATTGTCATGGATAAACCAATTTACATTGGAACAGCAGTTCTTGATTTATCAAAGATATTGATGTATGATTATTTGTATAATGACTTAAAGAAAGAGTATGGTGAAAATGTTTCATTGTTGTTATGGACACTGATAGTTTTATTCTAGATATAAAACTGATGATGTTTATAAAGATATGAAGAAAACTATTGGATTATGATACAGTAAATTTTTTGTAAGAAGAGCGAGTTATTTTCAAAAAAGAAGAAAAGGTTATTGGTAGTTTAAGGATGAGTTGGGTGGAAAAGTAATGAGTGAGTTTATTGATTGAGAGCAAAGCATATGCTTATAAGTATGGTGATCAGATTGATTAAAGGTTAAAGGGAAAGAAATATTGTAATAAAGAAATCAATAACTTTTAGAAATTATATAATTGTTTGATGAATAGAAAGAAGAATATAGGAAATGAATACAATAAGAAGTTATAAAACATAAGATATATAGTGAAGAAGTAAATAAAAAGGCATTAAGAGCCTTTGATGATGAGAGATTTATTTTAGAAAATGGAATAGATTGTGTTCCATATGGATATTGTATGATAGAGTGAATAGAATAGATTGTTTTCATATGGACACAGTTTTTAACGATGGGACGTATGGGTTAGGGTTTTTAAGGGCTACCGCCGGCGTTTTCACGGTATATAAATGGTCGAACCAAGTATTAATCAAACTAAAGAGTGGAGAAAATCTCAGTCTTGGTATATAAATGGAAAACATAATGAATTGTGGAAAATATCAAATAAGTCTTATTGAAAAAATAACTAAAACAAAGGTAAATAAAACAAATAAGCGAAATCATTAAAAACTAGTAAGTTAGAGGATGTAAAGAAAAAAATAAATATCCTTCAATGGACTGAAAATTCGATGGTTATCAATTGAACAATGGAAAACAATTTACTATAATCTCAAAATGATATGTGGCTCAGGAGGTGGTCCAGATGAGATCATTAGAGAAGTATATCATTTCGTAATGGCACAAAAGGGTATCTTAAAAATATAAAGATTCAAATGTTTTAATTTTTAAATAATTTTAGATGGGGATTATTGTGCAAAGAAATTTAAACTATTGAAGGAATTTGAGAATGAAACAAATCTTTATAGGTTCAATGAGTGAGCTAAACAATATGCAATTGGTTATTTGAAAAGAGTGTCCCTAGGCGTTACATGTTTCAGATATTTCTTCAGAATCACCTTGAACAAACCACATTACTACTTGAACCAATCTTTATCTTGTCGCATTGGTTTTATTTGAATAGAGTGCCCCTAGTTAAAGGGGAGAACCACAAATATACCTTGGTATAAAAAGGGGGTGTATTTTTAAGGGAAAAAAAATATGAATCGCTGAAAATCCCCCATTCATTTACATGGGAAAGTGGCGCAGAATCAGTATATTCACCCTACTCATAAGTAACACACTACGCCGTCATGGATAAAATCCTGCAGCGCACGCAAGGTCCCTCTGCTCAAGCCAGCGCATGTCCAGGCCCGTCTGAAGTTTGCCAATGACCATCTGGATGATCCAGAGGAGGAATGGGAGAAGGTCATGTGGTCTGATGAGACAAAATAGAGCTTTTTGGTTTAAACTCCACTCGCCGTGTTTGGAGAAGAAGAAGGATAAGTACAACCCAAGAACACCATCCAACCGTGAAGCATGGAGGTGGAAACATCATTCTTTGGGATGCTTTTCTGCAAAGGGGACAGGAACGACTGCACCGTATTGAGGGGAGGATGGATGGGGCCATGTATCGCGAGATCTTGGCCAACACTCCTTCGCTCAACAAGAGCATTGAAGATGGGGCGTGGCTGGGTCTTCCAGCATGACAACGACCCGAAACACACAGCCAGGGCAACTAAGGAGTGGCTCCGTAAGAAAAGCATCTCAAGGTCCTGGAGTGGCCTAGCCAGTCTCCAGACCTGAACCCAATAGAAAATCTTTGGAGGGAGCTGAAAGTCTGTGTTGCCCAGCGACAGCCCCGAAACCTGAAGGATCTGGAGAAGATTCTTATGAAGGAGTGGGCCAAAATCCCTGCTGCAGTCTGTGCAAACTGGTTAAGAACTATAGGAAACGTCTGATCTCTGTAATTGCAAACAAAGGTTTCCTGTACCAAATATTAAGTTCTGTTTTTCTGATGTTCAAATACTTATTTCATGCAATAAAATGCAAATTAATTATTTTAAAAATCATACAATGTGATTTTCAGGATTTTTGTTTTAGATCCGTCTTTCACAGTTGAAGTGTACCTATGATAAAATTACAGACCTCGACGTGCTTTGTAAGTGGGAAAACCTGCAAAATTCGGCAGTGTATCAAATACTTGTTCTCCCCACTGTACATATTATATTATATATACATTACATATACATACATATACATATATATATAAAATAAATATATATATATATATATATACATTGTTGCGGTTTCTGGGTATCGGTATCGTTATCATAACGATGTGCCTTCATCCCTCGCTGGCAGCAGCGGACTCCCCATGGATGGTGAACGTCTTATCGTCTCTATGGCCAGCAAGCTGCGATCGAGCCAGGGATTGTTGTGGGCCACGTTGGCACGCGCAGAGCAGGCGCGTTGATCGGCGCTGGTCAGGCGCCCGAGTGGGCATGTGGGACCCTCGGCCGGTTGCCAGGCATGGCTGGGGGGCTTTGCAGGACGATTCGCGTCGTTGATCGGCGCTGGTCAGGGCCCGAGTGGGCATGTGGGACCCTCGGCCGGTTGCCAGGGCACGGCCCGGGGGGTTTTGCAGGACGATTCGCATGCCAATTTTGGTGTGGGCGATTTGTGTCTGTCGTGGGTTGGGGCGGAATATTGCCGCTGTCTGAGATGACCTTGCCGGAAACGAAGTGAGGCGGTTTCCGGCCAAAGTTAGTGGGCACGTGAGGGGTCAGGGCCAATTGGAGCGCCTGATTCAGGTGATGATGTTTCGCTTCGGGGTGGCCCCTCCCCCACGCTGCAAGTCCTATAAAGGTCGGAGCGGTTCTCCGCCTTTCTCTGCCTCTCTCTCGCTCTGGCCTCGCCCGTCGCCCGCCTCCTGTGCCTGGACTCCGCCTCTCCCGCTCTTGCCCTCGTCGACATCGCCACGACCCGCCTCCTGCTGCCTGGACTCCACCTCCTGTCTCCGCCCACACCGCCAAACCTGGTCCCACCTCCCACTCCATCCACGCACTCTGGACTCCACCCCTTCTCCACTCAGGCCCCTCCTTCACGAACAGTCTCCACACGCTCTGCTGAAGCCAAGACGACGCGCCAGCTGTTGGGTGCCACACTACGAAGCATTCCCCCCCCCCGAACTTATTGGGGCGGCGTTCGTTGGCGATCAAGAACAAAGGTACCGAGATGTAGCCTCAATTCCTCTCCCTTCTTGTTTCAATATCCCTCTTCATCGGGTTTTCTGTGTGTGTGTGGTGTGTGTGTGTGTGTGTGTGTGTGTGTGTGTGTGTGTGTGTGTGTGTGTGTGTGTGTGTGTGTCCTGTGCCTGTCTGCTTAAGTAAGACTGCAGAGATCGTTATTGTTATTATTTTCGCGTTAAGTCTGCTCTGTGTCCCTTTTGTAAGTTGCCTGTTTATTTGCTGCACCACACCTCTCTCCCCTATCTCTGCACCACACACCCCAATAAATCCTGATTGAGCCACATACATTCCTCGCCCATTGTTAATAAATAATTATTAGGAATGTTCCCAGCTCGTCTTTGTGGTTTCTTTCATTGATCCAGCATGGTCCGAATCCTAGCTTAGCCGGGACTTTATTCCTAATGATCCATTCCTTTTAGCCGGTACATCCTTGGCAGTGTCGCTCGGCTGCATCCGATCTGGTAAAGTGATCCGGTCCGGTAGAGTGATCCGGATCGGACAAGGCGTACCGAGGGTGTGTTCCCCGGAACTTAAATCACGTGATTAATTAGGTAACCCGATTAACCCATAGACGGGAGGACCCTCGGTCACGCGGTTGAGTTATTGGCGTCCACGGTCAGTTAAGCGACCCACTGTGCCACGGAATTATCCGTGTGCGACGGCCTACAATTCCGGGGAGTCTGGTGGGAGTCGTGATAGCTTCCCCCACCGAGTGGTCTTCTCACCCGACCCCCGGCCCGCAACCACATATATATAATTAACCGATCAGGTTAAAATTTATGTATATGTATATGTATATACATATACATATACATATATACATACATACATAGACATACGTACATATAACGTTTTCATTGCGCATAATTACCCCTCACAATTCTCATTTATACCTAATACTCCACCTCTCTCCTTTCTTCCCTCTTCCAGCTTGTGGCTGCAGGTAGCATCATTGGCTGAAGGTAGCATCACTGGCTGAAGGTTGCATCATTGACTGAGGATGCAGCTGTGCTGCTGATGCAATGCTCCTATCAACAGTACACTGGCACTCATTTCACCAACCTCAGAAGTATGACAGGCTGAATCAACCACACCTGGTGTTAATTCAACGAAAGACCGGGGCTCAAACTCAGGACCCTAAGATCCCAAGCCAGCCACCTTAACCACAAAACACCAGGCTTCTCCCCTGCCCCTAGAGAATCCACATCTCTATGTTATCTGGTTGAGAATGAGTTTTAGTGGAGTGGATATAGCATAGGCATGATTGGCAGAGTGGCCTTCTCCTGTGCGTTGGCTTTATTGATTAAATTGTCTGGCACGATATCCTGGAATTATGTTCACTTGCCTTTGAGCTGTCTATCCTAGATTTGAATCTTAACTCAACCATAAACCGCTACTTTGGTGTTTTGCACGAGGAGCAACACATCAATGGGTGTATTATGCAATGGAAGGACAAAGCTGGAGGACCCATCTGCCAGCTGAACCAGGAATATCCCATATTGTTTTCACAAAGAATAGGCCAATTTTCCCTGGCATCTTGAACAAATTCCTGCACTGCTGGGAAGGCAAATGCAAACCACCCAGCATAACCCTTACCGAGGCCGAGGGGCTGCTTCGGCAGCACCGACTCTTGTTAAATGTATGATACGTTTGAGTGCGGGGATCGGACAGACTGTCCTTATAATGCAGTGCACTAGGGGACGCTGCCGACACTAATCCTTTGTTTGGGGACAGAAAGCTAGCGAACCAATCTGTATTTTTCAAAAGGGATCCCATTATTTCAAAAGGGCAGGCAGATTTTGTGTCAATACATTGTCATATTCTTGTGGTGAGGTAAATAATTAGGACTGGCAGGATGGCCTGGAGGTACGCACACTCGCCTCTCAGCTGGCTTGTTGGGTTTTGAATCCTGAACCAGCTATAAACTGTCATCCCTGTGTTTAATCGGCAGAGTGATTCATCAATGTGTGTGCTATCCCTCGGATGGACGTTAAGCAGATATCCCATCTGCTATCATTAGTTGGTGGACGTTAAAGTTCCCAAAGAGTAGGCGAGTCCTTCGCAAAGAGTCGGCGAGCAATTGCTGGCACCATGGCTAAATTCCTGGCCAAACTACTGCTGGGAAGACAATGGCAAACCACCCAGTATAACCTTGCTCAGGAAGCTGCTTCAGCAGCACTGGCACTTTGTGAAGAGTGTGGTACATCAGAGAGAAAGGGAGAGAGTGAGAAAAAACAAATTAGCACTACTTGCAGTTGACAGGTGCTGCAGCATGAATATTTTGCCTCAAAACAGCTCCACCCACCCCTTACATCTAAATTTCATTGTAAACATGCCATTTTCACATCTTCAGAACATGTTTGTTGATTGCATTCTTTGACACACCTCCACATCAGGCAAGCAGCAGCCAAATCTTTCAGCCAATCTACACATCAGAATCTGAAATGATACCGGCAACATGCCATTCAACACACATTACTCACATCTTACTCCCTTATCTTCTTATAACCTCTAATCCTATCTTCTGCTCCAACTTGGACTTGTCTGACCATCAAATGACCTATCCAGGAACGATCGAAGGCAGCTTCCCAAACGAAATGTCAGGTGTGCACATTAAGATGTTGTCAAAAGCTTTTTCCCTTTTCAGAAAGCTTCTGAGCCAAAAATATGAGAATTCCAATGACATCTGAAATGTGTGACACTAGCTGAAAGATGCAGAGAAAAATATTAACATTTGTAACATTTCATCAGCACAAGACATTCCTTCATGGTCATAGAAAAACCTTTTTACTCTCCCTCAGATTGTGCTACAACTCCTTCCTCGAATCCAACTTCTCACATCCTACAAGGCTTTTAGAGAAGGTCGACATATAACCACATCAACCAACAGCACAGTGTAGAGCAACAACCACAATTCTCCACACCGTTTTTATTGAGGTATTGAGGCGCGTTCATGTAAGAGCCAAACAAAAGGGGACAATGGATCAACAGACAAAAAAACAGGGAAACACCAACAAACAGATGCACCACAATACAAGGAGTGAAATTGTAGAAAGGTTTTAGTAATGCAGTGAAGCAAAGTAGTAGAAATGGGAAAGAATGAGGTGGCGGTGGGCAGCAGCCAGGCACTGCAGCATCCCTTGCATGATTAAGCATCGTCAAAGATGGGTATCACCAACACTAACAAAAGGCCAAAGTACAAGGATTATAGTGCAAACAAGTTATATCTCTCTTTTCTCTTGATTATCTGACCTTGCTCTTCCTGATCTTTCAGCAAACTGCCTCCCCAACTTCATTCAGATGCATGGAATTACTGACACTTTAAAACTCAATCTGCAAAAAAATTAAAAATAAGTCACTGGCTTTAGTCAAGGGACAAGAGAGTACAATAACAAGGCTGAAACCTCCGGCACTTGCACTGTACAAATAAGTTTTTTGTAATTTGCAAAAAGGTTTGCCACAGTAAAGTGTGCATTGATGTTGCTTCAAAGCTGATATTGATGGTTTGGGTTCTATTTTCACAATGAAGGACACGCTCCTTAAAAATAATGGTCAGGTTATTTCGCCTTTAAAGTCTGATCAATAGCCTTTTGTGTTTTCTCTGGACTGAAAAATACTTATTTTATGAACCATGAACCAAAGTGCCACTTGCAATCAATAACAATGTAAGCAGAGGCAACAGGTTCTCATTCTTTCTGTAAATCTGAGAGAAACCTCAAACAGTTGGTTAAAAAGAAAAACGAAATCGACAAACCTTTTATCAAAAGGCATTACAACTTTATTTTAAATGTAATAACAATGTTATACAAGTGATTAAGTTAAAAAATTCCAATGGAGCTGCAAAAATTATAAATTATGCAAAACTGGGATTGTGATGTACCTGTTTGCAGCTACAACGTAGCTCATTAGACAATTCGAAATGTCAAGTGAAGAACCAAAAATAATGAATCGACAAACAAATGTAAAAGTAATTACCTTCAATCTTACCATCAAAACCGTTTGACTATTCGATGTGACCAGGCGTTCCTGTTGTGGTGCAAGGTTGTAGATGTGCAGTAATGCTTAACATCTACCCAGTCACTGGTCGGAAACGGTTGTGAGTACTGGTTGGTTTACCAGCTGCAGAAATGAACCTTCCAGTTCAGATCCAATGACGGATATTGACTTCACCTTTTTTCTTTTTTTATGTACAATGAAGTTCAAATAAATTGGGACAATTGTGGAGCATAAAAACGAGTGATATTATAGAACTGATGATCCAAGAGAGCTGATAGAACTCGAATAAATTGAAGGAAAGTGAGGAGAGAAATTCGTTGGTGTTGCCATAGTGCGATGAGTGAAGGTCCTTAAAAATGTAGCAGCTACTGCCCAGTAGCCAGGCCAACAATGCCGTGCTGCTGCAGATGGGCTCGCATCTGTGCATTCTTATTGCACATTTCCTCAACCTGGTGGAATAGACAAATGGAGCCGAGGAGTAAACAATGTACGTCAGAGAAGTGGCAGTTGGGGGGGTTGAACAATGCACACCGAGTAAACAAATCCCCATACAGCAGAGACTGGAGAGGAGTACATTTGGCATCAGTGTTCTCTTCAGGCTTAAATATGAAAAGAAATGCAACAGGGCTAGGTTTCAGATTAAAAGATTGGGGGAAAAATGTTCTGGGGTAAATCTGATAATCACAGCACAAGATTACTCATCATGTCATTATTGGGGGAAGCCTGATGTTAAGGTGTGGCGTTGAAGTTGGTAAAATATGTGATCTTGTCACAATGTTTATATCAGGACAAAATACTGGCATTAAAAAAATAAAAGAACAGTCAAGTTGTTTGCATTAAAGGGGAAATCGTTTAGCCTTCAAAAATATATATCTGAAGTCTCGAAAATACAATATGATGCGGATGCACTGATGGATATGCCTCCACCCATGTTAGATGTCAACCCACTGTTATGTTTAATCTCATTTAAAGGTCAAATGAAAAATTAAAGGTCATATGTGAGAAAGAGTGCAAGAGAGAGAGAAAACAAAGAGACAAGTATAAGAGAGAACACCAGATGCTTCAAAAAATTAGTTACGGTCTGAAAATTATCTCAAAGGGCACATGACCTTTGACCCATTGAACCAGTTCATATTTTAATTACACTCCATACTTGCACCAGGTTTGGTCTAAATCTCTTCAGTGGTTCACAAGTTATGGTAACATAATTATAAAGTCAAGGTCACATGAGCATGGACCATTTTGAACTAAAAATCAAATCAGTTCATCTTTACATTATAGTCCATACTTGTGCCAAACTGGGTTGAAATCCCTAAGGTGGTTCACAAGATATCGTGACAGCAAAAAACGATAACAGACACACACGGATGGACAACCCAAAGAATACAATGCCTCTGACTTTCGACGAAGTTTATTCATCATTTCATGGAGGTGGTGGTTGGTTCGAGTTCATCTGTTGTTTACCTTATCCACTGGTTAGCCAACATCTCTCAATATTATATTGCACCTTGTTGCCAGCCACAGATCTTTTTAACTCCCAAAATGACCAACATTTATCCCAGTATTCTCCTCGATATCTAAAACTTCGACCAACGTCCTGCTCTCCTTCAAACCAGACCTTGTGCCTCAAGGCATCATTGTCCAGGCGCAGTCGCTCCATGCCCTGCAGCTCAGCAGCCATTTGCTGTTGCTTCTGCCTGAGTTCTTCGATGTAATCACATGCTTTTGACAATATACCTCCCTTACTCTGTAACACAAACCAAAATAAAACAAATTATATTTTAACGAACTTACACACACACACACACACACACACACACACACACACACACACACCTCCAAAGCATTAAATGCATTTGTGGATGTTTATACAGAGCTGCACTTAGTGTGTGTCTGGTTGAGGGGTTATCATAAAAAAGGTTTATTCAATTACCTGCAGAGATTTGCTGCTCTCATTTGTATCAGGAAGGATTTTAGAAAGCTGCAAAATCCAACCATTTATCTTATCCCTGCGTCGGCGTTCCACTGAGTAAGAAGGGAGGGGAGATATGAGCGTATGTAGGGTGGAATGATGGGGACCACTTGGACAAAGGCATAAATTGCTGAATTTAACAAAAAACAAAATCAAAAGTGTGCATAATTAAATTGGCACCCAAAACTTCCATTTGTTTTAAAAGGGGGGGGGGTCTGGGTTGGGGGAGGTGACTAAGACTAGGAAACTCATTTCCCAAGAGGACTTACCTTCATTGTGTTGTGCGCGTCGTTTGTAATCCCTCACTGTGCGCCCTCCTTCACTCTTCCTACAGGAGGGTAGCGCAGAGAAATCAATTGTTTTAAGAGTGGGGAGATTAACACACAGGATGTAGGGTGGGAAGGAATTTAGAAATAAAAATTAGGAAAAGAATCACAGCTGTGAAGCATGGAGAAAGGAATAGTTGAGAACATAGGGGAAGAAGGGAGAAGAAAATTACATTTGGGAAAAGAGTGGTGGCTCAAAAATTACCACTTTTACATCAAAGGAAATGAATGATGACAAAACTTTCAAAAAAAAAAGTAAAATCTATTTCAAAAAAAAAATAAAAAGTGTATGGATTCAATACTGGGCACTTGGTGTTAAAATGTACTTCCATGTAATGAATGAAGAAAATTATTTGTACGCATTAAAAAAGTTATACGAATAAAATACTCACAATTGTCTGAGAAAGAAAGAAAAAAAATTTGATTTCTCAATGTTGCATCTCACAAAAAAAAGGAACAACTTTTAAACAACTAACAACTGGATGTGTCCCCTGGTGAAAGAATGTGTGCAACATCCAACAGAGCTGGATCATCTGATTTATGGTTAAGACAAGATGGTACCAGCTGGTATCAGGGTCAATGGTCATCACATACATTATGAAGACCATTATGCCAATGTAAAATTGTCTGTGATCATTTGTAGACTGGCATATTCACCAATATGCAGGCTCATTTGAGACAGCCATTGTTTTCACATGTTTTAACTTTGGCTCCACTCACATTTGTTAACCTCCGCCATCGAAGATCGGAGGTTACTGTTTTCACCCCTTTCTGTTTGTTTGTTTGTGAACAGTATTACGGAAAAACTCCTCGACGGATTTCGACGAAACTTGGTGGGGGATTAGGTATGGTCCAAGGATCATGCCATTAAATTTGGACTTGGTCCAATATCCAATATGCCGCTATGGCGGCCATTTTGAAAAAATATTTGAATTTTTTTTTTTGCATTTCTACATGTTTTAAGTGATTTCCACCACCCCCCCCCCAAAAAAATGTTAGAGAAAAAAAATTTGCAGCTTTTTTTTCAACAAAAATTCGATTTTTTTTTTGCATTTCTACATGTATAAGTGATTTCCAACAAAAACATGCCAAAATTATAATTGCGGCTGATTTTGAACTTCAGGTGGATATACCCACGTAAAATCAATTTCTGTCTCAAGGAATCTAGTTATGACGAATGAATTGAGTATGTAAAAGTTAAAAGTAAAAGGGAAAGTTGCAAACTATAACTCTGTGAGCACTGTTGACGTCAAATTGAATGAATAGGATATCAGGTTCACTTGAGTGACCTAGCAGTATTGGCGGCGGAGGTGTTGCACTCTACGAGTGCTCCCCTCTAGTTTTTGGAATGTAGATCAATATATTGGTCATCTTCAACCAGAACAAGAACAAGAAGAACAAGAACAAAAACACATTTGAACATGGGGAAAAAAACAATGCCTCCAAAGTTTTGTTCATTATTTTTTGAAGTATCTAAAATATAGTAGTTTAAAAAAATTTGGGATGAATTACATCTCCTTTGTCGTCGATTTGGGCAATTATTTGTCGATTGCATTCATAACATGAAAGCCAACTTTGTCACACTTGACGTACCAAGTATCAAATTCATACACAAATGAATTCGTGAAGGCAGATTTTGTTTGTGCCAAGGTGCAAGACCCACGCATGGTGAATGGAGCTGTGCGTGGGCCAATGGGCGTGGTCCAGCTGCCTGCAGCACTTCCTGTGGTGACATCATCGAAGAGCTGCCCTGCAAATCATGCTGGGTAAAACCGCCACCCCACAAGAAAACAATACCACTCCCTCATTCATTTCCCCTATATCCCATTCCTTCCCTATGCTTTTCATTCTCGACATCAATTCACATTTTACCCTAATCATTCCTGGATAGGTGTAGACATTCTGAGTTTTCCTTCTGGGGCAAGAATCAAGGTGGTGATGCAATAATGTTTGTTTGATACACACACACACACATATATATATATATATATATATAATATTAATTATATTATATATATATATATGCTGAAACGCAAAGAGACTTACCACCTTTTAAACCTTCAAATATCAACAATAACACTGCGTGTAGTAAATGTGTGAACTTATTTGGGACAATAGTGTCCTCACTGTCAGACAAAACGGTCACGGATGGTCACTTGAACCTTCAATGGTCACTTCATAGCACAGCTGTTGAACAGCCGTTTTGACTGTCAGTGATTAGCCAAGGGGTACGGGATGATTTAATGAGCTGCATGATGTCTTGATATTGGCTTTAAAAAAGCCAGTGCAAAATGGGCATTTCAATCAACATGCCAGATTGTCAAGGGATCAACGGCAGTGTGCCTTGGGCATACTGCAAGGCAGATTGAGCTACCGTGAGTGGCACGTCGCCTTGGCTGTTCACACAGACGAATATCGGCCCTGGTGGACAGAGACACCCTCCACAAATCTGCAGATGACAGACCTCGATCAGGAGGCCAAGAGTCACCACTGCAAGGCAGGACAGGCAGATGGTCCTAAGTCAGATGGCTTCAGACATTGAGGACTGAGTGGGACAGAATCCAGCAGCAATCCATCCAAAGACTGTAGGCAGTATGCGCCGACGATGCACTGCCTGTATCCAAAACAATGGTGGCCACACACGCTATTGAAAGGGGACTGACATTGCACCCTGTGCTGTTCTGTACTGTAGAACAAACTTATGAGATGGTGTATCTTGGTCAAAAACTTGACACGTCATCAAAAAATGCCAATGTTGCTTTTTTTGTATATATATATATATATATATATATATATATATATATATATATATATATATATATATATATATTTGTTTGTGCCAAGGTGCAAGGACCCACGCATGGGTGAATGGAGCTGTGCGTGGGCCAATGGGCGTGGTCCAGCTGCCTGCAGCACTTCCTGTGGTGACATCATCACAAGAGCTGCCCTGCAAATCATGCTGGGTGGCCACACCCAGCATGATTATATTATATATATATAACAAAAAGAGCAACTCTGAAACTAAATGTGATGTGACACTGATGTCATGCACATAAATTAGAGGCAATGTGTGGCAGACGTTAGTGTGGCAGACGACGCTTGTTGCGAAAAAGCGAGACAGCATGCAGCATTTACTGTTTTGTAACTCGAGTCTCTATATGTGCTTTGCTGCCTCATCGAGTTAGGGGGTGAGGGGGTTCATGACCCCACTTTGTGCAGATTCAGTTTAGCACAAACTGATATTTAGCTTTTAATTACCTAACAAAAAAAAATTTTCATCCAATAAGTGAATCAAAAGTTAAAAATTTAAGTGCACCGACCAAAAACGCAACCACTGTTGTTGACATCACCAGCAGCCAATCAGAGTGCATCTCTAAGCATGTTTCCTTCCTAAGGGTGATGGTGCCAATGCTGTTGGGTGTGAATTTCGTTTATGGGAGTTGTCTGCAAGGATAATTCTAAAGAACAAAGAAATAAATTAAATAATCTAGCCAGTCCATGATTCCCATAGTTGCTACAAATTTAATGAGATCAGTTTAATGGTGAGCTTGAGGGGTAGTATGGGGAGGTTGTTGTATGCAGACGATCTGGCTGTTGTGGTGGAGATTGGGTGGGAGATGCAGGAGTGGAAGAAGGCATTTGGGAAGCATGGGCTGAAGATGAGAATGGAGACGACTGAGGTGATGTGGGTCAGGCAGCAGAGAAAATAAATGAATATCAGGTTAGAGGGGAAGGAGATCAGGCAGGGAAAAAGGTTTGAGTATCTGGGAGGAACAGTGACCAGGGATGGTAAGTCCGAGGTCGAGGTGCGGAGGAAGATTCAGGTGGGTGTGAATGCATGGAGGAGGGTGGAGGGAGCAATGGCAGACAGAAAGATATAAAGAAAATTGAAAGGGAAGGTTCTGATGTTGTGTGTAATGCCGGCCTACCTTTATGGCCTGGATACGAGTGCACTGACAGAGACAATAACAGAGGCTGCTGGTTTGCGGGAACAACTGGGTCAGGAAGATTGTGTGAGTGAAGAGCGTGAACAGGAGGATGGATGAACTGAGGGAGGAGATTGGTGTGCAGATGAGCTTGACAGGGAGTTTGGTGAAATGCTGGCTGAGATGAGCTGGATACTTGGTGCAGATAGGGGAAGAGAGAATGGCAAAGAGAACGAATGGATTGAGGGAGCAAGGTAGGAGGAAAAGAGGAAGACCACGGTTGAGATGGGAGGATTATGTGAGGAGGGATATCTGTAAGGTAGGGGTGGTTGGAGAGTGGAGGGAGTTGGCTAAAGACAGAGGGAGGTGGAGGAGTATCATGGTCAAGTCAGGGTAGAAGCATGGTGCTATCGGAACTCACCCCTTATAAATGGAAGAGGAGGAGAACAACAATGGAAAGATTTTTATCATCCAGGATTGAGGATATTAATCAGCGCACTATGCCTTTCAGTTAGGCGTAATTATGGTTAACGCGATGGGTGCGAAATATATATATATATATATATATATATATATATATATATATATATATATATATTATATATATTTATATGTATTAATGTAAATAATATATTATAAATAAATAGAAATAATATAAATAATATATATATATTAAATATAGATTACAGTTGCCAAGTTTCGCTTTGATAGGTTATGTGGTTCCAGAGAAAACTTATTTAATATTTTTCTTAATCCAACATGGCTGCAAACCATGTGACCTATCAATTATTCATTAACAACCTATATCCCCTAGGCGTGCGAATATACTTTGAAGTTTGCCCTTGATCTGACAAGCGTTCTGGAGAAGATGTTTGAAAGTTTTAGGGTTAAATTCAAGATGGCCACCAAACCATGTGACCTATCAATAAGAAATTAACAAACAAGTAAAAGGACCTCATGGGGAATGTATGTGTAAAGTTTCGCCTCAATCTGTCCAGCGTTCGGAGAAGAAGATTTTAAAAGATATTAATTTTAATCAAGATGGCCTGACGAACCATGTACCTATGACATCATAATAAATTCTGCTTCATCGTGAGCGAACAAGTGTGTAAGTTCTTGTTTGGTTTTGTTTTTTTTTTTGTTTTTTGTTTTTTGTTGTTGGTGTGTTGTTTGTGTTTTTCGGTGTAAGGTAGGTGCGTTTTTCTATCCAAGATGGCTGTCAAACCATGTGACTTGTGACGTCATAATTTTTTACCATGTATGCAGACGTGATGGAAGATGGCAGTTGCAAATTTTCGTCTTTGATAGATTTAGCAGTTCCGAGAAAACATTATTTATATTTTCTTAAATCCAACATGGCTGCCAAACCAGTGACCTATCAATTTATTCATTAACAAACATATCCCTAGCGCAAAGAATATACTGTGATAGTTTCCCCTTTGATTTGAAAGCCGTTCTGGAGAAGATGTTTGAAAGTTTTAGGGTGATTCAGATGTTCCAGTTCCACCAAACCATGTGACCTATCAATTAACAATATTAACAAACAAGTAAAAGATGTTCATGGGAATGTTTTTGTTAAAGTTTCGCCACAATCTGTCCAGCCATTCTTGAGAAGAAGATTATAAAAAAAAAAAATCAAAACAAGATGGCTGCCGAACTACGTCTCCGATGACTTCACAAAAATTTTTCTACGCGTAAATTTATGAGTAGATGACATCTCATATAAATTTCATGATTTTTCCATGCAGCGTTCCCACTTGACGAATTTTCACCGACATACCGCTTCACCGTGAAGTTCAGAAAAATCACCCGTGTTCCCCATAGGGAGCTTAGTAAAATGTCTATGAAGCGAAAAAATTTCCATTTGCACGGTTTTCAGAAGATAGAGGTCCAAAGTTTATCGTTTTTTCAAGATGGCGCCCGTACCACGTGACCTTATGAGGTCATTAATTATCAATTGAGTATCGCTATCAAAAAGATACATACTATGGTGAAAATGTCATGTCGATCGACTTACCGTTCCTGAGAAACATGATTTTTCAAGCGAAAACAGGCGTAACATTGCCGCGGAAAAGAAATATAAATAATAAGAAATAATAAACAGAAGAAAAACAATATGTTACCCAGTCTATTTGACTGGGTACCTAATAATCCTGGCTTGCAACCGCGTGGCTGATCGGTTTGAAATTTTAAACCCCAAGTTTCACATGTCGGCTAAATTATATATTGTGAAGTTTCGCATACATAGACGCAGCGGTTCAGAGTACACATAATTAATTTTTGCCTCAATCTGTCCAGCCTTCTGGAGAAGAAGATTAAAAAAATTATTAATTTTCAATCCAAGATGGCTGACGAACCATGTGATCTATGCATCATAATTATATTCTGCTTCAATCGTGCAGTGGAACACGTTTGTGAAGTTTCGTCGTTTATCGGACAAGGTGGCGTTTTCTATCCAAGACGGACGCCAACCATGTGGCATGTGACGTCATAATTTTTAACTTACATGCGCATGGGGGTAGATTTATAGTAGCCAAGTTTCGCTTCGATAGGTTATGTGGTTCGAAGAAAACATTATTTAAAAAGAATTCTTGAATCCAACATGGCTGCCAAACCATGTGACCTATCACTTAGAAAATTACAAAATTATATTCACTACTCGTGTGCAATACGTTTGTGAAGTTCCCCTTGTCTGACCACCGTTCTGGAGAAGATGTTTGAAAGGTTTTTAGGGTAAATTAAATATGGCGCAAACCATGTGACCTATCAATTAGAAATTAACAAACTTGTGAAAGGATTCTTGGGAAGTGTGTGTGAAATTTTGCCTCAATCTGTCCAGCTGTTCTGGAGAGAAATTTTTTAAAATATATATTTTCAATCCAAGATGGCTGACGAAACCATGTGACCTATGACATCATAAATTTACATTCTGCCTCCAATCCTGTAGTGGAATACGTTGTGTGAAGTTTCGTGTTAATCGGATAAGGTGTGTTTTTCTATCCCAAGATGGCCACCAAATAGTAGGAGAGCTGCTGAGTTTCATTCTCAAAGTTGCGCCCAAAGGTTCGTTGATCTCATTGGCCAGTGATGACCATCCATATAATAAAGTGATTCTTAGTGCAGCTTTCTTGGGTTAGGATTATTGATCCTTCAAGTAGACCCTTCTAAGCCCTCCAATCTAAACATCGCGCCCAACTGCCCTTCGTATTTGGACACATATGAGATGTTGTTTTTAATTACATTTGTTAAGAAGTTTTAATCCCTGGGTTTATCGGATAAAGAAGGTCTTAAGGGCGCAAGGGTCTTCACAATAGCCGGAGAAAGGAAACACGAGAGGCATGAGGGAACATTGAGATAAAGAAAAAAAGCGATGACGCGGGTGTAGTCTATTGTTGATCTAATGTGTATTGTAAATATGTGCATGCACGATGATCATCAAACCAAGTGATATAAAGGCAAGTGAACACACAACATTCTCAGTGAAATCGATTTGATATCACTGACGGGCCATGTTGTGATAACGCGGGGGACAATTAACACATTGGGGGGTCGAAAAATGAACATAGCATAAGGAAATTGAAAGTGAAGAGGTGACTATACGATGCACTGTCACTGCATTCATTGAGTTTTATTAGGTTACTACAAAATATCGTCCTGTGCTAACAGTCAGAGGGAGATGACATACAATGCCAAAAACACAGAATATATAGAATCTGTCGAATGTCCTGAGATGGGTCTACGC
>CM068952.1:34640838-34696079 GCA_035128595.1 Eptatretus atami | reverse complement strand
AAAAGGAGAGATAGAGGGTCTCTGCCTGGAATTGAATTGTTTATGGTTTTTGATGCAAATGTATTGTCTTGTACTTAACTCTTGGCTTCTACAGGATCTGCTTGTGACAGTAACACCTTTTTCCACTTTTGCCTATGATTTGCTCTCTTGATGAGCCGATCTTGTCAGGTCTCGGAAATTAAGCAGTTGCATTCACTTCATGCTTGAACAGGATCTCCATTGAAAACTGGATGTTTTGTCTGATCAGGATAGTTCAGTTGATAGTGTGTTTGCCTCTAAGCTGTCCGATCTTGAATCTGTTCCCCTCTGGAGTTAATCTGCGAAAACTGCAATATCTGTTGCAGTGCTGGCATGAAGTTCTTTATCTCAAAGTGAACAGTCCTTCGAATGTGATGCAAAGACAGCTGTCCTGTATGTATTTGGATTTTGGGTGTTAAGATCCATAATAGCTCTGAAAGGAGGAGAATGCCATTGCGTGCTGGCACCCATGTTGAGATTAAATGAAACTAGGGACTTGTAGCTTTTTTTTTTTTACTTTTGTTGAACAGGATCTAAGCTCGTAGTGGAGCTGCCACATGGACATGCAGACAATACACGAGACACAACACAGGACTTTTAGATGAGACAAACATTGCCACCTAAGCTTGGGGGATGTGCCGTCGCTTCCTGGAGAACCCAGTACCAACAACAGCGATGCAGCAACAAAGATGCGCATCAGGCATT
Source organism: Eptatretus atami (assembly GCA_035128595.1). Classification (NCBI taxonomy): domain Eukaryota; kingdom Metazoa; phylum Chordata; class Myxini; order Myxiniformes; family Myxinidae; genus Eptatretus; species Eptatretus atami. The sequence goes on along the minus strand of CM068952.1, from coordinate 34,695,356 downwards.
TCTTTATTAGGGTACCCAGTCAGAACTGGGTAACCTATTGTTTTCTTCTGTTTATTGGCTGCTCTTAGAGCACCCTTATTCTGGACATTTCCATCTGTCTGTCTGTCCGTGAAACTTTGGTCAAGCCTAGGGGCTAAACCACTCAACCGATTCCAATGAAATTTGGTAGGTAGGACAAATATTTCTGGGAATCGGTGTGCTTTCGAATATGGGACCCGGGCCCTAGCAACGGCATAACAACGGCCCTTTAAAGTGGTCAAAAAAATCGAAAAAAAATCAAAAAAATAAATCGAAAAATCGAAGCTTAGAGTTCTGTGCGCAATCTATCTATCTCCCTTCATGCCAATTTGAATATTTGTAGAGGAGATAGGTTTTGGGCGAGTACATGTCAAACATTTCAGAAGCGGTTAATTGCGAATATCTCTAAGAGAAAGAGTCTGATTTTATGAAACTTGGGTGAAATGTGTACAATGTGGCTAGCATGTAACAAAATGAATGGTTCTATGCACACCTCCGTTGCTAGCAACAGCTAAAATACTTTATCGTACATCGTACACTTATTGTGGACTGTACAAAAAAATCAATACCTCCGAAACTGGACCTCCGAGGGACCTGTTTTTTTTTGTGCCCAAGGAGAATGTCTTACAGCATCATATAAAAAAATAAAAATCATCAGCGAATAGATAAATGGTTTACCAGGCTGCCATTTGTTCGTCTCTTTGGAAACATGCCTGAAATTTCACACAAGGCGGGTTTCTGGGCGCAAACTAAGAAGGCTGTGATAATCATATTTATTGTGCTAAATTGATTGATAGCATGTACAGCAATATCGCTAGTCGCGTGCGGCCAGCTTTCCATCTAGAGTGAGCAGCCATGTCGCCTACCGGATTGTCTTATTTATTCTTTTTTCCGCCGGGAATTTGCGGGTTCTTTCGCTTTAAAAATCATTTTCTCAGGAACGGTAAGTCCGATCGACACGAAATTTTCACTATAGGATGTATCTTTTTGATAGCAAACTTAATTGATATTTGTGACGTCATAGGTCCACGTGGTATGGGCACCATCTTGAAAAAACGAAAAACTTTGGACCTCTGTATCTCTGAAACCGTGCAATGGAATTTTTTTTCGCTGCATACATTTTAATGAACTCTCCATTGGGAACACGGGTGATTTTTCGTGACGTCATCATTGAAGCGGTATCCGTCGGTGAAATTCGTCAAGTAGAACACTGCATAGGAAAATATGAAATGTATTGAGCATTCATCTACACAACAATTCACTGCAGCAAAAAAAAATTGTGACGTAATAGTGACTTGGTTCGGCAGCCATCTTGTTTTGAAAATTTTTTTTTTTTTAATCTTGTTCTCCAGAACGGTTGGACAGATTGAGGCAAAACTTTACACACATTCCACATGACGTCCTTTTTTCAAGTTTGTTAATTTTCTTATTGATAGGTCACATGGTTTGGCGGCCATCTTGAATTTACCCTAAAACTCAAACATCTTCTTCTCCAGAACGGCTGTCAGATCAAGGGGAAACTTCAACAAAAGTATTGCTTACGAGTTGTGATATAAGTTTGTTAATTTATAATTGATTGTCGCATGGTTTGGCAGCCATGTTGGATTCAAGAAAAAATTAACTAATGTTTTCTCTGGAATCACATAACAATCGAAACGAAAATTTGCAACTATCCATCTTCCATCATGTCTGCATACATAGTAAAAATTATGACATCAAAAGTTGCATGGTTTTAGTTAGAGAGCTGGCTGAGCTTCATTCTCAAAGTTGCGCCCAAAAGGTCGTTATCTCATGCGCCAGTGATGACCATCCGATTTATAAAAAAGTGATTTCTTAAGTGCGGCTTTCTTGGGGTTAAGGATTGTTTGATCCTTCAAGTAGACCCTTCTAGCCCTTCAATCTAAACATCGCGCCCAAACTGCCCTTCGGTATTTGGACACATAGTGTGAGTTGTGTTTTAATTACATTTGTTAAGAAGTTTTAATCCCTGGGGTAACGGATAAGAAAGGGCTAATTAAGGGTTCATTAAGAGTTCAATCTCAAATTGGTGCCCAACACCCGTTCTGATCTCATAAGATTGCTTTACCCATCCACCAACTAAATTCATCACTTAAGACGATTTTGTCTGGGGTTTACGGATAAGAAGGGTCTTAAGGGCGCAAGGGTCTTCCAATAGCCCTTGGAAAAATAATTTGATTGAGCTGACGCCCATTCATTTACATGACGGGGGTCTATAGATAGTTACAAAAAACACAAATTACAACCATTTAAGAAACATAGTGCCTGGGGTTAATGAATAAAGAAAGGGCTAATTAGGGTTCATTAGGGGTTCAATCTCAATTTGGCGCCCAACACCCGTTCTGATCTCATAAGATTGCTTCACCCACCCACTAACTAAATTCATCACTTCAGAACGATTTTTGTCTGGGGTTTACGGATAAGAAGGGTCTTAAGGGCGCAAGGGTCTTCCAATAGCATCTGGAATACAAATTACAACCACATTCCGAATGCCTGTTCCATTGCGTTGTCTTCATCGACAACCGTTTAATGAACGTTAGATATGCTCCGGAGGCGTAGATATTAATTAGGAACATAGATGAGAAAATATAAATTTGTGGGGCAGAAGTTAAAATTTTCACTTTTTCGAGATCACATCTACCAGTACAGGTAGCTTTTCCGGGCCGACCTTGACAATGAGATGAATTCGCAAACTGAGAAAGCCTCTACTCATCCGGTATATGCTTCAAGTTTATATGAATTCGCCGGTGTATCACCGTACAAATAAGCAAATTAGATAAGACCAGAATAATCTCCACTTGTTCTTTCGACACATCTCCTATGACCAGCACCAACAGCTGTAGCTAGGCCCATGTATACACTAGTAGGATGCTTTAGCAGACAAGACGGTAGTCAAAGTGAAACCACGCTGCCACCTCAAGGCCTTTCTGGCCTGCAAACGAAATGAATCCAGAAGAGTCGCCTGAAATGGCTGCAAACGTGGAGACCAGAGACGTCAGCATTTCACAATCACAGAATTTAGACTGAGAGACCAGAAGTCGAGGGTGAGTTTCTTTTTCCTCTTTGCCTTCGCGTCTTTTAGTTTCCATTGCTATACTTGCTGCATCGAGGATGACTGGATTCACATCGCGACAAACAACTACACTGCGCACGGTTCGTTGGAGTGTCACAAGGCAGTCGTGCAGCAATTGCAAGTGAGGCCTTAGCTATGGCCGACTGGTACATCATTAGCGACACTGAAATGGAACTCAGTCCATCGAGAATCAAACGCGACAAGAGGATCTCAAGCGAATCACCTCAAGCATTGTCTCTCGGTAAATCCATTCGCCATCGATACCGATTCGCCCTAACAATATCAGCACAGGGAAGAGTGTCCCCGTTGCCATCAAGAATTCTCTGCTCAGTGTACCGCAGGAAGGTCAACCAGGAGCATGAGAAATTCGTTTGCGAATGCCTTGATGATCCGACACGCTTTGAGCGACCTATTACCCCGCAACAAACTTTTGACATTCGCGAAACAGTGCGTAACCAACCGACGTGCCCCACAGAACTCAAGGAGGCAGAACTGAAATGTACAAGCCTGTTACTCAGAAGACTAGCCTTCATGCGGCTAGGCCGAAGTTGACCTCGAATCCTCTCACATTTCCACTCACACTGTGCCGCTGTCTATTGTGTAAGCGCGATGGTTCAATGGTGCATACAGAAAAGAGCGCCCTTTTGACAAGCTGGAGAAAACAGTACCTGATCACGGCTATCCGACTGATGTGAAGGTACATCTGATAGATGGAAATTTTCTCCTTCACTGCCTACCACCAAACCTACCCCCGACTTACAGTGGTCTGTCACGGGGTATCCTCGTTGCGGCCTTATCCACCAGTCAAAACGTATAGACATAGCGTTTGACACTTACGAGGAACCTTCTATTAAGGACTGCGAAGGGAAAGACGAGGAGCCGAAGAGCAACGTTACGTTATCAGTGGCCCTGACCAGATAAGACCGAAGAACATTGAGAAAGCTCTGAAATTGAGTTCCTTCAAGAGAGGTCTACCGGAATTCATGATGGATGACTGGGCTGGGAGCAGTACCGACACATTCTGGAAGGAAGAATCGTTTTCCTGCGGTGTCAACGGTAAATGTGCCAAGTATTCTGTTGTGAATGGTGGAGTGCAGAAAGAATAATATCAAGATCTGTTCAGTAATCACCCAGAGGCAGACACGAGATTGTGCTTCCATTTGACAGTGGCTGACCTTGATTGTCAAGATGGCGACATTGTAGTACATGCTCGGACACCGACATACTGGTGATCTCCTTCACCTGTTCATCGATTTACATGTACAATTTGGATGGAAGTGGGACGTCCGGTAAGGATAATCGACGCTACGTGAACGTTACTAATGTAGCAGCGCAAATCGGTCCGGATTGTGCGCAGCTCTGCCTGGCCTGCATGCATTCACGGGATGTGACTACACATCAGCATTCGCAAGGAAGGGAAGAACGGCCGTATGATATAATGTGTGTCCCACGACAAGTTCATTCGGGTTTTTCATCCCTCAGCTCAAAAGAGCCGGACGATGAAATGTTTGCCGTCCTCGAGGAGTTTGTCTGCCTCATGTACGGTGCGAAAAAGACCACGACGCTGACAACTACCGATTCGATGTTGTCAATCGCACGTATAACCGCAAATCGATTCCATGCGACCTGTTTGACAAACTGAAGAGCATCGAAGGCAGCAGCATCCCGCCTTGCTCAGCTGAGTTGCGGCCACATAGTGTAAGGACTGTTTTTCTGGCTACAATGTGGGGCAGTTCCCACCTGGCTACCATACTGAAATCTCCAACTGCGGGATGGGAAATCGTTGATGGTCACTATCGAGTCATCTGGTTTGATGGACAGCAACTGCCCAGGTGCTTGTTCCAGAAATACCAGTTGAAATGGACGCTGACGGTGATCCATCCAGAACGGATGATCTGATGATCGATTCATCATCTGAAGGTGAAGCAAGAAGTGATGAAGATGATGATGACGATGATGATGAATGATCATGATAGTGATAATTCTGAAGGGTGAATGAGCCAAAATACCTGAAATGTCAAGCCTGTTTAGGTGGGCCGAGAACCTCAAAGTTATTTTACTTGTAATGGTCAGTAATTTTTATTCGTTATAGTCTCTGATATGTAGCACGTTTAGTTTTGATAACCTATCATATTATTCGTATAGCTGGCTTTGATTCAGAGAACAGTTCAGAAGTGGAGTCGAGACACGCATCTGGAGTTTGTTAAAAAAAAATGCATCTGTTCTGTACCAGACGTAGACCCATCTTCGAGCACATTCGACAGATTTCTTATATCATTCTGTGTTTTTTGGCATTGTCATGTCATCTCCTCTGACTGTTAGCACAGGGACGATATTTTGTAGTAACCTAATAAAACTCATAATGACAGTGACAGTGCATCGTATAGTCACCCTCTTCACTTTCAATTTCCTTATGCTATGTTCATTTTTCGACCCCCAATGTGTTGAATTGTCCCCGGTTACACCAACTGGCCCGTCAGTGTATATCAAATCGATTTCACTGAGAATGTTGTGTGTTCATCTTGCCTTTATATCACTTGCGTTTGATGATCATCGTGCAATATATACATACACATTAGAATCAACATAGACTACACCGCGTCATCGCTTTTTTTTCTTTATCTCAATGTGCCCTCTGCCTCTCGTGTTTCCTTCTCCGGCTATGTGAAGACCTTGCGCCCTTAAGACCCTTCTTATCGTAAACCCCAGGGATTAAAACTTCTTAACAAATGTAATTAAAACACATCTCGCACTATGTGTCCAAATACCGAAGGGGCAGTTTGGGCGCGATGTTTAGATTGGAAGGGCTAGAAGGTCTACTTGAAGGATCAAATAATCTTAACCCCAAGAAAGCTGCACTTAAGAAATCACTTTTTATAATTGGATGGTCATCACTGGCCAATGAGATCAACGAACCTTTTGGGCGCAACTTTGAGAATGAAACTCAGCCAGCTCTCCTACTATTTGGTGGCCATCTTGGATAGAAAAACCACCTTATCCGAATTAACACGAACTTCACACCGTATTCCACTACAGGATTGGAGGCAGAATGTAATTTATGATGTCATAGGTCACATGGTTCGTCAGCCATCTTGGATTGAAAATTAATATATTTTAAAAAATTTCTTCTCCAGAACAGCTGGACAGATTGAGACAAAATTTCACACACACTTTCCCAAGATATCTTTCACAAGTTTGTTAATTTCTAATTGATAGGTCACATGGTTTGGCGGCCATATTGAATTTACCCTAAAACCTTCAAACATCTCCAGAACGGCTTGTATGCACCATTGAACCATCGCGCTTACACATAGACAGCGGCACAGGTGTGAGTGGAAATGTGAAGAGGATTCGAGGTCAACTTCGGCCTTAGCCGCGATGAAGGCTAGTCTTCTGAGTAACAGGCTTGTACATTTCAGTTCTGCCTCCTTTGAGTTCTGTGGGGCACGTCGGTTGGTTACGCACTGCTTTCGCGAAGTCAAAGTTTCTGTTGCGAGGTAATAAGGTTCGTCAAAGCGTTCGTCGGTGGAATCATCAAGGCATTCGCAACGGACTTCTCATGCACTCCTGCGTCACCTTCCCTGCTCGGTTTACACTGAGCAGAGAATCTTGATGCAACGGGGACACTCTTCCCTGTGCTGAGATATTTAGTGCGAATCCTCGGTTTATCGATGGCGTAATGATTTTACCGACGATGACATATGGCTTGAGTGATTCTGCTTGAGATCCTCTTTGTCGACGTTTGGATTCTCGATGCGAATCTGAGTTCCATTTCAGTGTCGCGTAATAGACGGTCCCAAGTCGGGCCTAGCTACAGGCCTTCAACTTGCAATTGCTGCACGACTTGCCTGGATCCATTTCCATTACGAACTCTGTGGCGCCGAGTGTGAGGTGGTGTTTTCGGCGATGTGAATCCAGTCATCCTCGATGCAGCAAGTATAGCAATGGAAACTAAAAGACGCGAAGGCAAAGAGGAAAAAGAAACTCACCCTCGACTTCTGGTCTCTCAGTTAAATTCTGTGATTGTGGAAATGCTGACGTCTCTGTCTCCACGTTTGCAGCCATTTCAGGCGACTCTTCTGGATTCATTTCGTTTGCAGGCCAGAAAGGCCTTGAGGTGGCAGCGTGGTTTCACTTTGACTACCGTCTTGTCTGCTAAAGCATCCTACTAGTGTATACATGGGCCTAGCTACAGCTGTTGGTGCTGGTCATAGGAGATGTGTCGAAAGACAAGTGGAGATTATTCTGGTCTTATCTAATTTGCTTATTTGTACGGTGATACACCGGCGAAATTCATATAAACTTGAAGCATATACCGGATGAGTAGAGGCTTTCTCAGTTTGCGAATCATCTCATTGTCAAGGTCGGCCCGGAAAATGCTACATGTATGTAAAGTGGTATCTCGAAAAAGTAAAATTTTAACTCTGTCCACAAATTTATATTTCTCATCTATTTCCTAATTAATATCTACGCCTCCGGAGCATATTCTACGTTCATTAAACGGTTGTCGATGAAGACAACGCAATGGAACAGGCATTCGGAATGTGGTTGTAATTTGTATTCCAGATGCTATTGGAAGACCCTTGCGCCTTAAGACCTTCTTATCCGTAAACCCAGACAAAAATCGTTCTGAAGTGATGAATTTAGTGGGTGGGTGAAGCAATCTTATGAGATCAGAACGGGTGTTGGGCGCCAAATTGAGATTGAACCCTAATGAACCTTAATTAGCCCTTTCTATTCATTAACCCAGGCACTATGGTTCTTAAATGGTTGTAATTTGTGTTTTTTGTAATATCTATAGACCCCGTAAAATGAATGATGGGCGTCAGCTCATCAAAATATTTTCCAAGGGCTATGGGAGACCCTTGCGCCCTTAAGACCCTTCTTATCCGTAAACCCCAGACAAAAATCGTTCTTAAGTGATGAATTTAGTTGGTGGTGTAAAGCAATCTTATGAGATAAGAACGGTGTTGGGAACATTGAGATTGAACTCTAATGAACCCTTAATTAGCCCTTTCTTATAAAACCCAGGATTAAATTCTTAACAAATGTAATAAAACACATCTCACACATGTGTCAAAATACCGAAGGGGCAGTGCGCGATGTTTAGATTGGAAGGGCTAGAAGGGTCTACTTGAAGGATCAAACAATCCTACCCAAGAAAGCCGCACTTAAGAAATCACTTTTTATAAATCGGATGGTCACCACTGGCCAAGGACAACGAACCTTTGGGCGCAACTTTGAGAATGAAGCTCAGCCATCCTAACTAAAACCATGCAACTTTTGATGTCATAATTTTACTATGTATGCCATGATGGGATGATAGTTAAATTTTGATGGGTTATGTGATTCCAGAGAAAACATTAGTTAATATTTTTCTTGAATCCAACATGGCTGCCAAACCATGCGACCAATCATTATAATAACAAACTATATATTCACAACTCGTAAGCAACACTTTTGTGAAGTTTCCCCTTGATCTGACCAGCCGTTCTGGAGAAGAAGATGTTTGGAGGTTTTAGGGTAAATTCAAGATGGCCGCCAAACCATTGTGACCTATCAATAAGAAATTAACAAACTTGAAAAAGGACGTCATGTGGGAATGTGTGTGTAAAGTTTTGCCTCAATCTGTCCAACCGTTCTGGAGAACAAGATTTAAAAAAAAATGTTTTCAAAAAAGATGGCTGCCGAACCAAGTCACCTATTACGTCACAATTTTTTTTTTGCTGCAGTGAATTGTTGTGTAGATGATGCTCAATACATTTCATTTTTCCTATGCAGTGTTCTACTTGACGAATTTTCACCGGGATACCGCTTCAATGATGACGTCACGAAAAAATCACCCGTGTTCCCAATGGAGATTCATTAAAATGTATGCAGCGAAAAAAAATTCCATTGCACGGTTCAAGAGATCAGAGGTCCAAAGTTTTTCGTTTTTTTCAAGATGGTGCCCATACCACGTGACCTATGACGTCACAATTATCAATTAAGTTGCTATCAAAAAAGATACATCCTATAGTGAAATTTCGTGTCGATCGGACTTACCGTTCCTGAGAAAATGATTTTTAAAGCGAAAGAACCCGCAAATTCCCGGCGGAAAAAGAATAAATAAGACAATCGGTAGGCGACATGGCTGCTCACTCTAGATGGAAAGCTGCGCGACGCGACTAGCCGATATTCATGTACATGCTATCAATCAATTTAGCACAATAAATATGATTATCACAGCCGCTTCTTAGTTTGCGCCCAGAAACCCGCCTTGTGAAATTTCAGGCATGTTTCCAAAGAGACGAACAAATGGCAGCCCTGGTAAACCATTTATCTATTCGCTGATGATTTTATTTTTTTTATATTGATGCTTAAGACATTCTCCTTGGGCACAAAAAAAACAGGTCCCTCGGAGGTCCAGTTTCGGAGGTATTGATTTTTTTGTACAGTCCACAATAAGTGTACGATGTCGATAAAGTATTTTAGCTGTTGCTAAGCAACGGAGGTGTGATAGCAACCTTCATTTTTGTGTACATGCTAGCCACATTGTACACATTTCACCAAGTTTCATAAAAATCAGACTCTTTCTCTTAGAGATATTCGCAATTAACCGCTTCTGAAATGTTGACATGTACTCGCCCAAACCTATCTCCTCCTACAAATTGGCATGAAGGGAGAATAGATAGATTGCGCACAGAACTCTAAGCTTCGATTTTTCGATTTATTTTTTTGTTTTTTTTCGATTTTTTGACCACTTTAAAGGGCCGTTGTTATGCCGTTGCTAGGGCCCGGGTCCCATATTCGAAAGCAACGCCCAGAAATATTCCTACCTACCAAATTTCATTGGAATCGGTTGAGTGGTTTAGCCCCTAGGCTTGACCAAAGTTTCACGGACAGACAGACAGATGGAAATGTCCAGAATAAGGGTGCTCTAAGAGCGCCAATAACAGAAGAAAAACAATAGGTTACCCAGTTCTGACTGGGTACCCTAATAAAGAAAGCCGCACATGTTGTGCTGGCATCGCTGTTGTTGGTACTGGGGTTCTCCAGGAAGCGACGGCACATCCCCCAAGCTTAGTGGCAATGTTTGTCTCATCTAAAAGTCCTGTGTTGTGTCTCGTGTATTGTCTGCATGTCCATGTGGCAGCTCCACTACGAGTCTTAGATCCTGTTCAACAAAAGTAAAAAATAAAAAAAGCTACAAGTCCCTAGTTTCATTTAATCTCAACATGGGGTGCCAGCACGCAATGGCATTCTCCTTTCAAGAGCTATTATGGGATCTTTAACACCCAAAATCCAAATACATACAGGACAGCTGTCTTTGCATCACCATTCGAAGGACTGTTCACTTTGAGATAAAGAACTTCATGCCAGCACTGCAACAGTATTGCAGTTTTCGTCAGATTAACTCCAGAGGGGAACAGATTCAAGATCGGACAGCTTAGAGGCAAACACACTATCAACTGAACTATCCTGATCAGACAAAACATCCAGTTTTCAATGGAGATCCCTGTTCAAGCATGAAGTGAATGCAACTGCTTAATTTCCGAGACCTGACAAGATCGGCTGCATTCAAGAGAGCAAATCATAGGCAAAAGTGGAAAAAAGGTGTTACTGTCACAAGGCAGATCCTGTAGAAGCCAAGAGTTAAGTACAAGACAATACATTTGCATCAAAAACCATAAACAATTCAATTCCAGGCAGAGACCCGTCTTGTCCCCCACCGGTGGCCCCAACAGTTGATGTGAGGTTTGAATCTTGCGTCACGATTGCATGGGACTCTCCAGATGCAGGCGCTGCAGGGAAGTAAGCAAACCGTGCTTCATTGCTGGACTCGCACTCAGGACTCTCAGCTTGTGGAAATGCACCTTGCATCACACCCTGGGGTTTCAAACATTTTGTAAAAATACCAAAAAAATAAATAATTATAACCGCTTTTGACAATTTCATTGAAGTCTAACAACTTTTATTTCAAATCACTGAACATTTCATGATGACTTGCATAACTTCTCACGTAGGATGGATATTGGTGGCAATGAACAATGGTGCTGTTAATCTCACTACCACACTCACCGCATCCCCTCCGACACCTGCGCCATTCCCTCCTTCATCTTCCCCATCTGTGACTTGCACCACACGATATGTAACTGCCTGCAGGAATGGAAATAAAACCCAATTCTCCCAAGGTTTTAAGTGTCTTGATGAAAGATGTCAGGAGTTGGAGGAAAGAAAGAAAGAAAGAAATGTGTGTGTGTGTGTGTGTGTGTGTGTGTGTGTGTGTGTGTGTTTCACAAAGTGGGTATGCTGTGGTATGTTTGTGGGAAATTCCACATAAAACTATTATGAGGTACTTAGACAAACCATCAATGGTCAGAAATGAAAGTGGGCATCTTGGGGAACCTGCAAAAACCAGCAATATCATACTCTCCATTTCCCTGTTTTATTAAGGATTAATTAAAGCAACAGAATATGGGTATTGTAACCTTAGAAATGTTACGTTTTGATTTGTATTTTTTTTTTAAAATTTATTTTCACCTGTACGTTTCTTATGTGACAGTAATTTTGAGTGTGGTGACTCAGAAATGTGAACTTTGGTGTTTTTTTTATGTTTCGATGATGTTCTGTCTACCTATTAGGTTTTCTGGCATCTACCCTATCTGATGAATAATGGATTCGTACATAACGTTTGTGTCACTGCATCGAGAAAAATAAGGAGTCCAGTGTTGATAATGATTCTTATGATTTTTATTTCAAATCTCCTTAATTCTGGAAATATGACAGAGTCTAATGGCAGAAAAATATAGATCAAAATTGTGATCAGAAAAATAAAATTCGGACCACAAGTAATCCCGTCTTGATTTTCGTGTCAGTCCCGTTATGTACGATCATCATCTCTCGTCGACACAAATAACGTGCATTAGAAAATCTTGCAGTCTTGCAAACTTCCCCGATTGATGGATATAATAGGCACTGCAAGCATGTCAGCACATTTCCATTCGCCGTCGAGCGCAGAGTTTGTCTTCGTGTCCGTGTCTTTGCGAGAGCCGTAAACGTACAAATCCAGCGTGAGGATGCCGAGCGCGAGGTGACTCGCATTTGTCTGATAATTCTTCATTTAACCCACGCTATAATTTTTTGGTGCTTCGTGAGATCGAGAGGTAAGAATTATGTTTTCTTTTCATTTTAAAGTGATTATTTTTCAAAAGTTCGAAAGTATAGATTAGTTAACGTTATTTTTGCCTTACAAGTGTGGCTTTCTTTGCTACTGAACTCGTCTGTGTTTTCTTCGTAATTTATAACATCGGACTCTCTCAAAGTGTTGTTTTTTTTTTTTCCTGTCACTATTGAGCCTGTTTAAAAAGGCAGAGCAAAAATTATCTGTTTCTTTATCCCAAAATAAATATTACGTTGTTTTTTTCATCTGATTCCGTACATAACGCTGACGCCAAGCCGAAATTCAACGTGTATTACAGTGTTGTATTATTTCAGTGGAACTTTAAAACCGGCGTGCTGCAGGTCTAAAATTTAGATTTAGCTATTTGAATACATGCAGTTAACATAATGGGTTGCATTTCTATGTTTGCCTACCCTTTTTTTTTTGCCCTTTGTGTAAACAGCATGTGTACCACTTTGTGAGCCATGAATATATATTGTTACGAAATTCTGGTCGTCCGGCGTGCGATCGCCACGTAACTCGATCGCGACGCGTCGCCCCCGGAACCGGACACATTCAGTCGTGACCCTCCCTGGAACCTACCGCCAGCGCAGCCAGTCACGGGTGGGGGCTTTAACCTCCACCACAATCGTGCCAATTGCCCACCCCCACCCGCGGCCTTAGGGCCTCGCCTCGCCAATGCTCACCTCTACCCTCAGGGCTGTCACACCTTGCACGATTTAGCGAACGCTACTGCGCGTTTTTTACACAATTTGCCGAATACGCTGGCACCACGCCTCCGACTCAGTCACTTCGGTAAGTTCTTGTATCACGTCAGGAACCTCACCCCCCTGACCACAAACACCTTCCGCCCCACTTCTAAGTCCGCTTCTGTTACGCCTGGCTCTTAATCGTGTTCCGCTGCTCCGTCTCCTCTTTCCTCTCCGAATAGCTTACATAATTTCTTTTCTGTCCTCTTTCCCTCTTCTTCTTTCTTTCTACGACCGTACTGGCGTCTTGCCTCACCCGCTTCCGCTACGCCGGCCCACCTAAGCGCTCTTAGGCACCTTACTCGCCCGATCCCGTCTGACACCACGTTCACATCTGTATGTTCTCATCACAGTCGACAACACGCTTAGCACGGTCAACATTCGCGTACCGAACACTTCATTCTCTACACCTATGGCTACGTTTTTAGCCACCGCTAACACAAACGTTTGTTCACACCTTCGCCACCCACGCTACTTCCGCCAACGTCTCCATACCGTACAGAAACCCCCCCACAGTACCATGTTTTCCGCCCCCTTGTACCCGTGATCTCCATTTACTCACACTATCACCTAAACGTGCTTCCGCGAACTTCCCTACGACTCCACTGCCCATCCGCCCTCCGCCGCACCTATCCCGCCGGCGCCTAGGCTCCGTGCGACGCCCTCATACACCAACACGCACTCCACACCCATCGCTTGCCGTCATAACCTCTATGTCTCTACAAGTTCTCCGCACAGGCTCTCTGTGGTTCATTCATCCAGCTACCTTACTGCATTCTTCGTCCACACAGTCCGCCCCTTCTTTTCATACTCTTCAAAAAGCTTCCACCAACACCAGAAATATTTCCTCGTCGCGCGCATTGCAGGAACCCAAAACATTACGCCCCGAACACGCAACCACCCCGAACCCACATTGCGCCCAAAGTCCATTCTCTATTCGTTGGCACCGATAGGGGCCTCCATTCACCTCACAACCTCCCCTCCATGCTCACCCTCACTCCCCTTACTGACACTGGACCCCTACCTGACTACCACCCCATACTACTACTACAACTACTACCTCGACCCTAGACCATGCTACCCTACTACTTCTACTACTACTGCTAGACATACTACTATCTACTGACATCCACTACTATACTGATGTACGACCATTCTACTACTTACCAATGATACTACTAACACTAATATCACTATTACTACTGTCACGCACACAACTCACTGCTCAATTGTATACTCACTACTGATACTACTCGGCATTGACACTCCTAACTCACACCATGGGAGCTCCTGGACACAATCGATGGCGCCTTCTTTCGTGAACGCCATTTATGTACCTGTCCACTTCCCCTAACCACGTGCTCGCCAACCTACGTCCCCCCCCAGCCCTACGGTACGATCCGTTAACCACTTTCCAGTCCACGTCTCTGTACGTCTGTCCGGCCAGCACGTCACATTTAACTTCGCTTTACCATACCGACAATCGTCGCGCTTACACATACGCCTTCACCACATCAGGCTTTCCTGCACGTCTATTCCAACGGTCACGATGCACGTTTCTTACTTTAGGTTCTCACATCGTACACATAGGTTTAACGCCCACGGTACTCTTACGTTCCATGCCACCGGTACCGCCATTGGCCTTCAAGGCCCAGTGTCATACATAGTTCTCACACCTGCCATTTCACTACTTCTTCTCAAGCCCACGTCTAAACATAGGCTAAGTGACGTTACTCATTCTGCTTCAAAGCACCGTTACTTCAACCGGCCCTATAATCCATTGCGTTCAGTCCGACTTTGGCTTGCCATCCTTAACCCTTGACGTGCTCTTCCGACCATTCATGACGTAACCTCAAGCCTCCCGTGTGCTTGCCGTGTCTCCTAACCCACCGATCCCGCGGACCCGTGCCAACGCAACAATATGCCCAACGCCCACCTCGCGAAGTGATGAGCCTTCACCGTCGAGCTACGTCTTAAACCTCTCACCGCATGCTCTAAATCTTCACCCCGCACCGTATCGACACGGCGACTCCAGTAACTCATCGCCAGCCCGTACCCTTCAATTGGATTCTCCCGCCGCCATACAATCTCCCCTAACCGTACTTACTCAACTTTCCTATCCCCGCGTATTTTGACGCTGTCGCCCCTCAGGCTTGCTCCAACCCACCTTTTCTCTCTGCAACGGTACGCTGGCAAAATCCCGCTCAACGGCTGTGACTGCATGTCTGACCCATCTCAAATCTCGGGCCAGCTCTTCTTCGACTTCTCAACCTCCGTGGCTCCGGCACAGCTTCTTACCTGGCTTCACCGCCACGCAGGTTCGCCGCGATACCGCTTATCCAGCCGCGCAAAGCCGCGTTAACGTCCTGAACTATCCGCCTTGTCCTCAGGCTTTTTCGACGCCCCGCACTCACACGCGCCTACAGCCACTCGCTTCGTCCAACAGCTGTATGTCATCAACACAACCCGAACCGTCTCGTGGCCCGCTTCCTACACTCACTCGCTTATGCAACCACGCCCCACAACGCCTTTGGATACGCCCCACAAACTCACAAAACCACACTTCACAAACTTCTCAGCGCACCGCCTCCAACCGGTTCTAGATCACATTTTTCACCCGTTCGCATTTGCTGCTCCTACCACGTCAAGGTGCTGACAGGCGCCCTAACGTACCCTGCCCGCGACGTCGCGTCGACCGGGCCGATCGTACCCTCGCCGCCAGGCTCGCCTCCTCGCGACCGACACCGCTTACCACGCCGGCCTCGCTTCCCGCCCTCCCGCCACCGCGCCGCTACACGGCGGAGTTATCCCGCTGACTCGCCGGCTCCTCGCCTTTACCTTACCATCCCGGGTCGCTCTTCCCAACCCCCTTCCCCCCACACCCTCCCTCACCCGAGCTGCACAGACTTGCGGAACCTTCCCTCAAACACCAACGCGCACAGGACGCACCACGAACGGGACCCAACGCACGCTTCAACACGCCCCCACAGCACTCTCTCTATCTCTCACACCACCACCCAAACACCAACCCACGCACCGTAAGCGCGCCAGTCAACCCTCGCCAATCGCTCGCCCAGCCACACACGCCCCACAACTGCCCACACCCACACCCCACACGCACCACCCACGCCACTCCAACTCGCACCCCCTACCTAATCTTACCTTCCAAAACACCTTCACACACAACCCTATACTTGTCGCGCGACTCCGCGCCACATCTTACACTTTCCAACCTAACACAGGACAACCGCACCCCCCCCATAGGCCAGGGACGGTAGATGCGAGGTCGCGGACACAACTCGCCTGGCGGCACCCTCCGGCACGGATCGGCCAGCGTCCCACACGACCCGAACAAGTTCCTCACCCGCCCGTCCTCCCACCTGCCACGATGCGCGGCACCGCGCCCAATATCAGCGGAGCTGCGCCCCGACTCTCGTGCCCCTGCCCCGTGTCGGTGAGCCGTCTCCCCGCGTGCTCCGCGCTAGCACGGTCTTTGGTCGGTCACCACGGTTAGGTGGGAAATGAAACGCCACCCCGGCCACTATCTAGCCGGGATCCGCGCCGGGAATTGTCTGACTGCTCAGGCTCGAGCCGAGGAATGGCTGGCTGCGCTCTTGGTCGCTTGTGAAAGCGAAGTGGTCGGAGTCAGCGACGAGACGACACCAACGACGAGACAGTCGGCGACGAGACGACACCAACGACGAGCACAGCCCACGCAGAGACGACACCAACCACGGAAAAAGCGGACCCCCACATACACACGAGTTTCCACACAGACTCGCTCCTTTATAGGACCGGGGAGGAGCTGTATGCAGATTCTGGGATCAAAACCGTTGATTGGAGGTCGGGGCCACGCCACCCTTGTTTCAGCCATTGGTGATGGCAAAAAAGGGAGCGTGAGCCCTTTTGTAATTCCCTGCCAGCGCACTCTTAAATCTTGGCTCTCGCGCCGGGCCACGCCGGCCTCGCACCTTCCCGGACACAGCGCGAACCCTCGAGCACATCTTCGTACAATCCACCTACGCGCTTGGAGGCGGGGGCCACACCCCGCCGACCCGCCCTGGGAAACGGGCGCCAACCTCTGACGATTCTCCGAGGACGTTCCGTACCCCCCGAAGCCGGGCATCACTAACAGCGGCCTGGACGCAATCTCCCCTTGCCGATGTGCCTCCCGATGCTCGAACGCTTCACTCCGCGCTCACGTTGGTCTGCGACATCACATTGGACCGAACGGCGCACGCTGGACAGGACGCGTCTTTGGTGCTGAGCTCGGCTGGTCTGCGTGCTGTTGACGACCCGAAACGGCACGGTCCCGCTTTCGCGATCGGGCGTTTCGACGTTGCTTTGAGTGGCACGCGTCGGACATGGCGGTGACCTGATGTTCGAGGCACAACGATTGCGCATGGATGGGGTAAGCTGGTGTCCTTTGAGTTTTTGGCGCTCTAATGTCCAAACTACACGATAGAAAAAACCAGCAACATATGCTAACTCAAGCTTCGTCAGCGCCGCGATGAACACACCACTATTTCCCTCTCACACACAACAGTCGTGGGCCAACTCCAACATGACTTATCGACTCATATTCACCTCGACGGACCCTTCTATCGCCGTGTTATTCGCGACCATTTCCCAGCCGTACACTACCCCTCCGCTTTCTACAGCTCGTTCCGGTCGCTCAAATTCTTCGTGTTGCCATTCATGGTCAGTTCTCCCCTCAGTACGTCTTTACCTTCGGATCCCTGAGTGCGACAGTTCCACGCTGAATTCGTGCCGTCCAAAATTCAAACTACACCTCGGGCTGAGTACCTAACTAAACAAACCCACTCCATCGTACGACTCTACCATAAATTGCCCGGCCTAACTTACATTAACTGCGCGGGGCCACTCATTTGCGTACAGTCAATCTCCTCACTTTACAACAATCCTTCTACCACTACAGCATGCGCCCAGGTCCAACTGGACCTCTGCAAAGAGAAAGCACGTTCAGAGGCGAGCAGGCGCCTTCGCATTGCATCTCTGGCTCATGCAATAAATGCAGTGACAGGCGATTCGTGCCGCGCTGCCAACCACGCAGTCCCAGGCTCCCCCTTTGAATGAACGCCAGCTGAACCACAACGGTGCATGCGCGCCTGCCCACAACCGCAGTCTCCGTCCAGCTCAACTGCCGACCACGCAACTAAAACGCAAGATGATGATCATGGCATAATGGACTGGATGATGGACCCGCACCCAACACGGTGCCCGGGCCGCCACTGCAGGCCGTGTTGTAGCTGCCAACAGGGCAGCCCTTGCAACTTCGCGACGATCCGGCGCACATGGCAATGAACAGGGCGGGGAAATGCAAAACAGAACGGGCAAAGATGAACGACGGCGGCAGTAGGCATGGATGGCAAAGGTGACACGGCAACGGCATTGGCCATGACAGGCGCGTGCAAACACCGCGGCAGATGAAATGACCGGCACAGGCCTTGCCGTAAACAGCCAGCCGATGAAGTTGGCCGGCACAGGCCTCTGCACAAAACACACGGCAGACGACTCGACGCACAGGCCTTGAAGACAGCTGCAGACGATCCGCGCCCGTACAGGCCCTCACCAACAACACCAGCACGCAGATGAAGTTGGCCGGCTCTCGCCGTGCAGTGCAGGTTGGTGGAGGGAGTGCGGTGGTGCTGGCACTCAAAAGGCAGGCTCGGACTTATACCCTGTCCCCTCCCACACTATCGCCTTTGCCTGTCACTGTCCATACCCACCCCTTAATTGTCAAAAAATTTAGCCCCAACTTATTTTGTGTTTTTATTTTTATCTTTACTTCCCTCTATAAATCATCCCTAACCCCCTTTATGTCTCTGTTCGGCTACCTATCCTGTCCTAGCCTACTCCCAATCCCTACGTTCCTTCCTGGGGAGAATGAGGGAGAGCTAGCGTCCTGTGTCGAGGCCAACTCAAGCCTCAGGATCAGTCTCCTCAGCATCCGCATCTCAACCCAAAGTGGGTCCAGCGGCACACAACGAGAGCGAAGGGATGGATGTACGGAGGGTACACTTCCTATCTACCCTATCCATTTAACTTTTGAACTACCCCGGGGCTTTCAACAGCGCTCTCGCTTAATCTACTGGTTTTATCAACCCAGATTCCCGTCGCCTGTGTTGGTCCCTCGCAAATTTCGGGCTCCGCCCCCCAATTTTCCTTCCGTGCCCTCACACGTCTCTATTGCTGGGACGCGTGGCTCCTTGGCAGGCACTACCCTCTGCCGATTCCCCAACGATGGCACCCCCGGGCACTACACTGCCTCCGAGCCTACCAGCTCCCTAAACACCGGGGAGTGCCCTCCATGGCGACTCCCTGAAACGCTCACGTGGCAGGCTGGCTTCCAGGCCCTTTCCGAGGGTCACCCGTGCCCACGACACTGCCCACGCGGGCAATGGCGCCCCGGGCCCCCGCATCATGCGGGGCACCCGTGCCCACTACGCTATCCCGGCCCCCATGGGCCCTTGGCTACCACGGCCGACTAGCCGGCCGGTACCCACTCAGCGATACTCACCGTTCACAGCCACGCTCCCAGCCCGTCAACAGGGCTCCTGCACCCCTCCAAATGGGTATCGAGCCTATTCCCACCAACAACAAAACGACTTCCATTTTGTCAATTTGACAACCCAACTAACCACTCTACACTGACCCGGGGTCCCTTGGGCGGGAATCACTCCTCCCCCCAATCACTCATCGCACCATGCATTCCACAATCACTCCAACACACAGACCCGCTGGCCTCACTCACTCAACATGTTTCCTTTCACAACTCACACATCGCGAATCCTGCCATCCTGCTAACTACATCCCCTAACTAACTCGTGCTCCCACGTCGTCCCTTAAACTACAGCACGTTCTTTAACCTACGTAGCTAAGCTACGTCCCCACGACACATCCACAGTCTGTCACTGTCTTCAAATCCAAAAATCAATTCCATATTCCATCCTAAATCTCAACTACAATCCTCTAACTAATCCATTCCACGGGCTCCATGAGGACTTACCCTGCCCCATGAAGCCGGTCTGCTAAGCTAACCTTCCCCCTAACTAGTTCCATTCCTGTGCCCGGGCAGGGGGTCTTCCACCCTCTGCCCGGAATCTGTTTACCCGAAGCGAGGTTGCTTTTTTTTTTTTTTTTAAGTCGCGCCCCAGCCGCGCAACTCGCAACTGCGTTTTTTACCCCGTGACGTCATGGCAGCTGTTCACACACCTCGTCCCTCTTGGACGGTACCATCTGGCAGGGATTCACCCTCCTGCCGGATTCCAACCCTACGTGAGCCATGACGTCACTGCGCACTAAAAGCAAACCTCGCGTTTCGAGGGGTTCCCCACGCGAACACATGTGCTCTGCCCGTTGGAGCTTACACAAGCTCGCGTGGAGAACCCGTCGGTCCAAATCCGTTGTCCTGCCTACCCTATGTCCGTCCGCGGGATCGGCAACATCCACCGCTGGCGTTTCCGGACCGGTTTCACTCCCGCAAGCGCGCACGTGGCGGCCTCGTGCGTACCACAGCACGGACCTCGCACTCGCCGCTGTGTAAACCCGGCGCGGTCCCCATTACAACTACGGCCGCTACTCGGCCCTTGTCCATCTGTCGCCGTCGTCTCCGTCCCATTCGACACGCACACCTGCGTGTCACGACGCTCACACACCATTCCATGACATTTACACCGGAGACGCGGCTGCGTGCTCCCGCATGCCGACCTCATCTCCCTTACATACCGCTCTCTCACACACACACGGTCTCCCTTGCACTCGGCCGTTCATCCACGCATGCCCTTTCACTCTCAAACGTGGTTCCACTTACACACGGTGTGCTGGGGGGCACGACTCCGGCACACTCGCAACCACACACTCACACACGGGGTCCCTTTCACACAACGCCTTTCATCCACGCTATGCGTGGTTGCCGCACGCATTTTGCCACACTCGTGAACACCACACAGGAACATTCACACTGGGGATTAGTGCCATACAAGGGGTTCCGGGGCCTCCATCCGCCAAGCTCCTCGTGCACCCGTCCGCAGCACTCGCCCCTCAACCTCGCTCGGCACGACCGGACCCACCTGGTCGAGATCAGCTTCAAGCGGGCATATTCCCTCCCCCTTCCCGAAGGAGGCTATCCAGCTGCTCGCACCGGGTCACCAAACATTTCGCGAGCTCCCCCTCATCGTCCCTTGCTAACTCCATGTGTGTGTGCTTGTCTTCCCCCCGTCTTTATCGTGTAGTCTCTCCCTACTTTTTTATCTCCGAGTCTCTATACATTTTATTTCTGTTGCCTCTTCGTGTCTATTAATTCAGTCTCGACTGGTCTATCTCCCGTGTCTCTGGCAATACTTCCTTTTCCTTCGTCGTTTCTGTTATTTCCATCGTCTCCATTTTTATTTGTGTCTCCTTTATCAGAGTTTGCCCTAATTGTTCTTTCATCCGACGAGTGGTGTCAATCAAGTCCTGCACCACTAACATTACTCCTTGTGGTGCTGTCACACATCCCACCTTATGTGCCGTTCTACTTCCTGGCTCCTTTTGAGTTGTTCGTTCTCTTTCCGGAGTTTTTCCATCTCTGTGGCTCAAATTTTGCTCTCCCTCGAGCTGGTTAATTTCAACTCGTATAGTTTGTTTTCTCTCCACTGTTCCTCATGCTTTCAGCCTCCAATTCATCGTTTTTCATTTTGTTGATCTCCCTTTCCTGTTTCCTTCGTTCTTCTGTCACTATCTCCTCGTACTCCAACCTTGTTTTTTCCTTTTGTTGTTCAGTTTCAAATTCATACTCTTTTTGCTTTTTATTCCACTGTCTTTCTTGTTCCTCATTCTGCAATCTCGTTATTTCCTTCAATTGGCTGATTTCCTTCTCCTGTCTCAATCTTCTTCTTTTTGTTTTTCATTCACTGTTTTTCTTGTTCTCATTCTTATCTGGCCTTCGCTTCCAGCTGTTCGATCTGTACAGTGTGGTTCCTTATCGTTCATTCTCTCTGTCGTTCTTTCTTCTCTCACCATCCTCAACTCGTTCTTGTAATTCGTCTCTTTATTTTGGTGTTTCTGTAACTCAGAAGCTTCTTTTCTAATTCTTTCTCTCTCCCACACTCCGACTTGCTTTGCTTCTAACCTTGCTGTACAGTATGTTCTTACGTTTGTTCTCTGCTGTCGTTCTCTTTCCTCAACATTCTCAACTCGTTTTGTATTCCTTCTCTTTGTTTTGGTTCACGTAACTCAGAAATTTTTTCCCATTTTTCCCTTCTGGCCTCCTCACCTCTTTTGCATGCTTCCTTCCACAATTCGTTCATTTCCTCACCATATCTCTCTAGGTCTTCCTGCCATTCCTTTCCTATTTCTATCTCCCGTTCTAGGCTTTCTCTGTCCTGATTGCCTGATCTTACCTCTTCCTTCAGTTGTTCCAATTCCCCATCGTGTTCACATTTTTTCTCTTCCAACTGTATTTCCCTCACTCTCCCCTCTAGTTCTTTGAACCGCCTTGCCCCCTCCAATATTTTTTCCATTAGTTGTTTTACTTCCAAATCGTGCTCTTTTGTTTCTTTTCGAGCTCGGTTTTCCATTCTTCCTCCAATTGTTTCGGAGCCCGCCGATGTCCGCTGCCTCGCCTGCCATGCCCACGTGGTTTGAACAGTTTTTGGGAGCGCTCGCTCGTGTCGTTGCCGTTCGTTGTGCCAATAATAGCGGCCCGCTCCGTTCTGCGCTGAGGTGCGATCGCGCGCCATTGTGCGACTCCGTTTGCCGGCAAAGTCCGTGCTCAATACATGAGGGTGAGTCCCCCTGAAAGAACCATCCCGGGCCATGGATTCTACATTACTACACATATACATTTCTACCCCCGCACCCGCTCGCCTTGAAACTCCATCATTATTTCTCCTAAGGGATTAAATTTAATGCGCTCGAATTTGGTGGGAATCGAGGGTCGTTCCACTCACCCTGGTCCGATTCCCGTGAATTTAGTTGGAGACGGGAGAGTTTGTTTCCCGCTCGCTGACCAGTGTTACGAATTGCTGTTGGAGGCGGGATGATTGGAGTCCACTTCTGACACCAATGTTACGAATTTTGGCCGTCCGACGTGCGATCGGCCACGTAACTCGAATCGCGACGCGTCGCCCACCGGAACGGACAATTCAGTCGTGACCCTCCTGGAACACCCAGGAGCCAGTACGGTGGGGGTTTAACCTCACCACGATCGTGCCAATTGCCCACCCGCGCAGGATAGGGTGCTCGCCAATTCGACTACCTAAGTACCTGCGCGAGTGATCGACCGGGCGATTCGTACCTCGCGCACGGTCGACTTCGGACACGAACCGCTTAAGCGGCTCGTTCCGTGCTGCGGCGGGAACAACCCCCCAACCACAACCCAACCCCCCGAGCGGAGGTTCTCGTCGACCCTCGACGGCTCTCCAGACTTACTTACTGGTGTTTCAACACTACAATCCCTTACGGATGCAACGATGGAACTTCACAACACACGGACAGGATGCCACAAAGCGAGCACAAAGTTCACAAGCAAGCACTTTTCATCACACCAAACAAAGCCTAAGCATATAATTGCAGAAAGCAAAATACAAAGACAGACTACGACAATTATTCAACACTTAAACAATCTATACTTGTCGGGACTCGGCGCCACATCATTCATAAAACAGGAAAGACCTCCCCATAGGCAGGAGGTAGACGGGGTCTGTGGACCAAATGTGCGCGGAACCTGGAGGAGCGGCCAGGTCCACGAGACCGAAAAGGTCTTACCCGCGTCCTCGTGACGCGATGGCGGGCAAGCCGCAATATCAGCGCAGCTGCGCCCCGACTCCGTGCCCCTGGCGTGGTCGGTGAGCCTCTCCGGCGCGCTCCGCGCAGCACGGTTTGGTCGGCACCACGGTAGGGTGGGGAATGAACGGGGCCACCGGCACTATCTCAGCGCGGATGGGGGGGGGGATTGTTGATGCTCAGGGTCGAGCGAGGGAATGGCTGGCTGGCTTGTCGCTTGTGAAAGCGAAGGTGGCTCGAGTCCAGCGACGAGATGACACCAACGACGAGACGACCCAGCGACGAGACGACACCAACGACGAGACGAGCCCAGCGACGAGACGACACCAACCACGGAAAAAGCGACCCCACACTACAACAACGAGTTCCACACAGACTCGCTCCTTTATAGACCGGGGGAGGGCCTGTACGCAGATTCTAGGATCAAAACGCGATTGGAGGCGGGGCCACGCCACTCTCTGTTCAGCCATTGGTGTGGCAAAAAGGGGCGTGAGCCTCTTTTGATCCGAATTCCTTCCCGAGAGGAATTCACATCCATCGCGCTTGGAGGCGGGGCCACACCGCCCGACGCTCACCCATTGGACGGAGGAAAAGGGGCGTGAACCTCCCCTGATCCGAATTTCTCTTCCCGTAAGGAACGCATTCATACCCGCGGGCTCGACGTGTCGGCATCCATTACCAAACGGGCCCTGGACAGCACGATGTTTGGTGTTGACTGGTGGTGTGGTTGAGGTTGTGGAAGGAGAAAGGCGAAAGTGGTGGGGGGTTTGCTGTGGTGGTTTGGTTGTTGGCGGGCGTCGTTTGGGAATGGCGGTGAAGCGATGTTTGCGGGATGGAGTTGTGGAGGTAAAGAGGCGAAGGGGGTGGTGTTTGAGTTGTTGGCGCTTAATGGTTCAAAATAATGATAGAAAAAGAAAAATGGCTAACTCAAAGCGTCGCAGCTCGGATGAATCACACATTTCCTCTAACAACAGGTGTGGGCTAACTACACATGACTTCGATATATCTCACCTGAGGACCCTTTATGGTGATTGCGAATTTCACACGCCGTAACAACTACCTCATCTACTATACCTACCTATATCACTCCTACTACATACTACCCCTACCTATTATATACTACTACCCTATTCAACTTCGAACCCTACACTATTCTCTACGGACTGTACCCTCACCCCTTGTCCTCAATCCTTAGTCGACCTACTTACCTTGAACACTTAGAGAACACAATGCCTCTTCTATGCTTCCAAACCTCAAGTTTCTGCCGTCAACTTCGGCGACACGCTGTAACGGGAGACGGGAGAGGTTGGAATAAGACTGCATCAATGACACTAAACTTCTGGAATTTATTTTTCATATGTCCGTTCAAATCATTAATTTATTTCAATTGAATTATAAACTTTAACACTGTGCAGGATAAGGTGTTCAATGAACTATCTAGTTGAACGCTGTACTTTTCCAAGTTACTCTTATTGCTTTGAAGACTGTGAAGGAAAGGATGCAGGTAAGTAGCAGGGAAGAAAATAAACTTGGAGTGTAATGACATGATGATGGTTGACTTATCAGGTCTGAGAATGAGCCGTCAATCATCAGATTAGTTGCGTCAGCTGTGGGTTCTCTGGTGGCTGTGGGGTCTCCACATGTCTAAGGACTGGCATGTGCATCCACATGTCTAGCATCGGTGGTAAGTGGGCTGGGTAGTAGCTCAATCTTCTGTTGTTTTCACTTGCAGTCATGCAGGTGGCATAAATTTCTCTTAAATGAAGAGTCCTGGGTCTCACTCTGCTTTTCTTTTGCAAACGGTAACCTGTGAGCTGCTCCCAGGTGTCATGGTTGATATTACAGTATGTGAGGCACTTCTTGAAGGTGTCCTTATGATGTTAATGTTGACCGTCCTGATGTCGTTTGCCTTGGGTCAGCTTGTCATACAAGATTAGATTGGGAATGTGTTGCTCATCCAAGAAAATAACATGACCAGCTCATCTCAGCTATATCTTTTGGAGAGTAGCTTCCATGCTGCAGGCCCTGGCTCAACCCAGCACCTCATTATTTGTGACTTTGTCCTGCCATCGGAGCTTCATGGTGGACCGAATATAGCATTGGTGAATTTTTGACAGGGCCTTGATATGGTTTCAGTAACAGACCCATGTCTCTGCCCCATATAGAAAGAAAGTGAGGACTATGGCTTTATAGACCTTGATTTTTGTATCCAGTTTGATGCCATGGAGGCATTCATATGCAGAGCTGGCTTTCTTGATGGGCGTATGGTTCCCTTTGGCTATCATGGCCTTGTTGTAAAACATACTTTCAAGATACGTTAGGTGAACTTATTGACAATGTTGAGAGTCGTGCCATCAACCATAATGTTGGGTGCTTCAAGCAGTTTGCCAGGTGCTGGTTGGTACACAATCTCAGCCTTTGAAATGCTGATTTGTGGACCGTAATTTTTAGAGCCTTCTGAGCACATATTGGCCATAGCTTGGAGATCCCAGTGCAACCAGTGCACAGTCATCTGCCTATGTAGCTATCTAATCAGAGCCTCTGTGACTTTTGTCGATGCACACAATTTTGACAGGTTGAATAGCTCCCCTGATCTGAACCTGATTCACACACCTGTTGACATGTCCTGAGTTGATTCATCAAGCACAGCTGGAAAGAACATGGTGAAGGGCATTGGTCCGAAAACACACTCCTGGTTGATGCCCCTGGTCACTTCAAATCCCCTTTATGTTGCACCATTGGTGCAGATACGCTCTATCAAAGCATCATGCATAAGTCCAAGGATTGACATGAGGTTGTCTGGGCAGCCAAAATAGGAGAATAACAGCCCAGCGCCATGGTGATTGACACTCTCAAAGGCCTTGGTAAGGTCACGACACAGGATGTGAAGATCCTGATGGTGTTCTCTAGTTTTCCTGGAGTTGGAGAGCTGCAAACATCATGTCTGCTGACCCACAGTTGGATCTGAAGCCACCCTATGATTCTGACAGGATCTCGTCTCATATTTTGGAGCATATTATGAAGCAGAACTCTGCTCAGAATATTACTCACAGCACAGCACAGGTAGATAGATGCCTTTGGAGTCCCCACAGATCAATGCTCTTCAAGCCCTTAGGTTCCCAGATGCTGATGATGTTGGCATCGTTGAAGTTTTGTGGGAATGCTTCTTGGGTTCATATAATATTTTGTTGGAGTGTCAAAAGATGGGTTGCAAGCTAGATGCTACCAGGGGTCATGTTGATCGGCCATTAGATGTAGTTCCTCTGTCTTGACGGCTTAACAGTTATTTCATATTAATCTCAAGGCATGTTGGAGTTTGTTTCTTGGTCTCTTGATAGGAGAATGTGGCTGTGCTGAAAGCTGCGTGAGCATGTTTCTTCTCTTCCAGAAATGCAGAGATTCTTGCATCATTTACGTCAAACCAATCCATGTATTGTTTTCCCATAATCGGTTTAACTGTAGTTCAACATTGTCATTAACAGAGATCATTAATTTCAGGGTTTCATGAGTATTGAAACAATTAGTTGCAGTTTGGGAAGTATTCACTGGATGGACATTTATCCTCCTTGTGGTCTTGTAGGTCGACTTTCCAGCCTGAGGTTGTATTATTCAGTTTTTTGTATGGAAAGTCAAGGCTCATGGAAGAGCTAGAACACTGAACAGATCAGGAAGCAACAGAACACAAGTAACAGTAGAGAGAGACGGGTGAAACATCAATAGCAGGGTGGAAGGACAAACTCGAGGAAGACTTGGACAAATAATTAATGTGTGTGGGGAGGAACGAGGTGTAGGGAAGGACACATGATGGATAAAGAATCAAACATTCAGGAAGGAAAAACAGGAAGTTTGGATGGTGGTGAGCTTGGGGGTGGGGTTTAACGGGGCTCGAAAAGATCATGATTTTGGATGGGTGATCTGATGTTGGTGAACATCTGAGATGTTGGTGAACAACTGTCTTGAACAGCTGGAGGGAAGAATAAGATTGAAAAGAATGTGGGAGTTGGTTCTACAGGCAGGAAATAAAGGGGAGCAAATGAGCGGAGGTGAGCAGTGATTCTGGATTTTGAGAGTTTCCCCAGAAGGGAGTTAACGGTGGACCGCGTGCACCCGGCAGAAACCTTGGGGGTTGAGAGGGAAGGAAGGAAGGATGGAAGGGGACAAACATGGAAAGAGTAGAGGGTGCAAGACTGAAAATGAGGTGGAAGAAGACAGAGACCCTTAACGTGTTTGTGATGAGAGTGATAGGCCCATAGACTCAGTTTAATTTCAGGATATTTCAATAATCTTGAAGGTCTTCGTTTCCAAAGCGTCAAGCTGAGCAAGATGTGAGGCAGGGATGCCAGCCCAGAGGGGAGAGCAGTACTCCATGAAGCTGCAGATGAAGGCCTTGTAGGAGGACAGGAGTTCAGAGTGTGCCAAGGAAGGACTTTGTACGACAGAGGATGCCAGTTGGTGACTGGCTTTTTGAGGCCAACTTAGAAACGAGGTTTGCCTAAGAAAGATCATGGCTGGTTGAGAGTGAGACCCCTGAGTTTGAGTGAGTGAACTTCCTCAAGAGGATTGTTTAGAAAGTAGATGGGAGGGTTTGCCATGGGGTCCCTTCAAGGAGAGGGAGAGGGAGAAGGAGAGGGAATGTGAGATTTGACAGGATTGAAGGACATATTCCAAGTGTTTAACCAGCTTGTGATTTTGTCAAGATC
Source organism: Eptatretus atami (assembly GCA_035128595.1). Lineage (NCBI taxonomy): Eukaryota > Metazoa > Chordata > Myxini > Myxiniformes > Myxinidae > Eptatretus > Eptatretus atami. The sequence goes on along the minus strand of CM068952.1, from coordinate 34,666,847 downwards.
TGAAAAGAGGGGAGATGCTGCTGCCTGCCTATCTCAATGATGAGGAATGTGACAGCAGAGGGTGGAGTCATCATCAAACAGATAAAGGGTATTTTCCAGTCATAGAGATCATTGAAGAAACTCAGGAATAGGACTGGCCCAGAACACTGCCTTGGGGCACTCCAGCCTTAACAGGAAGAGGAGATGAAAGGATTCCGTTGAGAGCCACACGTTAACTACGAGAGTCGAAGAAGTTAGTGAGCCATATGTGGAGTTGGCCTTGGATGCCATCAACAGTTTTGAAAGCAAGGCAGGATTCCAGACTGTATCAAAAGCTCAAGATATGTCTAGAGAAACTGCCCTGAAGTCATGACTGATATTGAGGGCATCCATCCATTGTTGGGAGAGCAGAAGCAGCACATCTGAAGGTGGAGTGACCTGGTCTGAATCCAAATTGGTGATCTGAGATGAGGAAGTTGCAGAAAAGGAAGGATTTCATATTAAATGCAATGATGAATCAATGGCCTTTCTGATGATCGGAAATAAGCCAAGAGGTCTTTAAGTTCAGGGGAACAGTTTTTGCAACTTTTTTTTATGTAATGCAGTGATGTTGGCTGACTCCCATGGAGATGGAAGATGACCTCGAGCAAATGATAGAATAAAAATTGCAGAAAGAGGATGTGCAGAAAGAGGTTTTAACAGCTGATGCCCTCAGGGAAAGTTGCAGAATCAGAGTCAAGGGTAGTCAGAAACTTCTCTACCTTCTCAGGTGCAAATGACAGTCCAGGAGCAGTTGGGTTCGGAGAGCATGGGGTTGGGGACACAAGATTTGGAATCAAATGCAGAATTGAGGCGTGCAGCCTTCTCACAAGTAGTGTCATCTGTGGTACCATTTGAGGACAAGGAAGGGATGAAGGTGGAAGAATATTCCAGAGATAGACTTAACAAGTTACCACCAGGTTTAAAAGGAGGAAGACAAGTTTGAAAGATCAATCTTGAGTTTGGACAGAAGTTTTCTGTCTCTCCTGAAAGTGGATAAAGACTTGTTGTGGGCTTCGTAGAATGATCTGAGATTGCCGTTGAGATCTAGGTCGGGAAGTTGACAGATTGTGTCAGTCCCAATGAGTCGCAGAAGTCCTTTGCTGAAGTGCTATGGCAGGTGAGAGAGGTACTAACACAAGACAATTTTCATGGTGACAATTTCAATCACCACATATGATGAAGAGTTGGGATGAGTGGTTAAAAGTTGGTCCATGTTGTTGAAGAGAGAGATGTACATGGAGTCGTCACTGTTGGGAGGCTGGTACAACACAGACACACAAGAGGTGGGAGCGGAGGGGAAGTCACAGCCAAAGGTAAAACCTAGGGGTCGGGACCTGCAAGATCAGCACAAGCACGGTTCAGGTCAATCAAATCGGAGAAGACAACAGCTGGGGAGAGACACGAAGGAGTCAGGGATGTCCTGTGGGAGGACAGATTCTGTTAAACAGATTATGTCTGGTTTATCAACAGCAGCCTGGATTGAGAGATGTTAAGTTGGAGCACAGGCCTCAAATGTTTAAGGTCCACACAGTTAGGGACAGGGGAGGAGGCAATGGGATGGTGCAGGACACGGTGGAGGCTTTTTGGAGGAGCATGGTGAGGTGATGCTTTGAGGGGGCGGGATGAGAAGGATGCATAAAGAGGAGACATGACGTTGAGGGATAGGGACACATATAAGGGGTGGTGTTTAAAGGATGCTGGCTTGTAGGAGCTATGGGGAGGGACTGACACCAATAAAGGATGTGAAGGTGATTTCATTGTTGTCAGCAGACAACCTCTGCAAACTGAACTTTTCAAGATTCCCAAATTGAACATAGGAAGATAAAGATCATGGGATGGGTGTAAATAATTTTTGTTGAAGACACAGAGAAAGGTGGTGCTGTAGGTACAGGAGGAAGGTTGATGGACCAAGCGCTGAGCTGACAGAGTTTTGTAATATAATGTTACGGTTCTAGAAATATAATGTTACGGTTCTAGTGAGTCAAAGGCTCATAGTGGAGCTGCCACACACACGTGGGCATACAGAAGAATATACATGACAACACAAGACAAACACAGTCACTGAGCTTGTGGGAAATGCCAACACCTGCTGGGGTACTCTGAGTACCAGCAACGTCACAACAATAGCGCTGCTTTTCTCACCGCACTCAGTGGGGCATTTCCGAAGGAAGAATCTCCTCCTCACAATGAATGGCAACCTATTGGAATTGGCCGTGCTCTGATGGAGAATAAGGAAAGTGAAGCATTTAAAAATGATTTTAAATGCTTTTAAAGAAAGAAGGAAGAAATGTTTACATTTAATGCAGATTGAGTTTGGAGTTATTGAGAGAAAGGAGATATAAAGAATGAAGTACAGGTAGAAGGATATTCAAGTAGAATGAGATTGTTTTGGAGTGAAAAATGATCAACTTCAGCTTTGTTCATATCATTGAGTGACAAGTCCAGCAATTAGGCCCACGCATTGCACATGTAATCTGAAAATCACTTCTCTTTCTGGCGAACAAGCACATAATGCAGTAAGTGCCAGTTCATTTAACAAGGATGCTGCCAAGTTGTCTTGTAATTGACTTTATGGCAGAACAAGGTGTTGGTAAAGGCAAGCTCATGTTTTGCACACGGTGATAGGAGTGTTCCATTGGTGTTTTCCTTTCAAATTCTGTGTTGTCCTATGAACCCTAAGTAGCAGGATCTTGTCAAACCTGGACATTGAAGCCTTCCAAGAGCAAGAGAGTTTATCTTCTTTGGGGTTAGACCTGAGGAGCTGGTCCAATTCCTCATATAATTTATCCTTTCCAACTCATCAGTGTTAATTATGGTAAGATCATACACAATTATGGGTGGCATATCTCCAAGTTGCTCACTTTCTAATTCCCTGTGCCAAGGGTCTTACTCACCTTTATATAGGCAGTGGATGCTTGTACATCTTGAAATCCCCAACTGAAATTCTGCTATAGGTCGCAGAATGCTGTCAAACCCAGCTGATTCTTTATGTCGTTTAGGCGACACTCGTCATCACCGATAACTTGATGCAAAGTTGCAATTTATTCCTCGATGCGTTGTAATTCCGCTCGCAACTCAGCCTACTTCTCAACAGACAACCCCTGCTGCAGTGGGGACGGTTATCGTTAGGGTGGTCTACTGCCTCTAATCCGAGCAGGTGCACTGTGGGTGTTGCGTGACACTTGTGCTCTGGCTTTTCCACGAGGTGTGTATGTAGCTGCTCATTCGCGTCCATTCCTCAGGCGTGTCCAAACAACTCTGAAATCAGATGTCATAATCTGGATTATCTAACTGTCTGACAAAGGGAATATCACATGCAAAAATGTCATATGATGAGCATACGAGTATGCATTGGGCTGGAAGGATGGCCAAGAGGTACACACACCTGCCTCTAAGCTGTCTCGCGTGGATTTGAATTTCGGCACAGCTATAAACGGTCATCCCGATGTTTCATCAATGTGTGTGCCGTCCCTTGGATGGATGTTAAACGGGAATTCCCATCTGCCGGCATTACTTGGTAGACGTTAAATATCCAACAGTGTCCTTTGTGAAGAGTAGGCGAGCTTCCTTTGCGAAGAGTAGCCAAATTCTAAATTACTGTCATAACCAGGAAGCATTGCATCAACGGCACAGCCACACCCTCAGCTAATGATGCCACCCAGCAGCCTTGTGTTGTATATGTGCATGGCTCACAAAGTGGGTATGCTGTGGTATGTTTGTGGGAAATTCCACATAAAACTATAAGTGATTATTTTAAAAGTTAAGAAAGATATACCTGATTGAGATTTAACGTTATTTTTCGCTGTACATTAGTGTGGTTTCTTTGCAACTAGGGAACTCGTCTGTGTCCTTGTAAATTTATAACATCGGACTCTTTCTCAGAAGTGTTGTTTTTCTTTTTCCTGTCACATATTGAGCCTGTTTAAAAAGGCAGAGCAAAAATTAATCTGTTTCTTATCCCGCAAAATATAATATTTACGTTGTTTTTTTCATCTGACCGTCATAACGCTGAACCAAGCCAGCAACGAAAATTCGAACGTGTATTTACAGTGTTGTATATATCAGGGAACTTTAAAAAACCGGACGTGCTGCAGGTCTAAAAATTTAGATTTAGCTATTGAAATAACAGCGATTAACATAGAATGGTTGCATTTCATGTTTCCCAAACTTTTTTTTTTTTGCCCTTTGTGTAAACCAGGCATGTGTAGCCACTTTGTGAGCATGCATATATATTGTTACATTTCTGGCCGTCCGGCGTGCGATCGCCACGTAACTCGAAATCGCGACGCGTCGCCCACCGGAACGAACATTCAGTCGTGACCTCCTGAACTACCAGCCAGGACCAGTCACGGGTGGGGGTAACCCACCAACGGTCGCCATTGGCCCAACCCGCGCAAGATAGGGTGCTCCGCCAAATGACTACCCTAAGTAGCGCTGCGCGAGTGGTCGACCGGGCGATCGTCCTCGCGCACAGTCGACTTCGGAACACGAACCGCTTAAGCGCTCGTCCGTGCTGCAGGGATAACGAGCGGAGTTATCGGTCCGACTCGATCGGTTCAGATTACTTTTCGGGTGTTTCAAACCGGACTACCAATCCTTACGAATGCCAAGATGGAACTTTCAACAAAGGAAAGGACGCGAACGAACGGGAAAGCAGTTCAACAGCAAGCACTTTTATTTCACACCACACAACACACGCAGTAAGGCAGTAATGCAATGTGCAGAACTGCAAAGCAAAAAAGCAAAATGCAAACAAAAGCGAAAAGCACTAACTACCGACTATAATTATTACAACACTTAACACAATTATACTTGTCGGACTCGGCGCGCCACAGTCATTCATTAAATAAACAGGAAAAGACCTCTCCATAGGCAGGGAGGTAGATGGTCCGTGCGACAAATGTGCGGGAACCTGGAGGAGCTGGGCAGGTCACGAAACCGAAAAGGTCTAACCGCGGCGTCCTCGCTGCCGATGGCGGGCAAGCCCAATATGCAGCGCAGCTGCGCCCCGACTCCCGTGCCCCTGGCGTGGTCGGTGCTCCTCTCGCGGCGTGCCTCGCGCAAGCGCGGTTTGGTCGGCACCATGGGTTTAGGGGGGGAATAAGCGGGGCCACCGGCACTATCTCGCGGCGGATGGGGGGGGGAATTGTGATTGCTCAGGGGTCGAGCGAGGGGAATGGCTGCTGGCTTGGTCGCTTGTGATAAGCGAAGGTGCTCGAGTCAGCCGAACGAAGACGACACCAACGACGGAGAGAGCCGGCGACGAGACGACACCAACGACGAGACGAGCCCAGCGCGAGCGGACACCCAACCACGGAAAAGCGACCCACACTACAACAACGAGTTCCACACAGACTCGCCCTTTATATAGAAACCGGGGGAGGAGCCTGTAATGCAGATTCTAGGATCAACGTGATTGGAAGGCGGGGCACACCCAACCCTCTGTTCAGCCATTGGTGTGGCAAAAAGGGGCGTGAGCCTCTTTTGATCCAATTCTCCTGAGAAGGAATTCTACATCCATCCGCGCTTGGAGGCGAGGGCCACAACCGCCCGACGCTCGCCCATTGGACGGAGGAAAAGTGGCGTGAACCTTCCGAATTCCTGCGTAGTATCCTTCAGCGTGAGGGCACACCCAGCTCCTTGGCAGAGGCTACTCCCTGTTAATTTCCGAAGGCGCATTCGTAACCCGGCGGCTCGACGTGTTCGGCATCCATTAAGCGAACGGGCCCTGGACAGCACGATGGTTTGGTGTTGACTGGTGGTGGTGGTGATGGTTGTGGGAAGGAAGAAAGGCGAAGGTGGGGGGTTCCTGTGGTGGTTTTGGTTGTTGGCGGCGTCGTTTGGAAATGGCGGTGAAACGATGTTTGGGCGGATGGAGTTTGTGGGGTAAAGAGGCGAAGGGTGTGTTTGAGTTGTTGGCGGCTTAATGTCCAAATAACGATGAAAAGAAAAATGGCTACTCAAAGCGTGCGCAGCCCGGATGAATACACAATCATATTCCCTCAACAACGGTGTGGGGCTTACACTACACATGAAACTTATCGATATATCTCACCGAGGAACCCTTTATGGTGTATTGGCGAATTTCCACATCCGTAACACATAACCGCCTCCCCTTTTTACAGACTCGTCCCGAGTCGTCAAATTTTCGTGGTGCCATCATGTGTAGTTCTCGCCTAGTACATTTTAACCCTTCGGATCCCTGAGTGGCGACATTCAGTGAATTCGTGTCCCCCAAAATAAATAACCTACGGGCTGAGTTAACTAACTAAACAAACCCACGTCATACGGAACGACTTAAATAAATTGCCGGCGCTAAGACTTAACGATGCCGGGGGCTACATCATTTGTACAAGTAATCTTAACTTACAAATCTTACACTAAAGCATGGCCCCAGGAATCAATGGACTCTGCAAAGAAGAAAAGCAGTTTAGCAGGAGCCAGGTGCTCGCATGCAGTCCTCTGGTCATGCAATAATGCAGAGTTGACAGGGAATGTGGCCTGCTGCACACACAGCAGTCCAAGGCCTCCCCTTTGAAATTTGAACGCAGTGAACCACAAACGGTGCATGGCGCTGCACAAACGCAAGTCTCCCGTTGCCAGCTCAAGTGGCACACGCAAAACGCAAGATGTATGATGAATGGATGAGATGGATGGATGACGCAAACACGGTGCACGGGCCGCCACTCTGTCAGGCCCGTGTTGTAGCTGCCAACAGGGTCAGCTCCTTGCAACTCGCGACGATCTCTGGGCGCACCCATTAGGCAATGAACAGGGGGCGGGGAAATGCAAAACAGAACGGGGCAAAAGATGAGAGGGCCAGTTAGGCATGGATGGCAAAGGTGGACAGGCAAGGCATGCAATATGACAAGGCCCCGCTGTAAACACAGGCCTGGCAGATGAATGACCGGCACAGGCTTGCAGTGAAACAGCCAGCCGATGAAGTGGCCAGCACAGCCTTGCAGCAAAAACAGCCGGCAGACGATCGACACGCAACAGGTCCTTGAAGAACAGGCTGCAGACGATCCGGCCGGTACAAGGCTCGACAGCAAACAACAGCCAGCAGATGAAGTGGCCCGGCCTCTCGCGTGCAGTGCAGGTTGGTGGAGGGAGTGGCGGTGGTGCTGGCGACTCAAAGGCGGCCTCGGACTACCTACCTGTCTCCTCCCAACCTATCGCCTTTGCCTGTCTCTGTCTACCCACCCTTAATTTGTCAAAACCAATTTTAGCCCCATCTTATTTTTTTGTTTGTTTTTTAATTTTATCCTTTCTTCCCCTTTATAATCCCCTAACCCGCTTTATGTCTCTGTTCGGCAACACTATCCTGTCCTAGCCTACTCCAATCCTACGTTCCTTCCTGGAGGAGAGAGGGAGAGCTAGCGTCCTGGTCAGGCCAACTCAAGCCTCAGGATGGCTCTAGATCTCAGCGATCTCAAACCGCCAAAAGTGGTTCCAGCGGCACACAACGAGAAAGCGAAGGGATGGATGGTACGGAGTGGTACAGCTTCCTATCTACCCTGATCCATTTTACTTTTTGAACTACCCCGGGGCTTTCAACAAGCGCCTGCCGCTTAATCTACTGGGTTTATTATCAACCAGATTCCCGTCGCCTGTTGTTGGTGCCCTCCGCAAATTTCGGGCCTCGCCCCGCATTTTCCTTCGTGCCCTCAACACGGCTCATGGCTGGACCGGGTGGCTCCTTGCAGGCACTACCCTCTGCCGGATTCCCCAACGATGGCACCCCCGGGCATCTACACTGCCTCCGCGCCTACGTCCCTAAACACGCGGGGAGTGGCCCTCCATGGCGACTCCCCTGAAACGCTCACGTGCAGGCTGGCTTCCCAGGCCCCTTTCCGAGGGTCACCCGTGCCCACGACACTATGTCCCAGGCGGCCATATGGCGCCCGCGGCCCCGCATCATGCGGGTGCACACCGTGCCCACTTACGGTATCCCGGCCCCCCATGGCCTTGCCCTACACGGCCGACTAGCCCGGTCGGGTACCCACTCAGCGATAGCTCACCGTTCACAGCCACGGCTCCCAGCCCGTCACAGGGCTCCTGCACCCTGCCAAATGGGTATCGAGCCTACTTTCGCCACCAATCAAACAAAAACGAGACTTCCATTTTGCAATTGACTAAACCCACACTACTCACTCTACACTGACCCCGGGGTCCCTTGGGCGGGAATCCACTCCTCCCCCCAATGCACTTCATCGCACCATGCATTCCACAATCACTCCACACATCAAGACGACCGCTGGCCTCACTCCTAACATGTTTCCTTCACAACTCACACATCGCTGAATCCTGCCATCCTGCACACTACATCCCCTAACTAACTCGTGCTCCCACGTCGTCCCTTAAACTACAGCACGTTCGTTTACCTACGTAGCTAAGCTACTCCCCACGACACATCCACAGTCTGTCACTGTCTTCAAATCCAAAAAATCAATTCCCATATTCCATCCTAAATCTCAACTACAATCCCTCTAACTAATCCATTCCACGGGCTCCATGAGGACTTACCCTGCCCCATGAAGCCGGTCTGCTAAGCTAACCCTTCCCCCTAACTAGTTTCCATTCCTGTGCCCGGGCAGGGGGTCTTCCACCCCTTGCCCGGGAATCCTGTTTACCCGAAGCGAGGGCTTGCTTTTTTTTTTTTTTATAAGTGCGCGCACCGCGCGGCAAACTCGCAACCTGCGCTTTTTTACTCCCCGTGACGTCATGGCAGCTGTTCACACACTCGTCCGCTCTTGGACGGTACCATCTGGCAGGAATTCACCCTCCTGCCGGATTCCAACCCTACGTGAGCCATGACGTCACTGCGCACTAAAAGCAAACCTCGCGTTTCGAGGGGTTCCCCACGCGAACACAATGTGCTCTGCCCGTTGGAGCTTAACACAAGCTCGCGTGGAGAACCCGTCCGGTCCAAATCCGTTGTCCTGCCTACCCTATGTCCGTCCGGGATGCGCAACATCCACCGCTGGCGTTTCCGGACCCGGTTTCACTCCGCAAGCGCGCACGTGCGGCCTCGTGCGTACCACAGCACGGGACCTCGCACTCGCGCCTGTGTAAACGCCGGCGCGGTCCCCATTACAACTGACGGCCGCTACTCGGCCCCCTGTGTGTCCATCGTGCGCCGTCGTCTCCGTCGCCATTCGACTCCACGCACACTTGCGTGTCACGAGCGCTCACGAGGCAGCACATTCCATGACATTTACCGGGAGACGCGGCTGCGTGTCCCGCATTGCCGACCTGTCATCTCCTTACATACCGGCTCCTCAGTCCACACACACGGTCTCGCACTTGCACTGCGGCCGTCACTCACGACATGGCCTTTCACCATCTCAAACGTGGGGTGTGCCACTCACATGACGCATGAACAGTCCTAAGACCTTCACCGGACGCTATGCGTGTGCTACTCGCATACTTTGCACAGCCTCGTGCAGACCAACTCAGCACACGGATTCACTGATTGACACAACTACCTTTCCACCTATGCTGTGCGGAGCACGCATTATTGCCCACTCAGATCACACCAGAAACCTTACACATGGGTGAGTCAATCAAGGGGTTCCGGGGCCCTCCATGAACCGCCAAGCTCCTCGTGCAAGCCTTCCGCAGCACTCGCCCCTCACCTCGCTCGGCACGAGCCGGACCCACCTGGTCGAGATCAGCTTCAAGCGGGCATATTCCTCCCCGGTTCCGGAAGGAGGCTATCCAGCTGCTCGAACCGGGTCACCAAACATTTCGCGAGCTCCCCTCATCGTCCCTTGCTAACTCATGTGTGTGTGCTTGTCTTCCACACCCGTCTTTATCGTGTAGTCTCTCCCTACTTTTCTAATCTCCGAGTCCTCTATAATCATTTATTTCTGTTGCCTCTTCGTGTCTATTTAATTCAGTCTCGACTCGGCTATCTCCCGTGTCTCTGGCAATACTTCCTTTTCCTTCGTCGTTTCTGTTATTTCCATCGTCTCCATTTTTATTTGTGTTCCTTTATCAGAGTTTGCCCTAATTGTTCTTTCATCCGACGAGTTGGGTGTCAATCAAGTCCTGCACCACTAACATACTCCTTGTGGTGCTGTCACACCATCCCACCTTATTGTGCCGTTCTACTTCCTGGCTCCTTTTGAGTTGTTCAGTTCTCTTTCCGGAGTTTTCCATCTCTGTGGCTCAAAATTTTTGCTCTCCCTCGAGCTGGTTAATTTCAAACTCGTATATTTTTTTGTTTTCTCTCCCACTGTTCCTCATGCTTTTCAGCCTCCAATCTCACATCGTTTTTCTTTCATTTTGTTGATCTCCCTTTCCTGTTTCCTTCGTTCTTCTGTCACTATCTCCTCGTACTCCAACCTTGTTTTTTTCCTTTTGTTGTTCAGTTTCAAAATTCATACTCTTTTTGCTTTTATTCCACTGTCTTTCTTGTTCCTCATTCTGCAATCTCGTTATTTCCTTCAATTGGCTGATTTCCTTCTCCTGTCTCAATCGTTCTTCTTTTTGTTTTTCATTCCACTGTTTTTTCTTGTCTCCATTCTTCAATCTGGCCTTCGCTTCCAGCTGTTCGATCTGTACATGTGGTTCCTTATCGTTCATTCTCTGCTGTCGTTCTTTCTTCTCTCACCATCCTCAATCGTTCTGTAATTCCGTCTCTTTTTTTGGGTGTTCATGTAACTCAGAAGCTTTCTTTCTCTCAATTTCCCCTTCTGGGCCTCCACTCACTCTTTTGCATGCTTCCTGTCCACAATTCGGTTCATTTCCTCACCATATCTCTCTAGGTCTCCTGCCATTCCTTTCCTATTTCTATCTCCCGTTCTAGGCTTTCTCTGTCCTGATTGCCTGATCTTACCTCTTCTCCTTCAGTTTTCCAATTCCCATCGTGTTCACATTTTTTCTCTTCCAACTGTATTTTCCTCACTCTCCCCTCTAGTTCTTTGAACCGCCTTGCCCCCTCCAATATTTTTTCCATTAGTTGTTTTACTTCCAAATCGTGCTCCTTTTGTTTCTTTTCGAGCTCGGTTTTCCATTCTTCCTCCAATTGTTTCGGAAGCCCGCCGATGTCCGCCTGCCTGCCATGCCGCAGTGGTTTGAAACGGTTTTTGGGAGCGCTCGCCTCGTGTCGTGCCGTTCGTTGTGCCAATAATAGCGGCCCGCTCCAGTTCTGCGCTGAGGTGCGATCCGCGCGCCATTGTGCGACTCCGTTTGCCGGCAAAGTCCGTGCTCAATACATGAGGGTGAGCTCCCCCTGAAAGAACCATCCCGGGCCATGGATTCTACATTACTACACATATACATTTCTACCCCCGCACCCGCTCGCCTTGAAACTCCATCTTATTTCTCCTAAGGGATTAAATTTAATGCGCTCGAATTTGGTGGGAATCGAGGGTCGTCCACTCACCCCTGGTCCGATTCCCGTGAATTTAGGTTGGAGACGGGAGAGTTTGTTTCCCGCTCGCTGACACCAGTGTTACGAATTGCTGTTGGAGGCGGGATGGATTGAGATCCCACTTCTGACACCAATGTTACGAATTTTGCCCGTCCGACGTGCGATCGGCCACGTAACTCGAATCGCGACGCGTCGCCCACCGGAACGGACAATTCAGTCGTGACCCTCCTGGAACTACCGAGGAGCCAGTCACGGGTGGGGGTTTAACCTCACCACGATCGTGCAATTGCCCACTGCCGCGCAGGATAGGGTGCTCGCCAAATTCGACCTACCTAAGTACCTGCGCGAGTGATCGACCGGGCGATGTACCTCGCCCAGGTCGACTTCGGACACGAACCGCTTAAGCGGCTCCGTGCTGCAGGGATAACCGAGCGGAGTTATCGTCGACCCTCGACGGTTCAGATTACTTATCGGGTGTTTCAACCCACTACCAATCCCTTACGAGATGCAAGATGGAACTTTCAAACCAAAGGAAAGGATGCAACCGAAACGGGAAAACAGTTCAAACAAGCAAGCACTTTTATTTCACACACACAACACACGCACGTAAGGCAGTAATGCAATGTGCAGCAAAAGCAAAATGCAACAAAAGCAAAAGCACTACTACCGACTATAATTATTTACAACACTTAAACAATATACTTGTCGGGACTCGGCGCCACATCATTCATTCAAAATAAACAGGAAAGACCCCCCCATAGGCAGGGGAGGTAGACGGGGCTTGGACCAAATGTGCGCGGAACCTGGAGGAGCGGCCAGGTCCAGAGACCGAAAAGGTCTTACCGCGTCCTCGTGACGCGATGGCGGGCAAGCCGCAATATCAGCGCAGCTGCGCCCCGACTCCGTGCCCCTGGCGTGGTCGGTGAGCCCTCTCCGGCGGCTTCCGCGCAAGCACGGTTTGGTCGGCACCCGGTTAGGGTGGGGAATGAACGGGGCACCGGCACTATCTCAGCGCGGATGGGGGGGGGGATTGTTGATGCTCAGGGTCGAGCGAGGGGAATGGCTGGCTGGCTTTGTCGCTTGTGAAAGCGAAGGTGGCTCGAGTCCCAGCGACGAGACGACACCGAACGACGAGACGAGCCCAGCGACGAGACGACACAAACCACGGAAAAAGCGACCCCCACACTACAACAAACGAGTTCCACACAGACCGCTCCTTTATAGACCGGGGGAGGAGCCTGTACGCAGATTCTAGGATCAAAACGCGATTGGAGGCGGGGCCACGCCACCTCTGTTCAGCATTGGTGTGGCAAAAGGGGCGTGAGCCTCTTTTGATCCGAATCCTTCCCGAAGAGGAATTCACATCCATCGCGCTTGGAGGCGGGCACACCGCCCGACGCTCACCATTGGACGGAGGAAAAGGGGCGTGAACTCCCCTGATCCGAATTTTCTCCCGTAAGGAACACATCATGCTACGGGAGCCCGACGCTCGCCATTGGACGGAGAAAAGGGCATGCCTCCCTGACGAATCTCCGTAGGGCATCACCCGTCGACGTTTCGGATCCATTAACCAAACGGGCCCTGGACAGCACGACGTTTGGTGTTGACTGGTGGTGTGGTTGATGGTTGTGGAAGGAGAAAGGCGAAATGGTGGGGGGGTTTGCTGTGGTGGTTTGGTTGTTGGCGGGCGTCGTTTGGGAATGGCGGTGAAGCGATGTTTGCGGGATGGAGTTGTGGAGGTAAAGAGGCGAAGGGGTGGTGTTTGAGTTGTTTGGCGGCTTAATGGTCCAAAATAATGATAAGAAAAAGAAAAATGGCTAACTCAAAGCGTCGCAGCCTCGGATGAATCACACATATTCCTCTAAAACAACAGGTGTGGGCTAACTACACATGAACTTATCGATATATCTCACACTGAGGACCCTTTTATGGTGTATTGCGAATTTCACAGCCGTAACAATATATATATATATATATATATATATATATATATATATATATATATTATATACTTGAACATATCACATATTTTAGATGTATCACACTTGTCCTCCAATTTAGTTATATACTGAACATAGAGAACACAAATTGCCTTCTTATTGCTCCAAAAACCTCCAGTTTTGCAGTATTGGACATGTAGGTGGTGAATAAGACTGCATCAATGACACTAAACTTCTGGAATTTATTTTTCATATGTCCGTTCAAATCATTAATTTATTTCAATTGAATTATAAACTTTAACACTGTGCAGGATAAGGTGTTCAATGAACTATCTAGTTGAACGCTGTACTTTTCCAAGTTACTCTTATTGCTTTGAAGACTGTGAAGGAAAGGATGCAGGTAAGTAGCAGGGAAGAAAATAAACTTGGAGTGTAATGACATGATGATGGTTGACTTATCAGGTCTGAGAATGAGCCGTCAATCATCAGATTAGTTGCGTCAGCTGTGGGTTCTCTGGTGGCTGTGGGGTCTCCACATGTCTTAAGGACTGGCATGTGCATCCACATGTCTAGCATCGGTGGTAAGTGGGCTGGGTAGTAGCTCAATCTTCTGTTGTTTTCACTTGCAGTCATGCAGGTGGCATAAATTTCTCTTAAAGTGAAGAGTCCTGGGTCTCACTCTGCTTTCTTTTTGCAAACGGTAACCTGTGAGCTGCTCCCAGGTGTCATGGTTGATATTACAGTATGTGAGGCACTTCTTGAAGGTGTCCTTATGATGTTAATGTTGACCGTCCTGATGTCGTTTGCCTTGGGTCAGCTTGTCATACAAGATTAGATTGGGAATGTGTTGCTCATCCAAGAAAATAACATGACCAGCTCATCTCAGCTATATCTTTGGAGAGTAGCTTCCATGCTGCAGGCCCTGGCTCAACCCAGCACCTCTTATTTGTGACTTTGTCCTGCCATCGGAGCTTCATGGTGGACCGAATATAGCATTGGTGATTTTTGACAGGCCTTGATATGGTTTCAGTAACAGACCCATGTCTCTGCCCCATATAGAAAGAAAGTGAGGACTATGGCTTTATAGACCTTGATTTTTGTATCCAGTTTGATGCCATGGACATTCATATGCAGAGCTGGCTTTCTTGATGGGCGTATGGTTCCCTTTGGCTATCATGGCCTTGTTGTAAAACATACTTTCAAGATACGTTAGGTGAACTTATTGACAATGTTGAGAGTCGTGCCATCAACCATAAGTTGGGTGCTTCAAGCAGTTTGCCAGGTGCTGGTTGGTACAACAATCTCAGCCTTTGAAATGCTGATTTGTGGACCGTAATTTTTAGAGCCTTCTGAGCACATATTGGCCATAGCTTGGAGATCCCAGTGCAACCAGTGCACAGTCATCTGCCTATGTAGCTATCTAATCAGAGCCTCTGTGACTTTTTCGATGCACACAATTTTGACAGGTTGAATAGCTCCCCTGATGTGAACCTGATTCACAACACCTGTTGACATGTCCTGAGTTGATTCATCAAGCACAGCTGGAAAGAACATGGTGAAGGGCATTGGTCCGAAAACACACTCCTGGTTGATGCCCCTGGTCACTTCAATCCCCTTTATGTTGCACCATTGGTGCAGATACGCTCTATCAAAGCATCATGCATAAGTCCAAGGATTGACATGAGGTTGTCTGGGCAGCCAAAATAGGAGAATAACAGCCCAGCGCAATGTGATTGACACTCTTCAAAGGCCTTGGTAAGGTCACGACACAGGATGTGAGATCCTGATGGTGTTCTCTAGTTTTCCTGGAGTTGGAGAGCTGCAAACATCATGTCTGCTGACCCACAGTTGGATCTGAAGCCCCTATGATTCTGACAGGATCTCGTCTCATATTTGGAGCAATATGAAGCAGAACTCTGCTCAGAATATTACTCACAGCACAGCACAGGTAGATAGATGCCTTGGAGTCCCACAGATCAATGCCTTCAAGCCCTTAGGTTCCCAGATGCTGATGATGTTGCATCGTTGAAGTTTTGTGGGAATGCTTCTTGGGTTCATATATAATTTTGTTGGAGTGTCAAAAGATGGGTTGCAAGCTAGATGCTACCAGGGGTCATGTTGATCGGCCATTAGATGTAGTTCCTCTGTCTTGACGGCTTAACAGTTATTTCATATTAACTCAAGGCATGTGGAGTTTGTTTCTTGGTCTCTTGATAGGAGAATGTGGCTGTGCTGAAAGCTGCGTGAGCATGTTTCTTCTCTTCCAGAAATGCAGAGATTCTTGCATCATTTACGTCAAACCAATCCATGTATTGTTTTCCCATAATCGGTTTAACTGTAGTTCAACATTGTCATTAACAGAGATCATTAATTCAAGGTTTCATGAGTATTGAAACAATTAGTTGCAGTTTGGAAGTATTCACTGGATGGACATTTATCCTCCTTTGGTCTTGTAGGTCGACTTTCCAGCCTGAGGTTGTATATTCAGTTTTTTGTATGGAAAGTCAAGGCTCATGGAAGAGCTAGAACACTGAACAGATCAGGAAGCAACAGAACACAAGTAACATAGAGAGAGACGGGTGAAACATCAATAGCAGGTGGAAGGACAAACTCGAGGAAGACTTGGACAAATAATTAAATGGTGTGGGGAGGAACGAGGTGTAGGGAAGGACACATGATGGATAAAGAATCAAACATTCAGGAAGGAAAAACAGGAAGTTTGGATGGTGGTGAGCTTGGGGGTGGGGTTTAACGGGGTCGAAAAGATCATGATTTTGGATGGGTGATCTGATGTTGGTGAACATCTGAGATGTTGGTGAACAACTGTCTTGAACAGCTGGAGGGAAGAATAAGATTGAAAAGAATGTGGGAGTTGGTTCTACAGGCAGGAAATAAAGGGGAGCAAATGAGCGGAGGTGAGCAGTGATTCTGGATTTTGAGAGTTTCCCCAGAAGGGAGTTAACGGTGGACCGCGTGCACCCGGCAGAAACCTTGGGGGTTGAGAGGGAAGGAAGGAAGGAGGGAAGGGGACAAACATGGAAAGAGTAGAGGGTGCAAGACTGAAAATGAGGTGGAAGAAGACAGAGACCCTTAACGTGTTTGTGATGAGAGTGATAGGCCCATAGACTCATTTTAATTTCAGGATATTTCAATAATCTTGAAGGTCTTCGTTTCAAAGCGTCAAGCTGAGCAAGATGTGAGGCAGGGATGCCAGCCCAGAGGGGAGAGCAGTACTCCATGAAGCTGCGAGATGAAGGCCTTGTAGGAGAACAGGAGTTCAGAGTGTGGCCAAGGAAGGACTTTGTACGACAGAGGATGCCAGTTGGTGACTGGCTTTTGAGGCCAACTTAGAAACGAGGTTTGCCTAAGAAAGATCATGGCTGGTTGAGAGTGAGACCCTGAGTTTGAGTGAGTGAACTTCCTCAAGAGGATTGTTTAGAAAGTAGATGGGAGGGTTTGCCATGGGTCCCTTCAAGGAGAGGAGAGGGAGAGGAAATGTGAGATTGACAGGATTGAAGGACATATTCCAAGTGTTTAACCAGCTTGTGATTTTGTCAAGATCTGAAAAGAGGGGAGATCTGCTGCTGCCATCTCAATGATGAGGAATGTGACAGCAGAGGGTGGAGTCATCATCAAAACAGAATAAGGGTATTTTCCAGTCATAGAGATCATTGAAGAACTCAGGAATAGGACTGGCCCAGAACACTGCCTTGGGGCACTCCAGCCTTAACAGGAAGAGGAGATGAAAGGATTCCGTTGAGAGCCACACGTTAACTACGAGAGTCGAAGAAGTTAGTGAGCCATATGTGGAGTTGGCCTTGGATGCCATCAACAGTTTTGAAAGCAAGGCAGGATTCCAGACTGTATCAAAAGCTCAAGATATGTCTAGAGAAACTGCCCTGAAGTCATGACTGATATTGAGGGCATCCATCCATTGTTTGGAGAGCAGAAGCAGCACATCTGAAGGTGGAGTGACCTGGTCTGAATCCAAATTGGTGATCTGAGATGAGGAAGTTGCAGAAAAGGAAGGATTTCATATTAAATGCAATGATGAATCAATGGCCTTTCTGATGATCGGAAATAAGCCAAGAGGTCTTTAAGTTCAGGGGAACAGTTTTTGCAACTTTTTTTATGTAATGCAGTGATGTTGGCTGACTCCCATGGAGATGGAAGATGACCTCGAGCAAATGATAGAATAAAATTGCAGAAAGAGGATGTGCAGAAAGAGGTTTAACAGCTGATGCCTCAGGGAAAGTTGCAGAAT
Organism: Eptatretus atami; assembly: GCA_035128595.1. Classification (NCBI taxonomy): domain Eukaryota; kingdom Metazoa; phylum Chordata; class Myxini; order Myxiniformes; family Myxinidae; genus Eptatretus; species Eptatretus atami. Next base: position 34,649,242 of record CM068952.1, on the reverse strand, counting down.
CAGAGTCAAGGTAGTCAGAAACTTCTCTACCTTCTCAGGTGAAAATGACAGTCCAGGAGCAGTTGGTGTGGAGAGCATGGGGTTGGGGACACAAGATTTGGAATCAAATGCAGAATTGAGGCGTGCAGCTTCTCACAAGTAGTGTCATCTGGGTACCATTTGAGGACAAGGAAGGGATGAAGGTGGAAGAATATTCCAGAATAGACTTAACAAGTTACCACCAGGTTTAAAAGGAGAAGACAAGTTTGAAAGATCAATCTTGAGTTTGGACAGAAGTTTTCTGTCTCTCCTGAAAGTGGATAAAGACTTGTTGTGGGCTTCGTAGAATGATCTGAGATTGCCGTTGAGATCTAGGTCGGGAAGTTGACAGATTGTGTCAGTCCCAATGAGTCGCAGAAGTCCTTTGCTGAAGTGCTATGGCAGGTGAGAGAGGTACTAACACAAGACAATTTTCATGGTGAAATTTCAATCACCACATATGATGAAGAGTTGGGATGAGTGGTTAAAAGTTGGTCCATGTTGTTGAAGAGAGAGATGTACATGGAGTCGTCACTGTTGGGATGTCTTTGCGAGAGCCATAACGTACGAATCCAGCGTGAGGACGCCGAGCCGAACAAGGTGACTCGCATTTGTCTGATAGTTCTTCATGTTAACAAACGCTAGAATTTTTTTGGTGCTTCGTGAGGATCCAAGAGGTAAGAATTATGTTTTTCTTTTCATGTTTAGAGAGAGATAAGGTGTCTTATGATGTTAATGTTGACCGTCCTGATGTCGTTTGCCTTGGTCAGCTTGTCATACAAGATTAGATTGGGAATGTGTTGCTCATCCAAGAAAATAACATGACCAGCTCATCTCAGCTATATCTTTGGAGAGTAGCTTCCATGCTGCAGGCCCTGGCTCAACCCAGCACCTCATATTTGTGACTTTGTCTGCCATCGGAGCTTCATGGTGGACCGAATATAGCATTGGTGAATTTTTGACAGGGCCTTGATATGGTTTCAGTAACAGACCCATGTCTCTGCCCCATATAGAAAGAAAGTGAGGACTATGGCTTTATAGACCTTGATTTTTGTATCCAGTTTGATGCCATGGAGGCATTCATATGCAGAGCTGGCTTTCTTGATGGGCGTATGGTTCCCTTTGGCTATCATGGCCTTGTTGTAAAACATACTTTCAAGATACGTTAGGTGAACTTATTGACAATGTTGAGAGTCGTGCCATCAACCATAATGTTGGGTGCTTCAAGCAGTTTGCCAGGTGCTGGTTGGTACACAATCTCAGCCTTTGAAATGCTGATTTGTGGACCGTAATTTTTAGAGCCTTCTGAGCACATATTGGCCATAGCTTGGAGATCCCAGTGCAACCAGTGCACAGTCATCTGCCTATGTAGCTATCTAATCAGAGCCTCTGTGACTTTTGTCGATGCACACAATTTTGACAGGTTGAATAGCTCCCCTGATCTGAACCTGATTCACACACCTGTTGACATGTCCTGAGTTGATTCATCAGGCACAGCTGGAACATGGTGAAGGGCATTGGTCCGAAAACACATCCTGGTTGATGCCCCTGGTCACTTCAATCCCCTTTATGTTGCACCATTGGTGCAGATACGCTCTATCAAAGCATCATGCATAAGTCAAGGATTGACATGAGGTTGTCTGGGCAGCCAAAATAGGAGAATAACAGCCCAGCGCCATGGTGATTGACACTCCTCAAACCTTGGTAAGGTCACGACACAGGATGTGAGAATCCTGATGGTGTTCTCTAGTTTTTCCTGGAGTTGGAGAGCTGCAAACATCATGTCTGCTGACCCACAGTTGGATCTGAAGCCACCCTATGATTCTGACAGGATCTCGTCTCATATTTTGGAGGCATATTATGAAGCAGAACTCTGCTCAGAATATTACTCACAGCACAGCACAGGTAGATAGATGCCTTTGGAGTCCCCACAGATCAATGCTTTCAAGCCCTTAGGTTCCCAGATGCTGATGATGTTGGCATCGTTGAAGTTTTGTGGGAATGCTTCTTGGGTTCATATAATATTTTGTTGGAGTGTCAAAAGATGGGTTGCAAGCTAGATGCTACCAGGGGTCATGTTGATCGGCCATTAGATGTAGTTCCTCTGTCTTGACGGCTTAACAGTTATTTCATATTAATCTCAAGGCAGTTGGAGTTTGTTTCTTGGTCCTCTTGATAGGAGAATGTGGCTGTGCTGAAAGCTGCGTGAGCATGTTTCTTCTCTTCCAGAAATGCAGAGATTCTTGCATCATTTACGTCAAACCATCCATGTATTGTTTTCCCATAATCGGTTTAACTGTAGTTCAACATTGTCATTAACAGAGATCATTAATTTCAGGGTTTCATGAGTATTGAAACAATTAGTTGCAGTTTGGGAAGTATTCACTGGATGGACATTTATCCTCCTTGTGGTCTTGTAGGTCGACTTTCCAGCCTGAGGTTGTATTATTCAGTTTTTTGTATGGAAAGTCAAGGCTCATGGAAGAGCTAGAACACTGAACAGATCAGGAAGCAACAGAACACAAGTAACAGTAGAGAGAGACGGGTGAAACATCAATAGCAGGGTGGAAGGACAAACTCGAGGAAGACTTGGACAAATAATTAAATGTGTGTGGGGAGGAACGAGGTGTAGGGAAGGACACATGATGGATAAAGAATCAAACATTCAGGAAGGAAAAACAGGAAGTTTGGATGGTGGTGAGCTTGGGGTGGGGTTTAACGGGCTCGAAAAGATCATGATTTTTGGATGGGTGATCTGATGTTGGTGAACATCTGAGATGTTGGTGAACAACTGTCTTGAACAGCTGGAGGGAAGAATAAGATTGAAAAAGAATGTGGGAGTTGGTTCTACAGGCAGGAAATAAAGGGGAGCAAATGAGCGGAGGTGAGCAGTGATTCTGGATTTTGAGAGTTTCCCCAGAAGGGAGTTAACGGTGGACCGCGTGCACCCGGCAGAAACCTTGGGGGTTGAGAGGGAAGGAAGGAAGGATGGAAGGGGACAAACATGGAAAGAGTAGAGGGTGCAAGACTGAAAATGAGGTGGAAGAAGACAGAGACCCTTAACGTGTTTGTGATGAAGAGTGATAGCCCATAGACTCAGTTTAATTTCAGGATATTTCAATAATCTTGAAGGTCTTCGTTTCAAAAGCGTCAAGCTGAAAGATGTGAGGCAGGGATGCCAGCCCAGAGGGGAGAGCAGTACTCCATGAAGCTGCAGATGAAGGCCTTGTAGAGGACAGGAGTTCAGAGGTGTGCCAAGGAAGGACTTTGTACGACAGAGGATGCCAGTTGGTGACTGGCTTTTGAGGCCAACTTATAGAAACGAGGTTTGCCTAAGAAAGATCATGGCTGGTTGAGAGTGAGACCCCTGAGTTTGAGTGAGTGAACTTCCTCAAGAGGATTGTTTAGAAAGTAGATGGGAGGGTTTGCCATGGGTCCCTTCAAGAGAGGGAGAGGAGAAGGAGAGGGAATGTGAGATTTGACAGGATTGAAGGACATATTCCAAGTGTTAACCAGCTTGTGATTTTGTCAAGATCTGAAAAGAGGGGAGATGCTGCTGCCTGCTATCCAATGATGAGGAATGTGACAGCAGAGGGTGGAGTCATCATCAAAACAGATAAAGGGTATTTTCCAGTCATAGAGATCATTGAAGAAACTCAGGAATAGGACTGGCCCAGAACACTGCCTTGGGGCACTCCAGCCTTAACAGGAAGAGGAGATGAAAGGATTCCGTTGAGAGCCACACGTTAACTACGAGAGTCGAAGAAGTTAGTGAGCCATATGTGGAGTTGGCCTTGGATGCCATCAACAGTTTTGAAAGCAAGGCAGGATTCCAGACTGTATCAAAAGCTCAAGATAATGTCTAGAGAAACTGCCCTGAAGTCATGACTGATATTGAGGGCATCCATCCATTTGTGGGAGAGCAGAAGCAGCACATCTGAAGGTGAGTGACCTGGTCTGAATCCAAATTGGTGATCTGAGATGAGGAAGTTGCAGAAAAGGAAGGATTTCATATTAAATGCAATGATGAATCAATGGCCTTTCTGATGATCGGAAATAAGCCAAGAGGTCTTTAAGTTCAGGGGAACAGTTTTTGCAACTTTTTTTATGTAATGCAGTGATGTTGGCTGACTCCCATGGAGATGGAAGATGACCTCGAGCAAATGATAGAATAAAATTGCAGAAAGAGGATGTGCAGAAAGAGGTTTAACAGCTGATGCCCTCAGGGAAAGTTGCAGAATCAGAGTCAAGGGTAGTCAGAAACTTCTCTACCTTCTCAGGTGCAAATGACAGTCCAGGAGCAGTTGGGTTCGGAGAGCATGGGGTTGGGGACACAAGATTTGGAATCAAATGCAGAATTGAGGCGTGCAGCCTTCTCACAAGTAGTGTCATCTGTGGTACATTTGAGGACAAGGAAGGGATGAAGGTGGAAGAATATTCCAGAGATAGACTTAACAAGTTCCACCCAGGTTTAAAAGGAGGAAGACAAGTTTGAAAGATCAATCTTGAGTTTGGACAGAAGTTTTCTGTCTCTCCTGAAAGTGGATAAAGACTTGTTGTGGGCTTCGTAGAATGATCTGAGATTGCCGTTGAGATCTAGGTCGGGAAGTTGACAGATTGTGTCAGTCCCAATGAGTCGCAGAAGTCCTTTGCTGAAGTGCTATGGCAGGTGAGAGAGGTACTAACACAAGACAAAATTTTGGTGACAATTTCAATCACCACATATGATGAAGAGTTGGGATGAGTGGTTAAAAGTTGGTCCATGTTGTTGAAGAGAGAGATGTACATGGAGTCGTCACTGTTGGGAGCTGGTACAACACAGACACACAAGAGGTGGAGCGGAGGGGAAGTCACAGCCAAAGGTAAAACCTAGGGGTCGGGACCTGCAAGATCAGCACAAGCACGGTTCAGGTCAATCAAATCGGAGAAGACAACAGCTGGGGAGAGACACGAAGGAGTCAGGGATGTCCTGTGGGAGGACAGATTCGTTTAAACAGATTATGTCTGGTTTATCAACAGCAGCCTGGATTGAGAGATGTTAAGTTGGAGCACAGGCCTCAAATGTTTAAGGTCCACACAGTTAGGGACAGGGGAGAGGCAATGGATGGTGCAGGACACGGTGGAGGCTTTTTGGAGGAGCATGGTGAGGTGATGCTTTGAGGGGGCGGGATGAGAAGGATGCATAAAGAGGAGACATGACGTTGAGGGATAGGGACACATATAAGGGGTGGTGTTTAAAGGATGCTGGCTTGTAGGAGCTATGGGGAGGGACTGACACCAATAAAGGATGTGAAGGTGATTTCATTGTTGTCAGCAGACAACCTCTGCAAACTGAACTTTTCAAGATTCCCAAATTGAACATAGGAAAGTAAAGATCATGGGATGGGTGTAAATAATTTTTGTTGAAGACACAGAGAAAGGTGGTGCTGTAGGTACAGGAGGAAGGTTGATGGACCAAGCGCTGAGCTGACAGAGTTTTGTAATATAATGTTACGGTTCTAGAAATATAATGTTACGGTTCTAGTGAGTCAAAGGCTCATAGTGGAGCTGCCACACACACGTGGGCATACAGAAGAATATACATGACAACACAAGCAAACAACAGTCACTGAGCTTGTGGGAAAGGCCAACACCTGCTGGGTACTCTGAGTACCAGCAACGTCACAACAATGGCGCTGCTTTTCTCACCGCACTCAGTGGGGCATTTCCGAAGAAGAAATCTCCTCCTCGCAATGAATGGCAACCTATTGGAATTGTCCGTGCTCTGATGGAGAATAAGGAAAGTGAAGCATTTAAAATGATTTTAAATGCTTTTAAAGAAAAGAAGGAAGAAATGTTTACATTTAATGCAGATTGAGTTTGGAGTTATTGAGAGAAAGGAGATATAAAGAATGAAGTACAGGTAGAAGGATATTCAAGTAGAATGAGATTGTTTGGAGTGAAAAATGATCAACTTCAGCTTTGTTCATATCATTGAGTGACAAGTCCAGCAATTAGGCCCACGCATTGCACATGTAATCTGAAAATCACTTCTCTTTCTGGCGAACAAGCACATAATGCAGTAAGTGCCAGTTCATTTAACAAGGAGCTGCCAAGTTGTCTTGTAATTGACTTTATGGCAGAACAAGGTGTTGGTAAAGGCAAGCTCATGTTTTGCACACGGTGATAGGAGTGTTCCATTGGTGTTTTCCTTTCAAATTCTGTGTTGTCCTATGAACCCTAAGTAGCAGGATCTTGTCAAACCTGGACATTGAAGCCTTCCAAGAGCAAGAGAGTTTATCTCTTTGGGGTAGACCTGAGGAGCTGGTCCAATTCCTCATATAATTTATCCTTTCCAACTCATCAGTGTTAATTATGGTAAGATCATACACAATTATGGGTGGCATATCTCCAAGTTGCTCACTTTCTAATTCCCTGTGCCAAGGGTCTTACTCACCTTTATATAGGCAGTGGATGCTTGTACATCTTGAAATCCCCAACTGAAATTCTGCTATAGGTCGCAGAATGCTGTCAAACCCAGCTGATTCTTTATGTCGTTTAGGCGACACTCGTCATCACCGATAACTTGATGCAAAGTTGCAATTTATTCTCGATGCGTTGTAATCCGCTCGCAACTCAGCCTACTTCTCAACAGACAACCCCTGCTGCAGTGGGGACGGTTATCGTTAGGGTGGTCTACTGCCCTTAATCCGAGCAGGTGCACTGTGGGTGTTGCGTGACACTTGTGCTCTGGCTTTTCCACGAGGTGTGTATGTACTGCTCATTCGCGTCCATTCCTCAGGCGTGTCCAAACAACTCTGAAATCAGATGTCATAATCTGGATTATCTAACTGTCTGACAAAGGGAATATCACATGCAAAAATGTCATATGATGAGCATACGAGTATGCATTGGGCTGGAAGGATGGCCAAGAGGTAACACACACCTGCCTCTAAGCTGTCTCGCGTGATTTGAATTTCGGCACAGCTATAAACGGTCATCCCGATGTTTCATCAATGTGTGTGCCGTCCCTTGGATGGATGTTAAACGGGAATTCCCATCTGCCGGCATTACTTGGTAGACGTTAAATATCCAACAGTGTCCTTTGTGAAGAGTAGGCGAGCTTCCTTTGCGAAGAGTAGCCAAATTCTAAATTACTGTCATAACCAGGAAGCATTGCATCAACGGCACAGCACACCCTCAGCTAATGATGCCACCCAGCAGCCTTGTGTTGTATATGTGCATGGCTCACAAAGTGGGTATGCTGTGGTATGTTTGTGGGAAATTCCACATAAAACTATTATGAGGTACTTAGACAAACCATCAATGGTCAGAAATGAAAGTGGACCTCTTGGGGAACCTGTAGAAACCGGCAATATCATACTCTCCATTTCCCTGTTTATTAAAGATTAATTAAAGCAACAGAATATGGGTATTGTAACCATAGAAATGTTCGTTTTGATTGGTGAAAATTTTATTTTACTGTACGTTTTATTATGTGACAGTTATTTGAGTGTGGCGACTCAGAATGTGAACTTTGGTGTCTCCTTGATGTTTTGATGATGTTCTGTCTCCCTATTCGGGTTTTCTGGCATCTACACTTCTGATGAAATAATGGATTCGTACATAAAGTTTCATGTCCACTGCATCGAGTAAAATAAGGAGTCCAGTGTTGATAATGTTTCTCATGATTTGTATTCCAAATCTCCCTTAATTTCTTGGAAATATGACAGTCTAACGGCAGAAAAATATAGATCAAAATTGTGATCAGAAAAAAAATTCGGACCGTAAGTAATCCCGTCTTGATTTTCGTGTCAGTCCGTTATGTACGAATCATCATCTCTCGTTGGACGCAAATAACGCTAGCATTAGAAAATCTTGCTGTCTTGCAAACTTCCCCGATTGATGGATATAATAGGCACTTGCAAGCGTGTCAGCACATTTCCATTTGCCGTCGAGCGCAGCGTTTGTCTTCGTGTCCGTGTCTTTGCGAGAGCCGATAACGTACGAATCCAGCGTGAGGACGCCGAGCCGAACAAGGTGACTCGCATTTGTCTGATAATTCATGTTAACAACGCTAGAATTTTTTTGGTGCTTCGTGAGGATCCAAGAGGTAAGAATTATGTTTTTCTTTTCATGTTTAAAGTGATTATTTTCAAAAGTTCGAAAGAAATAGATTCGATTTTAACAGTTATTTTTCACTTACAAGTGTGGCTTTCTTTGCTACTGAACTCGTCTGTGTTTTCTTCGTAATTTATAACATCGACTCTCTCAAAATGTGTTGTTTTTTTTTTTTCCTGTCACATATTGAGCCTGTTTAAAAAGGCAGAGCAAAAAATTATCTGTTTCTTATCCCAAAATATAATATTTACGTTGTTTTTTTCATCTGATTCCGTACCATATAAGC
>CM068952.1:34619411-34640643 GCA_035128595.1 Eptatretus atami | reverse complement strand
TGCCCTTTGTGTAACAGTATGTGTACCCACTTTGTGAGCCATGCACATACGGAAGAAGCAGCAGCAGATGCAATTATATACATAATATGTGTGCATTTTTAACGGGTGTATTTTTGAGATAAACAGTTAATACGACATTATTCACAAAAAGGAAAAATGATGGATTTTGTTGTGCAGAGAATGATCCAATGCCCTGGCATTTAGAAGTACTGTATTATGATGGCCTTTATGTGCAGATCATGATCCAACACTCATTTGGAATTATTGTGATAAAGGAGGTCAGGAAGCTGTCTTTGCATCATTCGAAGGACAGTTCCTTTGAGATAAAAGAACTTATGCCAGCACTGCACAGTTATTGCCAGTTCTTCGACAGATTAAACTGCCAGAGGGGAAAGATTAAGATCGGAACAGCTTAGGGGCAACACACTATCCTGAAACTATCCAGGGCTGATCAGAACAAAACATCCAGTTTTCAATGGAAGATCCCGTTCAAGCATGAAGTGAAATGCAACTGCTTATTTCCCGAGACCCTGACAAGATCGCTACATTCAAGAGAGCAAATCATAAGGCAAAAAGTGGAAAAAAGTGTTACTGTCACAAGGCAGATCCTTAAAGCCAGAGTTTATAGACAAAGACAATTATTCATTTGCAATCAAAACCAATAACTTCAATATTCCAAGGCAGAAGACCCGTCGTCCCCACCGGTGGCCCCCAAAACATTGATGTGAGGTTTTGAACTTGCGTCAACGATTGCATGGGACTCTCCAGATGCAGGCGCTGCAGGGAAGTAAGCAAACCGTGCTTCTTGCTGGACTCCCGCACTCAGGACTTCTCAGTTGTGGAAATGCACCTGCAATCACAAAACCCTGGGGTTTCAAACATTTTGTAAAAAACACCAAAAATATAATTAAACCCGTTGACAATTCATTGAAGTCTAACATTTATTTCAAATCAACTGAACATTTCATGATGACTTCATAACTTCTCGCGTAGGATGGATATTGGTGGCAATGAACAATGGTGCCGTTAATTCCTCACTACCACACTCAACCGCATCCCTCCGACCCTGGCCAATTCCTCCTTCATCTTCCCTCATGCTGTCGTGAACTTGCGACCAACGATATTAACTGCCTGGCAGGAATGGAATATAAAAACCCAATTCTCACCAAGGTTTTTAAGTGTCTTGAATGAAAGATGTCAGGAGTTGGAGGAAAGAAGAAAGAAAAGAAATGTGTTGGTGTGTGTGTGTGTGTGTGTGTGTGTGTGTGTGTTTCACAAAGTGGGTATGCTGTGGTATGTTTGTGGGAATTCCACATAAAAACTATTATGAGGTACTTAGACAAACCATGGTCAGAAATGAAAGTGGCATCTTGGGGAATTCCTGCAAAATTAACCAGCAAACATAACTCTCGACATTGTCCCTGTATTATTAGATTTTAAGCAACAGAATATGGGTATTGTAACCTGAAAATGTTCAGTTTGAATTGGTAATTTATATTTCACTGTACGTTTCTATGTAACAGTATTTTGAGTGTGGTGACTCCAAATGTGAACTTTGGTGTTTCTTTCATGTTTACGATGAAGTTACTGTCTACCTATTCCAGGTTTTCCCCTGGCATCTACCCTATTGCTGAATGAAATAATGGATTCGTACTAACCGCTTCGTGTCCCTGCATCGAGAAAAATAAGGAGTCCAGTGTTGATAATGGATTCTCCAAATGATTTTTATTCCAGATCCTCCCTTAATTTCTTGGAAAATATGGCAGAAAGTCTAATGGCAGAAAAATATAGATCAAAATGGTGATCAAGAAAAATAAAATTCGGGAGACCAACAAGTAATCCCGTCTTGAATTTTAGTGTACAGTCCCGTAATGTACAATCATCATCTCTCTGTCGGATCACAAATAAACGTGAGGCAATTAAGAAAATCTTGAGTCTTGCAAAACTTCCCCGATTGTGGATAATTAATAGGCACTTGCAAAGCATGTCCATGCACATTTCCATTCGCGCGTCGAGCGCAGGTTTGGCACTTTCGTAGTCCGTTGTCTTTGCGAGAGGGCCGTAACGTACAAATCGCAGCGTGAGGATGCCGAGCCGAACGAGGTGACTCGCATTTTGTCTGATATTCTTCATTTTAAACCAACGCTATAATTTTTTTGGTGCTTCGTGAGGATCTGAAAGGTAAGAATATGTTTTTCTTTTCATGTTTAAAGTGATTATTTTAAAAGTTAAGAAAGATATACCTGATTGAGATTTAACGTTATTTTTCGCTGTACATTAGTGTGGTTTCTTTGCAACTAGGGAACTCGTCTGTGTCCTTGTAAATTTATAACATCGGACTCTTTCTCAGAAGTGTTGTTTTTCTTTTTCCTGTCACATATTGAGCCTGTTTAAAAAGGCAGAGCAAAAATTAATCTGTTTCTTATCCCGCAAAATATAATATTTACGTTGTTTTTTTCATCTGACCGTCATAACGCTGAACCAAGCCAGCAACGAAAATTCGAACGTGTATTTACAGTGTTGTATATATCAGGGAACTTTAAAAAACCGGACGTGCTGCAGGTCTAAAAATTTAGATTTAGCTATTGAAATAACAGCGATTAACATAGAATGGTTGCATTTCATGTTTCCCAAACTTTTTTTTTTTTGCCCTTTGTGTAAACCAGGCATGTGTAGCCACTTTGTGAGCATGCATATATATTGTTACATTTCTGGCCGTCCGGCGTGCGATCGCCACGTAACTCGAAATCGCGACGCGTCGCCCACCGGAACGAACATTCAGTCGTGACCTCCTGAACTACCAGCCAGGACCAGTCACGGGTGGGGGTAACCCACCAACGGTCGCCATTGGCCCAACCCGCGCAAGATAGGGTGCTCCGCCAAATGACTACCCTAAGTACTGCGGCGAGTGGTCGACCGGGCGATCGCCTCGCCACAGGTCGACTTCGGAACACGAACCGCTTAAGGCAACTCGTTCCGTGCTGCAGGGGATAACCGAGCGGAGTTATCGTCCGACTCGATCGGTTCAGATTACTTATCGGGTGTTTCAAACCGGCCACTACCAATCCTTACAATGCCAAGATGAACTTTCAACAAAGGAAAGGACGCAACGAACGGGAAAGCAGTTCAACAGCAAGCACTTTTATTTCACAGCCACCACAACACACGCAGTAAAGGCAGTAATGCAATGTGCAGCAAAAGCAAATGCAAACAAAAGCAAAAAAGCAAAATGCAAACAAAAGCAAAAGCACTAACTACCGACTATAATTATTACACACTTAACCAATTATAACTTGTCGGACTCGGCGCCCACAGTCATTCATTCAAATAAACAGGAAAGGAACCTCTCCCATAGGCAGGGAGGTTAGACGGGGTCCGTGCAAAATGTGCGCGGAACCTGGAGGAGCGGGCAGGTCCACGAGAACCGAAAAGGTCTTAACCGCGCGTCCTCGTGACGCGATGGCGGGCAAGCCAATATGCAGCGCAGCTGCGCCCCGACTCCCGTGCCCCTGGCGTGGTCGGTGACCCTCTTCCCGGCGTGCCCGCGCAAGCACGGTTTGTCGGCACCGAATGGGGGGGGTTAGGGTGGGGAAATAACGGGCACCGGCAATATCTCAGCGCGGATGGGGGGGGGGAATTGTTGATTGCTCAGGGTCGAGCGAGGGGAATGGCTGGCTGCTTGGTGCTTGTGAAAGCGAAGGTGGCTCGAGTCAGCCGACGAGACGAACACCGAACGACGGAAAAGCCCGGCGACGAGACGACACCAACGACGAGACGAGCCCAGCGCCGAGACGCACCCAACCACGGAAAAAAGCGACCCCACACTACAAAACGAGTTCCAACACAGACTCGCCCTTTAATAGAAACGGGGGAGGAGCCTGTAATGCAGATTCTACGGATCAACGTGATTGGAAGTGGGGCCACACCCCCCTCTGTTCAGCCCATTGGTGTGGCAAAAAGGGGAGTGAGCCTCTTTTGATCCGAATTCCTCCTGAGAAGGAATTCTCACATCCATCCGCGCTTGGAGGCCGAGGGCCACAACCGCCCGACGCTCGCCATTGGACGGAGGAAAGGGGCGTGAACCTCCCCTGATCCGAATTTCTCTCCCGTAAGAACGCATTCGTAACCCGCGGCTCGACGTGTTTCGGCATCCATTAACGACGGGCCCTGGACAGCACGAACGTTTGGTGTTGACTGGTGGTGGTTGATGGTTGTGGGAAGGAAGAAAGGCGAAAGGGTGGGGGGTTTCTGTGGTGGTTTTGGTTGTTTTGGTGCGTCGTTTGGAAATGGCGGTGAAACGAATGTTTGCGGGATGGAGTTGTGGAGGTAAAGAGGCGAAGGGTGTGTTTGAGTGTTGGCGCTTAATGGTCCAAATAACGATAGAAAAAGAAAAATGGCTAACTCAAAGCGTCGCAGCCCGGATGAATCACACAAATATTCCCTCTAAAACAACAGGTGTGGGCTACCTACACATGAAACTTATGATATATCTCACCGAGGAACCCTTTATGGTGTAATTGCGAATTTCCACATCCCGAAACACACTAACCCCTCCCCTTTTACAGACTCGTCCCAAGTCGTTCAAAATTTCGTGGTGCCATCATGTGTAGTTTCTCCCCTAGTACGTTTTAAACCTTCGGATCCCTGAGTGCGACATCAGTGAATTCGTTCCCAAAATAAATAACCTAACGGGCTGAGTTAACTAACTAAACAAACCCACGCATACGGGAACGACTTATAAATTGCCGGCGCTAAAGATTAACGATGCCGGGGGCGTCAATCATTTGTACAAGTACATCTTAACTTACAAAATCTTACACTAAAGCATGGCCCAGGATCAATGGACTCTGCAAAGAAGAAAAGCAGTTTAGCAGGAGCCAGGTTGCATCGCATGCAGTCCTCTGGTCATGCAATAATGCAAGGTGACAGGGAATGTGGCCTGGCTGCACACACAGTCAGTCCAAGCCTCCCCCTTTGAAATGAACGCAGTGAAACCACAAACGGTGCATGGGCTGCACAAACGCAAGTCTCCCGTTCCAGCTCAAGTGGCACACGCAATAACGCAACGGATGTATGGATGGAATGGATGAATGGATGGATGGATGGATCGCAAACACGGTGCACGGGCCGCCACTGCAGGCCCGTGTTGTAGCTGGCCAACAGGGCAGCTCCTTGCAAACTCGCGACGATCCTGGCGCACCCATTAGGCAATGAACAGGGGGCGGGGAAATGCAAAACAGAACGGGGCCAAAAGATGAAGGGCCAGTTAGCATGGATGGCAAAGGTGGACAGGCAAGGCATGGCATGACAAGGCCCCGCTGTAAAACACAGGCCGGCAGATAAAGACCGGCACAGGCCTTGCAGTGAAACAGCCAGCCGATGAAGTGGCCGCACAGCCTTGCAGCAAAAACAGGCCGGAGACGATCGACACGGGCAACAGGCCTTGAAGAACAGCTGCAGACGATCCGGCCCGTACAGGCCTCGCAGCAAACAACAGCCACAGGATGAAGTTGGCCGGCCTCTCGCGTGCAGTGGCAGGTTGGTGGAGGGAGTGGCGGTGGGTGCTGGCGAAACTCAAAGGCAGGCCCTCGGACTCTTACCTACCTGTCTCCCTCCCACCTATACGCCTTTGCCCTGTCACTGTCTACCCACCCTTAATTTGGTCAAAAACTAAATTTAGCCCCATCTTAATTTTTTTGTTGTTTTTGTATTTTATCCTTTACTTCCCTCTATATAATCCCTAAAACCCCCTTTATGTCTCTGTTCGGCAACACTATCCTGTCCTAGCCTACTCCAATCCTACGTTCCCTTCCTGGAGGAGAAGAGGGAGAGCTAGCGTCCTGGTCAGGCCAACTCAAGCCTCAGGATGGCCTCCTCAGATCTCAGCGATCATCAAAAACCCCAAAAGTGGGTCCAGCGCACACAACGAGAAAGCGAAGGGATGGATGGTACGGAGGGGTTACACTTCTATCCATACCACTTCCATTTTACTTTGAAACTACCCCGGGGTCTTTCAACAAGCGCCTGCCGCTTAATCTACTGGGTTTAATATATCAACCCAGATTCCCCGTCGCTGTTGTTGGTGCCCTCGCAAATTTCGGGCCTCCGCCCCCAGCATTTTCCTTCTGTGCCCTCAACACGGCTCATGCTGGACGGTGGCTCCCTTGCAGGCACAACCCCTGCCGATTCCCCAACGATGGCACCCCCCAGGGCATCACTACACTGCCTCCGAGCCTACCAGCTCCTAAACACCGGGGAGTGCCCTCCATGGCGACTCCCCTGAAACGCTCACGTGCAGGCTGGCTTCCCAGGCCCCTTTCGAGGGTACACCCGTGCCCACGACACTATAGTGCCACAAGGGCGGCCGAATGGCGCCCCGGCCCCCCGCATCATGCCGGGCGCACACCGTGCCCACTAACGCTGATATCCCGGCCCCCCATGGGCCCTTGCCCTAACGGCCGACTAGACCGGTACCCACTCAGCGATACTCACCGTTCCACAGCCACGCTCGCAGCCCGTCAACAGGGCTCCTGCACCCTCCAAATGGGTACGAGCTACTTTCCCACCAATCAAACAAAAACGAACTTTCCATTTTGTCAAATTGACTAAACCCACCTAACTCATCTACACTGACCCCGGGGTCCCTTGGGCGGAATCACTCCTCCCCCCAATCACTCATCGCACCATGCATTCCACAACACTCCACACACAAGACGCCGCTGGCCTCACTCCTAACATGTTTCCTTCACAACTCACACATCGCCTTTGGGAAAAATCCTCCAATCCTGCACACTACATCCCCTATACTAACTCGTCTCCCACGTCGTCCGCTTAAAACTACAGCACGTTCGATTACCTACGTAGCTTAGCTTCCCACGACACAATCCACAGTCTGTCACTGTCTTCAAATCAAAAATCAATTCCCATATTCCATCCTAAATCTCAACTAACAATCCCCTAACTAATCCATTCCACCGGGCTCCATGAGGACTTCCCCTGCCCCATGAAGCCGGTCTAGCTAAGCTAACCCTCCCCCTAACTAGTTATGCCACTTCCTGTACCCGGGCAGGGGGTCTTCACCCCTTGCCTCGGGAATCTGTTTACCCGAAGCAGGTTCTTTTTTTTTTTTTTTAAGTGCGCGCACCGACGCGGGCCAAACTCGCAACTGGCGCTTTTTTACTCCCCGTGACGTCAATGGCAGCTGTCACCAAGCCTCGTCCCTCTGACGGTAACCCATCTGGCAGGAATCAAACCCTCCTGCCGGATCCAACCCTACGTTATGCAATGAACGTCACTCGCGCATCTAAAGCAAACCTCGCGTTTCGAGGGGTCCCATCGCGAACACAATGTAGCTCTGCCCGTGGGCTTAACACAAGCTCGCGTGGAGAACCCGTCCGGTCCCAAATCCGTTGTCCTGCCTACCCTATGGTCCCGTCGCGCGGATCGGCAAACGATCCACCGCCTAGGCGGTTGTCCCGACCTCGAGTTTGCACTCCGCAGCAGACGGCGCACGTGCGGCCATCGTGCGTACCACAGCAACGGGACCTCGCAATCGCGCGCTGATGTAAACGCGGCGCGGGTCCCCATTTACACACTAAACAGGCCGCTACTTCGGCCGGGTCCCTTGTTCCATCGCTGCGCCGTCGTCTCCGTCGCCATTCGAGCCCAATGCACACCGTGCGTGTTCAGCGAGACGCTCTACAGAGACAAGCAGTATTCCATTGACCATTTAAGCCTGGAGATCACGCGGCTTGCGTGACTCACGCATCATGCCGACCTGTCCGATCTACATTACGAGTAACCGCTCCTCTCACAACACACACGAGTTCCGCTTGCACTGCGGCCGTTACATCACGACATGGCCGTTGTGCACATGCTCAACGATGGCACTAGGTGTGCGGCACTCACATACCGTCACTCGCACAGCTTCATACAGTCTCAAATGAATCAACTTTCACCGAATGCTATGCCGTGTGCTGTGCCGACGCACTCGTTGCCACAGCGCGTCGTAGCATCACCAACACAGAGAACGATTCACGATCTGCGGATAGCAAACTACCTAAGTTCGTCCCTCATCCCCCAACTTGCGTCCGACCGCCGACATTACTCTGCCACACTCATAATCACAGCTGCAGGAAACCACCTGGTTGAGAATGCAAGTTCAGGGATATTTCGACGGAGCTCCTCATCATCGAAGCAGCCTCCTCGTGCACAGGCGTTCCGCAGCACTCGCCCCTCACCTCGCTCGCACGAGCCGGACCCACTGGTCGAGTCAGCTTCAAAGCGGGCATATTCCTCCCCGGTTCCGGAAGGAGGCTATCCAGCTGCCTCGAACCGGGTCACCAAACATTTCCGAGCTCCCCTCATCGTCCTTGCTAACTCCATGTGTGTGTGCTTGTCTTCCACACCCGTCTTTATCGTGTAGTCTCTCCCTACTTTTTAAATCTCCGAGTCCTCTATACATTTATTTCTGTTGCCTGCTTCGTGTCTATTAATTCAGTCTCGACTCGGTCTATCTCCCGTGTCTCTGGCAATACTTCTTTTCCTTCGTCGTTCTGTTATTTCCATCGTCTCCATTTTTAATTTGTGTTCCTTTATCAGAGTTTGCCCTAATTGTTCTTTCATCCGACGAGTGGTGTCAAATCAAGTCCTGCACCACTAACATACTCCTTTGTGGTGCTGTCACACCATCCCACCTTATTGTGCGTTCTACTTCCTGGCTCCTTTTGAGTTGTTCAGTTCTCTTTCCGGAGTTTTTCCATCTCTGTGGCCTCAAAATTTTTGCTCTCCCTCGAGCTGGTTAATTTCAAACTCGTATATTTTTTTGTTTTCTCTCCCACTGTTCCTCATGCTTTTCAGCCTCCAATCTCAGCTCGTTTTTCTCATTTGTTGATCTCCCTTTCCTGTTTCCTTCGTTCTTCTGTTCACTATCTCCTCGTACTCCAACCTTGTTTTTTTCCTTTTGTTGTTCAGTTTTCAAATTCATACTCTTTTTGCTTTTATTCCACTGTCTTTCTTGTTCCTCATTCTGCAATCTCGTTATTTCCTTCAATTGGCTGATTTCCTTCTCCTGTCTCAATCGTTCTCTTTTTGTTTTTCATTCCACTGTTTTTTCTTGTCTCCATTCTTCAAATCTGCCTTCGCTTCCAGCTGTTCGATCCTGTACAGTGTGGTTCCTTATCGTTCATTCTCTGCTGTCGTTCTTTCTTCTCTCACCATCCTCAATCGTTTGTAATTCCGTCTCTTTTTTTGGGTGTTTCTGTAACTCACGAAGCTTTCTTTTCTCAATTTCCCCTTCTGATCGCCTCCACTACCTTTACTCTTTTGCATGCTTCCTTCCACTAATTCGTTCATTTCCTCACCATATCTCTCTGTCTCCTGCCATTCCTTTCCTATTTCCTATCTCCCGTCTAGGCTTTCTGGTCCTGATTCCTGATCTTACCTCTTCTCCTTCATTGTTCCAATTCCCATCGTGTTCACATTTTTTCTCTTCCAACTGTATTTTCCTCACTCTCCCCTCTAGTCTTTGAACCGCCTTGCCCCCTCCAATATTTTTCCATTAGTTGTTTTACTTCCAAATCGTGCTCCTTTTGTTTCTTTTCGAGCTCGGTTTTCCATTCTTCCTCCAATTGTTTCGAAGCCCGCCGATGTCCGCCCTGCCTCGCCTGCCGCAGTGGTTTGAAACGTTTTTGGGAGCGCTCGCCTCGTGTCGTGCCGTTCGTTGTGCCATAATAGCGGCCCGCTCCAGTTCTGCGCTGAGGTTGCGATCGCGCGCGCATTGTGCGACTCCGTTTGCCGGCAAAGTCCGTGCTCAATACATGAGGGTGAGCTCCCCTGAAAGAACCATCCCGGGCCATGGATTCTACATTACTACACATATACATTTCTACCCCCGCACCCGCTCGCCTTGAAACTCCATCTTATTTCTCCTAAGGGATTAAATTTAATGCGCTCGAATTTGGTGGGAATCGAGGGTCGTCTCACTCACCCCTGGTCCGATTCCCGTGAATTTAGGTTGGAGACGGGAGAGTTTGTTTCCCGCTCGCTGACACCAGTGTTACGAATTGCTGTTGGAGGCGGGATGGATTGAGATCCCACTTCTGACACCAATGTTACGAATTTTGCCCGTCCGACGTGCGATCGGCCACGTAACTCGAATCGCGACGCGTCGCCCACCGGAACGGACAATTCAGTCGTGACCCTCCTGGAACTACCAGGAGCCAGTCACGGGTGGGGGTTTAACCTCACCAGATCGTGCAAATGCCCACTGCCGCGCAGGATAGGGTTGCTCGCCAAATTCGACCTACCTAAGTACCTGCGCGAGTGATCGACCGGGCGATCGTACCTCGCCGCAGGTCGACTTCGGACACGAACCGCTTAAGCGGCTCCGTGCTGCAGGGATAACCGAGCGGAGTTATCGTCGACCCTCGACGGTTCAGATTACTTATCGGGTGTTTCAACCCACTACCAATCCCTTACGAGATGCAAGATGGAACTTTCAAACAAAGGAAAGGATGCAACACGAAACGGGAAAAACAGTTCAAACAAGCAAGCACTTTTATTTCACACACACAACACACGCACGTAAGGCAGTAATGCAATGTGCAGCAAAAGCAAAATGCAACAAAAGCAAAAGCACTACTACCGACTATAATTATTTACAACACTTAAACAATATACTTGTCGGGACTCGGCGCCACATCATTCATTCAAAATAAACAGGAAAGACCCCCCCATAGGCAGGGGAGGTAGAACGGGGCTTGGACCAAATGTGCGCGGAACCTGGAGGAGCGGCCAGGTCCAGAGACCGAAAAGGTCTTACCCGCGTCCTCGTGACGCGATGGCGGGCAAGCCGCAATATCAGCGCAGCTGCGCCCCGACTCCGTGCCCCTGGCGTGGTCGGTGAGCCCTCTCCGGCGGCTCCGCGCAAGCACGGTTTGGTCGGCACCCCGGTTAGAGGTGGGAATGAACGGGGCCACCGGCACTATCTCAGCGCGGATGGGGGGGGGATTGTTGATGCTCAGGGTCGAGCGAGGGGAATGGCTGGCTGGCTTTGTCGCTTGTGAAAGCGAAGGTGGCTCGAGTCCCAGCGACGAGACGACACCGAACGACGAGACGAGCCCAGCGACGAAGACGACACAAACCACGGAAAAAGCGACCCCCCACACTACAACAAACGAGTTCCACACAGACCGCTCCTTTATAGACCGGGGGAGGAGCCTGTACGCAGATTCTAGGATCAAAACGCGATTGGAGGCGGGGCCACGCCACCTCTGTTCAGCATTGGTGTGGCAAAAGGGGCGTGAGCCTCTTTTGATCCGAATCCTTCCCGAAGAGGAATTCACATCCATCGCGCTTGGAGGCGGGCACACCGCCCGACGCTCACCATTGACGGAGGAAAAGGGGCGTGAACTCCCCTGATCCGAATTTTCTCCCGTAAGGAACCATTCATGCACGAGCGAGTCGATTGGACGAAAAAGGGCTGCCTCTGACGACCGACATGCACTCGACGTTTCGGATCCATTACCAACGGGCCCTGGACAGCACGAGTTTGGTGTTGACTGGTGGTGTGGTTGATGGTTGTGGAAGGAGAAAGGCGAAATGGTGGGGGGGTTTGCTGTGGTGGTTTGGTTGTTGGCGGGCGTCGTTTGGGAATGGCGGTGAAGCGATGTTTGCGGGATGGAGTTGTGGAGGTAAAGAGGCGAAGGGGTGGTGTTTGAGTTGTTTGGCGGCTTAATGGTCCAAAATAATGATAAGAAAAAGAAAAATGGCTAACTCAAGCGTCGCAGCTCGGATGAATCACACATATTCCTCTAAAACAACAGGTGTGGGCTAACTACACATGAACTTATCGATATATCTCACCTGAGGACCCTTTTATGGTGTATTGCGAATTTCACACCGTAACAATATATATATATATATATATATATATATATATATATATATATATATTATATACTTGAACATATCACATATTTTAGATGTATCACACTTGTCCTCCAATTTAGTTATATACTGAACATTAGAGAACACAAATTGCCTTCTTATTGCTCCAAAAACCTCCAGTTTTGCAGTATTGGACATGTAGGTGGTGAATAAGACTGCATCAATGACACTAAACTTCTGGAATTTATTTTTCATATGTCCGTTCAAATCATTAATTTATTTCAATTGAATTATAAACTTTAACACTGTGCAGGATAAGGTGTTCAATGAACTATCTAGTTGAACGCTGTACTTTTCCAAGTTACTCTTATTGCTTTGAAGACTGTGAAGGAAAGGATGCAGGTAAGTAGCAGGGAAGAAAATAAACTTGGAGTGTAATGACAGATGATGGTTGACTTTATCAGGTCTGAGAATGAGCCGTCAATCATCAGATTAGTTGCGTCAGCTGTGGGTTCTCTGGTGGCTGTGGGGTCTCCACATGTCTTAAGGACTGGCATGTGCATCCACATGTCTAGCATCGGTGGTAAGTGGGCTGGGTAGTAGCTCAATCTTCTGTTGTTTTCACTTGCAGTCATGCAGGTGGCATAAATTTCTCTTAAATGAAGAGTCCTGGGTCTCACTCTGCTTTTTTTTGCAAACGGTAACCTGTGAGCTGCTCCCAGGTGTCATGGTTGATATTACAGTATGTGAGGCACTTCTTGAAGGTGTCTTATGATGTTAATGTTGACCGTCCTGATGTCGTTTGCCTTGGGTCAGCTTGTCATACAAGATTAGATTGGGAATGTGTTGCTCATCCAAGAAAATAACATGACCAGCTCATCTCAGCTATATCTTTGGAGAGTAGCTTCCATGCTGCAGGCCCTGGCTCAACCCAGCACCTCTTATTTGTGACTTTGTCCTGCCATCGGAGCTTCATGGTGGACCGAATATAGCATTGGTGATTTTTGACAGGCCTTGATATGGTTTCAGTAACAGACCCATGTCTCTGCCCCATATAGAAAGAAAGTGAGGACTATGGCTTTATAGACCTTGATTTTTGTATCCAGTTTGATGCCATGGACATTCATATGCAGAGCTGGCTTTCTTGATGGGCGTATGGTTTCCCTTTGGCTATCATGGCCTTGTTGTAAAACATACTTTCAAGATACGTTAGGTGAACTTATTGACAATGTTGAGAGTCGTGCCATCAACCATAAGTTGGGTGCTTCAAGCAGTTTCCAGGTGCTGGTTGGTACAACAATCTCAGCCTTTGAAATGCTGATTTGTGGACCGTAATTTTTAGAGCCTTCTGAGCACATATTGGCCATAGCTTGGAGATCCCAGTGCAACCAGTGCACAGTCATCTGCTATGTAGCTATCTAATCAGAGCCTCTGTGACTTTTTCGATGCACACAATTTTGACAGGTTGAATAGCTCCCCTGATCTGAACCTGATTCACAACACTGTTGACATGTCCTGAGTTGATTCATCAAGCACGCTGGAAAGAACATGGTGAAGGGCATTGGTCCGAAAACACACTCCTGGTTGATGCCCCTGGTCACTTCAAATCCCCTTTATGTTGCACCATTGGTGCAGATACGCTCTATCAAAGCATCATGCATAAGTCCAAGGATTGACATGAGGTTGTCTGGGCAGCCAAAATAGGAGAATAACAGCCCAGCGCACATGTGATTGACACTCTTCAAAGGCCTTGGTAAGGTCACGACACAGGATGTGAGATCCTGATGGTGTTCTCTAGTTTTCCTGGAGTTGGAGAGCTGCAAACATCATGTCTGCTGACCCACAGTTGGATCTGAAGCCACCCTATGATTCTGACAGGATCTCGTCTCAATATTTGGAGCAATATGAAGCAGAACTCTGCTCAGAATATTACTCACAGCACGCAACAGGTAGATAGATGCCTTGGAGTCCCAACAGATCAATGCTTCAAGCCCTTAGGTTCCCAGATGCTGATGATGTTGCATCGTTGAAGTTTTGTGGGAATGCTTCTTGGGTTCATATAAATTTTGTTGGAGTGTCAAAAGATGGGTTGCAAGCTAGATGCTACCAGGGGTCATGTTGATCGCCATTAGATTGTAGTTCCTCTGTCTTGACGGCTTAACAGTTATTTCATATTAACTCAAGGCATGTGGAGTTTGTTTCTTGGTCCTCTTGATAGGAGAATGTGGCTGTGCTGAAAGCTGCGTGAGCATGTTTCTTCTCTTCCAGAAATGCAGAGATTCTTGCATCATTTACGTCAAACCAATCCATGTATTGTTTTCCCATAATCGGTTTAACTGTAGTTCAACATTGTCATTAACAGAGATCATTATTCTCAGGTTTCATGAGTATTGAAACAATTAGTTGCAGTTTGGAAGTATTCACTGGATGGACATTTATCCTCCTTTGGTCTTGTAGGTCGACTTTCAGCCTGAGGTTGTAATTATTCAGTTTTTGTATGGAAAGTCAAGGCTCATGGAAGAGCTAGAACACTGAACAGATCAGGAAGCAACAGAACACAAGTAACATAGAGAGAGACGGGTGAAACACATATAGCAGGTGGAAGGACAAACTCGAGGAAGACTTGGACAAATAATTAAATGGTGTGGGGAGGAACGAGGTGTAGGGAAGGACACATGATGGATAAAGAATCAAACATTCAGGAAGGAAAAACAGGAAGTTTTGGATGGTGGTGAGCTTGGGGGTGGGGTTTAACGGGGCTCGAAAAGATCATGATTTTGGATGGGTGATCTGATGTTGGTGAACATCTGAGATGTTGGTGAACAACTGTCTTGAACAGCTGGAGGGAAGAATAAGATTGAAAAGAATGTGGGAGTTGGTTCTACAGGCAGGAAATAAAGGGGAGCAAATGAGCGGAGGTGAGCAGTGATTCTGGATTTTGAGAGTTTCCCCAGAAGGGAGTTAACGGGAGGACCGCGTGCACCCGGCAGAAACCTTGGGGGTTGAGAGGGAAGGAAGGAAGGATGGAAGGGGACAAACATGGAAAGAGTAGAGGGTGCAAGACTGAAAATGAGGTGGAAGAAGACAGAGACCCTTAACGTGTTTTGTGATGAGAGTGATAGGCCCATAGACTCAGTTTAATTTCAGGATATTTCAATAATCTTGAAGGTCTTCGTTTCAAAGCGTCAAGCTGAGCAAGATGTGAGGCAGGGATGCCAGCCCAGAGGGGAGAGCAGTACTCCATGAAGCTGCGAGATGAAGGCCTTGTAGGAGAACAGGAGTTCAGAGGTGGCCAAGGAAGGACTTTGTACGACAGAGGATGCCAGTTGGTGACTGGCTTTTGAGGCCAACTTAGAAACGAGGTTTGCCTAAGAAAGATCATGGCTGGTTGAGAGTGAGACCCTGAGTTTGAGTGAGTGAACTTCCTCAAGAGGATTGTTTAGAAAGTAGATGGGAGGGTTTGCCATGGGTCCCTTCAAGGAGAGGGAGAGGGAGAGGAAGATGTGAGATTGACAGGATTGAAGGACATATTCCAAGTGTTTAACCAGCTTGTGATTTTGTCAAGATCTGAAAAGAGAGGGGAGATCTGCTGCCTGCCATCTCAATGATGAGGAATGTGACAGCAGAGGGTGGAGTCATCAATCAAAACAGAATAAAGGGTATTTTCCAGTCATAGAGATCATTGAAGAAACTCAGGAATAGGACTGGCCCAGAACACTGCCTTGGGGCACTCCAGCCTTAACAGGAAGAGGAGATGAAAGGATTCCGTTGAGAGCCACACGTTAACTACGAGAGTCGAAGAAGTTAGTGAGCCATATGTGGAGTTGGCCTTGGATGCCATCAACAGTTTTGAAAGCAAGGCAGGATTCCAGACTGTATCAAAAGCTCAAGATAATGTCTAGAGAAACTGCCCTGAAGTCATGACTGATATTGAGGGCATCCATCCATTGTTGTGGAGAGCAGAAGCAGCACATCTGAAGGTGGAGTGACCTGGTCTGAATCCAAATTGGTGATCTGAGATGAGGAAGTTGCAGAAAAGGAAGGATTTCATATTAATTGCAATGATGAATCAATGGCCTTTCTGATGATCGGAAATAGCCAAGAGGTCTTTAAGTTCAGGGGAACAGTTTTTGCAACTTTTTTTATGTAATGCAGTGATGTTGGCTGACTCCCATGGAGATGGAAGATGACCTCGAGCAAATGATATGAATAAAATTGCAGAAAGAGGATGTGCAGAAAGAGGTTTAACAGCTGATGCCCTCAGGGAAAGTTGCAGAATCAGAGTCAAGGTAGTCAGAAACTTCTCTACCTTCTCAGGTGCAAATGACAGTCCAGGAGCAGTTGGGTGGAGAGCATGGGGTTGGGGACACAAGATTTGGAATCAAATGCAGAATTGAGGCGTGCAGCCTTCTCACAAGTAGTGTCATCTGTGGTACCATTTGAGGACAAGGAAGGGATGAAGGTGGAAGATATTCCAGAGATAGACTTAACAAGTTACCACCAGGTTTAAAAGGAGAAGACAAGTTTGAAAGATCAATCTTGAGTTTGGACAGAAGTTTTCTGTCTCTCCTGAAAGTGGATAAAGACTTGTTGTGGGCTCGTAGAATGATCTGAGATTGCCGTTGAGATCTAGGTCGGGAAGTTGACAGATTGTGTCAGTCCCAATGAGTCGCAGAAGTCCTTTGCTGAAGTGCTATGGCAGGTGAGAGAGGTACTAACACAAGACAATTTTCATGGTGACAATTTCAATCACCACATATGATGAAGAGTTGGGATGAGTGGTTAAAAGTTGGTCCATGTTGTTGAAGAGAGAGATGTACATGGAGTCGTCACTGTTGGGAGGCTGGTACAACACAGACACACAAAGGTGGGAGCGGAGGGGAAGTCACAGCCAAAGGTAAACTTAGGGTCGGGACCTGCAAGATCAGCACAAGCAGGTTCAGGTCAATCAAATCGGAGAAGACAACAGCTGGGAGAGAGACAGAAGGAGTCAGGGATGTCCTGTGGGAGGACAGATTTGTTTAAACAGATTAGTCTGGTTTATCAACAGCAGCCTGGATTGAGAGATGTAAGTTGGAGCACAGGCCTCAAATGTTTAAGGTCCACACAAGTTAGGGACAGGGAGGAGGCAATGGATGGTGCAGGACACGGTGGAGGCTTTTTGGAGAGCATGGTGAGGTGATGCTTTGAGGGGGCGGGATGAGAAGGATGCATAAAGAGGAGACATGACGTTGAGGGATAGGGACACATATAAGGGGTGGTGTTTAAAGGATGCTGGCTTGTAGGAGCTATGGGGAGGGACTGACACCAATAAAGGATGTGAAGGTGATTTCATTGTTGTCAGCAGACAACCTCTGCAAACTGAACTTTTCAAGATTCCCAAATTGAACATAGGAAGTAAAGATCATGGAATGGGTGTAAATAATTTTTGTTGAAGACACAGAGAAAGGTGGTGCTGTAGGTACAGGAGGAAGGTTATGGACCAAGCGCTGAGCTGACAGAGTTTTGTAATATAATGTTACGGTTCTAGAAATATAATGTTACGGTTCTAGTGAGTCAAAGGCTCATAGTGGAGCTGCCACACACACGTGGGCAATACAGAAGAATATATCATGACAACACAAGCAAACACAGTCACTGAGCTTGTGGAAAGCCAACACCTGCTGGGTACTCTGAGTACCAGCAACGTCACAACAATGGCGCTGCTTTTCTCACCGCACTCAGTGGGGCATTTCCGAAGAAAGAATCTCCTCCTCGCAATGAATGGCAACCTATTGGAATTGTCCGTGCTTCTGATGGAGAATAAGGAAAGTGAAGCATTTAAAAAATGATTTTAAATGCTTTTAAAGAAAAGAAGGAAGAAATGTTTACATTTAATGCAGATTGAGTTTGGAGTTATTGAGAGAAAGGAGATATAAAGAATGAAGTACAGGTAGAAGGATATTCAAGTAGAATGAGATTGTTTTGGAGTGAAAAATGATCAACTTCAGCTTTGTTCATATCATTGAGTGACAAGTCCAGCAATTAGGCCCACGCATTGCACATGTAATCTGAAAATCACTTCTCTTTCTGGCGAACAAGCACATAATGCAGTAAGTGCCAGTTCATTTAACAAGGATGCTGCCAAGTTGTCTTGTAATTGACTTTATGGCAGAACAAGGGTGTTGGTAAAGGCAAGCTCATGTTTTGCACACGGTGATAGGAGTGTTCCATTGGTGTTCCTTTCAAATTCTGTGTTGTCCTATGAACCCTAAGTAGCAGGATCTTGTCAAACCTGGACATTGAAGCCTTCCAAGAGCAAGAGAGTTTATCTTCTTTGGGGTTAGACCTGAGGAGCTGGTCCAATTCCTCATATAATTTATCCTTTCAACTCATCAGTGTTAATTATGGTAAGATCATACACAATTATGGGTGGCATATCTCCAAGTTGCTCACTTTCTAATTCCCTGTGCCAAGGGTCTTACTCACCTTTATATAGGCAGTGGATGTTGTACATCTTGAAATCCCCAACTGAAATTCTGCTATAGGTCGCAGAATGCTGTCAAACCCAGCTGATTCTTTATGTCGTTTAGGCGACACTCGTCATCACGATAACTTGATGCAAAGTTGCAATTTATTCTCTCGATGCGTTGTAATTCCGCTCGCAACTCAGCCCTACTTCTCAAACAAGCAACCCCTGCTGCAGTGGGGACGGTTATCGTTAGGGTGGTCTACTGCCTCTAATCCAGCAGGTGCACTGTGGGTGTTGCGTGACACTTGTGCTCTGGCTTTTCCACGAGGTGTGTATGTAGCTGCTCATTCGCGTCCATTCCTCAGGCGTGTCCAAACAACTCTGAAATCAGATGTCATAATCTGGATTATCTAACTGTCTGACAAAGGGAATATCACATGCAAAAATGTCATATGATGAGCATAACGAGTATGCATTGGGCTGGAAGATGGCCAAGAGGTAACACACACCTGCCTCTAAGCTGTCTCGCGTGATTTGAATTTCGGCACAGCTATAAACGGTCATCCCGATGTTTCATCAATGTGTGTGCCGTCCCTTGGATGGATGTTAAACGGGAATTCCCATCTGCCGGCATTACTTGGTAGACGTTAAATATCCAACAGTGTCCTTTGTGAAGAGTAGGCGAGCTTCCTTTGCGAAGAGTAGCCAAATTCAAAATTACTGTCATAACCAGGAAGCATTGCATCAACGGCACAGCCACACCCTCAGCTAATGATGCACCCAGCAGCCTTGTGTTGTATATGTGCATGGCTCACAAAGTGGGTATCTGTGGTATGTTTGTGGGAAATTCCACATAAAACTATTATGAGGTACTTAGACAAACCATCAATGGTCAGAAAATGAAAGGGACTCTTGGGGAACCTGTAGAAACCGGCAATATCATACTCTCCATTTCCCTGTTTATTAAGATATAATTAAAGCAACAGAATATGGGTATTTGTAACCATAGAAATGTTTTTGATTGGTAAAAATTTTATTTTACTGTACGTTTTAATGTGACAGTTATTTGAGTGTGGCGACTCAGAATGTGAACTTTGGTGTCTCCTTGATGTTTTGATGATGTTCTGTCTCCCTATTCGGGTTTTCTGGCATCTACACTTCTGATGAAATAATGGATTCGTACATAAAGTTTCATGTCCACTGCATCGAGAAAAATAAGGAGTCCAGTGTTGATAATGTTTCTCATAGATTTGTATTCCAAATCTCCCTTAATTTCTTGAAATATGACAGTCTAACGGCAGAAAAATATAGATCAAAATTGTGATCAGAAAAAATAAAATTCGGACCGTAAGTAATCCGCGTCTTGATTTTCGTGTCAGTCCCGTTATGTACGAATCATCATCTCTCGTGGACGCAAATAACGCTAGCATTAGAAAATCTTGCTGTCTTGCAAACTTCCCCGATTGATGGATATAATAGGCACTTGCAAGCGTGTCAGCACATTTCCATTTGCCGTCGAGCGCAGCGTTTGTCTTCGTGTCCGTGTCTTTGCGAGAGCCTAACGTACGAATCCAGCGTGAGGACGCCGAGCCGAACAAGGTGACTCGCATTTGTCTGATATTCATGTTAACAAAACGCTAGAATTTTTTTGGTGCTTCGTGAGGATCCAAGAGGTAAGAATTATGTTTTCTTTTCATGTTTAAAGTGATTAATTTTCAAAAGTTTCGAAAGAAAATAGATTCGATTTTAACGTTATTTTTCACTTACAAGTGTGGCTTTCTTTGCTACTGAACTCGTCTGTGTTTTCTTCGTAATTTATAACATCGGACTCTCTCAAAATGTGTGTTTTTTTTTCTTTTTCCTGTCACATATTGAGCTGTTTAAAAAGGCAGAGCAAAAATTATCTGTTTCTTATCCAAAATATAATATTACGTTGTTTTTTTCATCTGATTCCGTACATAACGCTGACGCCAAGCTCGAAATTCGAAACGTGTATTTAGTGTTGTATATATATTCAGTGGTAACTTTAAAACCGGACATGCTGCAGGTCTAAAATTAGATTTAACTATTTGAATATATGCAATTAACATAATGGGATTGCATTTCATGTTTCCCTAAACTTTTTTTTTATTGCCCTTTGTGTAACAGTATGTGTACCCACTTTGTGAGCCATGCACATACGGAAGAAGCAGCAGCAGATGCAATTATATACATAATAGTGTGCATTTTTAACGGGTGTATTTTTGAGATAAACAGTTAATACGACATTATTCACAAAAAGGAAAAATGATGGATTTTGTTGTGCAGAGAATGATCCAATGCCCTGGCATTTAGAAGTACTGTATTATGATGGCCTTTATGTGCAGATCATGATCCAACACTCATTTGGAATTATTGTGATGGACTTTATATCTCAAAGAAAACCAGAGCGATTTTTTTTTTAAAGAAGCCTGATGGAGTAATGCTCCTCCCCCTCTGGGGTGGTGCTCCTGCCTCCACCTTTCTCAGCTTCACGCTGTGGAAACCAAGGAATTTCGGATCATTGCATCCCCGCGATGAGGCTGAGTCTTTGGGCCTCTCTCTCTCTCACCGCAGGCAGGTCGGTGGTCTTTCTGCTTCTACCATCTCCTCTCCAGTCTCGCCCCCCCCTCCTGCTGTGTCTGCGATTTGTCCCCCAATATTTTCGCAGGGCACTCAAGGTCCGCCACAACTCCCCTTTGTGGCAAAAACTACGAATCACGAATCACTGCTCACCTCATCCTCTTTCATTCCTCTTTTTCCCCCTTTGCGAAACAAACTCCCTCACTCTGTCCATCCCATTCTTCCTTCCAGGCCTGTTCAAAACAGCTGTCACCACCACCTCTTATCATCCCCCATCCAAACCTCAATTTT
>CM068952.1:34603138-34619386 GCA_035128595.1 Eptatretus atami | reverse complement strand
TCTACCCCCGTTAATCCACTCCAAACCCAACTCCTTCAAATTCCCTGCTTTCCTTCCTGAAAGTCCCTGTTATGTCCATCTTGTATACCTCGTGTTCCCCGCCCCATCCCTCTCCCTTCCACAGATCTCCTAATGTCTTTGTTCCCCAATGTTTTGTCCTTCCCACTCCCGCCCCTCTTGTCTCAAAAGACAAAACAAAAAACTAAAAAAGACAAAATCTATATCAGAGCCAAAACAGTCCAACCATCAAATCAAATATCTTCCTTCAGTAGCCAACAATCTCAACAACGCGACATCACGACCAATGCGCGGGCCGAGTGGCTCAACCAAACCGCGCAGGCAACACCCATGCGACGATGTCACGACACAACGATAGGAATACCACAAGCACACACTCCACAACACACCCCCCTCGCCAGGCACTAACACAGCGCCCCGAGCCTACCAGCTCCTAAACACCCCCCACCTCCACAACACCGGGAGTGCCCTCCATGGCGACTGCAATCCCTGAAACGCTCACACACCAACACAATAACCACACCACCACGCGTCCAGGCTAGTACTTTCCCACCAAAAAAGACCAACCACCTTTACCACAGAAGAGTACAAACAAAAATCACAAGACGCCCAACAAAACATCTCAAGAGCCAAATTCCAATCAACAAATACACGGACTTTCAAAAGATACACCCAAACTCAAGCATCAAAACCCTCAAACAAATTGGCCGCCCAGCGACCAGCCCAATGAAAGCCAACCGCAGAATTGCATCCCTAGAGAGTGCACAGAACCTCCAAAAGATACACACCCAAAAATACATCGCAATAAATCTAACCCAAAAACCCTACCAACGAAGAACCACCCGACAATCCATCAACCCGCGGACCACCTTGGCCTCAACCCACGGCGTACCTCTAGCCCCGGTGCCCCAAATAGCCGGCCTCCCAACCCACACACACTCAGCCACACATACACTACCCACGATCTAACAACCAGCTCCCAACAGCGCCCACAGCCAACCGTCAAACCAGGCTCAAAACTGCATGACACCCTCCAACCACCTATGGGTATTCACGACCTATACTATTTCTCCACCAACCGAAAAAACAAACCAAAGATCTAGAACAGTCTATATGTCAATTGGACAACACATCCAACCTAACTCCACTCTAAACTAAGACGTAACCCAACCCCGAGGTCCATTAGGAAACCGATAGACACAACACCTCTCCCCGACCCACCGAAAATACATCATCATAACGCACACATGACATTCCTACAATCACTTTCAACACAGAACCCACGCATACCATATAACACACTACTAGACCACGCCTAGAGCTCACTCACCATCACAAAACATTGGTAACCATAATATATTCAACCTATCTCCACACCATCGCTGAATCCTGCCACATCTACATCCCCTATACAACTCGTGCTCCCACGTCGTCCGCTTAAAACTACAAGCACGTTCCATTATACCTACGTAGCTAGCTGCTCCCACGACACATCCACAGTCTGTCACTGTCTTCAATCAAAAATCAATTCCCATATTCCATCCTAAATCTCAACTAACAATCCCTCTAACTAAAATCCATTCCACCGGGCTCCTGAGGACTTACCCTGCCCCATGAAGCCGGTCTGCTAAGCTAACCCATCCCCCTAACTAGTCCACTTCCTGTCCCGGCAGGGGGTCCTTCACCCCTTGCCTCGGGAATCTGTTTACCCGAAGCAGGTTGCTTCTTTTTTTTTTTTTTAAGTGCGCGCACCAGCGCGGCCAAACTCGCACCTGCGCTTTTTTACTCCCCGTGACGTCATGGCAGCTGTCACCACAGACTCGTCCGCTCTTGACGGTAACCATCTGGCAGGGAATTCAAACCCTCCTGCCGGATTCCACCCTCGTGTCATGCCAATGAACGTCACTACTGCGCATCTAAAGCAAACCTCGCGTTTCGAGGGGTCCCACGCGAACACATGTGCTCTGTCCCGTTGGGCTTAACACAAGCCGCGTGGAGAACCCGTCCGGTTCCAAATCCGTTGTCCTGCTACCCTATGTCCGTCCGCGGATGGCAACCATCCACGCGCCTAGGCGTTGTCCCGACGCCGGGGTTTCACTCCGCAAAGCGGCGCACGTGCGGCCACTCGTGCGTACCACAGCCAACGTGGACCTCGCATCGCCGCCGATGTAACGCGGCGCGCGTCGCCCATTACACTACTGAACGGCCGCTACTTCCGGCCCCTGTGTACCATCTGCTGCGCCGTCGTCTCCGTCGCCAAATTCGAGCCCAAATCGCACACCTTGCGTGTTCAGCGAGCGCTCCACACATGCACGAGATTCCATGACATTTAAGCCCGGGAGACTCGCGGCTTGGGCGTCCACCGCATCTAGCGACCGTGCGGCATCTACTACGATATACCGCCTCTCTCATCACACACACAGGTCTTCGCCTTGCACTCGGCGCCGTGTACATCACGCATGGGCCTTGTCACTACTGTCAGACGATGGAGGTTGCCACTACATAATCGATGTACAAATGACAGGAATGTGCTGGCCGTGTGCAGGCGGACGACACTACCGGCACAGCGCTCGCTAGCCATCAGCCACTCACACACGGGAGTCACTATGCGACAGATCAACGCCTTTCAGTCACGCTATGCATGTGCGTCCGACACGCATTTTGCCACACTCGATGTACAGACACAACAGCAGGAACACCTTCACACATGGGATTAGTGCCAAATACAAAGGGGTTCCGCGGGCCCTCCATGACCGCCAAAGCCTCCTCGTGCACAGCCGATTCCGCAGCAACTCGCCCCTCAACCTCAGCTCGCACGACCGGACCCACCTGGTCGAGAATCAAGCTTCAAGCCGGGCATATTCCCTCCCTCATTCCGAAGAGAGGCTATCCAGCTGCCTCCGCACCGGGTCACCAACATTTCGCGAGCTCCCCCTCATCGCCTTGCTAACTCATGTGTTGTGTGCTTGTTTCCAGTCACCCGTCTTTTATCCGTGTAGTTCTCCCTACTTTTAAATCTCCGAGTCCTCTATACTATATTATTTCTGTTGCCTCTTCGTGTCATATTAATTCATCTCCGACTCGGTCTAACTCCCGTGTCTCTGGCAATACTCTTTCCTTCGTCGTTTCTGTTATTTCCATCGTCCCCATTTTATATTTGTGTTCCTTATCAGAGTTGCCCTAATTGTTCTTTGCCATCCGACAGTTGGTGTCAAATCAAGTCCTGCACCACTAACATTACTCCTTGTGGTGCTGTCACACATCCCACCTTATTGTGCCGTTTCTACTTCCTGGCTCCTTTTGAGTTGTTAGTTCTCTTTCCGGAGTTTTCCATCTCTGTGGCCTCAAATTTTTGCTCTCCCCTCGAGCTGGTTAATTTTCAAACTCGTATATGTTTTTTGTTTTCTCTCCACTGTTCCTCATGCTTTTCAGCCTCCAATCTCATCGTTTTTCATTTTGTTGATCTCCCTTTCCTGTTTCCTTCGTTCTTCTGTTCACTATCTCCTCGTACTCCAACCTGTGTTTTTTGCCTTTTGTTGTTTCAGTTTCAAAATCATACTCTTTTTGCTTTTATTCCCTGTCTTTCTTGTTCCTCATTCTGCAATCTCGTTATTTCCTTCAATTGGCTGATTTCCTTCTCCTGTCTCAATCGTTCTCTTTTTGTTTTTCATTCCACTGTTTTTTTGTTCCCATTCTTTACAATCTGGCCTTCGCTTCCAGCTGTTCGATCTGTACAGTGTGGTTCCTTATCGTCCATTCTCTGCTGTCGTTCTTTCTTCTCTTCACCATCCTCACTCGTTTCTGAAATTCCGTCTCTTTATTTGGTGTTTCTGTAACTCAGAAGCTTTCTTTTTTCCTTTCTCATCCCACACACTCCGACCTTGCTTTGGCTTCTAACCGTTTGATCTGTAAGTTATGGTTCCTTAACGTTTCGTTCTATGCTGTCGTTCTCAATCTTCCCTCAACATTCTACTCTTTTGTAATTCCTCCTTTGTTTTGGTGTTCACGTAACTCAGAAATTTTCCATTTTTCCCTTTGGGCCTCCCTCACCTCTTTTGCATGCTTCCTTCCACAATTCGTTCATTTCCTCACCATATCTCTCTAGGTCTTCCTGCATTCCTTTCCTATTTCTATCTCCCGTTCTAGGCATTTCTCTGTCCTGATTGCCTGATCTTACCTCTTCCTTCAGTTGTTCCAATTCCATCGTGTTCACATTTTTTCTCTTCCAACTGTATTTCCTCACTCTCCCCTCTAGTTCTTTGAACCGCCTTGCCCCCTCCAATATTTTTTCCATTAGTGTTTTACTTCCAAATCGTGCTCCTTTTGTTTCTTTTCGAGCTCGTTTTCCATTCTTCCTCCAATTGTTTCGGAAGCCCGCCGATGTCCGCCCTGCCCGCCTGCCATGCCACGTGGTTGAAAACGTTTTTGGGAGCGCTCGCCTCGTGTCGTGGCCGTTCGTTGTGCCAAAATAGCGCCCGCTCCGTTCGCGCTGAGGTGCGATCCGCCGCCATTGGCGACTCGTTGCGCAAAGTCCGTGCTGCAAAACATGAGGGTGACTCCCCTGAAAGAACCATCCTCGGGCCATGGATTCTTACATTACTACACAATACCATTTCTACCCCCGCACCCGCTCGCCTTGAAACTCCATCTTATTCTCCTAAGGGATTAAATTTAATGCGCTCGAATTGTGGGGGAATCGAGGGTCGTTCACTCACACCCTGGTCCGATTCCCGTGAATTTAAGTTGGAGACGGGAGAGTTTGTTCCCGCTCGCTGACACCAGTGTACGAATTGCTGTTGGAGGCGGGATGGATTGGAGATCCCCACTTCTGACCAACCAATGTTACGAATTTTGCCCGTCCGACGTGCGATCGGCCACGTAACTCGAATCGCGACGCGTCGCCCACCGGAACGGACAATTCAGTCGTGACCCTCCCTGGAACACCGCCAGGAGCCAGTCACGGGTGGGGGTTAACCTCACCGATCGTGCAATTGCCCCTGCCGCGCATGGATAGGGTTGCTCGCCAAATTCGACTAACCTAAGTACCTGCGCGAGTGATCGACCGGGCGATCGTACCTTCTCGCCGCAGGTCGACTTCGGACACGAACCGCTTAAGCGGCTCGGTTCCGTGCTGCAGGGATAACCGAGCGGAGTTATCGTCGACCCTCGACGGTTCAGATTACTTATCGGCTGTTTCAACCCACTACCAATCCCTTACGAGATGCAAGATGGAACTTTCAAACAAAGGAAAGGATGCAACGAAACGGGAAAAACAGTTCAAACAAGCAAGCACTTTAATTTCACACACACAACACACGCACGTAAGGCAGTAATGCAATGTGCAGCAAAAGCAAATGCAACAAAAGCAAAAGCACTACTACCGACTATAATTATTTACACACTTAAACAATATACTTGTCGGGACTCGGCGCCACATCATTCATGTCAAAATAAACAGGAAAGACCCCCCATAGGCAGGGAGGTAAACGGGGCTGTGGACCAAATGTGCGCGGAACCTGGAGGAGCGGCAGGTACGAGAGACCGAAAAGGTCTTACCCGCGTCCTCGTGACGCGATGGCGGGCAAGCCGCAATATCAGCGCACTGCGCCCCGACTCCGTGCCCCTGGCGTGGTCGGTGAGCCCTCCGCGCGCTCCGCGCAAAGCACGGTTTGGTCGGACAACGGTTAGGGGGGGAATGAACGGGGCCACCGGCACTATCTCAGCGCGGATGGGGGGGGGATTGTTGATGCTCAGGGTCGAGCGAGGGGAATGGCTGCTGGCTGTCGTTGTGAAAGCGAAGGTGGCTCGAGTCCAGCGACGAGATGACACCACGACGAGACGACCCAGCGACGAGAACACCACGACAGAGAGCCCAGCGACGAGACGACACCAACCACGGAAAAAGCGACCCCCCACACTACAACAAACGAGTTCCACACAGACCGCTCCTTTATAGACGCGGGGGAGGAGCCTGTACGCAGATTCTAGGATCAAAACGCGATTGGAGGCGGGGCCACGCCACTCTCTGTTCAGCATTGGTGTGGCAAAAGGGGCGTGAGCCTCTTTGATCCGAATATCCTTCCCGAAGAGTTCACATCCAGCGCTTGGAGGCGGGCCACACCGCCCGACGCTCACCATTGACGGAGGAAAAGGGCGTGAAACCTCCCCTGATCCGAATTTTCTCTCCCGTAAGGAACGCATTCATACCCGCGGCTTCGAACGTGTTCGGCATCCATTACCAAACGGGCCCTGGACAGGCACGATGTTTGGTGTTGACTGGTGGTGTGGTGATGGTTGTGGAAGGAGAAAGGCGAAAGTGGTGGGGGGTTTGCTGTGGTGGTTTGGTTTGTTGGCGGCGTCGTTTTGGGAATGGCGGTGAAGCGATGTTTGCGGGATGGAGTTGTGGAGGTAAAGAGGCGAAGGGGTGGTGTTTGAGTTGTTGGCGCTTAATGGTCCAAAATAATGATAGAAAAAGAAAAATGCTAACTCAATAGCGTCGCAGCTCGGATGAATCACACATATTCCCTCTAAAACAACAGGTGTGGCTAACTACACATAACTTATCGATATATCTCACCTGAGGACCCCTTTTATGGTGTATTGCGAATTTCCCACGCCGTAACAATATATATAAATATATATATATTAATATATATATATATATAATATATATAATATACTTGAACATATCACATATTTTAGATGTATCACACCTTGTCTCCAATTTAGTTATATACTGAAACATTAGAGAACACAAATTGCCTTCTTATTGCTTCCAAAAACCTCCAGTTTTGCAGTATTGGACATGTAGTGGTGAATAAGACTGCATCAATGACACTAAACTTCTGGAATTTATTTTTCATATGTCCGTTCAAATCATTAATTTATTTCAATTGAATTATAAACTTTAACACTGTGCAGGATAAGGTGTTCAATGAACTATCTAGTTGAACGCTGTACTTTTCCAAGTTACTCTTATTGCTTTGAAGACTGTGAAGGAAAGGATGCAGGTAAGTAGCAGGGAAGAAAATAAACTTGGAGTGTAATGACAGGATGATGGTTGACTTTATCAGGTCTGAGAATGAGCGTCAATCATCAGATTAGTTGCGTCAGCTGTGGGTTCTCTGGTGGCTGTGGTCCCACATGTCTAAAGGACTGGCATGTGCATCCACATGTCTAGCATCGGTGGTAAGTGGCTGGGTAGTAGCTCAATCTTCTGTTGTTTTCACTTGCAGTCATGCAAGGTGGCATAAATTTCTCTTAAATGAAGAGTCCTGGTCTCCACTCTGCTTTTCTTTTGCAAACGGTAACCTGTGAGCTGCTCCCAGGTGTCATGGTTGATATTACAGTAGTGAGCACTTCTTGAAGGTGTCTTATGATGTTAATGTTGACCGCCTGATGTCGTTTGCCTTGGTCAGCTTGTCATACAAGATTAGATTGGGAATGTGTGCTCATCCAAGAAAATAACATGACCAGCTCATCTCAAGCTATATCTTTGGAGAGTAGCTTCCATGCTGCAGCCCTGGCTCAACCCAGCACCTCTTATTTGTGACTTTGTCTGCCATCGGAGCTTCATGTGGACCGAATATAGCATTGGTGAATTTTTGACAGGCCTTGATATGGTTTCAGTAACAGACCATGTCTCTGCCCCATATAGAAAGAAAGTGAGGACTATGGCTTTATAGACCTTGATTTTTGTATCCAGTTTGACCATGGAGGCATTCATATGCAGAGCTGGCTTTCTTGATGGGCGTATGGTTCCCTTTGGCTATCATGGCCTTGTTGTAAAACATACTTTCAAGATACGTTAGGTGAACTTATTGACAATGTTGAGAGTCGTGCCATCAACCATAAATGTTGGTGCTTCAAGC
Source organism: Eptatretus atami (assembly GCA_035128595.1). Lineage (NCBI taxonomy): Eukaryota > Metazoa > Chordata > Myxini > Myxiniformes > Myxinidae > Eptatretus > Eptatretus atami. The sequence goes on along the minus strand of CM068952.1, from coordinate 34,611,497 downwards.
AGTTTGCCAGGTGCTGGTTGGTACAACAATCTCAGCCTTTGAAATGCTGATTTGTGGACCGTAATTTTAGAGCCTTCTGAGCACATATTGGCCATAGCTTGGAGATCCCAGTGCAACCAGTGCACAGTCATCTGCTATGTAGCTATCTAATCAGAGCCTCTGTGACTTTGTCGATGCACACAATTTTGACAGGTTGAATAGCTCCCCTGATGTGACCTGATTCACACACCTGTTTGAACATGTCCTGAGTTGATTCATCAAGCACAGCTGGAAAGAACATGGTGAAGGGCATTGGTCCGAAACACACTCCTGGTTGATGCCCCTGGTCACTTCAATCCCCTTTATGTTGCACCATTGGTGCAGATACGCTCTATCAAAGCATCATGCATAATCCAAGGATTGACATGAGGTTGTCTGGGCAGCCAAAATAGGAGAATAACAGCCCACGCCATGGTGATTGACACTCTCAAAGCCTTGGTAAGGTCACGACACAGGATGTGAAGAATCCTGATGTGTTCTCATAGTTTCCTGGAGTTGGAGAAGCTCAAACATCATGTCTGCTTGACCCACAGTTGGATCTGAAGCCACCCTATGATTCTGACAGGATCTCGTCTCAATATTTGGAGCATATTATGAAAGCAGAAACTCTGCTCAGAAATTTACTCACAGCACAGCACAGGTAGATAGATGCCTTGGATCCGCACAAGATCAATGCCTTCAAGCCCTTAGGTTCCCAGATGCTGAATGATGTTGGCATCGTTGAAGTTTTGTGGGAATGCTTCTTGGGTTCATATAATATTTTGTTGGAGTGTCAAAGATGGGTTGCAAGCTAGATGCTACCAGGGGTCATGTTGATCGCCATTAGATGTAGTTCCTCTGTCTTGACGGCTTAAACAGTTATTTCCATATTAATCTCAAGGCAGTTGGAGTTTGTTTCTTGGTCCTCTGATGATAGGAAATGTGGCTGTGCTGAAGCTGCGTGAGCATGTTTTCTTCCTTCCAGAAATGCAGAGATTCTTGCATCATTTACGTCAAACCAATCCATGTATTGTTTTCCCATAATCGGTTTAACTGTAGTTCAACATTGTCATTAAACAGAGATCATTATTTCAGGTTTCATGAGTATTGAAACAATTAGTTGCAGTTTGGAAGTATTCACTTGGATGGACATTTATCCCTTGTGGTCTTGTAGGTCGACTTTCCAGCCTGAGGTTGTATTATTCAGTTTTTGTATGGAAAGTCAAGGCTCATGGAAGAGCTAGAACACTGAACAGATCAGAAGCAACAGAACACAAGTAACAGTAGAGAGAGACGGGTGAAAACATCATAGCAGGTGGAAGAGAAACTCGAGAAGACTTGGACAAATAATTAATTGGTGTGGGGAGGAACGAGGTGTAGGGAAGGACACATGATGGATAAAGAATCAAACATTCAGGAAGGAAAAACAGGAAGTTTGGATGGTGGTGAGCTGGGGGTGGGGTTTAACGGGCTCGAAAAGATCATGAATTTTGGATGGGTGATCTGAATGTTGGTGAACATCTGAGATGTTGGTGAACAACTGTCTTGAACAGCTGGAGGGAGAATAAGATTGAAAAGAATGTGGGAGTTGGTTCTACAGGCAGGAAATAAAGGGGAGCAAATGAGCGGAGGTGAGCAGTGATCTGGATTTTGAGAGTTTCCCCAGAAGGGAGTTAACGGTGGACCGCAGTGCACACCGGCAGAAACCTTGGGGGTTGAGAGGGAAGGAAGGAAGGATGGAAGGGGGGGACAAACATGGAAGAGTAGAGGGTGCAAGACTGAAAATGAGGTGGAAGAAGACAGAGACCCTTAACGTGTTTGTGATGAGAGTGATAGCCCATAACTCAGTTTAATTTCAGGATATTTCAATAATCTTGAAGGTCTTCGTTCCAAAGCGGTCAAGCTGAGCAAAGATGTGAGGCGGGATGCCAGCCCAGAGGGAGAGCAGTACTCCATGAAGCTGCAGATGAAGGCCTTGTAGGAGACAGGAGTTCAGAGGTGTGCCAAAGGAAGGACTTTGTACGACAGAGGATGCCAGTTGGTGACTGGCTTTTTGAGGCCAACTTAAGAAACGAGGTTTGCCTAAGAAAGATCATGGCTGGTTGAGAGTGAGACGCCCCTGAGTTTGAGTGAGTGAACTTCCTCAAGAGGATTGTTTAGAAAGTAGATGGGAGGGTTTTGCCATGGGTCCCTTCAAGGAGAGGAGAGGGAGAAGGAGAGGGAATGTGAGATTTGACAGGATTGAAGGACATATTCCAAGTGTTTAACCACGCTTGTGATTTTGTCAAGATCTGAAAAAGAGGGGAGATGCTGCTGCCTGCCATCTCAATGATGAAGGAATGTGACAGCAGAGGGTGGAGTCATCAATCAAACAGAATAAAGGGTATTTTCCAGTCATAGAGATCATTGAAGAAACTCAGGAATAGGACTGGCCCAGAACACTGCCTTGGGGCACTCCAGCTTAACAGGAAGAGAGAGATGAAAGGATTCCGTTGAGAGCCACACGTTAACTACGAGAGTCGAAGAAGTTAGTGAGCCATATGTGGAGTTGGCCTTGGATGCCATCAACAGTTTTGAAAGCCAAGGCAGGATTCCAGACTGTATCAAAAGCTCAAGAATAATGTCTAGAGAAACTGCCCTGAAGTCATGACTGATATTGAGGGCATCCATGCCATTTGTGGAGAGCAGAAGCAAGCACATCTGAAGGTGAGTGACCTGGTCTGAATCCAATTGGTGATCTGAGATGAGGAAGTTGCAGAAAAAGGAAGGATTTCATATTAATGCAATGATGAATCAAATGGCCTTTCTGATGATCGGAAATAAGCCAAGAGGTCTTTAAGTTCAGGGGAACAGTTTTTGCAACTTTTTTTATGTAATGCAGTGATGTTGGCTGACTCCCATGGAGATGGAAGATGACCTCGAGCAAATGATAGAATAAAATTGCAGAAAGAGGATGTGCAGAAAGAGGTTTAACAGCTGACCCTCAGGGAAAGTTGCAGAATCAGAGTCAAGGTAGTCAGAAACTTCTCTACCTTCTCAGGTGCAAATGACAGTCCAGGAGCAGTTGGGTCGGAGAGCATGGGGTTGGGGACACAAGATTTGGAATCAAATGCAGAATTGAGGCGTGCAGCCTTCTCACAAGTAGTGTCATCTGTGGTACATTTGAGGACAAGGAAGGGATGAAGGTGGAAGAATATTCCAGAGATAGACTTAACAAGTACCACCAGGTTTAAAAGGAGGAAGACAAGTTTGAAAGATCAATCTTGAGTTTGGACAGAAGTTTTCTGTCTCTCCTGAAAGTGGATAAAGACTTGTTGTGGGCTCGTAGAAATGATCTGAGATTGCCGTTGAGATCTAGTCGGGAAGTTGACAGATTGTGTCAGTCCCAAATGAGTCCGCAGAAGTCCTTTGCTGAAGTGCTATGGCAAGGTGAGAGAGGTACTAACACAAGACAATTTTCATGGTGACAATTTCAATCACCACATATGATGAAGAGTTGGGATGAGTGGTTAAAAGTTGGCCATGTTGTTGAAGAGAGAGATGTACATGAGTCGTCACTGTTGGGAGGCTGGTACAACACAGACACACAAAGAGTGGGAGCGGAGGGGAAGTCACAGCCAAAGGTAAACTAGGGGGGACTGCAAGATCAGCACAAGCACGGTTTCAGGTCAATCAAATCGGAGAAGACAACAGCTGGGGAGAGCAACAGAAGGAGTCAGGGATGTCCTGTGGGAGGACAGATTCTGTTAAACAGATTATGTCTGGTTTATCAACAGCAGCCTGGATTGAGAGATGTTAAGTTGGAGCACAGGCCTCAAATGTTTAAGGTCCAACACAGTTAGGGACAGGGAGGAGGCAATGGATGGTGCAGGACACGGTGGAGGCTTTTTGAGGAGCAGGTGAGGTGATGCTTTGAGGGGGCGGGATGAGAAGGATGCATAATAAGAGGAACATGACGTTGAGGGATAGGGACACATATAAGGGGTGGTGTTTAAAGGGCTGGCTTGTAGGAGCTATGGGGAGGGGACTGACACCAATAAAGGATGTGAAAGGTGATTTCATGTTGTCAGCAGACACACCTCTGCAAACTTGAACTTTTCAAGATTCCCAAATTGAAACATAGGAAGATAAAGATCATGGAATGGTGTAAATAATTTTTGTTGAAGACACAGAGAAAGGTGGTGCTGTAGGTACAGGAGGAAGGTTGATGGACCAAGCGCTGAGCTGACAGAGTTTTGTAATATAATGTTAACGGTTCTAGAAAATATAATTTACGCGTTCTAGTGAGTCAAAGGCTCATAGTGGAGCTGCCACACACAACGTGGGCATACAGAAGAATATATCAATGACAACACAAGCCAAAACAACAGTCACTGAGCTTGTGAAAGGCCAACACCTGCTGGGTACTCTGAGTACCAGCAACGTCACAACAATGGCGCTGCTTTTCTCACCGCACTCAGTGGGCATTTCCGAAGAAGAATCTCCTCCTCGCAATGAATGGCAACCTATTGGAATTGTCGTGCTCTGATGAGAATAAGGAAAGTGAAGCATTTAAAATGATTTTAAAAGCTTTTAAAGAAAGAAGGAAGAAATGTTTACATTTAATGCAGATTGAGTTTGGAGTTATTGAGAGAAAGGAGATAAAAGAATGAAGTCAGTAGAAGGATATTCAAGTAGAATGAGATTGTTTTGGAGTGAAAAATGATCAACTTCAGCTTTGTTCATATCATTGAGTGACAAGTCCAGCAATAGGCCCACGCATTGCAACATGTAATCTGAAAATCACTTCTCTTTCTGGCGAACAAGCACATAATGCAGTAAGTGCCAGTTCATTTAACAAAGGATGCTGCCAAGTTGTCTTGTAATTGACTTTATGGCAGAACAAGGTGTTGGTAAAAGGCAAGCTCATGTTTTGCACACGGTGATAGGAGTGTTCCATTGGTGTTCCTTTCAAATTCTTGTGTTGTGCCTATGAACCCTAAGTAGCAGGATCTTGTCAAAACCTGGACATTGAAGCCTTCCAAGAAGCAAGAGAGTTTATCTTCTTTGGGGTTAGACCTGAGAGCTGGTCCAATTCCTCATATAAATTTATCCTTTCCAACTCATCAGTGTTAATTATGGTAAGATCATACACAATTATGGGTGGCATATCTCCAAGTGCTCACTTCTAATTCCCTGTGCCAAGGGTCTTACTCACCTTTATATAGGCAGTGGATGCTTGTACATCTTGAAACCCCAACTGAAATTCTGCTATAGGTCGCAGAATGCTGTCAAACCCAGCTGATTCTTTATGTCGTTTAGGCGACACTCGTCATCACCGATAACTTGATGCAAAGTTGCAATTTATTCTCGATGCGTTGTAATTCCGCCTCTGCAACTCCAGCCTACTTCTCAAACAGACAACCCCTGCTGCAGTGGGGACGGTTATCGTTAGGGTGGTCTAACTGCCTCTAATCAGAGCAGGTGCACTGTGGGGTTGCGTGACACTTGTGCTCTGGCTTTCCACGAGGTGTGTATGTACTGCTCATTCGCGTCCATTCCTCAGGCGTGTCCAAACAACTCTGAAATCAAGATGTCATAATCTGGATATCTAACTGTCTGACAAAGGGAATATCACATGCAAAATGTCATATGATGAGCATAACGAGTATGCATTGGGCTGGAAGAGATGGCCAAGAGGTAACACACCTGCCTCTAAGCTGTCTTCGCGTTGATTTGAATTTCGGCACAGCTATAACGGTCATCCGATGTTTCATCAATGTGTGTGCCGTCCTTGGATGGATGTTAAACGGGAATTCCCATCTGCCGGCATTACTTGGTAGACGTTAAATACCAACAGTGTCCTTTGTGAAGAGTAGGCGAGCTTCCTTTGCGAAGAGTAGCCAAATTCAAATACTGGTCATAACCAGGAAGCATTGCATCAACGGCACAGCCACACCCTCAGCTAATGATGCCACCCAGCACCTTGTGTTGTATATGGTGCATGGCTCACAAAGTGGGTATGCTGTGGTATGTTTTGTGGGAAATTCCACATAAAACTATTATGAGGTCTTAGACAAACCATCAATGGTCAGAAATGAAAGTGGACCTCTTTGGGGAACCTGTAGAAACCGGCAATATCATACTCTCTCATTTCCCTGTTTTATTAAGATTAATTAAAGCAACAGAATATGGGTATTTGTAACCATAGAAATGTTCGTTGATTGGTGAAAATTTTATTTTACTGTACGTTTTATTATGTGACAGTTATTTGAGTGTGGCGACTCAGAATGTGAACTTTGGTGTCTCCTTGATGTTTTGAAATCTGTCTCCCTATTCGGGTTTTCTGCATCTACACTTCTGATGAAATAATGGATTCGTACATAAAGTTTCATGTCCACTGCATCGAGTAAAAATAAGGAGTCCAGTGTTGATAATGTTTCTCAAGATTTGTATTCCAAATCTCCCTTAATTTCTTTGAAATAGACAGTCTAACGGCAGAAAAAATATAGATCAAAATTGTGATCAGAAAAATAAAATTCGGACCGTAAGTAATCCGTCTTGATTTTCGTGTCAGTCCCGTATGTACGAATCATCATCTCTCGTGGACGCAAATAACGCTAGCATTAGAAAATCTTGCTGTCTTGCAAACTTCCCCGATTGATGGATATAATAGGCACTTGCAAGCGTGTCAGCACATTCCATTTGCCGTCGAGCGCAGCGTTTGTCTTCGTGTCCGTGTCTTTGCGAGAGCCGAAACGTACGAAGCCAAGCGTGAGGACGCCGAGCCGAACAAGGTGACTCGCATTTTGTCTGATAATTCATGTTAACTCAACGCTAGAATTTTTTTGGTGCTTCGTGAGGATCCAAGAGGTAAGAATAATGTTTTTCTTTTCATGTTTAAAGTGATTATTTTCAAAAGTTTCGAAAGAAATAGATTCGATTTATAACGTTATTTTTCACTTACAAGTGTGGCTTTCTTTGCTACTGAACTCGTCTGTGTTTTTCTTCGTAATTTATAACATCGACTCTCTCAAAATGTGTTGTTTTTCTTTTTCCTGTCACATATTGAGCTGTTTAAAAAGGCAGAGCAAAAATTATCTGTTTCTTATCCAAAAATATAATATTAACGTTGTTTTTTTCATCTGATTCCGTACATAAGCTGAACGCCAAGCTCGAAATTCGAAACGTGTATTTAGTGTTGTATATATTCAGGTGGTAACTTAAAAACCGGACATGCTGCAGGTCTAAAATTAGATTTAACTATTTGAAATACATGCGATTAACATAATGGATTGCATTTCATGTTTCCCTAAACTTTTTTTTTTGCCCTTTGTGTAACAGTATGTGTACCCACTTTGTGAGCCATGCACATACGGAAGAAGCAGCAGCAGATGCAATTATATACATAATATGTGTGCATTTTTAACGGGTGTATTTTTGAGATAAACAGTTAATACGACATATCATCACAAAAAGGAAAAATGATGGATTTTGTTGTGCAGAGAATGATCAATGCCCCTGGCATTTAGAAGTACTGTATTATGATGGCCTTTATGTGCAGATCATGATCCAACACTCATTTGGAATTAATTGTGATGGACTTTATATCTCAAAAGAAAACCAGAGCGATTTTTTTTTTAGAAGAAGCCTGATGGAGTACTGCTCCTCCCTCTGGGGTGTGGCTCCTGCCTCCCACCTTCTCAGCTTCACGCTGTGGAAACCAAGGAATTTCGGATCATTGGCATCTCCCGCGATGAGGCTGAGTCTTTGGGCCTCTCTCTCTCTCACCGCAGCAGGTCGGTGGTCTTTCTGTCTTCTACCATCTCCTCTCAGTCTCGCCCTCCCCCCCTCCTGCTGTGTCTGCGATTTGTCCCCCACCGATATTTTCGCAAGGGCACTCAAGGTCCGCCAACAACCCCCTTTGGCAAAAACTACGAATCACGAAATCACTGCTCACCTTCACTCTTTCATTCCTCTTTTTCCCCGCCTTTGGAAACAAACTCCCTCACTCTGTTCAATCCCATTCTTCCCCAGGCCTTCAAAACAGCTGTCACCACCACCTCTTATCATCCCCCATCAAACCCTCAATCTTTTCTAACCCCGTTAATCCACTCCAAACCCAACTCCTTCAAATTCCCTGCTTTCCTTCCTGAAAGTCCCTGTTATGTCCACTTGTATACCTCGTGTTCCCCGCCCCATCCTCTCCCTTCCACAGATCTCCTAAATGTCTTTGTTCCCCAATGTTTTGTCTCTTCCCACTCCCGCCCTCTTGTCTCAAGCCCTCCTTGATAGTGCGTTGTGTGTAGCTCTCATACGAGCCTCGAGAAGGTCTACAAAAAAAAAAAAATAGCACCGCAAG
>CM068952.1:34577212-34603113 GCA_035128595.1 Eptatretus atami | reverse complement strand
CGGGCGTAACCCCTCAGCCCCTTGACGCAAACCAATTTCAAGATGGTGGCCATATTGAAAATCGCAGCATACCCATTTTCGAAAGGAACCTTCCTCTACTCAACCCCAACACACCCAGCACAAATGGATTTAATCGGACAAGGCGTTCTCCTCGAAATTCCACAACCATACAGTCATTTTATGTAGGTCTCCAAAACATGCTACACATAGGTTAAGCGCACGTTACTCTTACGTTCATTCAGACGTAGCCATTGGTTCAGGCAGTTATACAAGATAGTTTCAATGCAGTTAACGTCAACTTTTCCAAAGCACGTTAAACAAGGCTAGCTGACGTACTCATTGTTCAAAGCACGTTACCTCCAACGGTTATAAATTGGTTTCAAGTATGTTGCCATAACTTGACGTGTTGAATTATGATTAACCTACAAGTAAGTTTCGTTCGGCCGTGTGAACGATCGAACGTGCAAGAACAGATTGCCAAGCATGCGAAACGCTGGTGGCACTTACGTCGGTAGTACGTCTTAAAAACCTTTTCAGCATGCTTGAAATTTCCACGACGTATCAACGCACTAGTTAATATGCAGGCGTACTTCCAATGATTTCGCAGCAAATCTTAACTGTATACTCAAAATTTTGTCCATGCGTATTATTTGACGTTGATTTGACCTGGTTGTAAACCCATTTCTCATAGAAGGCACTACGCTGGCAAAACACTCTGCTCCAAGCTGGTGACTGCAGATAGTTGACATTCAACAATCTCGGGCAGTTTGATTCAAATCGGCGTCGGCAATTCTTAACTGGCCTTACCCGGGGCCACGAGTTCGCCGGCGATACGTAAGCGCGCAAAAGGTAAGTTGAATCTAGTCGCTGTCTTAGTTTGAACGCGCGATCACAGGGTAGCATCGTTGGTTAGTATTAAAGTTATGTATAAACCACAACGAAACGTTCGTGCCGTTACTAATATTTATGCAAACGACCGAACACGTTTGAATACGCCCAAACTCAAAAAAAAACCATCGAAAAATTTCCAGCGTACAGCAACATCGTTAGATCAATTTTATACGTTGCCAATGCTGGACTTAAACGTCAAGGTGGACAGGGCCCCTAAGTACTCGCGATGGTCGACCGGCAGTCGATACTCGGCGCAGGTCGACTTCGCGACACGAACCGCTTAAGCGGCTCGTTCCTGCTGCTAGGGATAACGAGCGAAGTATCGTCAGACCTCACGGTCAATTACTTATCGGGTTCTAGTTTCAACCCTCACACCATCCCTTACGAATTGCAAGACGAACTTTCAAACCAAGGAGGTAAAGGACGCACGAACGGGGAGAAAGCAGTTCAACCAAGAAAGAGCAAGCACTTTTATCACACACACACACATGCGCACGGCGAATAAGCGTAACTATGCAATGTGCAGCAAAAACAAGCAACAAAGCAAAGCACCACTTACTACCGGACATAAATTATATTACAAACAAACAATATACTTGTCGGGACTCGGCGCCCATCATTCCATTCAAAATATAAAACAGGAAAGACCTCCCATATGGCAGGGGAGTAGATGGAGTCCGTGGACAAATGTTGCGCAGGAACTGGGGTGTGGCCGGTCCACAAGCACCGAAAAGCGTCTTACCCGCGTCCTCATCCTACGATGGCGGGCAAGCGCATAATCAGCGGAGCTGCTCGCCCCGACGCCGTCCCCTGCGTGGTCGGTAGCCCTCTCCGGCGTGCCTCCGCGCAAGGCCGTTTGCGTCGGGCACCACGGTTAGCGGTGGGATATGAACGGGCCACCGGCACTACTCAGCGCGATCGCATGGCGGGGAAATCTGTTGACATGCGTCAGGGTCGAGCAGAGAGGAATGGCTGGCTGGCTTGGCGCTTGTGAAAAGCGAAGGTAGGCTCGAGCCCGATGCGAACAGACGACACCACGACGAGCGGGCCCAAATAGACGTGGCGACGCGAGCGACATTTGATTTTTGCGATTTGAAGACAGTGTACATGACTGTAGCCACATCGAGTCGAGTAGGCGAGCCACGTAAGCTCTAGTACGAGTTAAATGGACAGACGCTCAGCTAGCTTACTAGGGCGCACGACGTGGACGAGCACGAGTATAGTTAGGGGACTGGTACGCCTAGCCCAGGACATGCAGGATTACAGAACGCATGTGTGACGGTAGTGCTGCACAGGCAAAACTCAGTGCGTTCGACGCTGTAGTGAGGCTCCAGACGGCCGTGCTGTGGTATGGGAGCAGCTTGATTAGTGCCGAGAATCGCATTGGTGCTACAATTTCCAGAACGTGAGTGTTGATTTGGAGGGCAGGAGTGATTCCCGCCCCAAGTGACCCGGAGTCCAGTACGTAGAGTGCGCAAGTCCTAGTCTGGTTTAGCTCACAAATATTATGTGACGAGACAAATAGCGTTGGCTGTGAGCCTCTTTTGATTGTCTCAATGTTGGTGATTCCTTCCGTGAGAGATTCACAGTTTTAGCGCATGTCGATAGCCGCCATTTGGTGCAGGGTGCAGAGCCCTGTGACGGGCTGGGAGCGTGGGCGCCCATGTGAACGGTGAGGTATCGCTCCGAGTGGGTCACCGCCGGCACGGCGGCGAGTCGGCCTGTGGGGAGCAAGGGCCCATGGCGGGCCGCCCATGGACGAGTAGCGTAGTGGGCAGCGGAGTGCATCCCGCATGATGCGGGGCCACGGGGGCCATTGGCCGCAGGAAAGTAGGGGCAGGCGTGCGGGCGCACGGGTGGAACCCTCTCGGGCAAAGGTGGCCTGGAGGTAAGCCACGCGACCTTTGCAGGAGAGCGTTTCAGGTTTGGTAGTCGTCCTCTGCGAGGCGCACTTCACGGAATTCCACTATAGGGAGCCTATGTAGGTCTGGAGCGGCCATGGGTAGAGTGCCCGGGGCGGGGTGCCACGGTTGGGGAATCGCGGCGCCGAGGGTAGTGGCCTGGCCAAGGAGCCACGCGTCCCAGCCATGAACCGTGGAGGCACAGGAAGGAACAATTGGGGGGAGCCCGAAAAATTATGCAAGGGTACCCAACACATGCGACGAGAAATCTGGTTGATAAAAACCTAGTAACGATATTTAACGAGAGGCGCTTGTTGACAAGCCGCTCGGCCGGGCCCTAGTTGCAAAAGTTAAAACACTGGAGTAGTCGCTCACAGATATGGAATGGTGCACTGACGGACAACAACATGGCCGTACCATGCATACGCTTCGCTCTTGTTGTTTATGACACCGCTGGTACCCCTTGTGCGATCTCGAGATCGCTGAGAATCTGACTCAGTTCCTCCATGCGCCGGGTACATAGGTGAGATTGCCGCCTTTTTCCGATTACCTATGCCAGTCCGCTTAGCTCTCCCTCATGTCCCTTCTAGTAAGGACGTCCCCGCAGGGAGTTGCGAGAGTAGCGCTTAGGACGAGAATAGTGGTAGCCGCACGACGCCCGAGTGGATGGACCGATAAGAGGGATCGTTAGGAGGACCTCAGACTGTGTGTTATGATGGTTCATAAGTTAAGATAAAATAACAACATCCACAATTCAAATAATAAGTTGGCGGAACCGCCCCTGCGCGTCTTTAGACCAGCACGATGTTTCGGGTGGTTCGGTGGTTGAGCCTCGGTTGATAGACGACTCCGTGTGCTGTGCGTCGACTGTATAAGTAGAAGGGACATAAAAAGGCATGTCGCATCGTCGCGAACAGAGCAAGATAGGAACAGCGATGAGAATTAAGAACTGAAGTTTGTATTATATGAGAAAGAGCAGAAGAAGTAACAGAAGACGCACGAATGATTACACCGGCATTGCACCGAGTCGAATGCTTAGCAGGGAGGCAAGGCTCGGATCCCGCACGGGGACTCGTGTCACGGTAGAGCTGCTTGGCCAGGAAACTGTATGGCGCGCCGCGCCGCAGACGTGGCGGACCGGCGGCGCTGGGGTTGTGGGGAGCGCACGCGGATTCGTCGGACAAAGGAATGATCGCAGAAGATCGGTGGAATAGTCGGGGCGACGTGGGAGGAGGTGTTATGCCCCTCGAGCGCGGAGGATAGGGAGTAAGAGCGGATGCGATGCAGGGGCGTGGGGGGCGACGGATTGAGACCGTATGCAGACCACGGCACAAGAGGATGGGCACGGGGGGACGACCCCCTCGCGCCACTCGGGGTCCTCAACCGTGGGGGGTTGGATTGGCGCGGGGCGGTTTGATCACCCGGGTTTTGTCACTTGACTTTCAAGCTTGAATCGTTTAAATTTCCACCATATGAACGTCTTAGTACTTTTGGTCTTGTTGGAAGGCGGAAAAGGGCTGAACGGTGGTGTGAGAGCTTTTCTTGCTGTGGGTGGAATACACGGTGATGCTTGGTTGTGTGGTTGGTCGAGCCGCGCGTCGTTTGGGGAATGCGGTGAAAACGAGCTCTTTTCGGATGGCGTGTTGTGCGAGGCAGTTAAAAAGAGAGGAACGGTGGTGGTTCTGGTATTTGAGTTGTTGGCGGAGTTAATGGTCCAATATTTGTGTATCGTAGCGATAACGATAGAAAGAAGAAAAAATGCGGCGTAACTTCAAAGCGTCGACAGCCCCGGTTGAATCACAACATATTTCCCTACTAAACACAGTGGGGAGCTAACCTACCAACATGAACTTATCGATATATCTCACTCTGAGGGACCTTTTTGGTGGTGTATTGCGATTGTCCACAGCCGTAACACTAACCCCTCGCCGCTTTTTACGACTCGATCCCGAGTCGTAATTCGTGTGCCATCAGGGTAGTTCTCCCCTGAGCGCTTTAAACCCTGTCGGGCGATTCCCTGAAGCTCGGCGCGACAATCAAGATCGTGAATTCGTGTTCCCCAACAAAACATATAATAACCACAGCTGAGTTATCTATGAACTAAAAACAAAACCCCACTCTACGGACACTTAAATAAATTGCCGGCGCTATAAGACTATACATTGCCGGATCGGGCACACTCATTTTTGCCTAACAGTACATCTTAACTTTACAAATCTTACACTAAAGCATGCCAGGCAATCAATGGACTTCTGCAAAAGAAAAGCCATATAGCAGGAGCCAGTCGCTCGCATGCAGTGCTTCTGGCCAGCAATAATGCAGGTTGACAGGGAATTGGCCGGCTGCACACAGACGCAGTCCCAAGGCCTCCCCCTTTTGAAATGAACGCATGAACCAACAACCGGTATGCAGCGCTGCACAAACGCAGTCTTCGCGTGCCGTCAAGTTGGCACTTAACGCAAATTATAACGCAACTGGCATATGGATGTAATGGGAATATGACGCAAACATCGCCACGAGGCCGCCACTGGTGCAGGCCCCGGTGTTGTAGCTGCCACACAGGGCAGCCCTGCAAACTTCCCGACGATGCCTGGGCTGCGCAACATGCCAATGAACAGGGGGCGGGAAATGCAAAACAGAACGGGGCAAAATGATGACGAGGCAGTAGGCATGGATGGCAAAGGTATCAGGCAAGGTCATGCCATGACAAAGCGTCCGCCTTGTAGCAACACACAGCCGCTGAAGCGTGATCCGGCACAGCGCCTATGCAGTAACACAGCCAGCAGATAGCTGGCCGGCACACAGCCTTGCAGAAAAAAGACAGCCGGAGACGTAACGACCGGCACAGGCCTTGAGAACAGCTGCAGACGATTCCGGCGGTACAGCCTCAAGCACAACAACAGCCAGCCAGATGAGTTGGCGGCTCTCCCGTGCAGTGCAGGTTAAGTCGGAGGGAGCTGCAAGGTGTGCGTGCACTCAAACAAGGCTAATGGACGTACGGACCTAGTGTACCGTCTCCCTCCCAGAAGCCTTACGTGCGCCTTGCCGTCTCTGTCATCACCTCTTCTCCGCTAGATTTGTCAAAACACCAACGTATTATGTTATCCGGTATAGCCACCTAACAAGCCAACCACATTACATATAAAGTTTTTTCTCTCTCCTTTGGTTCATTATATTTATCATCTTACCCTCAGCCTCACCCCACCCCCTATCATCAATTCCGCTCCCTGAACACCCCTCTCCATGGCTCTCCTCTAACCTAAACACCTCGCGCCCCCACTAACAAACACCTTACACTCCTGTTTCCCTACGAACCCCTACTCTCCAATCCCTACAGTTCACCCTTCCTGGAGGGGAATGAACCGGGGAGAGCTAGCGTCTGACGCCCAACTACACAGCTGATCTAACTTCGGTTTTCGAACAACAGGCGCCAACCGAGCTCTCACGGAGCTCAAGACTCTCCCACGCTATCTTCTCAACAACCCAAAAGGGTCCCTCCAGCGCACCACAATCAATGAGCCGAAGGCGAAGATGGATGGTACGGCAGTAGAGTGGGGTGGCGGCTACATCCTTCCTATTCTACGCCATCCATTTAACTTTTGAACTACCCCGGGCTTTTCAACAAGCGCTCTTCGCTTAATCTACTGGTTTATAACCATTCCCGTCGCCGTGTTGGACCCTCGCAAATATTCTGTGGCCTCCGCCCCCCAATATTCCTTCCGGCCCTCACCACTGGTCTCATGCTGGGACGCAGTGGTCCTTGCAGGCACTACCCTCTGCCGATCCCCAACGGATGGCACCCCGGGTCACTACACTGCCGTCCTGAGCCTACCAGCTCCCTAACCACCGCGTGGATGCCCTCCATGCGACTCCCCTGAAGACCTCACGTTGGCAGGCGGCTTCCCATGGCCCCTTTCGATGCGTCACCCGTGCCCACGACATCTGCCCACGCGGCCAATGCGCCCCGGGCCCCGCATCGATGCGGCTTGCACCGTGCCCACTACGCCTCATCCCGGCCCCCCATGGGCCTTGGCTACCACGGCCGACTAGCCGGTGCCGGGGTACCCACTCAGCGTGATACTCACCTGTTCACAGATGCCCACGCTCCCAGTCCCGATCGTCAACAACTGTGGCCCTCCACCCCCCACATGGAGATCTTCGAGCCCTACTTCACCCACCAACTAAACACTAATCCTACGACTTACCATTTCTGGCACACATTTACAAACCATACGTAACTTCACTCTACACTGACCCCGGCACGGTCCCCTTGGGCGCGGACACTCCTCCCCCCAATCACTTCATCGCACCATGCATTCCACAATCACTCATACACACAGACCCTGGCTCTTTCCACCTCACTTCAACCATGTTCTTCACAACTCACACACCACGCTGAATCCATGCCCATCCTGCTAACTTCATCCCCATAACTAACTCGTTCTCCCACGTCGTCCCTTAAAACTACAGCACGTCCATTTAACCTACGTCTCAGCTACTGCCCACGACACTATCCACAGTCTGTCACTGTCTGCACATCCAAAATCATTGCCCATATTCTTCATCCTAAAATCTCAACTACAAGTCCCTCTAACTAATCCATTCCACGGGCTCCTGAGGAACTTACCCTGCCCCATCTAAGCCCGTTGGCTAAGGCTACTACACACCCTTCCCCCTAACTAGTTCCATTCCTGTCCCGGCAGGCGGGGTCCCTTCACCCCACATTGCAGCCGAGTGAATACTGGTTTACGCCCCGATAAGCGAGCTTGCTTTTTTTTTTTATTTGTTTAAGCTGCGCGCACTTCAACGCGGCCGCACTGCGCGAGGACCTGACTCCTGCTTTTACTACCCGTGACGTCATGGCAGCTTTCACCACCTCGTCCCTCTTGACTGGTACATCTGGCAGGGATCACCCTCCTGCCGGATTCCACCCTACGTGTATGCCATGAACGCTCACTTCTGGCGCATTAAAAGCAAACCTCGCCGTTTTCGAGAGGGTTCCCCCGTCCGCGAACACATGTCATGCCTGCCCGTGAGCTATACACAAGCTCGCGTGGACGAAACCCGTCGGTCTCCAAATCCGTGTGTCCGCCTACCCTAGTCCCTGTCCGCCTGGATCGGCAACATCCACCGGCTAGGCGATGTCCGACCCGGTTTCAACTCCGCAAGCTAGCGCACGTCGCGCCTCGTGCGGTACACACAGCACGGACTCGCACTCGCCGCTGTGTTGAAAACGCGGCTGCAAGGTCCCCCATACACAAACTACGGCCGCTACTCGGCCCTGTGTCCATCTGTCGCCGTCTCTCCGTCGCCAAATTCGATCCACAAGCACACCTGCGTGTTCACGACGCTCCACACCATCCACTTACCATGACATTTAACCGGAGACGCGCGGCGCGGCGTGCTCACCGCATGCCGACCGCATTCTCTTACATAACCCCTCTCTCACACACACGTCTCCTCTTGCACTCGGCCCGTCTCACTCACGCCATGCCCTTTCACTCGTCAACGTGGGTTCCAGCTTACACACGGTGTGCTGGGGGCAGCACATCCGGCACACTCGCAACCACAGCCACTCCACACGGGGTCCCTTCACAGACAAGCCTTCTCATCCACGCTATGCGTGTGTTGCCCGCACGTCATTTTGCCACACTCCGTGAACACACACCACAGGAACATTCACACTGGGATTAGTGCCAACTACAAGGGTTCCGGGGCCTCTCCATACCCCCCAAGCTCCTGCGTGCAGCCCGTATCCGCACAACTCTGCCCCCTCACCACCTCGGCGCTCGCCTACGACCGGACCCACCTGTCGGCAGATCAGCTTCAAGCGGGCATATTCCCTCCCCATTCCCGAAGGAGGCTATCCAGTGCTCGCACCGGGTCACCAAACATTCGCGAGCTCCCCCTCATCGTCCTTGCTAACTCCATGTGTGTGCTGTGTCTTCCACCCCGTCTTTATCGTGTAGTCTCTCCCCTACTTTTTATATCTCCGATCTCCTATACACTTTATTCTAGTTGCCTTCTTCGTGTCTATTTAATTCAGTCTCGACTCGGTCTATCTCCCGTGTCTCTGGGCAATACTTCTTTTCCTTCGTCGTTCTGTCATTGTTCCATCGTCTCCATTTTATGTGTCTCCTTTATCAGAGTTTGCCCTAATTGTTCTTTCATCCGACGAGTGGTGTCAATCAAGTCCTGCACCACTAACATTACTCCTTGTGGTGCTGCTCACACATCCCACCTTATTGTGCCGTTCTACTTCTCTGGCTCCTTTTGAGTGTAGTTCTCTTTCCGGAGTTTTCCATCTCTGGCCTCAAATTTGCTCTCCCCTCGAGCTGGTAATTTTCAAACTCGTATAGTTTTTTGTTTCTCTCCCACTGTTCCTCATGCACTTTTCAGCCTCCATCTCATCTTTTTCATTTTGTTGATCTCCCTTCCTGTTTCCTTCGTTCTTCTGTTCACTATCTCCTCGTACTCCAACCTTGTTTTTCTCTTTTGTTGTTCAGTTTCAAATTCATACTCTTTTTGCTTTTTCCTATTCCCTGTCTTTCTTTCGCTCATTCTGCAATCTCGTTATTTCCTTCAATTGGCTGATTTCCTTCTCCTGCTCAATCGTCTTCTTTTTGTTTTTCATTCCACGTTTTTGTTCCTCATTCTTTATCTGGCCTTCGCTTCCAGCTGTTCGATCTGTACAGCTGTGGTTCCTTATCTCCATTCTCTGCTGTCGTTCTTTTTCTCTCACCATCCTCAATCGTTCTGTAATTCCGTCTCTTTATTTTGGTGTTTCATGTAACTCAGAAGCTTCTTTTAATTCCTTTCTCATCCACACACTCCGACCTGCTTTGGCTTCTAACCATTGATCTGTACAGTATGGTCTTTACGTTTCGTTCTCTGCTTCGTTCTCTCTTCCCTCAACATTCTCACTCGTTTTGTTAATTCCTTCTCTTTGTTTTGGTGTTCACGTAACCAGAAATTTTTCCATTTTTCCCTTCTGGCTCCTCACCTCTTTTGCATGCTCCTTCCACAATTCGTTCATTCCTCACCATATCTCTCTAGGTCTTCCTTGCATTCCTTTCCTATTTCTATCCCGTTCTAGGCATTTCTCTGTCCTGATTGCCTGATCTTACCTCTTCCTTCAGTTGTTCCAATTCCCATCGTGTTCACATTTTTCTCTTCCAACTGTATTTCCCTCACTCTCCCCTCTAGTTCTTTGAACCGCCTTGCCCCCTCCAATATTTTTCCATTAGTGTTTTTACTTCCAAATCGTGCTCCTTTTGTTTCTTTTCGAGCTCGTTTTCCATTCTTCCTCCAATTGTTCGAGCCCGCCGATGTCCGCCTGCCTCGCCTGCCATGCCGTGGTTTGAAACAGTTTTTGGAGCGCTCGCCTCGTGTCTCCGTGCCGTTCGTTGTGCCAATAATAGCGGCGCCGCTCCGTTCTTGCCTGAGGTCGACTCGCGGCCGCCATTGTGCGACTTCCGTTTGTCGCGGCAAAGTCCGTGCTCATACATGAGGGTGAGCTCCCCCTGAAAGAACCATCCCGGGCCATGGATTCTACATTACTACACATATACATTTCTACCCCCGCACCGCTCGCCTTGAAACTCCACTCTTATTTCTCCTAAGGGATAAATTTAATGCGCTCGAATTTGGTGGGAGATCGAGGTCGTTCACTCACCCTGGTCCGATTCCCGTGAATTTAGTGGAGACGGAGAGTTTGTTCCCGCTCGCTGACACCAGTTACGAATTGCTGTTGGAGGCGGCATGGATTGGAGACCCACTTCTGACACAATGTATCGAATTTTGGCCCGTCCGACGGCGATCGGCCACGTAACTCGAATCGCGACGCGTCGCCCACCGAACGAACAATTCCATCGTGACCCTCCTGGAACTACCGCCAGGAGCCAGTCACGGGTGGGGTTTAACCTCACCACGATCGCTGCAATTGCCCACCCGCGCAGGATAGGGTTGCTCGCCAAATTCGACCTCACCTAAGTACCTGCGCGAGTGATCGACCGGGCGATCGTTACCTTCGCGCAGGTCGACTTCGACACGAACCGCTTAAGCGGCTCGTTCCGTGCTGCAGGGATACCGAGCGGAGTTATCGTCGACCTCGACTGTTCAGATACTTAGCGGTGTTTCAACCCACTACCAATCCCTTACGAGATGCAAGATGGAACTTTCAAACAAAGAGATGCAACGAAACGGGAAACAGTTCAACAAGCAAGCACTTTATTTCACACACACAACACACGCACGTAAGGCAGTAATGCATGTGCAGCAAAAGCAAATGCAACAAAAGCAAAGCACTAACTACCGACTATAATTATTTACACACTTAAACAATCTATACTTGTCGGGACTCGGCGCCACATCATTCATTCAAAATAAACAGGAAAACCTCCCCCATAGGCAGGGAGTAGACGGGGTCTGTGGACCAAATGTGCGCGGAACCTGGAGGAGCGGCCAGGTCCACGAGACGAAAAGGTCTTACCCGCGTCCTCGTGACGCGATGCGGCACAGCCGCAATATCAGCGCAGCTGCGCCCCGACTCCGTGCCCCTGCGTGGTCGGTGCCTCTCCGGCGCGCTCCGCGCAAAGCACGGTTTGGTCGGCACCAACGCGTCTAGGGGGGAATGAACGGGCCACCGGCACTATCTCAGCGCGGATGGGGGGGGATTGTTGATGCTCAGGTCGAGCGAGGAATGCTGGCGGCTTGCTTGTTGAAAGCGAAGGTGGCTCGAGTCCAGCGACGAGATGACACCACGACGAGACAGCCCAGCAGACGAGAGACACCAACGACGAGACGAGCCCAGCGACGAGACGACACCAACCACGGAAAAGCGACCCCCACACTACAACAACGAGTTCACACAGACTCGCTCCTTTATAGACGGGGGAGGAGCCTGTACGCAGATTCTAGATCAAAACAGCGATTGGAGGCGGGGCCACGCCACTCTCTGTTCAGCATTGTGGCAAAAAAGGGCTGAGCCTCTTTTGATCCGAATTCCTTCCCGAGAGGAATTCACATCCATCGCGCTTGGAGGCGGGCCCACACCCCGACGCTCACCATTGGACACGGAGGAAAAGGCCCCGGAGCTCTGAAACCTCCCCGATCCGAATTTCTCTCTCCCGTAAGGGAACGCATTCTACCCGCGGCTCGAACTGTTCGGCATCCATTACCAAACGGGCCACTGGACAGCACGATGTTTGTGTTGACTGGTGGTGTGGTTGATGTTGTGGAAGGAGAAAGGCGAAAGTGGTGGGGGTTTGCTGTGGTTTTGGTTTGCGGGCGTCGTTTGGAATGGCGGTGAAGCGAGTTTGCGGGATGGAGTTGTGGAGTAAAGAGGCGAAGGGGGTGGTGTTGAGTTGTTGGCGGCTTAATGGTCCATAAATAATGATAGAAAAAGAAAAAGGCTAACTCAAGCGTCGCAGCTCGGATGAATCACACATATCCCTCTAAACACAGTGTGGCTAACTACACATGAACTATCGATATATCTCACCTGAGGACCCTTTTATGGTGTATTGCGAATTTCCACAAGCCGTAACAATATATATATATATATATAATATATATATATATATTAATATATTATAATATTGAACATATCACATATTTTAGATGTATCACACCTGTCTCCAATTTAGTATATACTGAACATTAGAGAACACAAATTGGCCTTCTTATTGCTTCCAAAAACCTCCAGTTTTGCAGTATTGGACATGTAAGTGTGAATAAGACTGCATCAATGACACTAAACTTCTGGAATTTTATTTTCATATGTCCGTTCCAAATCATTAATTTATTTCAATTGAATTATAAAACTTAACACTGTGCAGGATAAGGTGTTCAATGAACTATCTAGTTGAACGCTGTACTTTTCCAAGTTACTCTTATTGCTTTGAAGACTGTGAAGGAAAGGATGCAGGTAAGTAGCAGGAGAAAATAAACTTGGAGTGTATGACATGATGATGGTTGACTTATCAGGTCTGAGAATGAGCCGTCAATCATCAGATTAGTTGCGTCAGCTGTGGTTCTCTGGCTGGTGGGTTCCACATGTCTAAAGGACTGGCATGTGCTCCACATGTCTAGCATCGGTGGTAAGTGGGCTGGGTAGTAGCTCAATCTTCTGTTGTTTTCACTTGCAGTCATGCAGGTGGCATAAATTTCTCTTAAATGAAGAGTCCTGTGGTCTCACTCTGCTTTTCTTTTGCAAACCGGTAACCTGTGAGCTGCTCCAGGTGTCATGGTTGATATTACAGTATGTGAGCACTTCTTGAAGGTGTCTCTTATGATGTTAATGTTGACCGTCCTGATGTCGTTTGCCTTGGTCAGTTGTCATACAAGATTAGATTGGGAATGTGTTGCTATCCAAGAAAATAACATGACCAGCTCATCTCAGCTATATCTTTTGGAGAGTAGCTTCCATGCTGCAGGCCCTGGCTCAACCCAGCACCTCATTATTTGTGACTTTGTCCTGCCATCGGAGCTTCATGGTGGACCGAATATAGCATTGGGTGAATTTTGACAGGGCCTGATATGGTTTCAGTAACAGACCATGTCTCTGCCCCATATAGAAGAAAGTGAGGACTATGGCTTTATAGACCTTGATTTTTTATCCAGTTTGATGCCATGGAGGCATTCATATGCAGAGCTGGCTTCTTGATGGGCGTATGGTTCCCTTTGGCTATCATGGCCTTGTTGTAAAACATACTTCAAGATACGTTAGGTGAACTTATTGACAATGTTGAGAGTCGTCCATCAACCATAATGTTGGTGCTTCAAGCAGTTTGCCAGGTGCTGGTTGGTACAACAATCTCAGCCTTTGAAATCTGATTTGTGGACCGTAATTTTTAGAGGCCTTCTGAGCACATATTGGCCATAGCTTGGAGATCCCAGTGCAACCAGTGCACAGTCATCTGCCTATGTAGCTATCTAATCAGAGCCTCTGTGACTTTTGTCGATGCACACAATTTTGACAGGTTGAATAGCTCCCCTGATCTGAACCTGATTCACACACCTGTTGACATGTCCTGAGTTGATTCATCAAGCACAGCTGGAAAGAACATGTGAAGGGCATTGTCCGAAACACACTCCTGGTTGATCCCCTGGTCACTTCAAATCCCCTTTATGTTGCACCATTGGTGCAGATACGCTCTATCAAAGCATCATGCATAAGTCCAAGGATTGACATGAGTTGTCTGGGCAGCCAAAATAGGAGAATAACAGCCCAGCGCCATGGTGATTGACACTCTCAAAGGCCTTGGTAAGTCACGACACAGGATGTGAAGATACCTGATGGTGTTCTCTAGTTTCCTGGAGTTGGAGAAGCTGCAAACATCATCTGCTGACCCACAGTTGGATCTGAAGCCACCCTATGATTCTGACAGGATCTCGTCTCATATTTTGGAGCTATTATGAAGCAGAACTCTGCTCAGAATATTACTCACAGCACAGCACAGGTAGATAGATGCCTTTGGAGTCCCACAGATCAATGCTCTTCAAGCCCTTAGGTTCCAGATGCTGAATGATTTGCATCGTTGAAGTTTTGTGGGAATGCTTCTTGGTTCATATAATATTTTGTTGGATGTCAAAGATGGTTGCAAGCTAGATGCTACCAGGGGTCATGTTGATCGCCATTAGATGATAGTTCCTCTGTCTTGACGGCTTATAACAGTTATTTCTATTAATCTCAAGGCATGTTGGAGTTTGTTTCTTGGTCTCTTGATAGGAGAATGTGGCTGTGCTGAAGCTGCGTGAGCATGTTTCTTCTCTTCCAGAAATGCAGAGATTCTCTGCATCTTTACGTCAAACCAATCCATGTATTGTTTTCCCATAATCGTTTTAACTGTAGTTCAACATTGTCATTAACAGAGATCATTAATTTCAGGGTTCATGAGTATTGAAACAATTAGTTGCAGTTTGGGAAGTATTCACTGGATGGACATTTATCCTCCTTGTGGTCTTGTAGTCGACTTTCCAGCCTGAGGTTGTATTATTCAGTTTTTTGTATGGAAAGTCAAGGCTCATGGAAGAGCTAGAACACTGAACAGATCAGGAAGCAACAGAACACAAGTAACAGTAGAGAGAGACGGGTGAAACATCAATAGCAGGGTGGAAGGACAACTCGAGAAGACTTGGACAAATAATTAATGTGTGTGGGGAGGAACGAGGTGTAGGGAAGGACACATGATGGATAAAGAATCAAACATTCAGGAAGGAAAAACAGGAAGGTTTGGATGGTGGTGAGCTTGGGGGTGGGTTTAACGGGCTCGAAAAGATCATGATTTTGGATGGGTGATCTGATGTGGTGAACATCTGAGATGTTGGTGAACAACTGTCTTAACAGCGGAGGAAGAATAAGATTGAAAAGAATGTGGGAGTTGGTTCTACAGGCAGGAAATAAAGGGGAGCAAATGAGCGGGAGGTGAGCAGTGATTCTGGATTTTGAGTTTCCCCAGAAGGGAGTTAACGGTGGACCGCGTGCACCGGCAGAAACCTTGGGGTTGAGAGGGAAGGAAGGAAGGATGGAAGGGGACAAACATGGAAGAGTAAGAGGTGCAAGACTGAAAATGAGGTGGAAGAAGACAGAGACCCTTAACGTGTTTGTGATGAGAGATGATAGGCCCATAGACTCAGTTTAATTTCAGAGATATTTCATAATCTTGAAGGTCTTCGTTCCAAAGCGTCAAGCTGAGCAAGATGTGAGGCAGGATGCCAGCCCAGAGGGAGAGCAGTACTCCATGAAGCTGAGATGAAGGCCTTGTAGGAGACAGAGTTCAGAGGGGTGCCAAGGAAGGACTTTGTACGACAGAGGATGCCAGTTGGTGACTGCTTTTTTGAGGCCAACTTAGAAACGAGGTTTGCCTAAGAAAGATCATGGCTGGTTGAGAGTGTGAGACCCCTGGAGTTTGAGTGAGTGAACTTCCTCAAGAGGATTGTTTAGAAAGTAGATGGGAGGGTTTGCCATGGGTCCCTTCAAGGAGAGGAGAGGGAGAAGGAGAGGGAATGTGAGATTTGACAGGATTGAAGGACATATTCCAAGTGTTTAACCAGCTTGTGATTTTGTCAAGATCTGAAAAGAGGGGAGATGCTGCTGCTGCCTATCTCAATGATGAGGAATGTGACAGCAGAGAGGTGGAGTCATCATCAAACAGATAAAGGGTATTTTCCAGTCATAGAGATCATTGAAGAAACTCAGGAATAGGACTGGCCCAGAACACTGCCTTGGGCACTCCAGCTTAACAGGAAGAAGAGATGAAAGGATTCCTTGAGAGCACACGTTAACTACGAGAGTCGAAGAAGTTAGTGAGCCATATGTGGAGTTGGCCTTGGATGCCATCAACAGTTTTGAAAGCAGGCAGGATTCCAGACTGTATCAAAAAGCTCAAATATGTCTAGAGAAACTGCCCTGAATCATGACTGATATTGAGGGCATCCATCCATTGTTGGAGAGCAGAAGCAGCACATCTGAAGTGGAGTGAACCTGGTCTGAATCCAAATTGTGATCTGAGATGAGGAAGTTGCAGAAAGGAAGGATTTCATATTAAATGCAATGATGAATCAATGGCCTTTCTGATGATCGAAAAAGCCAAGAGGTCTTTAAGTTCAGGGGAACAGTTTTTGCAACTTTTTTATGTAATGCAGTGATGTTGGCTGACTCCCATGGAGATGGAAGATGACCTCGAGCAAATGATAGAATAAAAATTGCAGAAAGAGGATGTGCAGAAAGAGGTTTTAACAGCTGATGCCTCAGGGAAAGTTGCAGAATCAGAGTCAAGGTAGTCAGAAACTTCTCTACTTCTCAGGTGCAAATGACAGTCCAGGAGCAGTTGGGTTCGGAGAGCATGGGGTTGGGGACACAAGATTTGGAATCAAATGCAGAATTGAGGCGTGCAGCCTTCTCACAAGTAGTGTCATCTGTGTACATTGAGGACAAGGAAGGGATGAAGGTGGAAGAATTCCAGAGATAGACTTAACAAGTTACCACCAGGTTTAAAAGGAGGAAGACAAGTTTGAAGATCAATCTTGAGTTTGGACAGAAGTTTTCTGTCTCTCCTGAAAGTGGATAAAGACTTGTTTGGGCTTCGTAGAATGATCTGAGATTGCCGTTGAGATCTAGGTCGGGAAGTTGACAGATTGTGTCAGTCCCAATGGTCGCAGAAGTCCTTTGCTGAAGTGCTATGGCAGGTGAGAGAGGTACTAACACAAGACAATTTCATGGTGACAATTTCAATCACCACATATGATAGAGTTGGGATGAGTGGTTAAAAGTTGGTCCATTTGTTGAAGAGAGAGATGTACATGGAGTCGTCACTGTTGGGAGGCTGGTACAACACAGACACACAAAGAGTGGGAGCGGAGGGGAAGTCACAGCCAAAGGTAAAACCTAGGGGTCGGACTGCAAGATCAGCACAAGCACGGTTCAGGTCAATCAAATCGGAGAAGACAACAGCTGGGAGAGACACGAAGGAGTCAGGGAGCCTGTGGGAGGACACGATTCTGTTTAAACAGATTATGTCTGGTTTATCAACAGCAGCCTGGATTGAGAGATTTAAGTTGGAGCACAGGCCTCAAATGTTTAAGGTCACACACAGTTAGGGACAGGGGAGGAGGCAATGGATGGTGCAGGACACGGTGGAGGCTTTTTGGAGGAGCACATGGTGAGGTGATGCTTTGAGGGGGCGGGATGAGAAGGATGCATAAAGAGGAGACATGACGTTGAGGGATAGGGACACATATAAGGGGTGGTGTTTAAAGGATGCTGGCTTGTAGGAGCTATGGGGAGGGACTGACACCATAAAGGATGTGAAGGTGATTTCATTGTTGTCAGCAGACAACCTCTGCAAACTGAACTTTTCAAGATTCCCAAATTGAACATAGGAAGATAAAGATCATGGGATGGGTGTAAATAATTTTTGTTGAAGACACAGAGAAAGGTGGTGCTGTAGGTACAGGAGGAAGGTTGATGGACCAAGCCTGAGCTGACAGAGTTTTGTAATATAATGTTACGGTTCTAGAAATATAATGTTACGGTTCTAGGAGTCAAAGGCTCATAGTGGAGCTGCCACACACACGTGGGCATACAGAAGAATATACATGACAACACAAGCAAAACACAGTCACTGAGCTTGTGGAAAGGCCAACACTCTGGGGTACTCTGAGTACCAGCAACGTCACAACAATGGCGCTGCTTTTCTCACCGCACTCAGTGGGCATTTCCGAAGGAAGAATCTCTCCTCGCAATGAATGGCAACCTATTGGAATTGTCCGTGCTCTGATGAGAATAAGGAAAGTGAAGCATTTAAAATGATTTTAAATGCTTTTAAAGAAAGAAGGAAGAAATGTTACATTTAATGCAGATTGAGTTTGGAGTTATTGAGAGAAAGGAGATATAAAGAATGAAGTACAGGAGAGGATATTCAAGTAGAATGAGATTTTTTGGAGTGAAAAATGATCAACTTCAGCTTTGTTTCATATCATTGAGTGACAAGTCCAGCAATTAGGCCCACGCATTGCACATGTAATCTGAAAATCACTTCTCTTTCTGGCGAACAAGCACATAATGCAGTAAGTGCCAGTTCATTTAACAAGGATGCTGCCAAGTTGTCTTGTAATTGACTTTATGGCAGAACAAGTGTTGGTAAGGCAAGCTCATGTTTTGCACACGTGATAGGAGTGTTCCATGTGTTTCCTTTCAAATTCTTGTGTTGTCCTATGAACCCTAAGTAGCAGGATCTTGTCAAACCTGGACATTGAGCCTTCCAAGAGCAAGAGAGTTATCTTCTTTGGTTAGACCTGAGGAGCTGGTCCAATTCCTCATATAATTTATCCTTTCCAACTCATCAGTGTTAATTATTGGTAAGATCATACACAATTATGGGTGGCATATCTCCAAGTTGCTCACTTTCTAATTCCCTGTGCCAAGGGTCTTACTCACCTTTATATAGGCAGTGGATGCTTGTACATCTTGAAATCCCCAACTGAAATTCTGCTATAGGTCGCAGAATGCTGTCAAACCCAGCTGATTCTTTATGTCGTTTAGGCGACACTCGTCATCACCGATAACTTGATGCAAAGTTGCAATTTATTCTCGATGCGTTGTAATTCGCTCGCAACTCAGCCTACTTCTCAACAGACAACCCTGCTGCAGTGGGGACGGTTATCGTTAGGGTGGTCTACTGCCTCTAATCGAGCAGGTGCACTGTGGGTGTTGCGTGACACTTGTGCTCTGGCTTTTCCACGAGGTGTGTATGTAGCTGCTCATTCGCGTCCATTCCTCAGGCGTGTCCAAACAACTCTGAAATCAGATGTCATAATCTGGATTATCAACTGTCTGACAAAGGGAATATCACATGCAAAATGTCATATGATGAGCATACGAGTAATGCATTGGGCTGGAAGGATGGCCAAGAGGTACACACACCTGCCTCTAAGCTGTCTCGCTGGATTTGAATTTCGGCACAGCTATAAACGGTCATCCCGATGTTTCATCAATGTGTTGCCTCCCTTGGATGGATGTTAAACGGGAATTCCCATCTGCCGGCATTACTTGGTAGACGTTAAATATCCAACAGTGTCCTTTGTGAAGAGTAGGCGAGCTTCCTTTGCGAAGAGTAGCCAAATTCTAAATTACTGTCATAACCAGGAAGCATTGCATCAACGGCACAGCCACACCCTCAGCTAATGATGCACCCAGCAGCCTTGTGTTGTATATGTGCATGGTCACAAGTGGGTATGCTGTGGTATGTTTGTGGGAAATTCCACATAAAACTATTATGAGGTACTTAGACAAACCATCAATGGTCAGAAATGAAAGTGGACCTCTTGGGGAACCTGTAGAAACCGCAATATCATACTCTCCATTTCCCTTTTTATTAAAGATTAATTAAAGCAACAGAATATGGGTATTGTAACCATAGAAATGTTCGTTTGATTGGTGAAAATTTTATTTACTGTACGTTATTATGTGACAGTTATTTTGAGTGTGGCGACTCAGAATGTGAACTTTGGTGTCTCCTTGATGTTTTGATGATGTTCTGTCTCCCTATTCGGGTTTTCTGGCATCTACACTTCTGATGAAATAATGGATTCGTACATAAAGTTCATAGTCCACTGCATCGAGTAAAATAGGAGTCCAGTGTTGATAATGTTTCTCATGATTTGTATTCCAAACTCCCTTAATTTCTTGGAATATGACAGTCTAACGGCAGAAAAATATAGATCAAAATTGTGATCAGAAAAATAAAATTCGGACCGTAAGTAATCCCGTCTTGATTTTCGTGTCAGTCCCGTTATGTACGAATCATCATCTCTCGTGGACGCAAATAACGCTAGCATTAGAAAATCTTGCTGTCTTGCAAACTTCCCGATTGATGGATATAATAGGCACTTGCAAGCGTGTCAGCACATTTCCATTTGCCGTCGAGCGCAGCGTTTGTCTTCGTGTCCGTGTCTTTGCGAGAGCCGTAACGTACGAATCCAGCGTGAGGACGCCGAGCCGAACAAGTGACTCGCATTTGTCTGATAATTCATGTTAACCAACGCTAGAATTTTTTTGGCTTCGTGAGGATCCAAGAGGTAAGAATTATGTTTTTCTTTTCATGTTTAAAGTGATTATTTTCAAAAGTTCGAAAGAAATAGATTCGATTTTAACGTTATTTTTCACTTACAAGTGTGGCTTTCTTTGCTACTGAACTCGTCTGTGTTTTCTTCGTAATTTATAACATCGACTCTCTCAAAATGTGTTTTTTTTT
Organism: Eptatretus atami; assembly: GCA_035128595.1. Taxonomy (NCBI): domain Eukaryota; kingdom Metazoa; phylum Chordata; class Myxini; order Myxiniformes; family Myxinidae; genus Eptatretus; species Eptatretus atami. Next base: position 34,582,565 of record CM068952.1, on the reverse strand, counting down.
TTTCCTGTCACATATTGAGCCTGTTTAAAAAGGCAGAGCAAAAATTATCTGTTTCTTATCCCAAAATATAATATTTACGTTGTTTTTTCATCTGATTCCGTACATAACGCTGACGCCAAGCTCGAAATTCGAACGTGTATTTAGTGTTGTATATATTCAGTGGTAACTTTAAAACACGGACATGCTGCAGGTCTAAAATTTAGATTTAACTATTTGAATACATGCAGATTAACATAATGGATTGCATTTCATGTTTCCCTAAACTTTTTTTTATTGCCCTTTGTGTAACAGTATGTGTACCCACTTTGTGAGCCATGCACATACGGAAGAAGCAGCAGCAGATGCATTATATACATATATTTATGTTCATTTTAACGGGTGTATTTTTGAGATAAACAGTTAATACGACATTATTCACAAAAAGGAAAAATGATGGATTTTGTTGTGCAGAGAATGATCCAATGCCCTGGCATTTAGAAGTACTGTATTATGAGGCCTTTATGTGCAGATCATGATCCAACACTCATTTGGAATTATTGTGATGGACTTTATATCTCAAAAGAAACCAGAGCGATTTTTTTTTTAAGAAGCCTGATGGAGTACTGCTCTCCCCTCTGGGGTGTGCTCCTGCTCCCACCTTTCTCAGCTTCACGCTGTGGAAACCAAGGAATTTCGGATCATTGGCATCTCCCGCGATGAGGCTGAGTCTTTGGGCCTCTCTCTCTCTCACCGCAGGCAGGTCGGTGGTCTTTCTGTCTTCTACCATCTCCTCTCCAGTCTCGCCCCCCCCCCTCCTGCTGTGTCTGCGATTGTCCCCACCATATTTTCGCAGGGCACTCAAGGTCCGCCAACAACCCCCTTTTGGCAAAACTACCGAAATCACGAATCACTGCTCACCTTCACTCTTTCATCCTCTTTTCCCGCCTTTGGAACAAACTCCCTCACTCTGTTCAATCCCATTCTTCCTCCAGGCCTTCAAAACAGCTGTTCACCACCACCTCTTATCATCCCCCATCCAAACCCTCAATCTTTTCTACCCGTTAATCCACTCCAAACCCAACTCCTTCAAATTCCCTGCTTTCCTTCCTGAAAGTCCCTGTTATGTCCATCTTGTATACCTCGTGTTCCCGCCCCATCCCTCTCCCTTCCACAGATCTCCTAATGTCTTTGTTCCCCAATGTTTTGTCCTCCCACTCCCGCCCCTCTTGTCTCAAGCCCTCCTTGATATGCGTTGTGTTAGCTCTCATACGAGCCTCGAGAAGGTCTACAAAAAAAAAAAAATAGCACCGCAAAGCGGGCGTAACCCCTCAGCCCCTTGACGCAAACACAATTTCAAATGGTGGCCATATTGAAAATCGCAGCATACCCATTTTCGAAAGGAACCTTCCTCTACTCAACCCCAACACACCCAGCACAAATGGATTTAATCGACAAAGGCGTTCTCCTCGAAATTGACGAAACCAATTTCAAGATGGCTGCCGTGGCGGCCACAGTGAAATCGCAGCATGCCCATTTTGGAAAGGAACCTTCCTCTACTCAACCATTATACCTCGCCAGAATAAAATCAATGTGTGAAGCCGTTCTCAAGTTATTGTCAGGTATGGAGCATGTGCCAGAACAGCGCGTCGCTGCGTCCACTTTCCGCCGGTACTCCAGGGGCCTCTGTCTGGCCAACCCCCAGGCAGATGCCAGGCCCATCCCCATCTCCTTGAGATGATTGTCAACCTGCTGCAACCACGAGGCACGTGGTCGGCCCACTGGCCTCCTCCACTCATTGAGACTCCCTCGCTGAGAGAATCTGGGAGCAGGATCAGCGTCAGGAAAACGAGCCACATGTCCATACAGCCGCAACTGACGCTCACGGACTATGCAGGTAACAAATCTCATCCGAGTCTCTCTCAGCAACCGCTCGTTGGACACAAAATCCGACCAGCGATAGCCAAGGATTCTCCGAAGAGACCTGGTACCAAAGGAATTAAGTCTCCGTCTCAGATCCTTGGTCAGAGTCCAAGTCTCGCATCCATAGAGCAAGACTGGAAGTACCAAGGACCTGAAGACTCGGACTTTCTCCTCCCGCACAGGTACCGGCAGCGCCACACCCATGAGCAGTGAATCCATGACTCCCCAGGCCCGACCCAGACGTCTATTGACTCTGACTCACAGCAGCAGAGACATGAAATCACTGCCAAGGTAAGTGAATCTCTCCACGACCTCAACATCTCACACAAAACAGACACAGACAGGACAGCAGCATCCAAGATGTCACCGAAAGCCTGGATCTTAGTTTTGACCCAAGAAACCCGTAATCCAGCGGCTCCGACTCCTCATTCAGCACCTCGAGGGCCCCAAAAGGATATCTAAAGTCTCCGCAAAGATGACTGCATCATCTGCAAAATCAAGGTCCGAGAGCTTGACATTCCCAAACGATGCACCGCAGCTTGATCTCTCTGACATCCTCCCTAAAATCCAGTCCATACAAGTGCTTGAAAGTGGGGGCCAGTACACACCCCTGACGAACTCCAGTAACAACTGGAAATAAGTCAGAGATGGTACCACCACACTTCACAGCACTCTCATACCAGAGTAGAGTTCAGACATCAGATCGATCAGTTTGTGGCACCCCACGAAGACCAAGAATCCTCCAGAGGACTCCCGATTCACTGAATCGAACGCTTTACAGAGATCAACATAGGCTGCAGCAGCCCCTGCCGAAACTCTCGTCTGCGTTCGGTGAGGACACGAAGAGCAAGGATACGGTCAATCGTTGACCTCTTGGTGTTAAAGCCTGACTGCTCTGGACGCTTGTGCTCAAGCAGATGGTGGCGAACCCTATCAAGAATAATTATCCGAGCAAAGACCTTGCCGGCACTGGAGCAGCGTCACCCCTCGTAGTTTTGTTGCAGTCTTGGCGATCACCCTTCCCTTCCAGAGAGGAACAACAAGGCCCCTCTTCCAATCAGTTGGGATGATGCCTGTGTTCCAGGCAGAGCACAAAAACTGCATGCAACGACACGAGTGCAGCATTTCCACCAGCCTTGAGAAGTTCAGCATGGATGCCACAGATCCCTGGAGCTTGCCCCGTTTCAACTGGTTCACCGCAGCCCCTGTTTCCACAAGCGAAGGTGGACCACAGTTGATTCGAGGGTCAGCAACAGGGATTGTAACACCTCTGATGTCCAACTCGACAGCGGTGGATCAGCCTGGTACAACCGCTCAAAGTAACCAGCCCAGCGGGCCTTCACTTCAGACTCCTCTGTCAAGAGCCTACCACTCTCTGCTCTAACTGCAGTGCTCCGAGGGATGGGCTTGGATGAACGCAATGCGCGAATTCCCCTGTAAGCGGACGAGAATCACCTGTCCACAGGTGATGCTTACCCCCTCACCGATTCCTCGCACATACGCCTCCTTGTCCACCCTCAGTGCACGTACAGTTTTTACGCCTCAGCTCCCTGAACAGCCAGCTCTGCCATTCAGCCTGGCCCTGCGACTCTGGTCAATGGTATCCAGTGTCCCTTGAGAGACAAAATTCTTTTTGCCCTGCGGTGAGTTCCAAGACATCCACTGGCAACATCAAGGACGGTGGTCTTGAAGGCACTCCACAAACTCTTCAGGACCCCCCAAAGCACCCAGACCCCCAAGTGTCCACTCAGCCTGTTCGCAAACCCTCAGCTACTCTCTCATCCTGAGCTTGCCAACATCCAGCCTAGGCTGGGATGGTACCATTCTCCAGGATTTAAGGTGCAGCTTTAGAGTTGCTACAACAAGCCTGTGGTCAGTATTGAGGAACTGAGCACTCCGGTAGACCCTGCAGTTCTGGATCATCCTCCAACGACCGTCAATGAGGACATGGTCAATCTCCTTTGCCACACGCCAGCGTTGGAATACCAAGTCCAGCGATGAGCTTGTGGGCGCTGAAACCATGAACCAGCCACCCTAAGTCCATGACTTCTTGCAAAGTCAAGACTTGTGCTATTCTGGTTCATAGTCCTGACCCACGGGACCAACACACACCTCATAACCATCCCTATCAGTTCCAGTCGATGCATTGAAATCCCCAAGACTAGAAGTGTATCTCGTCTGGGGCACTGATCAACCACAGACTCGAGCGTGGCGTAGAATGCATCCTTCACGTGAGATCACTCGCCTCAGTCGGAGCATAAAACAGAGACCAGGAAATGACACCTAAGGAGTGACGAATCCTTAATCTCATAATACGCTCGTTGACCGTGTTACCTCAATTATATTTGGGTCAGCTTATTTGACACAGCTACAGCAACTCCTTGGGTATGGTAACCATCAAAGCGACCAGACCAATAGTAGGTGTAACCACCCACCATTATTTCGCCGCAATCCGGTCTCCGAACCTCAGAGAGAGCTGCAATCCCGATGTCCAACGCTTGAGCTCAGATGATAACAGAACAGGTGATCATCCTCTCTTAGGATAGGACATTCTAGGCACCCACCCGAAGGGACCCCTCAGGTTAACCCAGGAGACCGCCGTCTGTGGACAGACACCTCAGCACCACTCCGACACACTCTCCCGCAATCCGACCCGGGATGTTACCCCGTGGTTTCCCTCCTATCATCAAAGATTGGGGGTCCCGAAGGCTTTGCCCCAATCCCGTCATCCGGGAGCTGCCCTGCGAAGGAAGCTGCACAGTTATTGTCCGAAACCAAATTCAGGATGGCTGCTCTAGCCGCCATATTGGATATCGGATTGCGCTGAATATCGAAAGGAACCTTCCTCTAAACACCCCATTATATTACACAAAATGAAATCAATAAGGCAAGCCGTTCTCAAGTTATTGTCCGGAAATCAAATTCAAAATGGCTGCCCTAGCCGCCATATTGGATATTGGATTGTGCTGTATATCGAAAAACCTTCCTCTAACCACCCCCATTATACCCCCATGAAAATAAAATCAATCTTCAAGCGTTCTCAAGTTATTGTCCGGAAACCAAATTCAGATGGCTGCCCTAGCCGCCATATGGATATCGCATCGCATTGATTATCGAAAGGAACCTTCCTCTACCCAGCCCCAACACACACTGCAAAAATGGATTTAATCGGACAAGGCGTTCTCCTCGAAATTGACGGAAACCAATTTCAAGGTGGCTGCTGTGGCGGCCACAGTGAAAATCGCAGCATGCCCATTTTGGAGAGGAACCTTCCTCTACTCAACCCCATTATACCTCGCCAGAATAAAATCAATGTGTGAAGCCGTTCTCAAGTTATTGTCCGGAAACCAAATCAAGATGGCTGCCCTAGCCGCCATATTGGATATCGCATCGCACTGATTATCGAAAGACACCTTCCTCTATCCAGCCCCAACACACACCGCAAAAATTGGAT
>CM068952.1:34535862-34546070 GCA_035128595.1 Eptatretus atami | reverse complement strand
AGTGACTTTGGTTCTTGGATAGATCTTTCCTGTCATTTCACGCTGGGATGTTTGGGGAACGGTGGTAGAGAATTACCACAATCGCTCTCAATGTCTGTCATTAGATCACCAGGGATGCTGCCACAGGAGAAGGTCCATACCGAGAAATGTTTTTGTTAGTCTGGGAACACATTCACGCTTCCAAGCAGATCGTTTGCCTTTCAGCAAAGCAGAGACAGTTCACACCTGTAAATGCGTGAAACAATGGCAACACTCTAGATTTGTCTGGTCCCAGTGCTGACACATCGCATGTGCAGATAATATCTTAGTGTCGTGCTGTACCAAACGCTATCCACAGTTCTTTAATCGGATTGTAGCTGCTGGCTGTTCCACTGCAGACTACAACATCTGAAGTCTACAGTCTGATGAGGATCCTCTTGTGTCCTGTCGTACTTGGTCAGCACGTGCGCATGATTCTCGAATCTGCCTCTTTCGTCGAGCATGGTTCCAGATGTTGTCGGTTGTTCACTTGCCGAACGAAGAATTGTGTCACCATGGTACGTAGATCTCCTTACCAGGTACTGTACTGTGACGATAAACTTGCCAAGTAGTCGAAGAGTTCGGTCTTGTTGTCGTTGACTCGCAAAAGCTCTCCCAGTTGCCGGTATTGCAGTACTGCCTTGACGCGCCTCGCGTACCTTTACCTCGTTTTCACGTGCTCTTGTTTCAAAGGAATCTGGTCGGTAGACGTCCCATACGATATCCAGTCGCTCTACCTTTTCAAGCTGGGAGAGGATGTAGGACTTGAAGATATGGTCAGCATACTCCTGGAAGGTCTCGTTGCTCCAGCTGTAGCAAGTGGACAATTACTGAGCCATCAAGCACTTTGCATCGACCGTCGGTGCATCTGTGACTGGTGTACAACCTTGCTGAGGCACTCCAAGATGTCCGCCTGCTGCCTGTGTTCGAAGGTTTCCTGTTGGGATAGGGCTGGTGGACATTCCTGGTTCTCATGTTTGAAAAACTCTCGAGGTTCCATCTCTGGACTGACATGCATGTAGAGCCTTGAAACAGGATACAGTCGTTCTTCAGTGATGCGACGACTTGACTTGGATTTTGGCTGGTCGGTTATTGAGAGTGTAGGTTGTTTTTCTTGATCGGTTCAGCGATGGCTTTGTGTTGGTGATACAGAGTTCTTCTATGTACGTTGTTACTGGCTCTTTCCGATCTGCTCCATATTCTTCATGGTTTCACACCACGTTTCCACTCATGACTTCCCTTGAATCCAAGGTCATCAAATCTGTGCTGTCTTCTTGAAAGGGATTACCCATTTCTGCAATATCGCAACAAGTTCTTTGACGTTGAGATGAATTTCGTGTGTTCCTGGCACTTTTCGTGGTGTCGGAAATCTTCAGCTTGGTCAGTAAACGAGGCTTGCTTCAAACTTCCTCGATAACTCAGCGATTCGGGTCCTGCAATCACCCAACGGAGAAGTGCACTTGGATTTTCTGTCAGTCTACAGCTCCTCCATCTCTCTTTATAAGATCATTAAGCTGTCGTGCGGCTGGTCAAGAGCATACCGGAGAACTTTCTTGACGTCTTGTGAACCACGAACTGCCATTCAGAAATGCCTGTGGATTTCAGGGATTCTCACAGCCACTCTTCATGTCTCGGATGTGAAATGGGCCATCTCGAGTAGTGCACACGATCAAGGGCAAAGAACCATGGTGAGCTGTTCAATGAGTCGATGTACAAGCGAAGTTTCCCTCCCGAAGTGACTAATGAACTGCAGCAACTTCATTCATTGTAACGTATCGCCAAATCTGAACTGTGTGATATTGGTCGTAGTTTTCAGAGCACAGGTGTTGAAATCTGTGGAGTGTCAGCCCCATCAAGCAGCTGAACATATGTATTGTACGCCATTCTTGAAGGATGTACGACTAGCAGCTGTGATTTCATGCACCACACGTGTTCGCTTCACATTAGATGCAGTCAGGAATGAGTTGGCCTTTCAGAAGATGTGATGTTTGCTTGCACTATAGCTGCCGTCCATCCACTTTTGTCCACCAACAGCCCGCCCTTAGTGCTGCAATCTCAATGTGAAGTCCTCCAAACTCACAATATAGATGGTTCTCGCCGTGAGTATCGGCCATTCCACTGGATTTGTTTAGCTCTCGCATAGAGGGTTGTCCATGTGAGGACTTGTTGTTGTCCAGGGTTGAGATGCTCTGTGGCTGACTTGACGACATTCTAGCATGCAGACATTGCTGTGGAGTTTGCATTTTCGCAACAATGCAGCAAGGCAATAAGGGTGTGTGGCTGGTTTGTCGGGCAACTCTGATGCATGTTGTGCGGCCAGGAGCGTTAGCTGTATCGTCCATATCTGTCACTACGAGTTCTTCTACGTTGTTGAGCCACGTGTAGTTATCCTGGTGTGCTTCTAGATCAACATTGGGATCAATGGGGGGACTTGGAGATCAGGGTGTTGCTTGGGTTCATTGGTCCTCAGTTGGCTGGTGAATGTCTGTGTAGAAGCGGTAGTCGAGGCACCCTCATCGATATTTGTGTTTCAGGTATCACGCTTTCATCATCCCAGATCTCATTGGGGCTATGGTGCTGCATGAGGGATTGCCTTCCATGAATGATCGTTGCTGTTGTTGACTAGGTTGTGATCAACGTTGCTACTTGCTCCGTTGTAAATAGTTGCTCCTTAGCTTGTGGACTACGACATGATCTTTTCGACACTCTACACACCGTTTGCAAGTGCTGTTATGGCAAGAATTCGCTTGTAGGGATACTGAGGCCCTGTCATGCAGTGTTTCGACGAGCTCCTTTTTTCTTGTGTGTGCATGGATTACAGTCCAAGTATTTGGGAGTGGGTTTCACGGTCAGTGTTGTGTCGACAGATGATGTTGAAGTTTTCGATCACGTTTGACAAAGTGAATGCCAACAATTGAGAAATTGTTAAGGCAGTGTGTTCCCACAACATTTCGACTATCTTCATGCTAGACCTCCAGAACCATCTTCACTAACGATAGTAATGTGTTGGAATGGACTTCTCTGGCAATCAGCGTCGATGATCATCAACGTACTAACGTTTACAAGTGTCGCGAACCACTTGTGGCACCTTCTTCTAATGATGCGTCATTGTCCGAGTCATCTACAGTCTTGCTTATAGCATCACCTAAAGGAGTAGAACAAAGGAAATGATACATTCAATTCAACATATGGGTATGTAGAGCTTGATTTATAATTACCTATGTTTTTGTTCATTTACTACTATGTCCTGATCGACATCATCAAAATTGTCTCGGCTGGGTATGGTCTTATCGGATATGTTCAGTATCTGTTTTAGTCGAGTGGTGTTGACGCGGGGGTTGGGTCGAGCTGCTGCACGACGTGCCTGAACATCTTTCAAGTCTGCCAGCTTGAGACTGGTGACGTAGCCCAGTTGATCGCAGTCTTCTATTATAGCAACAACTCGCAGTGCAATTATCAACTGCATTATCGGTTGTTTGATACAGGAACACTACCATGAGCTCTGGTGCGTTGTCTAATCTCAAGCATTTTGGGTGGTAAGTGCATCTCTAGCAAACATATCACATCAGCTAGCTTGCGAGAGAAGTGTCATTAAGTTCTTGGCACATCTTCGAATACGATTGTCCAGTCTGTCATCACCTCCGTAGACTTTGGCACTCGAAGCTTCGTACAGAAAAAGGATACATCTCCTGGAGCATCATGTTTGGTAAAGTTTGATCTTGTTTTGACTGGGTGGAAGTGAACATGTCGCCTCAGAATATTTCCTTTTCTGCACACGTGTCAGTTGGTTTGTTGTACTTTAACGCACAACGATTTGTGCCATACCGTTGTGTTCCTTGATGGTTGCTCGATGCCGCATACCTCATCAGTCTCGCACATTGATGTCTCAGTTAGCGCACCAATTTCAGCAAATTGTTCATATTTTGGCAATGATGAATACCCTCGACCCACTGGTGCTTGGCGTAGCGGGACAATGAGGGATTCATACTTGTGTCATCTGCAGTAACACAGATTCCAGTTTGAAACGTATGTGAGATTCTTACAGAGGTACTTGCTTTGCTGGCCACGTGTGCCTCATGAGTTTAACCGCTTTACATGTTATATCAGTTTGTACCACAACAAGATATATACACACAGTTATTTGCTGAGCAGCAATTGACTACAGTTAAGAGTTCCTAGAAATTCTACAGTTGTTATACACACACCACCAGTGCTCGAACATGCATGATGACAAGAACAGAAACAGTTGTTGTGGAAATACCCCATCCACATATGCATATTTTCACCTGTGTGTAACAGAAAACAGAAGTGTACAATTTTCAGCAATTTCGTGAAGTTCATATATGTTCAAAATAATACCGAATATAATGCAATCTATCACAATAAAATCCATTCATGTCCCCTTTTTCTGAAACAGAATTGAAATAGTGATAAGATGATTGTGGATTATATCAACATGCATAAGCCACTAAAAGTTACTATACCTACAAGCAAAACCCATATAAAATACGCAGTCGCGACAATAATTACATAATTGGGGTAACGTTACATTATGATAATCTCATTGGAGATCTCAGCTAAATTTAATATTTTATACACCTCATTTTAGCACTCTATATGGGTGAGTTCGATGTGCTTAAATTGGAAATAAGCATAACTTTTTTGAGTAATTACATTTTTAATGTTACGTCGCTGCAAAAACGAGCAAAATTTTGAACGAAAAATCACGTTTTTTCAATATTTTTCACACAAAACTTCGTAAATGACATGTGATTATTAGATCTAGTTACCTTGTAATTCTGGTCATTTGATACAAACACTTGCATATTAATCTTTTGAACTGTATAGAGCCAATAGCATTATCCAACCGGGCTTTTCGGGCAGATTGCTGATAAAGAGAAAATGGTGCCATAGCAACCAGAGACAATATTGGAAATGTCTCCCTAGCTTATATGACCAGAGAGTGATACTCTACACTCCACCAAATTGTGTGCTTGTATCACAATGTGAACAATTCCTCCAATATGAGAGCTTAGACTTGACTAGTATGGGGGGGGGGGGACTCTGTGCCCGCCCAGACGGGCCTCATATATAAAAAGAGGAGGAGGTCCGTTGAGAAGCGAGCGAGTGAGCGTGTGGGTGTCTGGCCAGCGCCAACGAGACAATTTGTCAGTCAGTTTGTCCTTTCCAGTGCTGGAGCGAGCGTGTGGTATGAGTGTGGGAGTGAAAAAAGTTCTTTTTATTTATTTTTTTGTTAATAAATCATTTGTTGACATCCAACCTGTCCGTGTTTGTCCTTTCCTTCCATTGGTCTAGCATTGTCCGGACATAGATAGACTGGGAGGTAATTACCACAGATTTGACCAAAAATAGTCGGCACGCACCAGCGGTTAAAATGCTCGGCCGCCCTAATTAAGATCTAATCAAGATAAGATTGGTGCTTTGCCGAGGGCACGCTCCCCGTTCAAGTAACCACGTGACCTCTAGTTAAACGGCATAATTAGACGGTGGACACTGGAACTCGTGGTTCACTGGGTGGCGTTTGTGGTTCTAAAACAACCCACCGTACCACAACGTTAATTGTGAGCGGTGGCCCCAGGTCGTGCTCTTCCGAGGACAACCGGGGATCAATCCCCCTGAGTGACAAACTGGTGTCTCGGTACCCGTGGCCGTAACAACATATATATTGGTGCGGTTCTAGGAACCGCATCCCTCCAAAGCAATAGCAACCATGTTAAAGCGGTCCCTAGACAGTTATTCCATTAATATACGTTCAGATAGTCCCTTCCCTTTTGTTTAGCGGGACAACGAGACAGTGCGTTGTGTGGCCCTCATAGTTAGGTCGGATTATATCTCTATCTTCATTCCTACTCTTTTCCTCTTCTTCCTGAAATAAAGCAAAGCAGACACTGCACTCAGACAGCGGCCTGTAAAAACTGCAGCTACACCATCAACGTATGCGTCCTCATGGAGGCCAACACGTGCAGCACGTGCTGCGGCCGAGGGAGGGAAATAGAAAGCCGCAACAACACCACACGAGCATCGACAGCACAGATGTGAGGATACAGCAATACCCTCGAACGAACCTCTGCCACAAGCTCGAGATAATCATCTGACGTTTCCAATGATCTGGGATGAGATTGCTGGTTGCATTGAAACGACATACGAACGAATATCTCTAAAAGAGTCTGCACGGATGTTGTTTTTCACAACACAGAAGCAACTTAACCAATATCGGCGAGAGCACGGCTGGCAGCTTGATGCCAATAACTACATCGTCAGAGGCCGATAATAGAAAAACAACAACCACGCCACGTTGTATCAAGAACACAGCGCAAAGATACGGGTGGCAGCATTTCTTTTCAAACTCATTTCTGGATTTAATTATATGGCATCCTCTTTTTCCCTCCAATTCTCCACTATACTTATATCTATATTATTTTTCATTCCAAACCTCCATCTAATTATTATATCCGATCGTTCCCTCAATTCCTGACACAGATCGAGGTTGGCACCCGCGCACACGATAGCAGAATCGGCGAATGCGAGCGCTGGCCACGTGCCTAATGGCGGATCCGGCGCACTGTACGGGGCATTCTCGATGGCGGGTGGACATGTGCTTAGCTCGTGACACCTTATTATCGTAGGGAGCAGGGTACGAATGGCACACATCTTGTTCTGGTCTGTGCATGGGTTTACCCTCACACCTTACTGGTCGGTCTTCGCTAGACAGCCGCGGGTGTTCCCAGGACGGCGGACGTCTCCTCGCCTCTCCACCCGGCGAAGCTCGTGATCAGGCAGAGGCATGCTGTGCGGTTCTGATTGCTCGTGCCGCGTGGCGCATTGTGAGCAGGCATTGATAAGCGCTAATCGGGGTGCCTGGCGGGCATGCAGGGCACACGACCCTCGCCGTCGCCGGGGATGGTCCGAGAGATCGGTGCAAGGCAATTCGTGTCGCGGAGGTTCAGTGCGGGCAGGCACTGAAGTTTTTTTTTTTACAAATTTTTCAAAATTTGGATTTTCAAATGGCCAATCAGGCAGATTTGTATAGAATCCCTGGAGAACAAATGTGGCAAATTTAAATGCTTGTATATCATTTGCACGAATTCCTACTAAATTAGCTGTTTATCTGCCCCACTATTACGAGAGTAGCTCAAACCTATATCACAGCAGACGATGGCATGAGCAAACAGATAGCAGATGAAGCAATGACATACCTCCCAACCCACCGACCATCTACAACACCTTCCCTGTTCCACCAACCACCATGGTTGGGATCTGCCAAGGAAGGAATGGTGTTGCCTTAACCGGCTCCAAACGGGTGTTGGCAGATTCCCACGGCCCCTAACCACAAGGGCCCGAGGCTGGTTAAAAACAGCTAACTTCACGTCGTACACCAATAACACAAAGAAAGGCCACACGAAAGAAGAGAAGAAGCAGCTGTTGTTTTGGTCGTCTATTTTGAGTACTGTACAAAGCGGACGTGGACGGGCTTTGCATTTGGGATGCTTTGTAGTTTATCTTTCAATTCAACCTCTGCTGGGAGGCAACATTATTTTGCGTCCATCTATACTTATAAAAGGCAATGCATGTGTGTCTGTGTCAGAGTGTCTCCTCCATAACTCCAAAACTATAAAACCTAGCAACCTGAAACTTTACATGCAGACAAAGAAAACTCCAAGGAAGTGCAACAATGAAAAGTGGTCGTTTGGGTTAATTGAAACACCCCTTTTGAAGATAATTTAGGGGGTGTTAATCACAAAAAAAAACAAAACAAAATAAGCCTGAACAAGATGGCGGCACACCATCTTGGTCAGCCCTCTGTGGTTGCTGGAGTCTTCAGCCACCATTTTGTTTGGCCCATTCAAGAATGCCTCGATTTGGAAACACGATCTACTCTCACGGACTAATTAAAGTATACAATCGAAATATTATGTCGGATTTGAGAATCGGATCTGGTGAACAAAATAAGTTGAAATCTGGAGTGAAATCCGAAAATTTTAACAAATCAGCGATTTTTATAACTTAGTGTATTTATTTAAGCAAAGCATTAAACTTAACTTTTTCTACTGTTCAGATGATTATAGGGTGAAGAAAAAAATTAGGGAATGTGCAGAAAGTGTAAATTCATTGAGTGAAACGCCATGCTTCATAACCTGCTTTTGCAATCCATGACGGCACAGTCCACAGGGGTCCATTTTTCCGTTTTGAAAAACTTTGCTGTTTCCGTTTTGGGCGATTTGCTAACATTACAAAATATTAATTAAAATCTATACTAATAAAAGGCAATGTGTGTGCGTCTATGCGCCCACGTGGCAGTGTGCACGTGTGTGTGCGCGTGTGTGTGCGCGTGTCCTCCATAACTCCAAAACTATAAAAACCTAGCAGCCTAAAACCTTGCATTTACACTAATAAAACTCCAAGGAAGTGCAAGAGTGAAAAGTGGGTGCTTGGGTTAATTAAAACACCCCTTTTGTTAAAACACGCCTTTTGAAGATAATTAACGGCCATATTTAATTATATCCTTCATCAGGGGATCCTCGGCTACCTCGCTGTCTCGGGTCTTAAGGCGTTTCCTGGGTAACCTCGCTGGGGTCTGAAGCCGCCATGTTTTTTGGCCTGGATGCAAGCTCCAGATTTGAAAGTATCAGCAGTTCCAACTCCCCCAAAAAGTGTTGATTTGTCCAATTCGGACGTTGCACGGGCGTTTCCGGATGCATAGTTGTATCGAGGGCAATTGGTAATCGCTTGCCAAGCCAGGCGCTCCGTTGGAGTGCTTGAGTGCTTAAGCCACTTCCTGAGCTGTACAGTACAGTTCGTGTCCTGATCGGGATGGACAGTCGGCAGTTACTTCAAGGTAGAGGTACGTTTATAGCACACACGGACGTGGTACATATGGGTAGATTTCGATCCGTACTGTGGTCGGTAATCACACCGACTCCAACCTGACGATTCCCAAAAAATAGCTGATATCGACCAAGTGTGTGTGTGTGTGTGTGTGTGTGTGTGTGTGTGTGTGTGTGTGTGTGTGTGTGTGTGCGATTCGTATCTACAAATGCGAGTTTCAAAATGTGGAATGGAGTCCTCGCAGGGTGGGCTCAAAGTATCCACCTTCATTTCAGTAAGGGGTTACGATTCATGGACCAAGCTGTGAAGTTTTCTGTTCTCAAAGTTTTGTGCCGAGGGCTCTCTTCAGGATCGTCGCTGAGCCCCGGACAGCTTACAAATGTAGTTCGTTTGTAATAATATTCCCAGGGATGGATTTTAGCTCACCTGTAAAGTAGTTCCGGGGAGTTTATGGGATGGCGCGTCATCTGTCTGTCCACAAATACTTGCAACTTCTTCTCAGAAACTACATTCAATTGCAATGAAATTTGACCACAACCTTCATCACCCGTGATGGCATTAAAAACAAAAACAAAAATTACCCCCGTGTGGGGGTGATGGTCATCTCTATAATGTTTTTTACTATCAATAATCGATGTTAAGCCGTTGCCAATATCTCCTAAAATGACAGACGAGAATAGGTTTTGAAAATGGCGACTTTCACAACTTTTGTGAACTCGTGACCTTTGACCCTGACCTCGAATCCGGGAAAAAATATGTCGTTGGGTATCACTCATCGAACCTCTACCCACATAACCAAATTCATCAAAAGATCTGGAAGTAAAAAGTTTTCTGTTTACCGGGAGGTGTTTTTGACCATCTTCCAGGTTACGTGGCGGCCAAAACGGGAGAAATTTCAAAGAATCTGTCCGGTTACATACAAGATAATATTTTTTACTAATCAATAATCAATAAACGTTGCCGAATATCTTTGTTAGATGAGCAGACTAGAATACGGTTTTCGAAAATGGCGATATTTTATAACTTTAATGACCTCGTCACCTATCGTCCCGGACCTTGAAACCCGGACAAAATTATATTATCGTTGTGCAACAACTCATCGATCCTCATTACCGTACATAAATAAGTCATCAAGAATACGGAAGAATAAAATTGTGCAGACGGACGGACGGACATTTGGTCCGGCTTTATTAGGTCATCTCGGTAGAGATGACCTAAAAACAGGGTCTGAAGGGGTCTACAGAGGGAGTTTACAGGAGGGGGAGAGTGGGGGAGGGGGAGAGGTATTTGCTTTCTTCTTAAACGACACACAATTTCGATGAAACTTCACGACAACCTTCATC
>CM068952.1:34467527-34485433 GCA_035128595.1 Eptatretus atami | reverse complement strand
AAAAAAAGGAGAGATCCAAAAACGTCAAAACGATCAAAAGCAATTACAGAATATTTTAAAACATTAAAATAAACGTAATACGCAATTCAACATTGAGGGGAACCAGAAATGTACGATTTTGGATTCACACAGATTCATGCCCCAAGGGGGATACTGGGGACATCGGTGTTAACGATTGTTTTACCAATGTTGTTTAAACTCAATGGTAAACGTTTGCCACTTTCAACTGGTGCTTGCGAGAACGAAGAGTATTTACAACCGTTGACTTTGCTCGATAATGTACATATTCATAGCGCCTCTTTTACGAGAAGACAATCAGTTCCTGCTGCCTACTAGTGCGCACATTCGCGTACTCACTGGCAGTGCGTGGATTGCTGATCCCATTCGTTGTGATTGATCCCTAGCAAGCCGTTTCTCTTACTTTTCTTTAGGAGCACATTCATCGTCCACGGCAGTTCCTCACCAGGGTTAGCAGGTAAGATTGGCAGACTGAGCCATGTTGAAAATGAAGAAAACAAGCTACGGCAAGGCCGAATAGTACTGCAGGCGACATAATGCAATGACAATAATGCAGAATAACCTTGTTAAGGCATTAACTATTTTTACATATTATTATTTTATTGCCATGGATTATCAGTGAGCTAGCGATCAAGCATGTCGAGGTATGAAGATCAATTCACATCGTAAAAACACTTATCTTTAACCAAACACATAATGTGAAACTTGGCCCAACTCATATGATCGATAATGATTGACCGCATCAAATCTGTCCATAAGGGGTCACGGGTGAAATCAGATGATGCATGGTACGTGTTTCTGTATCACCTTCAGAAACACACATGAATCTGATAACCAAAAAGGTATTCTTCGTTTCGAAAACACGCACACAATTAATGAAATTACCACGACTCAATCACCCCATGTAAAAAGTGTTAGGCAAAAAGACTTAAGTGTCCGAATGGTCTTGGGGGGGGGGCTTGAGAGACATCGTGCTACCTACAGAGCTTCAGAACGCCGTACTTACCGGAAAGATAGTTCCTGGAGATATTGAATGGCTGTACCCTCCCACAAATATTAACCCCGAAACTAACCAGCGGAATTTCGATAAACTTTGGCACAACTTCATCATAAACGTATTAGCAAGCTTGTTCATGCCATTAAAAAATAATATATTTACTTTCTATTCATAACATTTCTGGGGTCATCACCGCCTACCATGTTCCGTTATCTCTTATCCACACTCAGTTGACACCAGGTATTGCCCCAATTTTGATATAAGTGAGATAAAAACTCAAGT
This sequence comes from Eptatretus atami, assembly GCA_035128595.1. Lineage (NCBI taxonomy): Eukaryota > Metazoa > Chordata > Myxini > Myxiniformes > Myxinidae > Eptatretus > Eptatretus atami. Next base: position 34,484,136 of record CM068952.1, on the reverse strand, counting down.
CCAAAGTGCAGGGGGAATAGTCAAAGTTTAATGGAAATCTGCAGGCAGATAATTAAAATCATTATAAATGAACAATACAAAAAAAAATTCAACAATTTAGAGGGATCTCTCCTCCTCTGTGAGAGAGACTTAAGGACCGTTTTTGAGTCCACTGACCGTCTCCACATAACAATGAATATGTCTCGCATTATTTCAGAGCGAACGGAATGATAAAGTTGTTGAGATAAAGATGTGGACCGTAAACACTAAATCTCTCAGTCCACACACCGCCACGGGTAATAACTAGCAATGCTGGTGACGATACCCATAAGCATCTCTGATGTGATCCTTGCAAAAAACTTCAGGTAAGACGTCCTCGCTGGTTCTAGGTCTCGAGTCAAGAAAACCTGCTGTGTGAATTACACCAGGCTGTTCGGGTGTCCTGAGGTTGGAAAGAGTCCACTGTCTGTTAACAGGGGCACAACTGGCATCATGGCACGTGGCCCCCCAGCAATTTCAAATATGATAAATAATCATAATAATTCTCTGAAGCAACTGCAATGTCAAGGAAGGGGCTGTTATTTAATACGACGTAAAAAACCAGGAAGAATCTGGACATGTGCAGACATTGCGTACATGCGACGTCATCGTTAGGTGTTTCATTTTTCGTTGTGTCCGCAGGTGATGTGAAAGAGGAGCACGTCACAGTCGTGAAAGTAAATCGAACTCAATCTCGAACTCGTGTAAGCGACGATATCATCGATCCATCCGATAACGATCCCGATCTCCATATACGATGCCGATTCGGAATGACAGTAAGCTGCCTCCCGTGCTTATTACATAAAGTAAAATAATATTAAAATTAAAAGTAATGCGTTAAACTCGCAACCTTCATGATCATCGATTGTATGAGTGAAGAGGAAAGAACCACGAGGTTTATTTACAAAATGAAAACAACCCTGAACAGGTTCACCTGTTCGCCTGCCCACTTGAACCGACGCTGATCGACGATCAATGCGGGAATCGACTTAAAACCATAATCCATCGCGAATTCTCAATATATACTACAAATTCTATATAATGCCAGTAAGGTGTACTTTACATCTACAATGCTTATGCACACTAGAGCCACGGACGTACAGGTGTACGATGAAGAAGATACTGTACCAGGCTCGGACGTAAGTGTAAACAAGAACAAAGAGTACCGGACCATCTGGCGTGTAAGTTACAGAAAAGAAACCGGACACTCAGCTCACGTACAGGTACAAGACAAGAGTAAGCCGATACCTCATCTGCACGTACAGGTTACAAGACAAAGAGTACGTCTGGAGCCCACGCACGTACAGTGTACAAGAAAGGTACCCGGACCTCACTGACGGTACATGTAACTAAGACAAAGATCCTGGACCCTTCGCGGCACGTACGGGAGAACACAAGAATGAGCCCGGGCTCAGCGCAGTATACAGGTTACAAGAAAGAAAACCTGAGTCAGCGGCACATACAAGTTAATACAAATCCGGAGCCTCATGGCACGATACAGTTAAAAACAAGAGTCCCGGACCCACTGGCACCACAGTTACAAGAATTAAGGAGTACCGGACTCAGCTGCAGCGTACAGTGTACATAGAAGAATACCTGACCTCCTGGCAGACGTAGGTTACAAGAAAAGAAACCCTGAGCTCTCAGCGCACGTACAGGTGTACAATACAAAGAGATACCTGAGCCTCAGCTGGACGTACATGTACATAGAAAGACCTATCCTCAGCTGGCGCACATTGTACAAGACAAAGAGTACCTGGAGCCTCAGCTGGCGTGTACAGGTGTACAAGACAAAAGTACCTCGGAGCTCATGGCCACGTACAGGTTATAAAAGATACCGCTGACCTCAGCTGCACTACGTGTACAAGACAAAGTACCTGAGCCTCCTGCACGTACTTGTACTAAACAAGAGTAACCGGAGCCTCAGCTGGAGTAAGTTACAAGACAAAGAATAGTCGTGGCCTCAGTGGCACTACAGTGTAGCATAGACAAGATAACCTGAGCTCACTGGCACGTAACAGGTGTAAAGAGCAAAGAGTAACCCTAGCCACTGGCATTACAGTGTACAGACAAAGAGAACCTGAGCCTCAGCTGCACGTACGATGTACAACAAATCCCTGGACTCAGCTGATCAGGTGTACAAACAAAGAAGCTTCCACCTCAGCTGCAAGTCAGGTTACAAGACAAAGAAACCTGAGCTCATGCGGCACGACAGTGTACAAGACAAAGAGGTACTGGAGCCCAGTGCACTCACAGTGTAAACAAAGACAAAGAGTACCTGGACTCACTGTGCATGTACAGGTACAAGAAAGACAACCCTCTAGCCTTAGCGACGTCATTGTAACAGAAAAGACCTGGAGCCTCAGCTGGCACTAAGGTAAACAACGAAAAGAAACCCTGGAAGCCTCAGCGACGTACAGGTGATCAAAAAAGAATCCCTGAGCCTCACTGGCATTAAACAGTTACAAGACAAAGAAATACCTGAGGCTCAGCTGCAATACAGGGTCAAGACAAAGAATCTGAACCACTGGCGCGTACAAGGTTACAAGAAAAGAGACCTGGAGCTAAGCTGGCACGTACAGTTAAAAGACAAAAAAGCCCGGAGCGCAGCGGCACGTACAGGTGTACAAGACAATATAACCCTGGACCTCCGCTGGCGCTAACAGGTTATAAGACAAAGAATACCTGGGAGTCTCATGGCAGTAAGGTCAGACAAAGAGTACTACCCTGAGCCTCACGCGCATAAGTGTAAAAAGACAACGAAAACTGAGCCCTCAGCTGGGCACTAAGTGTAAAGACAAAGAAACCTGGAGCTCAGTGCACGTACAGTTAAAAAAAAAGAGAAGCGAGAATAAATTAGGTGTTGCCAGCAAACTCCTCCTCTGCAACGCTTCACGTTGCGTGTACCTGAAGTCCCCGAATGAAAAGGAAAGTCACGAAAAACCGATTTAGAAGATGATGTGAGAGTAAAACCATGAAATTTTAATCCTGGATTGAGTATCCACTTGAGATGGTTGACAAAAGAAGAGTTGTAGAGTAACACAAGAGAAACTCTCGAACTACTTCTACCGATGTGTTGAATTCCAAGGAGGCCTCCTGTGCTCAGCGTTCAAAACGGTGCGTCGTGACAAACATTCCGCGCTCTGCACACGGAACGGACTTGACAGCGACATCGCGGTCCGACATGGAGCATTTCAACATGAACTGAAGGGACAATCGTCACGTGACCGTGAGTTCAATTTCATCTACGCTCCGGCTCCCCTTCTTTCCTCGCCTCATCTTTTTCCCCCCCCTCCTCACCCTCGACCTTTCTCATGCCTTCCTTCCTCCCCACTCCTCTCTTGGTATCATACCGAGTGACAAGTGGATTTCTAATCTTCTTCCACTAGTAAACTGGTGTTGTGCTGTTGTTGTTGTGTTTTGGTTTGTGTGTTGTGGTGGTGTGTGTTTGATTGTATCGTACTTATCTGGCGTTCAAATGGTGGAGATTGAGTCAGTCCCAGGGTGATCTAACTACCCTTCATTTCATTAAGGGGTCAACTTGACTCCACGGACCAAGGGTTGATTTCTGTTTCTCGAAAGTTGTGCGAGGGCCTCTTCAGGATCTCGCTGAAACTCCGGAAGCTTTCCAACTGTAGTTTGTTTGTAGTAATCTATCCAGGATGCGTTTGTATACTTGTGAGGTTCTTTATGTTATCAATCCGTTGGTCCTAACTACACTGTTTACAACTTGGCATCTTCAGGTTTCAGGATCTGGTTACACTTCATTATTGAGGTTTGGTATGGACATTTCTGATTTCTGCAGTCGTTTAGCCAAAATCGACTGCAATTATAGACCAATCGCAATGCCTTTCTTTCTTTTTTTTGTACGAGTAATATTGGTCGCATACGCTTGTGTTCGGATGTACCGCTGCATGGGATATTAGTCGTACTGAGCGGTCGTCTTTTCCACTGTTTCAGTGAAATTACTTTTGGTTAATTGTCGCCACACTTGGACTGAATATTCAAAAAATTTGCAGATTCATGTGGTAGCATGCAAGCATCTGATTGTGTTCATCGGTGTACACTGTCTGGATACCAGTTTTTTTGATGCCTTTTTTTTGTTGTGTCATGAAGCGTAACATACACTACATGGGCCAAAAGTTATGTGGAAACCTGCTCCCAACATCATCCATAATTATCGGGCATAATTATGAGCTGGTCCCCTTGTCGCTGCTTGTAACAGCTCTCCACTCTCTGGCAAGCTTTTCCACTAGATGGTTGGAACATTGCCGGGGATTTGCTTCATTACTACAAGACATTTGTAGCTGGCACTGAACTTGGGTGTATAGGTGGCTGCAGTCGGCGTTCCAATTCATCCCAAAGGTGTTTTATGGGGCTCTGAGGTCAGGCCTGTTGCAGTGCAATCAAGTCTCCACACCTGATCTTGACAACCATCTGTATGGATTTGCTTTTGGCCGGGGGCATTGTCACGCCTGAAAAGGAAGGCTTCCAACGTTACGTCCGACACAAGTTGGAAGTACAGGAATCATGTATAATGTCATTCGTATGCTGTACGTAGTACTCCTTTCAACTTAAATGAGGGCCGAGCCCAACATGTAAAAACATACGCAACATTCTCTCCAACAAACATCCAGTTTGCAATGAACTTCGGCAGGAGCTCCGCGGCATCCGCAAATCAAATTTCCATCGAGCCATAGTAAAGCGTGATTCATCACTGTCCTCCAGAGAATGCATCCTAGTAGCTTCCAGTCCTAATGGCCGTGATTCACACCAACCCGGCCGCACTTCTTGCTCATGGTGATCTTAGGCTTGTGGGCGGCTGCCGGCCATGGACTTCTCAATGAAGCTTCGCCTAAACAGCTTTGTGCTAGTTGCTTCCAGAGTCGTTTGTGAACTCTTTTGGTGAATGCATCAGAGACAGACGATTTAGCATCTACACGCGGATAACCTCGCGGCTCATTTCTGTGAGCACGTTGGGCGACTACTGCGCAGCTGAGTCTGTTGTTGCTCCAACATTCCATTTACATACTACGATTACGTAGTTTAGCCGGCTAGCTCCATCCAGGACATGTTGCCGGAACTGATTGTTGTGAAAGTGTAACGTTGAAGAGGTCCAACGATTCTACGTATTCACACATTCTCTTCTGCCTAATGTTTGTCTAGGGAAGAATTGCGGTGTGCTGTCTTGATTTATCAGCTGTCACAGATGCGTTTGGCTAAATAGCGAATCCACGGGAATTCAGAAGGGGTGTCCAATATCTTTGGCATGGGTGTGCTTTATCATCTTTGCTAATTGCTCACAGTCCACCTCAGCGTTTATCTATTTCTCGTCCCACAACCACTTCACACTCTTTCTCTCTCCCCTTCCTTCCTCATAAAGCAACATTGGTGAGGCTTGGCTCTTTCCGCCTTCTGAGTCTTCTGCTCCTCCGGCCATCCTCTCCTCTCCGTCCCTCCCTCAACCTCCCCCCCCCCCACTTAAAACCACGTCGCGAGCGATATTTGCCATAATTGTTTTTTTGGGGACTAAGTGTAATTGTTGGCTTGTTCGGGTTGATCCATACGCTTGGTAATTGATGCATTTCAAGACCACAAATTACTACACAGCTTATATGCTGTTTGGCTTAAGGAGTGTGGTCTTTGATGCAAAGGTCTTGAGTCAAATCCTCTCAGCTGTTTAATATACCAGTTGGGGTAACTTCGCTCATCCTTACCGAGGTCGCAATGATTGCAGCGGCCTGGTAATGTTGTTTGGAGTGCACTACCCGTCCAGGAATGTGTCCAGTCGTCAAGGGATGCTTAGCCACCAGCTGAGCAACATGGTAGTGTCCTGCTACTCCTCTCCAGAGTCGATGCTCGTTTTCGTCCCTGATCTATTCTGCATAAAACCATTGGACAGTCAGATTCTTTCCGGACAGAGCGTCACCGCCAAGGATGGTGAGATAAACGAGGATACAGTATTGATTCTATGTCCCCTGCATTGGTGTATGAGAGAATGGACTGTGTAATATGGAAGCGAATACTTGAACGATTTGAAAATTTGTGTCATTAACCAAGTTTGAGATGGTTGCCAAAAGGCAACATAATCTAGCTCACAGCGGATCTAATGAGTTGAGATATGGATGAGTATAGAATATCTGCAAATATGAAACTAAATGTTCACGGTTTTTTGAATATCAGGTACGACAAAAGTCTATGGACGATGATCGGTTTGGCTGAGTTCATTTTAAAATGCACTGTGTCGACTTGGAGAGAGCAGGCCAAAAGGGGAGGGGAGCTTGTGAACTTCCTCATACACTGAGCTCTGTATGACTGAAACTTGGTGACGTAGCTTTGAACTTAGCCCCAGCGCCTCTAAGATTAAACGTTTATTTCAGATCGACATCGAAATTTATATAGTTGGAATGCTTCTAGGAGGATAATTTGCATAATATTCTCTGTGTAACTTCGCATAAATCACAGCCACTCACCATGTCATTTTTTTCCCCTCCTGCTGAAACACTCTGATATTCTCTTCAATCTCATTCTCTCCCAGACGTTCACCACCATCCGAATCACCCCTCTTCAAAACATGATCTTTTTAGCCGTACCCTCTCAAAGCCATACTCCTTCCAAATTTCAGTTTTTTCCTTTCCGAAGAGTTTTCTTACATCTTGTCCACTCCCATGCATCTTCTTGCCCTCCCCAGTGTTCCATTGCTTGTCCTCTCTATTCTGTCCTTCAACTCACTGCTGGCACCACCCTTCCACTGTTATTTGTTATGTTGTCACATGTCATTGGTTACTAGTCTTTCACAGATTGACAAGGTATATACAAAAACATACGCATTTATTTCCCTGGTGCGGTTAGAATAGCAGGAGGATATTTATTTGTGATATACAAAAGTGCATCGTTTATGTAAGTAAGCTGTTGTTTTCGTTCCCACTTGTTGTGTCTTAAACCGCATTCCTCATACCGTTTTAAACTCACTGAAATAGTTCAGTGAGGCTTAGAACGCACAGTGTCCGAGTCAGTCAATTGCTAAAACTCGAACCTTCTTCTCCGAAACTACACATGATTTCCGATGAAACTTGACCTCCACACTTTCATCACATGATGTACCAAGTTTGTTCATGGAATTAAAAAGACAAAGGTCTAGGCTACTTACAGGGTCAAGTGGCCAGGTCGACCCCCTAAACATGGTATTGCTTTCTTCTCTGAAACGTACCAAATTTGATGAAACTTGACCAAGCTCCATACACTAATGATGCAAAAACTAATCGTGCCGATTTTTTACCAAACGTTTGTGAACGAGGACAAGACAAATTACATCAAAGTGTTTATGATCCGGGATGTACTTTGATTCTCAGAAAGTATGCACCCAATTTAGATACAATGTGGTATGAAATCACTGCATGGTATCCCGCCATACTGTGGTCCCTGTTACAGGGAGCCAAAGGCATTCCTATTTTTATGTTTATCCCCACCTGTTCTTTTAATTTCTTCTCAAAGTGTCCAACAGCCATGGTGCCATTTAGGCAGGAAGCCACCAAACATGAGAGTACAATGACAATTTAAATTTGGTGAAAGTCGGGTGATTTTCCTCAAGGAATGAGTATGGATAATTGCAGGTTGAGGAGGAGGAGGTGGCTATGGTTCAAGATGCAGTTGGGAAGAGACGAGTAAGAGAGCATGGCACACAGTGGTGCAGATGCCAAGAGAACTTGTGCCACAAGCCTGTGCAAAAACTGGGGTTTCTCCACAGCACAAACACATTGCCTTTGGAGCTCCCCAACGCGCCCCAGCTGTCGCTGCGCCAATTTCCCCCTCAATGCCAGCTTTCATGCTGTGAGGACGTTCGCAAGCATTTGCTCCCTGAAATGATCTGCGTCCTGTGGAGGCCCAGTCGAATTCGTCTTGTTCCTCTTCTTGTCTACTACAGCGGTGTGAATAGGGCCCAATTCTTTACATAATTAGAGGTACTGATTGTTCATTGGACTTCATGGGAGTTTATGTTCTTGGGTTATTAAATAATGTTTAATCTTCTATAGTTTGTATTCCCGACTTTTTGTTTCAAATACACTTGAAACCCATTGCGCGTCGGGTAGTATTGTTGTCTGATATTAAATAGGAGTTAAACATATCCGTTAAAGCAACTTGATGGTTCAAAGATAAGCGCATTAGAAAGACCGTGCTAGCGTCGAAGATTTCACTCGGATGCTAATTAGTTTTAATAAACACAAGGCCACTGATAGTTCGTCGCTGATGACTGGGAGTTCATGGCAGTCCAGGAGCGCACCGTGCCCGATACTGGCTCAGAGCGCCGATCAGTTTGCGCCGACGCTCTGATGCGGTTTATTCGCGGGTTCAGACAGGCAATACTGGATTGACAAATACTTTTAGTCAATCCAGTATGTCACTGTGTGTACAATGTATTATACGGTAGACACTGTACTCGCTCCACTATAAGGGATGATTCTAGCAAGCTACAGTACTATTGCGGATTTTAATGCCAGCCAATACTGGGAAAATAATTAAATTTCCATTTTTATTAGACAGTCACCCCGGAGGCACATCTACAACACATTATTTTGGTCAAAGAGTCAGCAGAAATAGACGTGGGAGAGAGGGCAACTGGTCGGCCGGCAAGCCATTAATCAAAATTTTGTTAAAAAAAACTTACCTTGTGTTAGTTATTTACTATGGAAAGTTAAAAAAAGAAATAAAAAAAAGACTACCAATCCAAGATGGCCACAGCAATTTAAAAATGGACAAATTCATTGAGAGTTGGCATAAACGCAAGTTTGTAGTTGCTGTGGATTGTTATTATTGTGTACCGCGACAACGCTTACTAATGTTAAGCTGGTGGTGGGGGTTTATATATCCGTGAAGAACCGAAAGTTTAAACTCTTTCTGGAATATTGCTGATTGTGGGGACGACGCACGTAACGTTTGATGAACATGAAATTGCAGGCTTTGGTTTAAAACCACGTTTATTTTCCGAACAAGTAGATGACCAGGGGATGGTGATCATCGACGAAGAACATCTGCAGTAGGGAAGGAAGGAAAGGAAGGGATACCAAGCATTAGTATCATAGATTATAACTAGTAAGGTAAATAAATCAAAAGACACAAGGACTTCCTCCGGATTCAATCACAGACTGGAAAAAGAAACAAACGGAGATCACTCTCGGTGGAGGGTGAAGGGGCGGGGGAGAGGGCAATACCCGGATGATCTCTTCAGTTATGCTCCTCCAGTTTCTCGAGAAAACTTCTCTCACGTTCTTTTTCTCCTCAAAACTTCTTTCCATCTGTCAATGTCTCGTTCTCACTGTTCCTCAGAACCTTTCCTTCCTTTTCTTCTCAACTCCCATGACCTCCATCCCTCTCAGATCCCTGGCAACGCCCCGCCCGAAGGCATACAGCTCGCCCTGAGCAATCGTATCCGCCCCTCCTTCTCTCTTGCCAAGTCTCCCTGGTGCTTCATAAGTTTATACACGAATTTCTAACATAATCCACTAATTATACACACCACCTTGTATGGGCACATTCAAAAAGACATCATTAAGAGACATGTCCAACTTATAACTCAAGATTGCACTACTTAACAAGGATCACCTAACCTTCCTATCTCTCACAGGTGATGTCAACCCCCACAAACTAACATTGTGTTGATGACATATTCTAGACAGATCCACAACAAAGATATCCAAAGTAAGCAAGACAATGACACCTATTAATAAAAAATGGCCACGTGAAAATGTAAGAATGGCATGAAAAGGAAATGCCTGCATAATCATAGCATAGATTTTGAGAGGAAAAAGCAACCAGCTAATTCACATTGAATATTTATTTCAAAATGAACAAACCGAGAGAAATGCAAACAACGCGTTTTACTGTTTATTACCTCGGCCGAAGAATTATGCATTTATCCAGGCAGACCAGATTAACTATCATTGAGAGACTAACTGCTTTTTCAGTTACCTAGTCTGTAATGTAGAGTTGAATCGTGGTGATGATTGCTTCTTCAGCCGACTAAATTGGTATTTTGCGGCATCTTAAAAAAATGCGCCATTTTAATACCTGATTATATGTCAGTAAATTGCCATATCTCCAACAGGCTTACATAAAAAATACACTTCATAAGCATCAGTATAAATAATGCATCTTTTGTGTGTATTTGTTCATAAGTTAATACTTTTTATTTAAGAACAAATGTGAAAAAGGATGGCATTGTAACATTTTTTTCAATATATTCACCTAAAACACCCTAAATATGAAGTCTAATTCAGAGTATTTAGCATAATTGTATTGTTGTTAATATGAAAGTGATAGAGTCTAATCATAGATTTATAAATATAGTCAAGAATTGAAACATATACACACAGTCATTCGGCGCACGGTTGTCCTTTTTTGTTCAGTATATACTGAACATTGTATCTCAGTTCAGGGACATAAATCTCATTAACAACTATTTCATGGGTTTTTCTAAATTCTGACTTTAACTTTCAAATTAAATTACGTTTGATCAATTAATGTTTTCATATATTTTCATTTTATACTTTCTAACAGTTTTATAGTCATTTTATTTCATGTTAACAGTTAACCCATGATAGCGTTCATATTAATTCATAGATAAATTATTAAAGAACAAATAAAATTCTAGACTGGTCCCTAATCACTGTAACTTTGAATAGTCCTCAGTAAGCTGGCTAAAAATAGAAGATGACACATGTATCACTACAGAATTTAGGTCCAGAAGTGATTCGCCAAAGGGGTGTGTAAGATTTCAGTGAGCTAACAACGGAAAGTAAGTATTACACATACGTTAGTACACCATGGTTGGGAGCCCAAACCACCATGTTTAGTAATAAAACCGTGTACTAATTGTGCAGAATACTTGTATATAAACCAAGTGATTTGTGCATGTCAAAGAGTGTGTAAATTATATATTACGCAGCATATAAACAAAATATATTATTATCATTGTACAATTACTGCGCTTCATCAATATATGTCATATGTGTCCTGTTTTAAATAATTTGGATGCTCAAGCTAAACCCTGTAAGGCCCTCTAAAATGAAATAGCATGTTGATAAACATATCATGCAGCTCTGGAAACGATTATTGTAATATTTCAACCAGTTGCCGCATTAACATAGAGTCATGCAAAGATTGAAGTTTGAGCCGAAACGTTTGAAAGACAGAGACGGGTACATGCCATTATGTGGAAAATTCACTTATGTTTATCACCCCGGAGAGAAGAATCATGGAAACCGTGCCATAGCGCTGAGATTAACATTTTCCAGAATACATCTGCGCAAAAGTGAAACCACTTTCTAATTTATACACAGGGATTGCAGATCCAATTTCGGCCATACAAAGAGAACTTTAATTGTGAATAAACAAGAGACATAAATAACAAGACTTAAGGCTAACATAACATAGGCAAGCAGAGTAACACACAAGAGTAGTAACGACTCGATATCATCTTTGCAAAGCAAGAGCAATACATAAAGAACAATACAACATGAAGCGCAGTTGAGCTAAAAGCCATCACACCTGACGTTGCCATATCCGTTTTGACAAATTGTCTAAAAGCTGGTACAGTCGATACTAGGGAAGTTTTGAAACATTGAGAGACCTGAAAACGACCGCCATACGTCGTTGCCAGCCCGCTGCTTAACTTGACTCTTTGATGCTCAAGCTTTCATCTTGAAATTTTTACGCTATTCCCGTAATGACCCACTGTTCACATAACGCTCGCAAAATTGTAGGCAGTCAGCGATCCGTTGACACCGTTCTTAAGTTATCATTGAAGCGAAACGTCGGTAATGTTATCAGCTCGTTACCCGAAAGTTATTAGCTATGAGTTACGTGGTACTAACGTCGTCGATGGTTGACACATCGCACACTTTACTTAGGTGCTCACGTCGAAAACACGTCAAGGGAAGTAGCGTCAAGTGTTCCAGACCTCGTTTCATTTTTTTCTTTTTTTCTCCTTCCTCGTATGGTGAGTGAACTCGATTCTAGTGCGTGTATAAAAATAAAGAACTGCGTCAACGATTTAAATCATAACGCCTGTAACCTGAATCAACGTCATGATACCTGAAGAAAAAAAAACCGGGAGCTGGAAAACTGAGAGACTCAACCTTTAGTGTTTCGATTATAGCACCCTCAAAAGGTGCGATGGTGCAACGTCGCATACGTGCGAATTATCATCGAATGCGAGCCGTGTGTGAAACGGCAATACGTCGTATAAAATCTTCAACATCCTTAAAATACGAGACTACTCACTTAAAGGACGTAGAATCGTATGGTCTTCACGCATCCAAATTCCACCCATCACGTAGCGACTGCGCCATTAGACGCATTTTGCAAGGTGCTACTGGCAATGCAAGGTGTGACGCGATTTATCCATTCTCGCGTTTATATAATGTGTGCAGCACTTTTCATAACCCTGCACGTCATCGCGCGATCGCGTGCACGAGCTATCAGAGTTGAATGCAAGGTTGGACCGAAACAGTTCACATCGTGAAAGTACCTATCCAAACGAACGTCTGTGTCATTAAATACGTATGCATAACCAATCGTTAGAAAGCGTCGAACTTTAAAAAAAACATCAAAAAACGTAACAGCGTTACATACATTAAACTGCAGCTGGCTAAACAAAGTACGGCCCTAAGGGACAAACATGTGTATGCAATGAACTTCAGATGACAGAATGGTATCTAAGGCTCGAGGTATATTGTTGCTGCTGAACCCATAATAACAGTACAGAATATGAGGGGACAAACGAAAATCCTGAATGCAGTGGCAGAAAGCCTTTCAAACAGGAGACGGCTGCATTAACAAGGTGTGTGAAATGATCGTAGATGTCCAACCTCGATTGTGACTCTGATTACTGCCAAAGTTGTATCTATGGAAATAATTCGGTTTGAAGTAACATGAGGCACAACAATCACATGCAGCAATCTCTATGCAGAGTGGAGATCTTGCAATTCTTCAACAGTGCCGAAGTATAAGAAGACAAACTGAGAGACTCCATTGAGTAACTAGAATCAGTTAAAGAAGGGAAAAATAACATGTGAAGCAGCAGATCTAATATGATAATCATAGCCCCACTACGTGAAAAGAAGGGAATCAAGAAAGCCTTGGCCCCTACCTCGGGAATCATTCACATACATATCCTCCCGACTGTCTTTGCAATTCCTGACTTCTACTTAATGGTAAGAATAGCACCTCCCATAATGAAGCTTTCATGGCATGCCAAAAATGTGCAGCGTTATCAAGCGGCAAAGATCACTCAAAGCATATTTGTTCCATTGTTATAGCCTCTAGAATGTGAACGATAATATTCATGTACGCGGGACCATCTTATCCACTAGACGAATTGAAATGCACTATGTCTAATAAGCTAAAGAGGCAAAATAATCATTCCTCCTTCAATCTACATATCTTCATCCAAGACGATGGAAACAAATAGAATAGACGGAAATATGAGTGGAGTGAACTTCTATCGTGTGAAGGATATCATCCACCAACATCAATCAATCAGCCACAAAAGTCAGTATGACATAAACAAAAAAAAGACAAAAGGAAATGCAATCTATCAAGATGAATTAGAACAGCTTCCTCATTATATCTCGGAAACGAGAAGGACCATCACACCATGACTGAACTCTGAAACAAGCGCATGAAGCTACAAAAGAATCCCTTGGATTCAATTAGAGGAACAGAGACTGACAATCAAAGTAGACTGAGTTAATATACAAACAGAAGAGAAGTGTAATATCACAACACTGTGGGTTACTACAACTATAATCCCAGCTACATAAAGGAACATTCAAGAATAAGTAATACCATACAAAATCGCTCACTCCAAAAATAGCAGAGTAATGTAGCTGAAAGCAAGCAACAGATGGCTTGGAAATATCAGGACTAGAAGCATTGTCAATGCCGTAAATTCAGGATTCAACTTATATGTGTCCATAATGGCACCTTGGAGATCTGCTCTGAGCGTGGAACAGACAGCTGCAGATCATAATATCCTTAAGAAGCAGTACCCGGCAATGTTCACAACCTAGAAGCATGAGAGTAATATGAAGCTTGACGCTTGAAGAAATTCATTTGAAATTGGGAAAAGTGAAACTCATACCGATCCCATAGTCACAAAGCTATTTACGAACAGGAGCATATTCGCGTAAGGATGAATCATGCCAACGAATTCACAGTGCTTATTAAGGTTTGAAAATGACTAAGGCCCATGACTTTTGATACATACCGTGGAAGTTAAATCTTGCTTGGGCTCTGGCGACATAGAGGATGCAACTACATTGTCCAAAAAATTCATGGTGTTGCAAGACAAACCAATTAGCAAGTATTTCCAGTCTTACAGCCAGATGCCACTCAGAAAAAGCAGAATGACTCACTGGGGGGTATTTTCATCGCTAAGCAGCTTCAATCCATTGGTCAAATATCAGTGGATAACAGAAGAGCTGTCATAAGACACCCAACGCAGAGAACCAGTGCAGCCGAACCAGAGCAGTATATACGCAAATCGTCTAATGCATGAGAACTGCTTGAACATGTATTCAGATTTGGGGACTTCGTCATAGATTACAGCATCACTAACAAGCGAATGAGCTGATTTCGATCAATTTGATCTTGAGAACAGTTCAATACTTCATCAGGACCCTCAGATCATAACTGTCCACTGAGCAGTGCCAGCCTGAAATACAATAAATTTCAAGTCGAAAGGATAAAACAACAAATTTAGGGCAAGAATGAAAGGTAGGATTCTAGAACACTACAATAGGCTGAAACGTTCAGTGAATAAGAAGCTAGTGAAAGGATCACTAAATAATAATTTGAGACGATAGAGAATGTTGGCAACATGACCTATTGCCAAAAGAAATAAATTGTGCAATTTTGTGTCACTTTGTCGCTGCATTGCAAATGTGAGAACATGAAGAAACCAAAGCTCATCCAAAGCATTGGAGACAAAAAGTACAGCCATGAAGAATCCCCAAACTTACACTGATGAGAATCGCTATTCAAAATGCATGAAAAACACACTCTGACTGCTGACGTAAGCAAAACCATACCATCCTGAATAGTAAATTGATGTATCAATTTGATGGTAAGAACACCAAAATCGCTGAAAGTGTCAACCGCGTTCAAGGAAGGATACCTTAGCAGATACCGACCAGGACATAAAAAAAACTGGAGAAGGTATTGACTGTGCGAAGTAAAAACACCTTATACAGTTCTAGGGACAGTGGAAAGATCAAGCGAAAACAACTTAACAACAAAAAATGTTGTCACATGTGAAAAATGTAAAGTCACCAAGAGAGCATAGACTAGAAGCCTAATCAACCAAAGGAGGCGACACTCCTATAATGCAAATCTTCAGTGAGTTTATCTGCATTACCAAAAGCAGATAAACAGATGATCATTGCTTGTCTGCAGCAAATCAACATAATATAAGGCGTGGAAACAAACCTCTCTAGCTGTCAAACTCACGATAGCCACTGCCTGGAGGTTAAGTGTGCATGCACTGTGGGAACTTACTGAGTGACACAGTGGTCACTGGCAAGGAACAGCAAGAAGAATGAACTCATCTAAATGAGAAGTCAGGATGCATTTACTCATCGAGACCAAGGGATTTGCTTCAGAATGTTAATACCATTCCAGAGTATGAAACTGTACAGCAGCAATCAAAGTCAATAAGAAACTGTATGACATCTGATCACAGAGGAGGAAATGATCTCCAGCTGCCCATGTGAAAATATCCTCGCACCAACTCGGGCAAACTAAGGCGAATAAGAGACTAGACAATTCCTCATCCAACTACAGAGGTCAGTGGGTCAAATGTCAGATGGCAAAATCTTCATACACAACTGGAGACCACTCAACACCTAAATGGTATGCCTTCAGCGATGCACTCGGCCAATCCGCCTCAGAAGCACAGCATTAATTGATCAATGTAAGCACAGTAAGTTATGAATTCAACATGGTGAGAAGCCAGTGATGACACTACCGGATCCAATAGTGTACGTGGAAGACGAGATAATATCAATCTCATATACATCTTTCTATTCGGCAAATAGGCGTACATCCAAATAACATTTCATTGCAAAAAACTGATAAATCAATAGAATCTACTTCATGAAAAGATCACAGTCCATATCTTTTACAGATAAATATGTGGTAATCAGTCAATATACAGGATACGAATGCTTTTCATTATAGAGCGTTTAGCAGGGAATTAAAGGATCTCATCCCGTGAACAAATCTCCAAAAAGTGTAAGCAAGTTTAGCATACAAGCTTTGAGCCTACAGAAATAACATTATGGACAAACTAATGAACACGGCAATGGCTTAATTATCAATCTTAGTATATAAAGGAAATCAATGAAAAGGCCAATCACTTGGGGGATTAATTAAAACAAAACAAGCTACCACTTTTGCAGTATCAGCTGTTTTATATTTTGATTATGTTTCACCACATATTGTACATCTTAATAACATGATATAGACTGTATCATCGTTCATAGAAAGTAAGAATAATTCTAATTGATTTTTTATCAGTTATTTTCTTGCATGA
>CM068952.1:34445925-34460755 GCA_035128595.1 Eptatretus atami | reverse complement strand
GGACACATCTCCTGGTCTTCTTCGAACGACAGAATGCATGCTGACGGCCAATAGTTTTGGGGTTTGGGGAAAGAGATCAATCAAAGCCTTTTTGCAGGCGCCATTCGTGGTCCGACTGGAATTCAAAGGGCTGGGGAACAATTACAGATTGAAAGTTGACTTGGAGTTCAAGAGCATCTGGAAGAGACGCTTCACACACATTCATTTAACTAGATTTAGGCTTCAGCAGCACTTTCAGACCCAATTATAATATATTTATACACTAGAAATACCACCCTCGCTTCGCTAACAGGAGTCTAAAGGGGGAGGAGAGAAAAGAGGGGGGAGAGGGAGGAGGGGTAGGGAGAGAGGAGGTGGGGTAGCGAAGAATGGGTGGGGGATCGGAGGAGGGGTGGGGGACATTGGAAGACATGTGAGGTGAGGGGAAGAGCACGTCAACATGTGCGGGAGGAAGCGTTAATTACCAGCAGACGCTCCAAGACAAATACCGCTGAATGCTTTGAAACACAGCTGGCAGGAGACAGACAACCGGTTGGACACATGCCTTCAGCCAAAATCTTGTCTCGAACGTCAGAGACAAACACGCCAGAGGCGTCTGCGCAGCTGGCCAGAGACAAACACTGCCCCGGATACGTCGAGACAAAACACTCATCCAGACATAACGACCATCTGGGATTTCGAGCAGAGACAAGAGGGGGCAGGGGAGAGTGAGGGAGGTGGTTGCAGGAGGGTGCGCACTGTATTTGGGAGGGGGTATACGCAAGGACGGGACAGGGAGGAGAGAGAGAGAGAGAGCGAGAGAGGAGAGAGAGAGAGAGAGAGAGAGGAGAGAGAGAGAGAGAGAGAGAGAGAGAGAGAGAAGAAATGCTTTATGAACGACCACATACACACACACACAACACGTTTTGGTTTAAAAAAAAAAAATATATTTATTTCATAGTATGCAGCTTAATTATCATTAGCTCTTAAATGTGTTTTTTTGCAAGAAGTGAAAAGGCAGTGCGTGTGGCATCCCCGCAACCATATCTCGGAATGTATGGACTGATTTTATCCTATTTGGCACAAAGACAAACATGATGGTTTACATATCCATGAATCTTTTTTTTTTTTCGAGATAGATCCCAAAATGGCCGACTAGTCCCCATTTTTAGTTTAAAGAACCGCATGTTGACTCTTCCTCAACGCATTTCTCGACGTGCATTTACCGATGTTGTTCAAACATGGCACAAGCAAAGAATGAGGCTTGCATAAGCAGCTCATTTATCTCAAGATCATCCAAGACTGGCTGACTGGCGCCATTTTCGTTGTAAAAAACCTGATGTTCCGAACAATGTCCTCAACGCATTTTCTCGGCCAAGCATTACTCGATGTTGCTCAAACTTGGCATCACAGATAATTATGAATGGTGGCTTACATATATATGCAACATCCTTTGTTTTGAGACGACATCCAATATCTCCGACTCGGTGACCATTTTGTGTTTCTTAAATGTGTCGAACCATTTTCAGGCGCATGCATGCCCGATTTTGTTCAAAACCACAGTACATGACGGCACAGCACCAATACATGATGGCATACATGTGCCACTCACTTTAAATTTGGCGATATCATCAAAGAAGCGAGCCTGACTGGTGGACTAATGGCCATTTTAGTTATACTAAACTCCATACAGCAAAATCTATAAACAATGGGGGCTATGACATTTTAGTTATGTCTTTTACTTAGCTTTGTTGTTTGTTTGTTATCAATAGCTGACAAGATCAAATATATCAAACCGATCTTCATGAAACTTAACGAAATGGTGGAGTTTGGTCATAAAGCAAAAATTCCGATTTATTTCATGTAAAAGTAACTAGTCTCAGCAAAAGGTCGACAACTTTGGTCATTTTGAAATCATACATTTTCATTCCAGATTGAGTTGAAATTTAAAAGAGGAGTTTGACATCAACTCGCTGAATTCAACCAGCAATTATTTTTGGAGGTCACATCGGCAAAAAGGTCAACTAGGCAGTAATTCTTAAATTGTCAATTTCATCCGATTGACTTGAAATTTGAAGAGGTTTGCATATTTGTTCATTGCATTCAACCACATTAATTTTTATTCATTTGTTTCATGAATTTCCAAGTATCGTGCTCTACCTGATTTTTGTTGTTCTTTGCGAAATCGAGATTTTTCAAATATCTTGGGTCTGCGCGTGTGTTATTAACTTGGCATATTTTTATTTCGACCAGTTGTGTTTAATCGGCTTCATTTGTTTGTCTGTCGCTCACCTTTAAATCGCCTAACAGTCACAATTTTAAACCGATCTTCATGAAACTTCACCAAATGGTGGGGGTTGGTGTCCCAGAATCTCATGCATTTTTGCGATCAAAAAGTCAACCATAGGCCAAAAGGTGACAACTTTGTCGGATTTCTAATTCAACATTTTCATCTCGATTGACTTGAAATTTGAACGGTAATTTCATTTCAGGTCACTGAATTCAACTGCAGATTATTTTGAGGTCAACATTGAACAAACGCTCAACAACAGGTCAATAGGTCACAACATAGCTGAAATTTCTAAAATCCTCAATTTCATCCCATTAACTTGAAATTTGAGGGGATGTGTATATAGGTCATGAATTCAAGCATACAAGTATTTTTGGAGATAAAGATAGGCAAAGGTCAACATAGGCCAAAAAGTCGACATAAGCCAAATTTCTAAGAACTGTCAATTTTTATCCTGATTGCACTAGTAAAATTTTGAAGATTTGCATATTGTCATTGAATTCAACACGAATTATTTTTTAAGGTCAAATTTGTTTTATGGATTTTGCCAATGTATCATTCTTTTGGCACTCTTTCTTGTTTGTTTGTTTGTTTATATGTAATTCGTCTCAAGGACACAATTTTAACCATTCTTCACGAAATTCACAACACCTGGTATACGTTTGTCATAGCAAGAGCTATTCTTTTTGAGGTCAAAAGATTAAAAGGCCAACATTTGCCAGACGGTCAAACAACTTTGTCAAGTTTCTAGAATCCTCATTTTACCCGATTGGACTGAAATTTGAAGAGGAGTTGCTTATTTGTCTTGAATTCAACCACCAATTATTTTTGAGGTCAACATAGGCACAAAGGAGGCTCTGCCAGCCCTGTACAGGAGTAATGTTTGCTCTCCATTAGCAGTATGGTGCTTCTGACCCAAGCAAGCTATCGTTTGCAGGCCTGTGGGCTGCTAGTTTGCATATTTCTGGGGCAGAAACTGTATTGCTGATGCAGTGCCCTCGTTCAGTACAACAGGTACTCACTTTCACAACTTTTTCAGAAGGATGAAGACTGAGCCAACTCTACCTGGTTGGTTAATTCAATAGCTGGAGGGCTCAAACTCAGAGCCTAAGATCTAAGCCAGCCATCTTTAACCATTTAGGCTAACACAGGCTCTTCTGACCATGATTCACCCCTGTTACTATAATCAGCCGAATGGACTACATTAAATACATGAAGAACTTTGCAGTGCCTTTGGAAACATGGATCTCAAAACTGCCAAAGCAAAATGTACCAGGTTCGTCTGGCTTGCAGATTACTTGGCGATAAGCAAGCCAAATTTAAGTGCTTTAAACACTCACACCTTTTTCGTTCTGGCCCAGTGGGTGTTGGGGCCACATGCCTCCATTATAATAAAACCAAAGGATTATTTACTGATGAACCTGCGATAAGGACAAAACAGTTATTTGGATCCAGGGAGACTCGCCCTTGTCGGCGTTATGATGAGTCTCAAGATGGAATCGCAGGTGAAAGGTTGTATTAGAGGTGATGCTAGCAACAGGCATGAGGGATTGTCTTTTGTAAGATTTCCCTAACTTTTTGCCTCTTTGGTGTGACACGCACAGTGTGGTTTGACTCCTGAGACTATGCTTCTCACAAACTCCAAAGACTGGCATCTGGAGTGTCATGGGCGATTCCTTGAAATTGGGGTTGCGAGTTCTTCATGACCCTGCTCATACGAACTCTTCATGGAGTGCTTGGTTCTACTCTGAATGTGATATTCTGGACAGTGCCTCGTTTGCACAATCCTGGGGTGACAAGGTTTGCAGAGTATCACTTGTTGTGGAGGAGGTACATGGGTCTTGAATGTGTGCTTAATTCTCCTCAAATGTGTGAACTTGTTTTTACCAGAAGCTGTGAACTGACTGAGCTATGGGTGTGCTAGTTTACAGCTTCGACTCCAACAGAGAGCATTAATGTTGCCAGAACACTTGAACTTGATGACCTCAAGTGTGACACTTCCTCCTCCTCTCATCTCTGCATGTTCATCTTATGTGTTGCTTGCCATGCATGGGGATTCTTCGAATTCATACAATATTGTATTTCTTGATTAAATAATAAACATTTAGTTCTGGAAATGTGGCCATGCTGTGCAAAGCGTGATGGTGTGCTATATCACCAAGATTTTTTTTTTTATACATATGTATATCAGTACATATTCGAGGGCTCATGGAAGAGTATACAGTGAATGGATTCAGGATGCTACAGACGCAAACAGGACAAAAACATGCATGCATTGGGGTGGACAAAATGATAACAGAAGAAACTCTCAAGGAGGGAAAACCTGAAAAATTTGGAAGCGAGAGGGATTTGAGTGGGGTTTATTTGAGGGTAGAAAAGAAAAGGTTTTGGGATTGGGGTGATCTTGAGATTGGTGGTGAACCAGCTGTCTTGAGACCTGGAGGGAGCAGTGAATTGAAGAGGATGTGAAGTTGAATCCACAGGCGGTTAAAAAGAGGAACAAGTGAGTGGAGGTGAGCAGTGATCCTGGATTACGAAGTTTCACCACAAGGGGGTTGATGGTGGACCGTGTGAGCCCTGTAAAACGTGAGGGGGGAAAAAGCATGGAAAACGCAGAGGGTTAAAATTAACGAAGTGAGGTAGGAGAAGACAGAGAGCCCACTGACCTGCTGCGTGGCAAAGTGATAGACGCTCGCTGCAGCTTCACACGGGAGATGTCCAATGATCTTCGAAGGCCTTGGTTTCAATGGGCGTCATGAACATTCATTGAAAATTTGAAGGACTACTTTTCTCAACAATTCCTCTTGAAAGAGTCCTTTCATTCACGCTTTTGGACTCCACTATTACCATGATCGTTCCTGGGAAACCAATTTCAGCGGCTTCCAAGCCAGTTGCCGACTGGACATCCTCCATCGTGCAAAGTCTTGGCAAACTGAGTCCTAAGCACATACAAGTTTTCATCTGACTCACCTTCACCCCTTGGGCTGGTATCCTGCCTGACACCTCTTTGGTCACCTGTGGAAAACAAGGCATTTAGGATCATTGTATCTCCCGCCGATGAAAGCCGGTCTTGGGTCTCTCACTCTCTCACCGGAGGCAGGTCGATGGTCTTTTCTGTCTGCTATCCCGTCTCCTCTCCGGCCTTGCCCCCTCCCCCAATTCTGCTGTCTGTGATCTGTCCCACCATATTTCACAGTGGCGCTCAAGCTTCCCAGCAACCCCTTCTGGTGAAACTGCAAAATCAAGATTAATGCTCACCTTCACTCTTTTCACTGTCATCTCTTTTTTCCACCTCTGGAACAAACTCTCACCACTCTCTTCATACTCTTCCCTCAGGTATTCAACAGCTGTTCAACACCCATCTCATATCTTCCCACATCCAAATCCCATGATCTTTTCCACCCCCTTACATCCCCATCCTCCTCCAAATTCCTGCTTTCCTTCCTGAAAGTCCTTTGGGTGGACAACTTACTTACCCCATGTATGCACCCATCCCTATCCCTTCCCAGAACTCCCAATGGTCTCTGTTCCTAGTGTTTTGTGCTTTCCCTCCAACTCCCTCTTGTCTCCTGCTCCCTTTGTTTATATTGCTCTGTGTGTTACGCTCTTATACGAGCTCGGCAACAACAAACAAATGTGAGGCTGGAGAGCCAGTGTAGAAGGGGAGAGCAAGTACCCCCATCAAGACTTAGTGAGGCTTGTAATGGATAGAGTTCAGGTGTGTCCAGGAGGACTCTCATAGACGGATTATTCCCCCGCCAGTGGCTGGCGTTTGGAGGTCAACTTTGAAATGGTGGTTTGCATGCCAAGAAAGATCTATGGCTGAAATTGAGACACCAGGAGTTTGAATGACAATTTTCTCGAGGATTTTTAAGAAAGTGCATATTAGGGTTTTCCAGACCGTACCCTTGTCGGGAGATATAGCTGAGAGTGTGAATGTGGTAGGATTGATAAAACATACCATATTCTGTGTGTTTGAAGCCAGCTTGTGATTTTGGCAAGTCTTAAAGAGAGGGAAGAGGATGCCAGCCTGCTGTCTGAAGGCATGAGATACATTCAGCGGCAGGGGTGGGTTCATGATCAGCAATCGATAAAGTTTGATTTTGAGAGAGATCAGAGATATTCGATGAAGTTCAGTAAAAAAAGGACTGGGCAACAGACCGCCAGCCTTCGATCAAGGAGAGGAGATGAAAGTATTCATCGAGTGCACAACGTTGGGCTGCGAGAGTAGAGGCAAAGTCAGTAAGTCATTGTGGAGTTGGCCTTCGAATGCCGTAGACAGACAGATTGGGAGCAAGGCAGGAATCCAGATTGTATCAAACATGACCATATGTCCATTGACGATTGGTCTGATCTCCTATCTGACATTGAGGGCTTCCTCCTCTTTTGGGAGAGTAAGGCAGTGTGCAAGGTAGAGTGACTCGGTCTGGAGCCGAAATTTGATGATCTGAGATAAGGTTTTGGGAGAAAAGGAAGAATTATATCACTGTGATATGATTTCCATGATTTTGCTGATGATTGGAAGTAAAGCTGATAGGTCTGGAGTTGGGTTAGATGAGTGTTTTTGCTCCTTCTAGCTTATCTGGATTCATAATTCCAGATAAGGTTTTCCATGCGTACCGTCCGTCCATTCTATCGTCATCTGTTGTCTATTTCGACTTCTTCGTCCAAATACTGCTGGGCCGATCCGGCTGAAATTAGGTAGCAACGTTTCTCTCTGACTGGTAACAGGGATTTGCAAAGTTTCGTTCTCCATCATTGACGTTATAGTCAGTAAAATGGCCGACTTAGTAATTTCTTCAAAAATCTTCTTTCTCAGACCCACCAGTCAGAATGCTACGAAACTTCGGATTTTAATATTAGCTCAGGGTAGGGATGTTAATTGCGAGAGGTTATGCTAATCACATGGACCGGAAGTGTGTCAAAATGGCCGCCGAGTCAACTTTTGGGAAAATCCCGAAATTCCTTCAAAAATCTTTTTCTCCAATCACGCAGATCATATATGATACCAAATTTGTGGATTACAACATTAGTATAGGGTCTGATATTAAATTGCAGAGGCCATTCTGATCACTGACCGGAAGTGTGTCAAAATAGCGGTCGTGAATTCCTTCCATCTTTATTTTCTGGACCCACAGTCAGAATGCTAACAATTTGGGCTTAAACATTAGGCTGGGGCCCAGATAAGCTACAGGTCCAGTGGTCCGTTTTATGTAATGCAGTGATGTTGAACAGATTTCCAAGTAGATGGACAGATGAAACCTATGGTTTCAATGTCCATGGCAGGTGAAAAAAGGGCAGACGAGGGGAGTGCAAGAGCAACAGAGCAGGCTTTTGGACATGTGTGAGCTGATTCTGTCCGGTCCAGTAGTGGAGTCAGAGTTGAGAGTTGAAATAAATTCTCTAATCGCTTCTCAGGTGCAAAAGAGTCCATGAAGCAGGTTGGGTATCGATAAGGAGAAATGGTTTACTGGAGTTGGGGGGTTGGGGGGACATTTCACATTTCGAACGCTTCATTGGATTTACCCCCGCCGCTGGCGGGGGGGATATTGTTATCTTACCCGGGTCGTCCGTGCCGCTGTCGGCTGTCGTCCGTTCCGTCCGTTCCGGCGCGTCACATTTTATAGCTGTGAGTGCGATAACTCATAAACTGTTCGCCATATGGATTTGAAATTCGGGTCCACAATGTACCACCTGAAAAGGAAGAAGCCTATTGGATTTGGCGTGGCCGGCTCCAAGATGGCCGACTGGGGCGGCGTCAACATTATAGTGTGAGTGCGTAATCATAACGTTTGCCATATGATTTGAAATTTTGGGTTCACACATGTACCACCTGAAAAGGAAGAACCTATTGATTTTGGGCGTGGCGGCTCCAAGATGGCCGACTGGGCGGCGTCAACCTTATAGCTTGTGAAGTGCGATAACTTTCATAAGCTTGTTCGCCATATCGTATTGAAATTTGGGTCACAATGTTACGACCTTTGAAAAGAAGACCCTATTGGATTTTGGGCGTCGGCCGGCTCCAAGAGGACGACTGGGGCGGCGTCAACATTAAGCTGTGAGTGCGATAATCATAAACTTGTTCGCCATACGATTTGAAATTTGGGTCACACATGTACCACTGAAAAGGAAGAACCCTATTATGATTTTGGGCGTGGCCGGATCCAAGATGGCCGACTGGGGCTGGCGTCAACATTTATAGCCTGTGAGTGTGATAACTCATAAACTGTTCGCTCTAATCGATTTGAAATTTTGGTCACACATGACCACCTGAAAAGGAAGAACCCTATTGATTTTGGGGGTGGCCGGAATCCAGATCGGCCGACGGGGCGGTCGTCCCGGCTGGCCTGGCTGGGCGTCAACATTTATGGCGTCAACATTATAGCTGTGAGTGCGATAATCATAACTGTTCGCCATATCGATTTTGAAATTTGGGTCACGATCCTGTACCCCCTGAAACGGAAGACCCTATTGATTTTGGGCGTGGCGGCTCCAAGTGGCCGACTGGGGGGCTCAACGATTATAGCTGTGAGTGTGATAAACTCATAACTGTTTCGGCCATATCGATTTGAAATTTGGGTACACAATGTACACTGAAAAGGAAGACTATTTGATTTTGGGGGGTGGCCCGGGTCAAGACGGCCGACTGGGGCGGTCGTCGGCTGGCTGGCTGGGCGTCAACATTTATGTGCGTCAACTTATAGCTGTGAGTGCGATAACTCATAAACTGGTTCGCCATAGTGATTGAAATTTGGATCACACATGTACCACCTGAAAGGAAGAACCCTATTGATTTGGGGTGCACGATCCAAGATGGCCGAGGGGTGGCATCTTGGAAAAAAATGTTTTTTGAAGTAACCATTTGTACAATGTACGAAAGGAACTATGTTTTGGTGGGATCCAGTGATGGTGATCTGAAAATTTTGAAGTACTTATGATTTAATTTTTTTATGGCGGGGGATTCCATCTCTGATGGTATATTATAAGATTTGTCACCTTTTACTTTTGTGAAGCACTTTTGAAGAAAAATTCAGCTCCATTTGACCTTTTTGGGCCTCACCATCAGCTATGCCCATCTTTGGGAGACCAATCCCAATCTGGATGCTAAAGTCAGGGGAACTTGGAATTTTGCCATCAGGAAAGGTTTCCCCTTGGTTCTGCAGAAACAGATCTCAGCCTATAAAACCATTGTTCGTAGGACACAATGGAGTATTGTTTTCCGTTGTTTTGTTGCTGCATGTTGCACCCTGCCATCTTGTCCTGGGGCTGTGGAGGCCAAGGTTTAGTAAAATCATCTGCATCAATATCAAGATGTGTAAGTGAAGGTGTTTAATATTCTCAACAGCAGACTAAATTTGTGGTATCTTTTCATCTTCATAGGTTACTCTCTGGTTTTTTACTTACTCCCTGTCTCAATTTCAGCCAAGTGACCCAAATCATCTCTTCAACCCACACCTTTTCCACTTCTAAAGTCTGGTTCTTTCAGAATTTTGTCCAGGATGCTGGCATAACTCACCAACTCTTGTCGAAACCACACGTGGGATCTCATTACACTTCACCAACTATGCTTCAAACAGGACGCACAGCTCACACTTGCTCTGACCATCCTCGTCTAGTTTGAATGTTTGGCCCAGGTGCAAACTCTCATCCTGGTAATCTCGCAGGAAGGCGAGGCATCAATGAGTGTGCGTCCCTCGCTTGGACGTTAAACTTGGCTCCGGTCAGGGCCGGATTTTGGATTGGGCAAGCTGGGCAGTTGCCCAGGGGCCTCCCAACAACAGGGGGCCTCCACATATTTCATGAAAAAAAACTTGTAAGGAAAACTGTATTTGTGAGTGCCTGGATGGTAGTTGGTGGTTTAGTGGAAGATATAAAGATTTCATCTTTATTCATTCTCTATTTTAATATGAAGTCGTTGACTTCTACGGGAGTATGGGACTTTGTCACGTCTCTTTAACTATTATTACTATTCTAAGGTAGGGTGGGCCTCCACTACTGAAGGCTGCCCAGGGCACCACATGTCTAATCCGGCCCTGCTTCCGGTCCACCCAGTATTAGTTGGTGCGTTAAAGATCCACTATGTCCTTCACGCAGATTAGGCGAGCTATCACTGGCACCCTAGCCAAATTAAAAAATCCTGCACGAAACAGGGGGCATTGATCAGCAGCACAGCATGCACCATCATCCAATTATGCTACTCGCAGCAATGTGCTATGAAAGAAAGAGAAGAAGAAGAAGAATAAGAAAACGAAGGTCCATCCGAGGGACAGGGCTTTTTGTGATGTCAGGCCTGGCCTGCTGGTGGCATTGAAGCACCAAATCTAATAGTTTATAGCTAGACTGGGAATCAAATCCCGACGAGACAGCTCAGTTAAGGTTGGTTACATCTACACTATCCTGTCATAAGCGATGTTTAATTGGATCATTATTTTTGTGTGGTTCAAGTAGCCAGAAATACTGGTTCATTTTAATTGTAAAACTGGGTGCTCCAAGTGTTTCGTTTGAATTAGCAGACTGTACACACAAGAACTATAATTAGGGTCCATTTCTTTTAAACAGAATAAGGGGGAAACATACTCAGCTGCTCAAGTGTATTTGTACGCTGTGAGCTTAAAGTACAAAAGGGTCTTGGTGGGTCAGATGTCCTGGCTCATGACAGGAGCATACTTTTTAAAAAAAAAGTCCAAATGAACAAACCTTGACTTGTTTTACTTGAAGGTAATTCATATAAAGTGATGGGGAAATTGTAGTTTTGAAAAGAGTGAATAGTAAACATTTATTTGTTGATCTATGAATTTTTCTATTTATAGTAGAGTTCCACAATAGGGTCCCGTGACCGTTTTTCCGGACCAAGGTTTGAAGGTTGATTTAGTCAATTTGAGGGTGCTGATTAAATGAGCTGGGGTGAACTCGTGAAAATGTGGACTAACTCGGCCAGATGCGAAAATTCAAAATGGCGCCATGCTACTTCCAGTATATCAAAATTGCATATCTTGGTTCTACATGTCCGATTTTTATGATTTTTGGGTCAAAATATATGTTTTGAAGGTCAGGATGTCTATATACTATTCCAGATTGTTATATTTAAGGGTTAAGTCACAAAATATGAAATATACTTTCGGGGGCCAAATCCAAGATTGTCGTCGAGTACATCTGGAAAATAGTAAAAAATCAATTTTCTTCTCATAATATTATTGCAGTGAATCTTTTCATGCAAGTAAATGTTATGTTTTATATGTGGGAGTCGCACAACAAATTGAGACAAGAAGAGAAGGAGCAATCATTGTCTTTATTTTCAAACATGATGTGTACATAATATCAATTTCTCAACTTTACACTGTTCAGGTAGGTTATACCATTCTTTTGTATGTCCTTCCTGTACTTTATCTAGAACAGTAATTGATGAGAGAATATCAACATTCCTTCTTTTGTCTGTAGAGCAACAGTGTTTCACTGGAAAATGAAATAAAACGTGAATTATCTGAATTCCCGGCAATTGACGCTTTCCGGTAAGTATTCTTGTAATTTGCATTGACCAAAGTTTGAATGTACTGTCCAAACTGTTTATCTAAGACAGTCATAATAAAATAATATTAACATCTCTTATATTTTGACTGCAGGCAATGTTTTTACAGTTTGTAAATAATGAAATGAACATCTCATTGAAACACATATATGTAATCCTTCAGTCACTATTGAGTCTGCTGCTAGAGTCCACACTTCATCATTCTCTTTCAGCCTCATATCGTGCAACAATGTCTGTTCTTGTTCAACCAAGTCATGTGGAGGGCCCCTTGCTATCAAACGGAAAGACAAAATCATCAGCTGCAGAGACTTTGCTCTGATGATGTAGCTGAAATATTAATCCATTACATCCATAGTGGATCTGATACACATCTGGCTTCTATGGACATGGGAAAAACACAGTTTATGAAAGGAACAGGAACTCAGGAGGCACGCAATCTTTTGAAAGATGTTGGCAAACTCTCCAGTGCACAAGAGGTGCTTCAGCAAATGCACATCACATATTAGACACATCTATATGACACAATCAGTAAAGACGTTAGGTGAAGCCAGAGCACGGAAGTGGGTCAGATGAAAACAAGTCCACGTCCGATCCCACGAGATCCAGATTCTCACAATCTGCATGTGAGACGCGAGTTAACTACCAAGTTTAATCAACTAAACTATGACAAGCGGATGCACCGCCCAATCCACAACCATGGATGGACATGAAGACGTAGATGTGTGTCAGTGAGGTATACCCATGATGCACTCTAAAGAAGTTTACATGACTTGGTTGAACAAGAACAGACATTGTTGCACGATGATGAGGCTGAAAGTAATGATAAAGTTTGTGACTCTGGAGCCAGCAGACTCAGATGTGATGAAGGATTACATGTATGGTTTCAATGGAGATTTATTTCATTTAATTAAACTGTAAAAAATTGCCAAAGTCAAAATATAAGGATGTTAATGATTATTTTATTATGACTGTCTTAGATAAAAGACAGTTTGGCACAGTACATCAAACTTTGGTCAAGCAAATTACAAGAATACTTTCGGAAAGCGTCAATTGCCGGGAATTCAGATAATTCATGTTTTTTTCATTTTTCCATTGCAACACTGTGCTCTACAGACACAATGAGGAATGGTTGATATTCTTTCATCATATTACTCTTCTACAGTAAAGTACAGGAGGGACTACCAAAAGTGGTATAACACTACTGCAAGCAGTGTAAAAGTTGAGAAATTGATATATGTACACATATGTTCTGAAATAAGACAATGATGCGTCTTCTCTTCTTGTCTCAATTTGTTGTGCCACTCCACATCATAAACAAACATTTCTTGCATGAAAAGATTCATGCAATATATTATGAGAAGAAAATTGATTTTTTACTATTTTCCAGATGTTCTCGACGACAATCTTGGATTTGGCCCCCGAAAGTTATTTCTATTTGTGACTTACCACTTAAATATAAAATCTGGAATGGTATATATGACATCCTTGACCTTCAAAACATATATTTTGACAAAATCATAAAAATCGGACATGTAGAACCAAGATATGCAATTTTGATATACTGGAAGTAGCATGGTGCCATTTTGAATTTTCGCATCTGGCCGAGTTAGCCCACATTTTCACGAGGTTCACCCCAGCTCATTTAATCCACACCCTCAATTGATAAAATCAACCTTAAACCTTGTTCCATGAAAAAGATTTCAGCTACATCATCAGAGCAAAGGTCTCTGCAGCTGATGATTTTGTCTTTCCGTTTGATAGCAAGGGGGCCCTCCACATGACTTGGTTGAACAAGAACAGACATTGTTGCACGATGATGAGGCTGAAAGTAATGATGAAGTTTGCCTCATCATCGTGCAACAATGTCTGTCTTGTTCAACCAAGTCATGTAAACTTCTTAGGAGTGCATCATGGGTATACCTCACTGACACATATCTACCGTCTTTCATTGTCCATCCATGGTTGGTGGGATTTGGGGTGCATCCGCTTGATCATAGTTTAGTTGAATGTAAAACTGGTAGTTAACTCGCTTCACATGCAGATTGTGGAATCTGGATCTGGTGGATGCGGGACGTGGACTTTTTCATCTGACCCACTTCCTGTTCTCTGGCTTCACCAAACGTTTTACTGATTGTGTCATTATAGATGTGTCTAATAGTGAATGTGGCCATTTCTGAAGCATCTCTTGTGTCACTGAAGTTTTGCCAACATCTCTTTCAAAAGATTGCGTGCCTCCTGAATTCCTGTTCCTTTTTCATAAACTGTGTTTTCCCATGTCCATAGAAGCCAGATGTTGTATCAGATCCACTATGGATTGTGAATGGATTAATATTTCAGCTACATCATCAGAGCAAAGTCTCTGCACTGAGATTTTGTCTTTCCGTTTGATAGCAAGGGGCCCTCCACATGACTTGGTGACAAGAACAGACATTGTTGCACGTATGAGGCTGAAAGTAATGATGAAGTTTTGTACTCTGGAGCAGCGGACTCCAGATAGTGACTGAAGGATTACATGTATGTTGTTTCAATGGAGATTTCATTTCATTTAATTTATAACTGTAAAAACATTGCCACAGTCAAAATGTAAGAGATGTTAATATTATTTATTATGACCTGTCTTAGATAAACAGGTTTGCACAGTACATTCAAACTTTGGTCAATGCAAATTACAAGAATACTTACCGGAAAAGCGTCAATTGCCGGGAATTCAGATAATTCACGTTTTATTTCATTTTCCATTGAAACACTGTTGCTCTACAGACAAATGAAGGAATGTTGATATTCTTTCATCATATTACTGTTCTAGATAAAGTACAGGAGGACATACAAAGAATGGTATAACCTACCTGAACAGTGTAAAGTTGAGAAATTGATATTATGTACACATCATGTTCTGAAAATAAAGACAATGATTGCGTCCTCTCTTCTGTCTCAATTTGTTGTGCACTCCACATATAAACAACATTTACTTGCATGAAAGATTCACTGCCAATAATATTATGAGAAGAAAATTGATTTTTTACTATTTTCAGATG
>CM068952.1:34429328-34445900 GCA_035128595.1 Eptatretus atami | reverse complement strand
TTACTCGACGACAATCTTGGATTTGGCCCCCGAAAAGTTATATTTCATATTTTGTGACTTAACCCTTAAAATATAACAATCTGGAATAGTAATATATGACATCCTTGACCTTCAAAACATATATTTTGACCCAAAAATCATAAAAATCGGACATGTAGAACCAAAGATATGCAATTTTTGATATACTGGAAGTAGCATGGCGGCCATTTTGAATTTTCGCATCTGGCCGAGTTAGTCCACATTTTCACGAGGTTCACCCCAGCTCATTTTAATCAGCACCCTCAAATTGACTAAAATCAACCTTCAAACCTTGGTCCTGGAAAAACGGTCACGGGACCCTATTGTGGGAACTCTACTATAAATAGAAAATTCATAGATCAACAAATAAATGTTTACTATTCACTCTTTTTCTAAACTACAATTTCCCATCACTTTTTATATGAATTACCTTCAATAAACAAGTCAAGTGTTTGTTCATTTGGACTTTTTTTTAAAAAAGTATGCTCCTGTCATGAGCCAGGACATCTGACCCCACCAAGACCCTTTTGGTACTTTAAGCTCACAGCGTACAAATACACTTGAGCAGCTGAGTAGTGTTTCCCCCTTAGTTCTGTTTATAAAGAAATGGACCCTAATTATAAGTTCTGTTGTGTGTACAGTCTGCTTAATTCAAACGAAACACTTGGAGCATCCCAGTTTTACAATAAAATGAACCAGTTTATTTCTGGCTACTTGAACCACACAAGAAATAATGATCCAATTAAACATCGCTTATGACAGGATAGTGGTAGATGTAACCAACTTAACCTTTGAGCTGTCTCGTCGGGATTTGATTCCCAGTCTAGCTATAAACTATTAGATTGGTGCTTCAATGCCACCAGCAGGCCAGGCCTGACATCACAAAATGCCCTGTCCCTCGGATGGACCTTCGTTTTCTTATTCTTCTTCTTCTTCTTCTTTCTTTCATAGCACATTGCTGCGAGTAGCATAATTGGATGATGGTGGCATGGCTGTGCTGCTGATTCAATGCCCCCTGTTTCGTGCAGGATTTTTTAATTTGGCTAGGGTGCCAGTGATAGCTCGCCTAATCTGCGTGAAGGACATAGTGGGATCTTTAACGTCCACCAACTAATACTGGTGGACCGGAAGCAGGGCCGGATTTAGACATGTGGTGGCCCCTGGGCAGCCTTCAGTAGTGGAGGCCCACCCTACCTTAGAATAGTAATAATAGTAAAGAGACGTGCAAAGTCCCATACTCCCGTAGAAGTCAACTGACTTCGATATAAAATAGAGAATGAGATAAGATGAATATCTTATATCTGTTCCACTAACCACCAACTACCATCCAGGCACTCACAAATACATTTTTCCTTACAATTTTTTTTTTCATGAAATATGTGGAGGCCCCCTGGTTGTGGAGGCCCCTGGGCAACTGCCCAGCTTGCCCATGCCTAAATCCGGCCCTGACCGGAAGCCAAGTTTAACGTCCAACCGAGGGACGGCACACTCATTGATGCCTCGCCCTTCCTGCGAGATACCAGGATGAGAGTTTGCACCTGGGCCAACATTCAAACTTAGACGAGATGGCTCAGAGGCAAGTGTGAGCTGGGGTCCTGTTTGCAAGCATTAGTTGGTGAATGCTAATGAGATCCCACGTGGTGTTTTTCGACAAAGAGTTGGTGAGTTATTGCCAGCATCCTGGACAAATTCTGAAAAGAACCAGGACTTTTAGAAGTGGAAAAGGGTGGGGTTGGAAGAGATGAGTTGGGTCACTTGGCTGAAATTGGAGACAGGGAGTAAGTAAGACCAGAGGAGTAACCTTTGAAGATGAAAATACCACAAATTAGTCTGTGTTGAGAAATATTAAAACCCTTCACTTAAACATCTTGATATTTGATGCAGATGATTTTCTAAACCTTGGCCTCCACAGCCTCCAGGGACAAGATTGGCAGGGTGCACATGCAGCAACAAACAACGGAAAACAATACTCCATTGTGCTACGAACAAATGTTTTATAGGCTGAGATCTGTTCTGCAGAACCAAGGAAAACCTTTGCCTGATGCAAAATTCCCAAGTTGCCCCTGACTTTAGCATCCAGATTGGGGATGTGGTCTGCCCAAGAGATGGCATAGCTGATGTTGAGGCCCAAAAGTTCAATGGACTGAATTTCTTCAAAAGTTGTTCACAAAAGTAAAAGGTGACAAATCTTATAATATACCATCAGAGATGGGGAATCCCCCGCCATTGAAAAATAATTGAAATCAAATAAGCGGTTTTCCATTTTATTACCAAAAACATTTTTTTCAGATGGCCACCCCAGTCGGCCATCTTGGATCCGGCCACGCCCAAAATCAATGGGTTCTTCCTTTTCAGGTGGTACATGTGTGCCCAAATTTCAAATCGATATGGCGAACAGTTTATGATTATCGCACTCACAGCTATAATGTTGACGCCATAAATGTTGACGCCCAGCCAGCCAGCCGGACGACCGCCCCAGTCGGCCGTCTTGATCCGGCCACCCCAAAATCAATAGGGTTCTTCCTTTTCAGGTGGTACATGTGTGACCCAAATTTCAAATCGATATGGCGAACAGTTTATGAGTTATCCACTCACAGCTATAATGTTGACGCCACCCCAGTCGGCCATCTTGGAGCCGGCCACGCCCAAAATCAATAGGGTTCTTCCTTTTCAGGTGGTACATGTGTGACCCAAATTTCAAATCGATATGGCGAACAGTTTATGAGTTATCGCACTCACAGCTATAATGTTGACGCCATAAATGTTGACGCCCAGCCAGCCAGCCGGACGACCGCCCAGTGCCGTCTTGGATCCGGCCACCCCCAAATCAATAGGGTTCTTCCTTTTCAGGTGGTACATGTGTGACCCAAATTTCAAATCGATATGGCGAACAGTTTATGAGTTATCACACTCACAGCTATAAATGTTGACGCCGCCCCAGTCGGCCATCTTGGAGCCGGCCACGCCCAAAATCAATAGGGTTCTTCCTTTTCAGGTGGTACATGTTGTGACCCAAATTTCAAATCGATATGGCGAACAGTTTATGAGTTATCGCACTCACAGCTATAATGTTGACGCGCCCCAGTCGGCCATCTTGGAGCCGGCCACGCCCAAAATCAATAGGGTTCTTCCTTTTCAGGTCGTACATGTGTGACCCAAATTTCAAATCGATATGGCGAACAGCTTTGAGTTATCGCACTCACAGCTATAATGTTGACGCCGCCCCAGTCGGCCATCTTGGAGCCGGCCACGCCCAAAATCAATAGGGTTCTTCCTTTTCAGGTGGTACATGTGTGACCCAAATTTCAAATCGATATGGCGAACAGTTTATGATTTATCGCACTCACAGCTATAATGTTGACGCCGCCCCAGTCGGCCATCTTGGAGCCGGCCACGCCCAAAATCAATAGGGTTCTTCCTTTTCAGGTGGTACATGTGTGACCCAAATTTCAAATCGATATGGCGAACAGTTTATGACGTTACTCGCACTCACAGCTATAAATGTTGACGCCCGGACGGACGGACGGACGGACAGCCGGACAGCGGGACGGACGACCCGGGTGATAACAATATCCCCCTTCCGCCACGCGGCGGGGGATAAAAATCAATGAAGCGTTCAATGTGGAAATGTCCCCAACCCCCCACACTCAGTAACCATTCTTCCTTATCATACCCAACTGCTCATGGACTCTTTTGCACCTGAGAAGGTAGAGAATGTTATTTCAACTCTCAACTCTGACTCCACTACTGGACCGGACAGAATCAGCTCACATGTCCCAAAAGCCTGCTCTGTTGCTCTTGCACATCCCCTCTCTGCCCTTTTCACCTTGCCATTGGATGAACCATAGGTCATCTTCCATCTACTTGGAAATCTGTCAACATCACTGCATTACATAAAAATCGGACCACTGGACCTGTAGCTTATCTGGGCCCCAGCCTAATGTTTTAACCCAAATGTGGTAGCATTCTGACTGGTGGGTCCAGAAAATAAGATTTTGGAAGGAATTTGCACGACCGCTATTTTGACACACTTCCGGTCAGGTGATCAGAATGGCCTCTGCAATTTAATATCAGGACCCTATCCTAATGTTGTAATCCAAATTTGGTATCATTATGACTGGTGAGTCTGGAGAAAAAGATTTTTGAAGGAATTTTCGGGATTTTCCCAAAAGTTGACCGAGTCGGCCATTTTGACACACTTCCGGTCATGTGATTAGCATAACCTCCGCAATTTAACATCCCTACCCTGGACTAATGATGTAATCCGAATTTCGTAGCATTCTGACTGGTGGGTCTGGAGAAGAAGATTTTTGAAGAAATTTACTAAGTCGGCCATTTTTACTGACTTAAAGTCAAGTGACGAGAACGAACTTTGCAATCCCTGTTACCAGTCAGGAGAGGAACGTTGCTACCTAATTTCAGCCGGATCGGCCCAGCAGTTTGGCCGAAGAAGTCGAAATAGACAACAGATGGACAGATAGATGGACGGACGGTGCGCGATGAAAATACCTTATCTGGAATTATAATTCCAGATAAGCTAAGAAGGAGCAAAAACTCATCTACCCAACTCCAGACCTATCAGCTTACTTCCAATCATCAGCAAAATCATGGAATCCATCATCACAGTTGATATGAAATTCTTCCTTTACTCCAACAACCTTATCTCAGATCATCAATTTGGCTTCAGACCGAGTCACTCTACCTTGCACATGCTGCTCTTACTCTCCCAAAAATGGATGGAAGCCCTCAATGTCAGATAGGAGATCAGGACCATCTCAATGGACATATGTCATGTTTTGATACAATCTGGCATCCTGCCTTGCTCCCAAATCTGTCTGTCTACGGCATTCAAGGCCAACTCCACACATGACTTACTGACTTGCTCTACTCTCGCAGCCAACGTGTGCACTCGATGGAATACTTTCATCTCCTCTCCTTGTCAAGGCTGGCGGTCTGTGCCCAGTCCTTTTTTCTGAACTTCATCGAATATCTCTGACTCTCTGCAAAATCAACTTTATCGATTTGCTGATCATGACTCCACCCTCTGCCGTGATGTATCTCATCCTTCAGACAGGCAGGCTGCATCCTCTTCCCTCTCTTAAGACCTTCCCAAAATCACAAGCTGCTCAAACACACAGAATATGGTATGTTTTTCAATCCTGACACATCTCACACTCTCACTATATCTCTCCGAAAGGACGGTCTGGAAAACCCTAATATGCACTTTCTTAAAAATCCTCGAGAAAATTGTCATTCAAACTCCTGGGTCTCAATTTCAGCCATGATCTTTCTCATGCAAACCACATTTCAAAGTTGACCTCCAAAGCCAGCCACTGGCTGGGGATAATCCGTCTTATGAAGTCCTTCCTTGACACACCTGAACTCCTATCCACTTACAAGGCCTTCATCTACAGCTTGATGGGGGTACTGCTCTCCCCTCTACACTGGCTCCTCCAGCCTCACATTTTTTGTTGTTGCCGAGGCTCGTATAAGAGCTAACACACAGAGCATATAACAAAGGGAGCAGGAGACAAGAGGGGTTGGAGGGGAAAGCACAAAACACTAGGGAACAGAGACATTGGGAGTTCTGTGGAAGGGATAGGGATGGGGTGCATACACGGGGTAAGTAAGTTGGTCACCAAAGGGACTTTCAGGAAGGAAAGCAGGGAATTTGGAGGAGGTGGATTAACGGGGGTGGAAAAGATCATGGGTTTGGATGTGGGAAGATATGAGATGGTGTTGAACAGCTGTTTTGAAGACCTGGAGGGAAGAGTGGTATTGAAGAGAGTGTGAGAGTTTGTTCCAGAGGCGGGAAAAAAAGAGGAATGAAAGAGTGAAGGTGAGCATTAATTCTTGATTTTGGCAGTTTCACCAGAAGGGGGTTGCTGGTGGAGCTAGAGCGCACTGTGGAAATATGGTGGGGACAGATCACAGACAGAATGGGGGAGGGGGGGGCAAGGCCGGAGAGGAGACGGTAGAAGACAGAAAGACCATAGACCTGCCTGCGGTGAGAGAGTGAGAGACCCAAAGACTCGGCTTCATCGCGGGAGATACCAATGATCCTAAATGCCTTGGTTTCCACAGCGTGAAGCCAAGAGAGGTGTCAGGCAGGAATACCAGCCCAAAGGGGGTGAAGGTGAGCAGATGAAAGCTTTGTATGTGGTTAGGAGCTCAGGTGTGCCAAGGACTTTGCACGATGGAGGATGTCCAGTCGGCAACTGGCTTTGGAAGCCAGCTTGGAAATGTGGTTTTCCCAGGAACGATCATGGTATATAGTGAGATCCAAAAGCTTGAATGAAAGGACTTCTTCAAGAGAATTGTTGAGAAAGTAGTCCTTCAAGATTTTTCATGAATGCATGACGCCATGAAAACCAAGGCCTTCAAGATCATTGGAATCTCCCGTGCTGAAGCTGAGTCGACGGGTCTATCACTTTGCCATCGCAGGCAGGTCAGTGGGCTCTCTGTCTTCTCCTACCTCACTTCTGTTATTTAACCCTCTGCTTTTTCCATGCTTTGTTCCCCCTCACGTTTCTACAGGGCTCACACGGTCCACCATCAACCCCCTTGTGGTGAAACTTCGTAAATCCAGGATCACTGCTCACCTCCACTCACTTGTTCCTCTTTTTAACCGCCTGTGGATTCAACTTCCACATCCTCTTCAATTTCACTCTTCCCTCCAGGTCTTCAAGACAGCTGTTCACCACCATCTCAGATCATCCCCAATCCCAAACCTTGTTCTTTTCTACCCTCAATAACCCCACTCAAATCCCTCCTCCTTCCAAATTTTTCAGTTTTCCCTCCTTGGAGTTTCCTTCTGTATCCATTTTGTCCACCCCATGCATGCATGTTTTGTGTCCTGTTTTGGTCTGTTACATCCTGATCCATTCACTGTATTAGCTCTTCCATGAGCCTCGAATATGTACTGTATACATATGTATAAAAAAAAATCTGGTGATATGCACACCATCACGCTTTTGCACAGCATGGCACATTTCCAGAACTAAATGTTTATTTTTTAATCAAGAAATACAATATTGTATGAATTCGAAGAATCCCCATGCATTGGCAAGCAAACACATAAGATGAACATGCAGAGAGGAGGAGGAGGAGGATGAATTGTCACACTTGGAGGTTCATCAAGTTCAAGTGTTCTGCAACATAATGCTCTCTGTTGGAGTCGAAGCTGTAAACTAGCACACCCAATAGCTCATCAGGTCACAGCTTCGTGGTAAAAACAAGTTCCACCACATGAGGAGAATAAGCACACATTCATAGACCATGTACCTCCTCCACAACAAGTGATACTCTGCAAACCTTGTCACCCCATGGATTGTGCCAACGAGCACTGTCCAGGAATATCACATTCAGTAGAACAAGCACTCCATGGAAGAGTTCGTATGAGCAGGAGCAGAAGAACTCGCACCCCAATTTCAAGGAATGCCCATGACACTCCAGATTGCCAGTCTTTGGAGTTTGTGAGAGGCATAGTCTCAAGGAGTCAAACCACACTTGCTGTGTCACACCAAAGAGGGCAAAAAAGTTAGGAAATCTTACAAAAGACAATCCTCATGCCTGTGCTAGCATCACCTCTTATATCAACCTTCACCTGCGATTCCATCTTGAGACTCATCATCGCCGACAAGGTGCGAGTCTCCCTGGCATCCAAATAACTGTTTTGTCCTTGATCGCAAGGTTCATCAGTAAAATCCTTTGTTTTAATAATTGGAGTGCATTTGGGCCCCAACACCCCACTGGGCAGAACGAAAAGGTGTGAGGTTAAAAGCACTAAATTTGGCTTGCCTGATCGCAAGTAATCTGCAAGCCAGACGAACCGGTACATTTTGCTTTGGCAGTTTGAGATCCATAGTTTCCAAAGGCATCTGGCAAGTTCTTCATGTTATTTAATGTAGTCCATTCGGCTGATATAGTAACAGGGGTGAATCATGGGTCAGAAGGAGCCTGGTGTTAGCCTAATGGTTAAGATGGCTGGCTTAAGATCTTAGGCTCTTGAGTTTGAGCCCTGCCAGCTATTGAATTAACACCAGGTAGAGTTGGCTCAGTCTGTCATCCTTCTGAAGTTGGTGAAATGAGTACCTGTGTACTGGTAATCGAGGGCACTGCATCAGCAATACAGTTCTGCCTCCAGAATATGATGCAACTAGCAGCCACAGGCTGCAAACGATAGCTTGCTGTGGGTCAGAAGGACCATACTGCTAAATGGAGAGGCAAAACATTACTCCTGTACAGGCTGGCCAGAGCCTCCTTTTAGCCTATGTTGACCTCAAAAATAATTGGTGGTTGAATTCAATGACCAAATAAGCAACTCCTCTTCAAATTTCAAGTCAATCGGATGAAAATTGAGGATTTTAGAAATTTGACAAAGTTGTTGACCTCTGGCAAATGTTGGCCTTTTGATCTTTTGACCTCAAAAAGAATAGGCTTCTTGCTTATGACAAACTATACCAGGTGGTGAAGTTTCGTGAAGAATGGTTTAAAATTGTGTCCTGTAAGAGATTGACATATAAAACAAACAAACAAACAAGAAAGATGTGCAAAGAATGATACTTGCAAAATCCATAAAACAAATTTGACCTTAAAAATAATTCGTGCTTGAATTCAATGACCAAATATGCAAATCTTCAAATTTCTAGTCAATCGGATAAAAATTGACAGTTTTAGAAATTTGGCTTATGTCGACTTTTTGGCCTATGTTGACCTTTTGGCCTATCTTTATCTCAAAAATACTTGTATGTTGAATTCAGTGACCTGATATACACATCCCCTTCAAATTTCAAGTTAATGGGATGAAAATTGAGGATTTTAGAAATTTCAGCTATGTTGTTGACCTTTGACCTGTGTTGAGCGTTTGTTCAATGTTGACCTCAAAAATAATTGGCAGGTTGAATTCAGTGACCTGAAATGTAAATTACCTTCAAATTTCAAGTCAATCGGATGAAAATTGTGAATTTAGAAATCCGACAAAGTTGTCGACCTTTGGCCTATGTTGACTTTTTGACCGCAAAAATGCATGAGATTCTGTTGGACCACCAACCCCACCATTTGGTGAAGTTTCATGAAGATCGGTTTAAAATTGTGACCTGTAGGCGATTAAAGGTGAGCGGACAGACAAACAAATGGAAGCGATAAACACACTTGTCAAAATAAAAAATATTGCCAAGTAATAACACACGCGCAGAACCAATATATTTGAAAAATCTTCGATTTTCGCAAGTAACAACAAAGACATCATGTAGAGCACGATACTTGTGAAATTCATGAAACAAATTGATATAAAAATAATTGGTGGTTGAATGCAATGAACAAATATGCAAACCTCTTCAAATTTCAAGTCAATCGGATGAAAATTGACAATTTTAGAATTACTGCCTATGTTGACCTTTTGGCCGATGTTGACCTCAAAAATAATTGCTGGTTGAATTCACTGACGTGATGTGCAACTCCTCTTTAAATTTCAACTCAATGGAATGAAAATTGATGATTTCAGAAATTTGACAAAGTTGTCGACCTTTTGCCTAGGACTAGGTTGACCTTTTGACATGAAAATAAATCGGATTTTTGCTTATGACCAACTCCACCATTTCGTTAAGTTTCATGAAGATCGGTTTGAAAATGTGACTTGTCAGCTATTGATATACAAACAAACAGACAAAGCAAGTAAAAATGACATAAAATGTCATAGCCCCCATTGTTTTAGTAATTTTGCTGTATGGAGTTAGGTATAACTAAAATGGCCATTAGTCCACCAGTCAGCTCGCTATCTTTGATGATATCGCCAAATAAAGTGAGTGGCACATGTATGCCATCATGTATTGTGCTTGTGCCATCATGTACTGTGTTTGAACAAAATCGGGCCATGCATGGCTGAGAAATGGTTGCGGACACATTTAAGAAACAAAATGGTCACCAGTCGGAGATATTGGATCTGATCTCAAAACAAAGGATGTGCATATATATGTAAGCCACCATTCATAATTATCTGTGTGCCAAGTTTGAGCAACATCGGTAAATGCTTGCCCGAGAAATGGTTGAGGACATGTTCAACATCAGGTTTTTTACAACTAAAATGGCCGCCAGTCAGCCATCTTGGATCGGATCTTGAGAATAAATGATGTGCTTATGCAAGCCCTCATTCTTTGTCTGTGTGCCATGTTTGAACAACATCGGTAAATGCACGTCCGAGAAATGGTTGAGGAAATGTTCAACATCGGGTTCCTTTACAACTAAAATGGTGACTAGTCGGCCATTTTGGATCTGATCTCGAAAAAAAAAAAAGACATGGATATGTAAACCATCATGTGTTGTCTTTGTGCCAAATACGGATAAAATCAGTCCATACATTTCCGAGATATGGTTGCGGATGCACACACGCACCTGCTTTTCACTTCTTGCAAAAAAACACATTAAGAGCTAATGGATAATTAACGCTGCATACGTATGTATAAATATATTTTTTTTTTTTAAACAAAACGTGTGTGTGTGTGTATGTGTTGTTCATAAAGCATCTCTCTCTCTCTCTCTCTCTCTCTCTCTCTCTCTCTCTCTCTCTCTCTCTCTCTCTCTCTCTCTCTCTCTCCCCCTGTCCCGTCCTTGCTATACCCCCTCCCAATACAGTGCAGCACCCTCCTGCAACACCTCCCTCACTCTCCCCTCCCCCTCTGTCTCTGTCTCGACATATCCAGATGGTGGTTATGTCTGGATGGTGTTTGTCTCCGGACGTATCCGGGCAGTGTTTGTCTCTGGCCAGCTTGGCTGCAGACGCCTCTGGGCAGTGTTTGTCTCTGGACGTGTCCGGACAAGAGTTTGGTTCTGGATGTGTCCAACCGGTGTCTGTCTCCAGCCAGCTTGGTTTCAGAAGCATTCAGGCGGTATTTGTCTCTGGACGCGTCTGGCTGGTAATTAACGCTCCTCCGCACATGTACGTTCTCTTCCTCTCACCTCACACTGTCTTCCATTCCCCCACCCCTCCTCGATCCCCCACCCTTCTTCGCTACCCCACCTCCTCTCTCCCCTACCCCTCTCTCCCTCTTCCCCCCTCTTTTTCTCCCTCCCCCCTTTAGTACTCCTGTTAGCGAAGCGATGGGTGGTATTTGCTAGTGTATAAATAATTATATATTGGTGTCTGAAAGTCTGGCTGGAAGCTGAAGTCTAGTTTAAATGGAATGTGTGTGAAGCTGTCTCTTTCCAGATGTCTCTTTGAACTCCAATCAACTTCAGATCGTAAATGTTCCCCAGCCCTTTGAATTCCAGCTGACCTACGAATGGCCGCTGCAAAAAGGCTTTGAATGATCTCTTCCCCAAACCCCAAAACTATTGCCTCAGCATGCATTCTGTCTCGAAAATGACCAGAGATTGTCCCATGATCTCACCCTTCCCACCTTTTGCTTATTATATAAGGAACTCAAAAATCCATGTGCTACAGAATCAGAGGATAGAGCATGTTTGCTTGCTTGTGTATTGAATCTCCTCTGGTTCTCGATGTGTATACATATTAAATGGTTCAAATGTACAAGAGGATTTGAGTATTCTTCGACAGCGCCAATCAGAATCACAACCGGAGAAATGTAGGGAGGAAGAAGGGAGTGAAAAGAGTGCAGAGCAGAGCATAGATATTGGTGCTCCCCACCTTACACAGATGTGTGCAAACACATACCACATGCAGACTCATGCAGCTTGCAAGCTCGTAACATGTGCAGACTCTTCCAAGCTTCCCCTTGGTGGCTCTTGTGGTCTGAACAAGCAGACGTGAGCGCAGGCTTGGCAAAAGGACTCGTGGTATGGAGAGCTTGATAGATGGGAGTGAGACTAATCAAAAGGTCTGGTGCCTGAGATGTGTCGAGAGTCGAAGCGTTTGGCAGATCGAGAAACTTGACAGATCGAACGCTTGGTAGATTAAGCATTTGGTAGATAGACCGCTTG
The DNA here is from genome assembly GCA_035128595.1 of Eptatretus atami. Lineage (NCBI taxonomy): Eukaryota > Metazoa > Chordata > Myxini > Myxiniformes > Myxinidae > Eptatretus > Eptatretus atami. The sequence continues at coordinate 34,433,945 of CM068952.1, read as the reverse complement.
GTAGATCAAATGCTTGGTATATTGAATGCTTGGTCGATGGAACGCTTGGTAGATGGAAAGCTTGGTAGGTCAAAAGGTTGGTAGATCGAATGCTTGGGAGATAGAAAGCACGCTTGGTGCAAAGAAAGGCTGCTTGAATGTCTCTTGTCCATGGTCTTCAACAGAGGTTAAAACCATCGGCTCTCACAACCAACTTGATGCACTCTCTGCACATCTGCTCTCGCTACAGAGGTCAAATTATCTGTCCTGCACGGACGTTTGCTGCTCTGCTCTGCATGAAGGTGAAGCTGCTCTGAGCTTCACAAAGGTTAAAATTCATCTGCTGTTGCACTGAGGTTAAACTACCCTGCCCTCTGCAACTGACTTCAATCGGTTTCTGCATTCTCTCGCTACGGACGCCAAACTTGACACTTCTTCACAACCACTTGGAGAGGACATGTTGTTACTCGTGGAATGCACGATGATGCACCCGTTGAATGCATATGACATGCACATGATGCCAGCTGCTCGTTGAGTCACAGCTACCACATCAATTATCTTTTAGCTCTGAATGTATTGTTTTGCAAGTAAACAAGAGAACAAAAAGACCATTGCAGGGCTAATCATTGCCACTATTGTGTCCAAATGTTTTTTTGTTGCAGGGATTGAAAAGAACCAGTCTGTCAGGGTACACGCCTTGGAGTTTCCTTCCCTTCAGTGTACGTATGATGTTCGTCATGCCAAACCAAGCTCATTCTCTAACGACTGCAATCCAAGGTTTGCACTTCATGAGTATGGACGGTCATACCGGTCGGTTACCAGTCAAATGGATCTTTGTCAATTGGGGTCTATGACTTCTGAGTGACGTTACAGTGACCACATCAACAAAGTAACGTTTTTGAAACTTGTATTTCAAATAAACAGATACAAAGTCAAATGAGGAAGTTCACTATGACATACAATGTCCAACTCTGATCCCCACGTTGAGTTGTTTCTGCTCAGTGTCCCTGTCCTGCCGGCTCAACTCACATGCGTTCACCTCGTCCTCCAGGGCTGTCAAACGATCAAATCCTGGCAGGTCGTTCTCTCTCGTATGCTGGCCCATCCAGGATGACTGAAGAGATCAAAGGAATTCTCTCCCGATACACAATCTTAATGAGTTTTCACCAACCTGATTATAATGAGCTCATGCGTTAACAACCACTCTGGACATTAACACCTCGTTCACTCATCAGCGTTAAATCGAGCATGGGGACGATCAAAACACACGTCTCATCACTTGTCACCCGTCTCTCTACGCCTCCCTCTCGCGGGTTTATATAGTAACACAGAATGATATCGTGCCTTCCAGGAAATGTGATTCTCGTCCACACTGGAAGTTTCATCTCAGAACGTTCCAGCATATTCACAAATCTCACCAGGCAGTTTACAGTCCAATACTGTCATCCACAGTCAAAATTAGCTCGTTACATCAAACAGTTTATAATACAATTAACCAATGCATCCTACAACCACTGATAACACGTAACCGTCAATTTTAATCGTTCATTTATAGGCATTTACTAATGCTTATCCACAAATACCACAACATCTAGCTTTTAACTGACAAAGTCCATTTATGTTCCACATGTACAAGCACCTGCTTAATCTTTTGTGTGGGTCAAACGGTAATTCTGGTCCATTGTTCTGAAGTAATGGTGATTCATGATGTGTAGACTGTTGCAGGGGGTAATTTGTGACGTGCTGGTTGGGGATGGTTTACGATGTGGAATGGAAAAGCAGGGAGGGGAAGGTTTGAAGGGCAAAGAGCGAGATCATGAAGAATGGCCACAAGTGGTTACGGGTTTGAAAGGTGAACATGGCGAGGGACTGGCGATGCATGTGAGAGTGGAGCCATAGAAGGATCAAAAGATGAAATTATAGACTGAGGGATTAAAGAGAATCTGAGCATTCTAACTCATGATGCATATCCCTTCCAAAGGCCCACTACACAAAAGAAAGGCTTTCTATCTCATATAAACTAAACAAATATCTGTCTGGGGAAAATTATGTCTGAATGCATATGGGGATCTTTTTCATAACCACAATTATATATATATATATATATATATATATATATATATATATATATACATATACATATGAAAAACGAAGACCCACCCATATCTCTCACCTATGAATGGAGGGAATAACCAGTTAGGATTATATAAATAAATCGACTCCTCCCATGCTTTTTCTCGCTGAAGAAGCTGCACAAAGCAACCATGAAAGGCCACCCAAGGTAAGCCGTTTGCTGTTTCAAACCCTTCCCAGAGTTCCTCCACAGATGTAAAGTCATGGGGGTGTGTAGCATTGAGATTGTCATGTATGTACTGTTTGTGAAGGTTTTTTTTATCGCTGTGGACGAGCTCGGGGGAACTCTTTACAGCTGTGAAGGTCCACCCCAGTGCCGTCACGAGGCTGCTCTGAGCCGACCTCCCATCCCATTTTGACAAGGGGATGGGTGGGAAACTCCTCCCCTCTCCCTCAACACACTGGCACCGAGTTTGGCCCTGGCCCAGACCACTGCACAGGTCTCTCGGCTGCGGAGGCACTCCAGTCTCCGGAGGACAGGGGCTTGGGGAGCAACTCTCCTTGCCGACTTCCAACGGGTCCTGAGGCGCCGAAGCTGCTTCGAGACGCACCCTGCGATGATTCCTGGTGAAATTTGCCAGCGCTTTACAGGATTTGCACACATCATTAAGATGTAGTCCGTAGCCTGACAAGTCATCATTCGATCTCTGAGATCGTTTGGCATCCCCAAGAAGCGTGGCACAGAACCGCCGTAGGGAGTGCGGGTGATCAAATACGAGTAGCGGAACCTATTAGTGGAGTCATTCTCTGCCATGGACTTCCACCACCCCACCCCCACATCCCACCCGCCCCCCGGCTGGCCGGCGCCTTCCAGGGACGAGACAAGCAAGCCACATTGGCGTCCCAATGGGATCCGCAGGCAAGTGAAGCCCAGGACCCCTTGTTTGGCAGTCAGCGACACGCCCACACCTTAGTGAAACCAGGCCCCCATGTGGCATGAGACCAAAGCTGCCCAATGTGCAAGGAGCATACGGGAGTAAACCAGGGGATCTGGCGCAAGTGGCCAGCCCAGGGTGAACCACCCGGAGTACTTTGGCGATCCTCGCAGCACAGTCAAGCCGCCATGTCACAAGGTCCCAGGCCTCAGGCCTGAGCACAACCCACCAGGGAAGGTCTTTACTATGCTCCGGTAAATGGGATTCTCATATGTTTACTATTTGTGAACGGAATTATTTAATTATGTACGATATTTCAATGGTGTGATGTTGTGTGTGGGAGGTATGTCAGATTTGAGAGAAATGTGTGTGTGGACGTGTGTTTGAGTCAGTGAGAGGGTTGCATATTTATCAGTCAGATGAGTTGTAGACAATAACAATGTGGTGGTTTGAGTGAAGAGGAACATAAGAGTCTTGAAAGGTGTGTGTGTGTGTGTGGTGTGTGTGTGTGTTGTGTGTGTTGTGTGTGTGTGGTGTGTGTGTGTGTGTGTGTGTGACGAGAGTTTCGGTGAACCTGAGGGTTCAGGATTCATCAGAGCCAGATAAGCTGTGTGTGTAAGGTTTGTGAGGAGAAGGTGCAACAACACAGTGCTTTTGAAAAGGGGGCATGTAAGACGACCGGAAGAAACAGCCAGGTATCAAACCACAGTGTTGTAGTTCCTGGGGTTGGAGTTCAGCAGGGAAACGATGTGAGCAGGAGAATGAAATGGCCAGGTATGGGAGAAAGGGGAGAAAGGTAAGTTTGGGAGGGGATGGATTGAGTGGTGTGTTGGGTGCTTCAGAATTTGAAAGGAAGGTGGAAGATAGATTGAGGAAGATGAATGAGATTGTGTTTTGATTGTGTGAGTGTCACATTTGGAGTGAAGGAGTGTGTTGAGAGTGGTGAGAAGGAGGCAGGGTTGAGCAGAAGGCAGAACAGATTTGAGGAGTTGAACAGAAGATGGAAGAAGGCAGTGGAAGGAGAGAGAGAAATGGACTTGAGGTGCTGATGAAGCAAGCGAGAGTGAGGTTGGTGAAGTTGAAGAGGGTGGAAAAAAATGAAGAGGTGAAGGAAGGAGAGACAGAGGAAGAGAAGGAAGTTCTTTGAGAATCCCTTACAATTTGTGAAGGATCTGTTGGATCAGTCCAGATCTGGTGCAATGAATGTACCGAAAGAAGAGTTGGAAGGTCACTTGCATGTTACATGCACAGACACAAGGAGGGATGAAGTTGTGGAGGACATAGAAGGCTTGGTGAGACCGATAGAGCCAGATGTTCCACATAATTTGCTCAAGCTGAAGATGTCTGAGGTTGAGGCAGTTTTGAGGAAGGCACAGGTGGCATCAACTCCAGGACCAAGTGGAGTACCATATCAGCTGTTTAAGAGTTGTGGAGGCATCAGTTGGTGTCTGTGGAAGGCTCTGAAAGTGATGTGGAGGGAAGGAGTGGTGCCCATTCAATGGGGGTAGGGTGGAAGAAGTTTATATTCCGAAGCAGGAGGCTGTGACACTTGAGCAGTTTACCAATCCATCCATCCATTGGGACCATACTCTATACAGAGCGTTGGTGCTGCCTAAGCAGTCTCCTTGGC
>CM068952.1:34393436-34416779 GCA_035128595.1 Eptatretus atami | reverse complement strand
GAGAGAGAGAGAGAGAGAGAGAGAGTTTGGATGAGTGGATAGAAGTTGGTCCATGTTTTAGGCAAAAAAGTTGTAAATGGAGTCATCACTGTTTGGTGGATGGTACAACACACATATAAACAAGAGATGGGGGTGGAGGGGAAGCCGTAGTCGGAGGTATTCCTGGGGGTCTGGGGGAGTGAGGGCAGTGCATGGAGAGTGAGGAATAGAGTTTTTGATAAAGAGGGCAACTATGCCACCAGAACGAGGCTCAGGTCTATCATACTGGAGGAGGGAGTAATCAGTGAGAGAAAGTAAGGAGTCAGAAATGTCTTGAAGGAGGAATGTTTCTGTTAAGCAGATTATGTCTGGTTTGTCAGTGGCAATCTGGATGGAGAGATCAGTTAAGTGAGCAAAGGCCCTGGATGTTTGAGGTCCACACTGTTAAGGAGGAGGGAGGGGAGGAGGCTTTGGGTGCAGGGGAGGGAAGGGGAGGATAGGACGAGGGAGGAGAGGTTGAGATAGTGAGAGTTGTATGCAGTGTGTAGGAGATTGCAAAATAACTAGGGAAGAGGGTCGGATGGGGAGGAGGATAGAGGGCTAGATGGTGAAGGGATGAGTAGCAGAGTGGAGTAATGAGAGGGGGCAAAGGGAAGTGGGAGATTGGAGGAAGTGGAGGAATAAGATGGAAGAAAGAGGGTAGGGGAAGGAGGCAGCTTTGTAGATGTGAGGGGGGAGATTTGAAAGGGAGAAGCAATGGGGGAGAATTGAGAGAAAAGGGTGAGGGGAAGAATTGAGGGAGAAAGGGGTGGGGGGACTGTTGAGAAAGGTGAGGAGGAAGAGAGACGTTTGATTTGAAGAGGGAGGAGGCAGTTGATTTGTGAGGGAGGAGTGAGAGGGAAGCTTTGAGGGAGAGAGGATACGATGAGAGCAGGCACGGCCATGAGGAAGGAGGAGAGGGAGGGGTTGATATCGGGGAAGGATGAGACTGGGTAAAGGTATTGTGGAGATGGGAGCGGTGGGTGGAAGAACAAAAATTGAGGAGGTAGGAAGAGGGAAGCAGCTTTGAGAGGTGGAATGAAGGGGGATATTTAAAGGGGTGGGGTCAGGGAGGACATTTGAAGGGGAGAAGTGAGGAGGAGATTTGGGGGAGAGGTGAGAGGGGAGAATTGAGGGATAAAGGTGTGGGGAGCTTTTGAGAAAGGTGAGGGGGAAGCTTGGGGTGGAAGATAGTGAGTTTGCTTTGAAGAGGGAGGAGGCAGCTGAATTGAGAGGGAGGGCTGAGAAGGAGGAGAGATTATGAGAGCAGGCACGGTCATGGGGAGAGGGAGAAGGGATGGGTGGGGAGAGGAGAAGGATGAGACTGGGTAGTGGTATGGTAAAGATGGGAGTGAGCAGGGAGAGGAACAAGATTTGAGGTGATGGGAAGAGGAGGAGGTGTGATGAGAGGAAAGAGAAAGCGTGTTTGAGATATTGAAGAGTGCGCTGAATGAGAGTGTGAGACATTTGTTAGATTGGAACAGAGGCCACAAATGTTTGAAAAGTATACGGTTGGGATACCAGAGGGGCAACTGTTGGTGAAGCAGTGGACCGTGTAGAGATGCTAAGAGAGGAGGTAAGATGGGATGGGAGGAGTAAGTTGGAGGTATAACAGGGAAGGAGTTAAGAGGTGGAGATGAATTTGCACTGAAGTTGGAAAAAAAAAAAGAGCGATTAATAATGGAAGACGAACAAGCATTGCAAAATGGGATTGAAAATGTGGAAAGGGAAGAAGAAGAAGAAGAAGAAGGAGGAGGAAGAGTCTGTACAGGAAGTCACGTGTTTACGGGAGAGAAAGGTGAGAAGGGAAAAGATAAATTTATTTATTTATTTATTTGTTTATTTTGTGTTTTCTCTTTTTTTCTGTTTTCTTTATCATTTAAGACACGAAACAGAGGGTATAGTTGAGAGGAAGTTGAAGGAGTAGTGGAGGTATAGTGGACAAAATAAAAACTGAACGTGATAAGGAGAAAATATAACAAGATGGTGAACACAGATGGGAAGAAGAAGGGTAGGCCTCAAAGAAACCCAATATGAAAATACCGACGAATACTCACAAATTAGCACGTTTTAACACAAAACTGAACGAGAAACACACAGTGAACACGGAGAGAACAAAATAACAGTCAAAATGCGACAAGAACGACTGGAAAACTTATCCTCGAGAAAGTCAGCGGAGACCCTGAAAAGAACCGCCACCATCGCTCAAGAACCGGAACCGGAAGTCAAATTTTTTGTTCCAGTTCCTCCATCACCAAGTTCACCACAGCAGCGGAGACCGGTGATAGACCGGTGATAGACCGGTGACCGCAGCATAGTTATGTCAAACATTTGTCGACAGTGCGTACCAGCATCGATGGTCATACTCTTTCGACACATCTCCAGCAGGCCGGAAACATCGTCAGGTGTTCATTGGCTGTAATGACAAGCCATTTCCCGATGTTAGAATGTTTCGACCGATCGAGCGTGACACTCACTGCCAGATCGACTGGGATATTGGTAAAGAATGAAACCACATCAAAGGATACCATCGTCTCATCTTCTTGCATTTTAACCTCGCTTATCCTTTCTACAAATTCACCACTATTCTTAACCGTTTTATCAGTCTTTCGTACATGTCTGCTCATGAGGCGTGCTGGAAAGCCCGACAGTCGCAAAGATGGATCATGAACAAAGGACACCAATGGGTCTCAGAGGGACGTAAAATTTGTGGATCTTGGGAAGACCATATAGTCTGGGTGCGGAACCGTTGCTGCAGTGAAGCCAATTGTAGTCCTGGTTGCCCAGCCTGTATGGGAGATTGGTGGTTCGAACCCAGACCGAGTCATACCAAAGAATTAAAAAACGGTATATGCTGCTTCCTTCCTTGACATTCAGCATTTCCAAAGGATAGAACATGGACAAATCGCCATGAGTTGGTAATAATGGTGCAGGCTTTGATGGGCCTAATGGCCTCCTCTTGTGTTGAAGTTCCTTGCAAGGGACTCGTATAATAGAGGAACGGTTAGTCAAAAGAAAAACTCGTCCTTGTTCATTCAGAATAAATAGATGCTTTCTAATTCCAAATCGGTAGCTTTTGTCATAATGTTCAAAATGCATGTGTGTATTCACAAGGAGCGGGGTGTCGACTGTTGTTTATATTATGGTAAGGTGGTGTGAAATAATCTGATTTGCACATGATAAAGTTCGGGTGACAGGTATCCATACCAATAAAAGGGCGTGCGCGCACTCGCTCCATAACTCCAAAACTATAAAACCTTACATGTATACTAAGAAAACTCCACGGAATTTAATGGATGAGTGAAAATGTGTTTGGGTTCAGCAAAACACCCCTTTTGAAGATGATTAAACGGCCTTATATAATTATATCTTTCATCAGGCGATCCTCGGCCACCTCGCTCTCTGGGCTCTTCAGGCGTTTCCTGGCTAACCTCACCAGTGTGACCACTCCTCATTTTAATAAATGCCAAGGTGAGCCAATGAAAAAAGCCAAGAATTCACAAGGTTTCGGAAAAGCGATGATAATAGAAAACCTATACGCCAAGAAAACCTATAGAAAACCAAGACGCCAAGGTGAACAACGAATAGCCAAGATCTTGTGAAAAAAAAGCCGAGGAGTGGTCACACTGAACCTCACTGGGGTCTGAAGCCGCCATGTTTTTTTGGTCTGCTCAACCATGCTTTGATTTGGAACAGGTGATTTCTTAACGACAAAGTTTTTTTTGTTTTTTTTCACTTTCCTCACTCATATTATCGAATGCCTGTTCATCATAGCTACGAATCACTGGGTGTATTGCAGTGCTTATAAACGCCTGGAGACGCCAGCGTTCGTGGCTTTATTTAATTTGCATATATGAATAACCGAGGGAATCTCTGAAACTGAGCATTATTTGAAATTGTCAGCTCCAGATTTGAAAGTATTAGCAGTTCCAACTCCGAAAAAAGTGTTGATTTGTCCAATTCGGACATTGCATGGGCGTTTCCAGGTGCATAGTTGTATCGATGGCAATTGGTAATCGCTTGCTAAGCCAGGAATTCTGTTGGAGTGATTGAGTGCTGAAGCCATTTACCGAGCTGTACAGTACAGTTCATGTCCCGATCAGAATGGACCGTTGACAGTTACTCCAAGGTAGAGGTACGTTTACATACACACGGTCGTGGTACATATGGATAGATTTGGATCTTTACGGACTCTCCGTGCATGTGTGGACATGCCTTGCCTGTTACAGGTGCCGTGGTGGCAAAGTTTCATCCCATATCTTATGGAGGTTCCATCAGGTTTTCCTTTGTCCTTGCACCTGTTTCTAAAGCATGTGGTTATTGGATTTGCTTTACAAGGGTTATATGTGTTTCCCTTTGTGAGTTTCAAAGCAAAATATATTTGATAACACCCGATTTCTGAGCCGTTTGCCGTATTAAGGTGTTTTCTAAATTACCGAGTGTATTATTGGGAGTTACATTAATACTAATGAATACATTATGAACCAGAACTGACGAGGTGGAACCGAGAGTGACGTCAGAGAGCTGTGGAGGAAGAGCAGCAGGAGACACCATTAAAAACGGTTGAGCTGAAGAACCTACATGTGGGCTGATTTTGCTACACAACATGTTGGCAACAAGGATGGCTCACCTTGCTCTTGCACCACCTGCTGCAGTCTTACCAAGTCCGGGTGAGCCTTCGATACCTTTTACCTCATGGATACGCATGTTTGAGAACTTCATACTGGCGGTAAATGACAACACACTTTCTGATGCGAGGAAGTGTGCATTGCTTATACCCTGCCAAGGAACTGAAGGGCAGCGTTTATTCTATACCCTTCCAGTTGATGGGGACACGTACTCTGCTGCTGTCGGTGCATTAACAGCTTTTTTCATGCCGAAGGTGAATGTTGTTTTCGAATTATATAAGTTTTGTCCATGAGCACAGAGGCCAGGTGAATCCACTGCTCAGTTCGTTGCTGCTTTACGTGAGATTGTGGCTAATTGTGAGTTTAGTGACCTCTCTGATGAAATGATATGAGATCTGCTCGTGGAAAAAAACCCCTTACAGCTCGTATACGTGAGCGGTTGCTTTTGGAACCGGAGCTTCCACCGCAGAAAGCCCTCGTAATGGTGGGACAAATCGAATCAGCAATGGCGGAAGCAAAAGCGATTACATGTGGCACGTCGACGTCCTTTCAGGATGTAAATACAGTACCATACCAGCGCGTACCAGCGTGTACCAGCGCGGAGCAATACAGATGCGACCACATCCGCAGGGACACATCAAATGAACCTGCAAATCCTAAATTTTCACAAGCAAGACAGGTATGCTAAGAGAGTACTTGTTATCATTGTGGATCTGCAATATGCCTGGTGTTGGCTTAATAGATAGGGTGGTGGGCTTGGGATCCTAGGATCCCGAATATACATATACACTCTTCCCCGAATATACAGTGATCCACTACAACATATTGAGGAGGTAATCGCAAAAATTCAGGAAGCGAGAATGTTTTCCACTCTTGATCTTCAGAGTGCATACCATCAAGTGCCCTTGCATGAGGAAAGCAGAGACCTTACGGCTTTCATAACACACGAGTGACTTTTCCGTTTTCCCCGTGTTCCTTATGGTCTTGCTTCTGCTACCAATGCATTCCAGTGAATTATGTCACAGATCTTAACTGGCCAGGAGGGCAACCATTGTTACCTAGATGACATAATTGTGTATGCTTCGTCTCCTGAGAAACATGAGGAACGTCTTCAAGCTGTTTTGAATCGTATTGATCAAGCAGACTAAAAACTGCACCATGACAAATGTCATTTCAGGAAGGCTGAACTTTCTTTTCTGGGTCACGTGATCTCAGAAAAGGGCATGAGCCCAAACACCGAACATGTGGTGGCAGTAACACAAGCACCACCCCCAAAGGATACATCTGCTCTGCGTTCCTTTCTGGGTTTGACTTCTTGGTACTCCAAATTAATTCCAAATTATGCGACAGTCGTGGAGCCACTTTGTGCCTTACTGGGCAAGGATGCTGACTTCTCCTGGACCGAGGCTGCGCACACTTGACTTGAAAGGGTAAAAAAATTGATTGCTAACAGCCCTGCACTTGCTTTGTTTGACCCTATTCTGACCACCATTGTGACCACAGACGCATCTGATTATGGACTCGGAGCAGTGCTCACTCAACTTCATGAGGAATCTACAGAGGAAACAGTAGCATTTGCCTCATGAACGCTCACAGAATGCGAACGCAAGTACTCTACAGTAGAGAAGGAAGCACTTGCCTGCGTCTGGGCAACTGAGAAATGGCATGCTTACCTGTGGGGTCAGAAATTTATCCTGCGTACAGACCACAGTCCACTGACCACACGACTGTCTTCAAAAGGTCTTGGTCTAGCTGGAATGAGAATTGCACGTAGGTCGGCACACTTACTGTAGTTTAACTATGAAATTGTGTACAAACCTGGCCAATAAAATGTGACTGCAGACTGTTTATCACGGTTACCACTTCCCAAGACAGAGCCTTACCATGAACCGGATGTAGAAATGGTGGCTTTAGTGTTCGGTGACTGCGCTGCAATACCTGTGGAGCAATTCAAGGAAAGTTGTAATAGATGCCCTATTTCACAGAAGGTGCGAGGATATGTCTCCAAATGATGGTCTTGCAAGGCAAAGAGCATTGACCCAAATGTACTTCCCTACTTTCGCATTCAGAATGAACTGGCTGTACAGGAGGATTACTTGATTTGGGGAACTCACCGTGTGATCGGGCCGACAGAACTTCAACCCAAGTTAATTCAGCTTGCCCATGATACGCATCAAGGTATTGTAAGGATGAAACAAAGGCTGCGTGACCTCTACTGGTGGCCAGGGATGGACTCCCAAGTGGAAGTTGCCAACAAGTCATGCATGATAAAACAGCTGTCACTCAGATTCCACCTTTGCAACCAGTTCCACTCCCTAATGCTGCTTGGGAAAAGCTTGCCATCGATATAGTGGGACCACTTGATAACGGCCAAATGGACTGTCGCTATGCCATTACCTTAATTGATTACTTCAGCAAATGGCCAGAAGTAGCCTTTACATCCCAAGTAACATCTGCTACAGTTATCAAGTTCCTGACTACAGTATTCAGTCGTGAAGGAAATCCACGGGAACTTATCTCTGACAATGGATCTCAGTTTGTTTCAACTGTGTTTGAAACATTCCTGCAGGAAAGAAACATCAAACACTACCATAGTTCTATCTATTACCAGCAAGCCAATGGGGAGATCGAACGCTTCAATGGAATGTTTAAGGACTGTTTACATCCTGCAAATCTCCAAGGGAAGCCTTGGAAATCATTCGTACCCGACTACTTGCAAACGTATCGAATTACAAGACATGCAACAACTCATCAGATACCTGCTGAACTTCTACATGGACATACATTGCACAGCAAGTTGCACATTGGGGACTGCCAAATCAGCGTACCTGCTGCAAGACTCGAGGATGTGAGACGCTGTGTTCAATAGAAACAAGAGAACTCTAGATGATACACAGACAAGCGTCGGGCAGCGAAACCTTCCACCTTCCAATGTGTTCTTTTGTGCGAGTTCAGAAACCTGGACTTCACCAGAAAGGACAAAACAAGTTTACCCAACTCCTCAAGATCAGTGAACAGAGAGGTCTTGCTACCTTTAGACTCTCTGATGGGAAAGTGTGGAATGCAATGCATGAAGCACCTGCAATTCAGACCTGAAATGGACTTTCTGCTGGAAGTATGACAGGTTCTGAGGACTATAGGGCACTTAGCCCTGTCCAACAAATGCCTCCACAAGTTTTTACCCCCGGTGTTCGTCATGGGATGACATATCTTTGAGCCCCTGAATGGACCAAGGGCTTCATAATGTGACATGTTACCTTGCATTACATGCTTACTATTTTTGGGGGGTTTTCATTACCAGTTGTTATTTTCACGAAAAAAAAAGGAATATGTGGTGTTGGGAGTTACATGAATATTAATGAATGCATGATGAACCGGAACTGACGAGGCGGAACCGAGAGTGACGTCAGAGAGCTGTGGAGTCAGAGCAGCAGGAGACGTCATTAAAAACGGTTGAGCTGAAGAACCTATGTGTGGGCTGATTTTGCTACGCAACACCAAGCCAATTTTTTTCCCACCCGTCACACGCAGCTGTTGAAAGGAAATATGTTTGTGATCATATCCCTGAAACATCTAAATAAATGCAACGTTGTATTTTGGTGAAAGCTACTCAAGGTTTTTGGGTTGTATACACTACGTACAGTAATTCAAAATTGCACTGACTTCAACCTGCCGATTCCCGAGAATTTCCGATATCCGTCAAGTGTGTGTGTGTGTGTGTGTGTTGTGTTTTGTTGGTGTGGTGTGGTTCACAAAGCACAACATATTCTCTGATACCCCCTACCCCCCATCTCTCTCGCCCACTCTCTCTCTCTCGCCCTTTCTCTCGCCTCTCTTCTTCTTCTCGCCCTCTCTCTCTTCGCCCTCTCTTCTTCTCTCTCCCTCTCTCTCTCTCTCTCTCTCTCTCTCTCTCTCTCTCTCTCTCTCTCTCTCGCCCTCTCTCTGGTGGTTATCTCCATATGTGTCTGGACGGTGGATATGTCCAGATGGGAGTTTGTCTCCAGACGTGTCCGAGTGGAGTTTGGCTCCGGACAGCTTGGCTCCGGACGCATCCGGGTGGTGTTTGTCTCTGAACGTGTCTGGGCAGTGTGTTTGTCTGGATGGGAGTTTGTCTCTGTATGTGTCTGGGCAGTGTTTGTCGCCAGCCAGCTTGGCTCCGGATGCATCCGGGCAGTATTTATGTCTGGGCGGTGTTTGCCTCCGAACGTATCCGGGTGTTGTTTGTCTGGATGGGAGTTTGTCTCCGGACGCATATCTCAATATGTGTCTCGATGATGGTTACGTCCAGGCGGGGTTTGTCTCCAGACGTTTCCGGATGGGAGTTTGTCTCCGGACATGCCCGGGCGGTCTGGACGGTTTCAAGTGCTGTTTGTCTCTGGACTGTGTTTATCTCCGGACATGTCTGGGCAGTGTTTGTCTCTGGGTGGTATTTTTAGTATAACCGGTAGAAAATGGATTTCAGACATTATTTTGTTTTCATCTTTACTGGTATTCTATGCAGAATCATTTTGATGAGACAGTATGAATCGTAATTGATGCTCCACCACATGTCTGCTTTCCCTTCCTTTCACCTCTCACTGCCATCCCTCCCCCCATTCAGCTCTCTCTCTCTCTCTCTCTCTCTCTCTCTCTCTCTCTCTCTCTCTCTCTCTCTCTCTCTCTCTCTCTCTCTCTCTCTCTCTCTCTCTCTCTCTCTCTCTCTCTCTCTCTCTCTCTCCCCTTCTATTTGCTCATGAAGCGACGGGTGGTATTTGCTCGTATCAAATGAAGAAAAGTGTACAGGGTTACAGCTTCCTTTTCCAGTTGATAAAGTGAAGAAATTCTGCCAGTAGATCCAGGCAAAGTAAAAAGACAAAAGTTGTTGCAACATCCTCAGTGTCACGGTGGAATTCATAGGTTTTCACACAGTGGGATTTACGTCTGAATGTTTCTCAAAACAACAAGCAACACTGCCCACATTGCTTCATTATAAATAAATAAAAAGCATCCTGGGAGGTATGCCTTAATAGATACAAAAATATATCAGCTGGAAACTGCAAGTTACATAGGCAGGTCTGCAAAATCTCCATGAGATTATTGAGATAAACAAAATCACAACAACTACTTTAATGGCCCCAATTACCCCCACCAGTTTGTGTGGCTGGTTGGGAAATTTTTTGGCCTGATTCTTTCAAGGACTGTCCAGGCCTGACGTTCAACTGAAGGCAATAGGAATTTGTAAATTGTTCAACGTGCCGGTGTTAACTCGCCTACTCTTTGTGCAAAACATTGTGCAATCTTTCAAGTGGACCAACGTCTCAGTTGCTGGCAGACGGATCCAATATCTTGCAGACGGATCCAATATTTTAACGTGCATCCGAGCAACGGATCGCACTCAGATCCTGCATGTGAATCACTCGTTTGACAGTACAGGTGAGCGGAGATTCGAACCCCAGTCTCGACAGCTGAGAGACGAGTTGACTATCAACAAAATACCTCCTAAATAATACCAAGAACACAAACTGTTTTCGCAAATACACGAGAAAAGAAAGTAACAAGCCGGTAGGCGACATGGGTGGTCGCTACATAATTGCGTACTAGTCATACAGTTTTTGACGGATCGGGCTGAAAATTTTTGACAAAGAGGTTGATTATAGTGCGCATAAAAGCGCGGAAGACGATTTTTGATTTTCGAAAAAATATATATATAAATATTTTTCGGATTTTTTCAAAAAATTCAAAGTCCCGTTGCGAGGCAACGGTGGCGTCCATAGCAACGGTGCTCAAAAGCATACAACTACATCCTGGTATGAACCTACCAGTCAAGTTTCATCAAAATCGGTTGACTCCTCTGGCCTCCAGAGCTGTCCATTACATACAAACAGACAGACGGAAAACCTGATAATAACGGTAGTCCAGCGACCACCCAATACTTACACAGTGGGCTTGATGAGAAATTAAATTAATCACATTTTCACACATTAACGTGGGTGTTTTTGGTTCATTAAAATGTAAAATAAATTGTACACCAGGTGAAGTCATCGGCTTATCCGATAATTATAAATTAAGTTTTCGTGTGTTGTCAACTGCTGTCCTTTTTGCAGTGGTGTGAAAGTAGAAAGATTTCACAATGCGGTATCTCAAGCAACAGTAGGCTTGCCTTGAAAGGTTACATTGAGATATCCTGCATATCTTTAGCAAAGGGAATTACGCAATGATGATTCCATCCATCAGGACCATACTCTGTACAGAGCATTCGTGCTGCTAAAGCAGTCTCCTCAAGTATTGACCACAATCCTGGACAGTTCACCACTCCAAGACAGGATACTCAAATGGCTCAATCATCCCAGTAAGCTGGTACTCATTTTGCCAACCTCATAAGGATGGCAGGCTGAGTCAACCCCACCTGGTATTAATTCAACAGCAAAAAAGGATTTGAACTTAGGACCTTAGGATCCCAAGCCCACCACCCTAACCATTAAGCAAACACCAAGCATAGTGATGATCGTCATGTTTTAATAACATTTGGCTAGATAGGGAAACATTTCATTTTCCCCACTGTGGAAACTCTTTTGAGGATTTCTTTTCGAAATCACATGGTATTTCACATGAAGCTATTTAGTAGCTGTTGATTACACTGGCAGTGGCATTGCAGATTTAAATCAGCGACACAACCGGTCGTCCACGTCGTTAAACCGATTCCAAACAGGGAGCTAAGCAGTCACTATTGTGGAAATAAACAACTAGTGTTTACCTGGTGAAAGCTATCGTGTCGATCTGCATTGTTGGACAGGTAGAACAATGCATTAAGTCAACAGGACGTCGATTTGGGTATGCTAGCCGCCATGTGAAGCAAGGAGAGGCTGACGTTTCAGACATTAACCCTTCGTTAGAGCAAAAGAAAACGACGCTTCCTCTCGAACCGAACTCAGTCCAGGTGGCTGAAAGGCAGGTATGCTATCTCTGAGCTCTCTTTGGCTGCATAACCTGCTGCTTCGGGTGGTATTGTTTCAGTGTTGGTGGACTTCACATCAAGACTGTCCATACAGTTATTGACTTATGATTAGGGCAGCTGAAGGAGTTGGAAAAATAATAAAATCTCTTGCTTCTAAAAGCCTGTAAAACAGCTTTCATCAACCACTGTTCCAAATAACAGAGCATTCTGAGCCTCAGATAATTAATGAGTAGTTATTCCTCCAATTAGAAACTCATAATCCTGCTATTTTCACTCTTACAACTAACATTTCTTTTTTTTTCTTTTGTTATTTCTTTTTGGCCAAAAAGGAATTTAATGATTATATTAATAACAAGAATGGCACACTCGGTAGAGCGCATACCTCCACCACGCAATGCCTGATCCCACGAGAACACTTGACCTATGTTGACCTTTTGAACTCATAAACAATAGGCTACTTCCTTATGACGAACTCAACCATGTGGTGAAGTTTCGTGAAGATCAGTTTAAAATTTTGACCTGTAGGCGATAGACAAACAAACAAACAAAACAAACAAGCAAGCAGACTGACAGAATAACAAAATCGACTGACCAATATACTTGAAAATTCTTCGATGTTGCAAGTAAAGGCCCAGTCACACCTTGACGTTTTAGCCAACGTATGCCGATTTTTGTAAAAATTGTCTAAAACGCTGGTACACGTCGAATACGTTATGGGTAAGTTTTGATAACATTGAGAGCACGCTGAAAAACACTGCCATACGTCGTTGCACGCTGGCTTTAAACGTTGTACTTTTCGGTTGTCCTCAAAGCTTTCCATGCTTGAAATTTTACGACTTATGCCAGCGTATGACTCACACGTTCCACATAACGCTCGCATAAAGTTGTAGGCACGTCACGCGATCGTTGACACACGTTACTTGTAAGTTACTCATAAGTCGAAACACGTCGAGGTAATGTTTAGCGTACCCGAAACTTATTTCTAAGCTACGATTACGTGTTGTACTAACGTTACGCGATCGTGACACACATCGCACACGTTACTTGAAAAGTGCTCATAAGTCGAAACACGTCAAGGTAATGGTTAGCGTCAGTGTTCCAGACTCCCTGTGTTTATTTTATTTTTTTTTAATTTTTTTTTCTTCTTCCTTCGGTATGATGGTGATGTTGCACTTCGATTTCTAGTGCGTTGTAATATAATATAATTAATAGAACTGCCGCTCAACGATTTAAATCATAACCGCACTGTACACTGAACACCGTCATACCGAAGAAAAAAAAAAACCGGGAGTCTGGAACACTGACGCGAACCATTACCTCGACGTGTTTCGACTTATGAGCACCTTACAAGTAACGTGTGTCGATGTGTGTCAACGATCGCATATCGTGCGTACAACTTATTCCCATCGCATGCGAACGTGTGTCATACGGCAAGTACGTCGTAAAATTTTCACATGCTTAAAATTACAAGACGTACTCCATTTAATACGACGTATGATAGCGTACTTTAGCGTTTTATTCACGCATACCAAACTTACCCATACCGTATTCGACGTGCGCCAGCGTTTTAGACGCATTTTTCAGAGGTCGGCATACGCTGGCAAGATCGCCAAGGTGTGACTGCGATGTTGACACTTCCATTTCTGCGGCGGTTATGATTTGAATCGTTGTGCGGCAGCCTTTCCATAACCTACGCCACGTCATCGTCGGCGATGCGTGCAGCGTGCTATGCATGAGTTAGACTATCGTTGGGCATAGGTTGTGAAGGCCGACAACAGGTTCAGCATTCGTTGTATAAAGTTATCTATAACACAACGAAACGTTCTGTGTCCATTACTAATACGTTATGCATAAGACCAAGTCGTTATGAATACGTCCGAATCTTTAAAAAAAACATCAAAAGTTCAACGTAAGCCAGCGTTTTACATACATTCTAATACGTTGCCATCGCTGGCTAAAACGTCAAAGTGTGACTGGGCCTTAACAAACAGATAGATGGACAGGGGTGAAAACATAACCTCCTTCCACTTTCGGTGGTGGAGGTAATAACTAGAATGTATCTGAAAATGCAAAGCCAGTCTGTGTCCGCTCTGTATTCGGACTTCTTCTTCCTCTTCCATGTGCTAAACATGACAAAAACAGCTAAAACAAGAAAAAAGAGCAATCCGAGATTGCAGACCCTCACCAGGACTTCTTTTGAGTGGTGTATTTTTTGTAGGTTTGAGGGTAAATCCAATATGATTGCCAAACCATTTGTCCAATCAAGTTGAAATTTAAAACATGTATTCCGCATCTCCACTCGATCAAAAATATAAAGTTTCACATGATTGATTAAGCGGATCCAGAGAAAACATTATTTAACATTTTCTTCAATCCAATATGGCTGCCAAAACATGTGACCTCTCAATTATTCCTTAAGAAACTTGTACCTCCATGGCTTGTGGAACACTGGTGTGAAGTTTCCCCTCTTTTTTTCCAGCCATTCTTGAGAAGATTTCATTGGTTTTAGGGTAAATCCAATATGGCTGCCAAACCATGTGACCAATGACATCATGTGTGTGAACATTTTCTTCCTCGTGGACAGGCGCTCATACGACTAAAGTATCGCCTCGATCTGTTCAACCACTTCAGAGAAGAGGATTTTTGAAGGTTTTTTTCTTTATAAACAATATGGGTGCTGAATCACATGACCGATGATGTCATGAATGTTTTTTTCTGTGGACCATTTTATCCCAAGATAACCCTCAGAAATTTTCATACTGATCGGATGTGGCGTTCTACATATGCAATCATGACGTCATAACGAGGGCACCTATGACATCATAAAAACTTCTTCCCCATGAGGAGTACTTGCCATGTGCTAAGTTTCAATTTTTCCTTGGTGGGGTTTCAGAGAAACAGAGGTCCAAAGTTTTTCCCTTTTCCCGATATGGCTACCAAACCACGTGACCTATGATGTCATATTTATCATTATAACATTTTACATAGTCGTTGCACCAATTGTGAAAATTTCGTCTCAATCCGACAAGCGGTTGCGGAGAAAATATGAAAGTTCTGTGTGAATACAAAGACAGACAGCAGATAGACAAATGAAATTGCTCGTTGAGCAAGGAATTGCCGGAATAACTTTGTCAATTCTCCATGATCTCTGAAAAAACAAAAACCTGGAAACAATTGTTTTTCTTATAATCGATAGTGCTACTGTTTATGAGTTATAGCACTTAGTTTGGTCATGATCATAACTTGGAAGTCAATCGGACTTGAAATGGCGTTTTTATCGCAATTTGAATGTTTTGACCGACCACCCCTGACATTCGACCCGACCGCTAATAGGGTGTTGGTGTGACACCCCAATGAGACATATGTGGATGAGAATTGGAAGATGCACATTTTGGATTTGTTGAAGTTGATTCGACTATTTTACGGACGTTATTCCGAAAATAAGAATTTCGGTTTTTCGGTGACCTTGACCTTTGACCTAGATTCACCAAAAACGACAAGTGTCTAAGTTGGACCATGCTGACGTCTGTACCCAGTTTGGTCGTGATCGTCGAAATGGTGTGGCTGCTACAGGGTAAACAAACACACACAAACAGACAGACAGACACACAGAATGACACACACAACCAACCAAATAATTGCCGAAATCCGAAGGATTCCGGCAATTAACAAACAGACCCAAATGCAATACCCTCTCCTTTGGCGAGGGTAACAAGAAGGGCACTTGGTGGAGCACATACTTCCACCACGTAATGCCTGATCCACAAGAACATATCGGGCCGAATACATTTTTGAAATGTCATGCTAAAAGTACTATTTCGTTTTTGGCCCCATCTCTCAATGGTGAAGAATCACTTAAAAAATTAATATTTTCTCGTATCCAGATCCAGATTCAGATCTTCATCAAAATTGAATCGATCCGTCCATGTCACGCACCCAACCTGCCACCAAGTTTTATCCGAATCCATCCTCAACTTTTTGAGATATCGTGCTATATATTGTTTCGCCCTATCTCTCAATGGTGAAGAATCACTTAAAAATTATAGTAGCCGGATCAGGATCCGGACCCAGATCTTGACCAAAATCTAATCAGTTCGCCCTTGTCGACCGCAACCTGCCCACAAAACTTCATCCGGATCCCTCCTCAACTTCTTGAGATATCCTGCACACAGACAAACATACAGAAAGGGGTGAAAACATAACCTCTTTCACCTTCGGTCGTGGAGGTAAAAATACAAAGAGATTGACGATTTAAGGCGACCTTGATCTTTTGACCTCAAAATCAAAAGGCATTAGTGACCGAATTAAATATGCAAACCCTACTCAAATTTCAAGTCAATCAGATAGAAATTGACGATTATGTGACCTTGACCTTGACCTTCTTGATAGAACACAGGTTACACTCGAATTGTGTCGTATTGGGTCAGTGGCATATTGATTTTTTTTATGCAGCTTAACCTTTGACCTTTTGATTGGCTTTTTTGAAGAAAAAAAAACAATTGGCTTCTAGCTTTTGATTGAGCCAATTCAGTGACCCAACATGCATTTTTTTTTCAGGTCAGTCAGATGAAAATTGATTTTATGCAGTTGACCTTGACCTTGATTAAAAAAAAATTGGCTCTAGCTTTGATTGAGCCAATTCAGTGACCCATATGCATTTTTTTTTCAGGTCAATCGGATGAAAATTGATTTATGCAACGTTGACCTTAATTGGTGAACCAATTCAGTGACCCATTATGCAAATTCTTAAAATTTCAGGTCAATCGGATGAAAATTGACGATTTTTGCCACGCTGACCTTTGACCTTTCGACCAATTATTAATTTGGATTCAAATTATTTTCACATTATAAGGCTTTGTTGAAAATTTGATGACAAAAGCTCAAATGGTTAAAAAAAGTTACAGCCCGTACACACACACACACACTGCTGGAAATATATTATATATATATTAATTATTATATATATATATATATATATATATATATATATATATTATATATCGTTTTTAGTCCTATGACTCAATGGTGAAGAATCACTTTAAAAATTATCAGATCCGGATCCGGATTCGGATCTTCACCAAAATTGAATCACTTCTTTCTTGTCACACCAAACGTTTTTGGTTTTTTTCCATTGCCTACTAATGTACGTGTAATTCAGGTAAAATTGCACGGATATCTCCGAAGGCTCATCGACACCATACCTTCAGGGCCAGTGGGATCGAGCAGGTGGAGCTGAGAGGGGTGGTCGTGAAGGTGTGACTGGCAGTGACACCATGCAATGCGCACCACGCCCATTCAGAAATTAAACGCCATACATGGTGACATTTTACATCTCGTGTCATTGTTCATCATGTGCTTTGTCCAAGCGATTCCATGAGCCTGACACATTCTGAAAAATAAGATAAAGGTAAGGATGATAATTATTCTCATCAGTGGAAAATCCAGTATATCACTTTTCAGATGATTGCGCAGGCTGCGTCAGCATCCTTCTCTGCAGATCTGAAGAATATAGGCATCTAGTCCTCCACCCGGAAAATGTTTTTAAAGCAGGAAAACAAACGCATGTTCTCACTTTGTTGCTCCATAATGACCGGCAGGCAAATCCCTCAATTTATTTCTGTGGTCAGCCTCTGGGAGAGGTGCAGCTTCTAAAGCCACACGATCAGCTACAACAATTTTTGGGCATGTCATATTTCCCACCTGGCCCTCAAAGCCGGCCATGTTCTCAGAATTCTCTGCAGGACGAAGACCTTCTTCTGCTGTCCTCAGCTATTAACAATGTTCAAAGCCGTTATCTTAACTGTCATGGAATTTGATTCGCCACTGTGAAATGGTGCTGCTGCTCATCTTTCCCTCCAGGAGGCCCTGGAATCTAAGGCCCTCCATGTCATTGGAATTCCATATCAAAAAGCGGAATCTCAAACTCTACTTTTTGCTCTACCGGGGAGTTTGGTAGGAGACGACGCAAGCTTTCCCCACCTAGTGGTCGTTCTCGCCACTGACCCACAACAATATATATGTGTATATATATGTATACGTATATATATGTGTGTGTATATATAGATATATAAATTTTTTTATGTATATATTTATATTTGTATATATACATATATATATTATATATGTATTGTTACAGATTTCTACCTGCCGGCGTGTGGACAGCCGCTTTTAGCCGAATCGCGGCCGTACGCCCACCGGACGAGCAATCCAGTCGCAGCCTTCCGGATCAAACGCCGGAATCCAGCTACGGGTGTGTTTTTAAGCACACCACAGCCTTGTCAGTACTCTACCCGCACGCTACAGGGTCCGATCGCTGAACTGTCGATTTACCTAATTATTCGTGCGGGAAGGCTACCGAGAGGTTGTACCTCAACAGGAGCTGCTTGGAAACGAGCCACGTACGCAGCTCGCTCCGTTCTGCGGATACCGAGCAGTGTATTTATCGCGCAGCCCCGTTGTTGTGGTTAAGACTCCAACGGGCGAGAGACATGTGTTCGCGTGGGAGCCCTCGGAGTGCGAGTTTGCTTTTTTGGGTGCGCAGGGTGACTCATGGCTGCACGTGGGGTTGGGATCCGGCAGGAGGGGTATCCTGCCGATGGTACGTCCATAGAGGGACGAGGTAACGCATGCAGCTGCATGACGTCACGGGCAGGTGCAAAGTGCGCGGATGTGAGTTTGCCGCGTTGGTGCTGCGCGTATTGAATAAAAAATTAACAAAGCAAACCTGCGTTCGGGTGAACGGATTCCCTGGGAGAAGGGGTGGAAGACCTTGGCCAGGGCACAGGATGGAACTAGTCAGGGGGAAGGGTTAGTGTTAGTAGACCGGCTTTCATGGGGCAGGGGTAAGTCCTCATGGGGCCGTGGAATGGATTAGTTAAGAGGGATTTAGTCAGCATTTAGGTGGGGAAATGATTTTAGAGATTTGAGGACAGGACAGACTGTGGGATGTGTAGTGGGGACGTAGCTTAGCTACGTAGTGTAAAATGGAACGTGCTGTAGTTTAAGGGACGACGTGGGGAGACGAGTTAGATAGGGGATGCAGATGAAGGATGGCTGAGTTCAGCGGTGTGTGTGTTGAGAGTTGGTGAGTGTGTGGGACATGTTGAGTGAGTGAGGCAGCGGGTCTGTGTGAGTGTGAGCGATAATGTGGAATATTGGATGGTGGCGATGAGTGATATGGGGGGAGGAGTGACTCCCGCCAAGGGACCCGGGTCAGTGTAAAGTGAGTTTGTTGGGTTAGTCAAATTGATAAATGGAGGGTCGTTTTGTTGTTGGTGGGAAGTAGGCTCGAAACCCGTTTGGAGGGGTGCAGGAGCTGTTGACGGGCTAGGAGCGTGGCTGCGAAAGGTGATATTGCTGAGTGGGTACCCCGGGCACCGGCTAGTCGGCCGGTAGGCCAGGGCCCATGGGGGGCCGGATAGCAGTAGTGGGCACGGGTGCGCCCCGTTGGTGCGGGGGCCGGGGGCGCCATTAGCGCGTGGGAGTGTTGTGGGCACCGGTGACCCTCGAAAGGTGCCTCGGAGAAGCCAGCTGCCACGTGAGCGTTTCAGGGGAGTCGCATGGAGGGCACTCCCCGGTGTTTAGGGAGCTGGTAGGCTGGAGGCAGTGTAGTGCCCGGGGGTGCCATCGTTGGGATCGGCAGAGGGTCGGTGCCTGCAAGGAGCCACGCGTCCCAGCCATGAGACGTGTGAGGGCACGGAAGGAAAATTGGGGGGGCGAGGCCCAAATTGTGAGGACACCAACGCAGGGACGGGAATCTGGGTTTTTAGAACAATAGATTAAGCGAGAGGCGCTTGTTGAAAGCCCCGGGGTAGTTTATAAGGTCAATTGGATAGGGTAGTAGGAAGTGTCCCCTCCGACATCCATCCCTTCGCTCTCTGTTGTGGCGCTGGACCACTTTGTGTACGATCGCTGAAGTCTGGGGGAGGCCATCCTGGGGATTGAGTGAGCCTCGACACAGGACGCTAGCTTCCCTTATTCCCTCCGGGAAGGGAAGTAGGGGTTGGGAGTAGGATAGGGGACGATAGGTTAGCCCGAACAACGACGATAAAAGGGGGTTTTAGGGACCGAAATTTATAGTGGGGGAGTAAAAATAAAAACAAAAAAATTAGTTGGGGCTAAATTGTTTTTCAAATTAAGGGGGTGGGTATGGACAGTGGACAGGCAACGGCGATAGGTGGGAGGGAGACAGGTAGGTAGGTGTAGCCCGCCTTCTGAGTGGCCAGCACCACCAACTCCTCCACCAACTGCAACTGCATGGCAGAGGCCGGCCAACTTCATCGGCTGGCTGTTTATTTCAAGGCCTGTGCCGCCAGTTCATTTGCCGGCTGTGTTTGCCTGAACGGCTTTTTCTGCCGGCTTTGCTGCCTGCGACCTTGCCATGCCATGCACTTCCCATGTCACCAGCCCGTTCTGTTCAGTTTTGTTTTGCCCCCCCCCCTGTTCATTTCCATGTGCGCCAGGATCATCGAGCAACAGTTTGCAGCTGCAGGAACTGTCCATTTGTGGCAGCTACACACGGCCTGCAGTGGCGGCCGTGCGCCGGTTCCCTGTTGACTCTCCTTCTTTTTCCTGAGAGTCCATTGATCCTGGCCATGGAGTAGTGTAAATTATAAGGTTAAGTTTTTAAGTTGTGTATTGTAAATATGAGTGCGCCCCCCGGCATGTATGTCTAGCGCCGGCATTTAATTTAAGTCGTCCGTGTGAGTGGGTTTGTTTAGTTAGTTACTACAGCCTCAGGTTATTTATTTTGGGACACGAATACCATGATGTCGCCTCAGGGATCCGTAGGTAAACGTACTAGGGAAGAACTACACATGATGGCACCGATAATTTGACGACTCGGGACGAGTCTGTAAAACAGGGAGGGGGAGTGTTACGGCTGTGGAAATTCGCAACCACCATTCAGGTCCGTAGGTGAGATATTTTTAAGTAATGTAATAGTTATGCCCAAACACATTGTTTAGAGGGAATTATGTGATTCATTCGGGCATGCGATCCTTCGAGATAGCCGTTTTTTCTGTCTTTCTTTAATTTGAACAACCACCAACACAACGCCGCTTCTCAACAACACGCCACCCCCACCATCCACGCAGCCACATCTTCGCCCCTCGCCGTTCACACGGCTCGTGCGGCTACGATCTCCGCAGAGCTAGCGGAGGATGCGCACGTTTTCCGGCCTGTTTGTCCCGTCTGGCTTCACCGCGTTTGGTGTGGGAGGAGAGAAGCGAGGGGAGGGCAGCTCGCCGCCGATGGTGGATGGACAGTGTGAGGTGGTCGGGGTGAGGGACGCCCTGTTTCCAGACCCTCTCGAAGGAGGGTGGAGCAAGAACGGGGTGGAGCAACAGGGCGGGGCGCCGGGGTATAAGAACCGGAGAGGCAGGCAGCCTGGTTGGTCTGGTCCGAGTTAGTCTGTCTCTCTCTTCTTGGTTCGCTCCTCTCTGAGTTCGGTGGTCCTCTCTCAGTGGGTGTGCTCTCTTGGTTCGGCTGCATCGCAGTTCGGATGTGCTTCTTGGTTCGGTGCTCGATTCGGTGTGCTCTTGGTCGGTGTTCTCAGTCGGTGCTCGGTCCGTGGCGTCAGGGCAGCACGAGCAGCACGAGGCACGCCGGAGACCCTCCCGACCACGCTCGAGCACGGAGTCACGGCCAAGGCGGGACCACGTCGGCGGACGGTCGAAGGACTCGACAACCTCAGGGAAGTCGGACTTCCATTTTCTTTTGGGTTTTGTGTGAACGTGTGTGTGTGGCGCCGAGTCCCGTCAAGTAGAACTGTCAAGTGTTGACGTGTGTTCGCGTTGGTCGGTCTATTAACTCTTTCTTTTATATGTGCATTCTTGCTATAATACAATGCGTTTATGTGTGCTTTTCGTGTGTTGTGTGTAAATAAAATGCGTGCTTGTAACTTGTTTCCCCGTTTCGCTGCGTCCTTTCCTTTGTTGGGTCTTCATCTTGCTTGCGTAACGGGTAGTAGTGGGTGCAACATCCCAGTAATTAATCGAACCGAGGTCAAGGCCGACGATAACACTGCTCGGTTATCTCTGTAGCACGGAACGGACTGCTTGCGTTCGTGTCCGAGTCGCCTGTGCGAGGTAACACCCCTCGGTAGGTTACCGTGCGGGATTTAGGTATATCGACTTTCGGCGATTCACCCTACCCGCACGGGTGGAATGCGGACTGGGTTGTGGTGAGGTTAAACCCCCACCCGTGACTAGCTCCCGGCGTTAGTCGAGAGGGTCACGATGAATTGTCCGTGTCGGTGGGCGAGGCGGTCGCATTCGAGTCACGGGCGATCGCACGCCGCGGGCGCGAATCGCAACAAGATAAATATATTACATACTGTTACGGTTGTGGGAATTCACAGAGCACCATATAGGTCCTTAGATCAGTTATGTGATAGTCTGTGTTCAGATAGATTTCCCCACCGATGTTTACGGGATTTATTCGTGTGCAGGGCTGTGATCTTGAAGTTAGCCGTTTCTTTACCATCTTTATTTTGGACCAACCGCCATTACTACACTACAAGCACCACCAACCACAACAACACACGATACCATCAACCACCACCACAAACCAGAACACACACCAACAACACACGCCACCTCAGCCATACCCCATTACTACCACTACAAAGCGCCAGCCAGTGCCACGTTTAACCACAACTTCCACCACACCACCCGCATTTCCACATCAGCAATGGTTACCAGAAGCCTGGTTCGTCGAGGGGAAAGCAGGCCGACCTTCCCCCCTCCCCGAACAAATGGGTTCCGCGGCAAGCAGAGAAAAGAGATTCCTGCGAGTGAAAAAGAACAAATACAGCGCGGCACGCGCGGCCGTTTGCGGGAAACACGTTTTCGAGAAGTTTCCCGCGCATGCTGGAAAGGAGGGGCGGGAGGTGAAAAGGGGGTGGGGCTTGGTGATAAAGAGGACATGAGCACGGGGGAGCTTGTGCTGAGGAGAATCGCGAGAAGGACGGAGCTTTGTGAGCTGCAGGAGGGAGAGGAGGAGTCGAGCTTGAGATGCGGAGGAAATCGCGGAGGAGGGGAGTGGGGTTGAGGAGAATCGCGAGAAGAGGGGGAGTTGGCGGACTGAGAGAGAATTGCGAGAAGGGAGAGGGAGTTGGGGCTGAGGAAATCGCGAGAAGAGGGGGAGTTGGGGCTGAGGAGAATCGCGAGAAGGAGGGGGAGTTGGGGCTGAGGAGAATCGCGAGAAGGAGGGGGAGTTGGGCGTGAGAGAGAATGCGAGAGAGGAGAGGGAGTTGGGGCTGAGGAGGAATGCGCGAGAAGGAGGGGGAGCTTTGTGCTGAGGACGGAACGAGAGACTCGTGAGCGAGGTGGCGCTCCCGGACCGAAGACGCTCTTGGTGGGTCGGTGGTCGTGAGGAGCCACCTTGGATCGTCGTGTGAAGCCGGATCGTGGAGGACATGAGCTCGGGTAGCTCACCACACGGTCATGTTTTTCCTTTTATTTCTTCTGGGTGTTGGTGTGTGTGTGTGTTGTGGCGCCGTCTATAAGTAAACCCGTATAAGTGCAAGTGAATAACAAATAGATCGGCTGCAGGTTCATTTCGGCTTAGTGTGCTGTCCTCCCCCATTCATTCCTTGCATACTGCTTGTATGTTTCTCATTGCTTGCGTCGTGTGTGGAAATAAATGTGCCGTCGTCTCAATGTACCTGGTCGTGTGTCCCTTTCCTTAATTGAACTGCCATTATTAAGTTCTGAATAATAGCTGGCTGTTTGAATAGCCGATACACGTTGATTCGGGTTC
>CM068952.1:34325632-34329474 GCA_035128595.1 Eptatretus atami | reverse complement strand
CGATCCGTCAAAAACTGTATAACTAGTATGCAATTATATAGCGACCACCCATGTCGCCTACCCGCTTGTCTGACTGTTTGTCTGTCTGTCTGTTTGTTTGTCTTTTTGTTACCCACAGGTCACAATTTCAAACCGATCTTCACGAAACTTCACCACATGGTAGAGCTTGTCGTAAGGAAGAAACCAATTGTTTTAGAGGTCAAAAGGTCAAAAGCTCAACATACCCCAAAGTCAACAACTAAAGTGGCACTTATAAAATCCTCAATTCTCATCCGATTGACTTGAAATTTGAAGAGGATATATATTTCAGGTCACTGAATTCAACTAGCCAATTATGTTTGAGGTCAACATAGACCAAAAGGTCAACATAGGCCAAAGGTGAACAACTTCGGTGGGATTTCTAAAATCCTCAATTTTCATCCGATTGACTTGAAATTTGAAAAGGATATATATTTCAGGTCACTCAAATCAACCAACCAATTATTTTGGAGGTCAACAATGACCAAAAGGTCAACATAGGCCTAAGTTTTTAACTTAGGTCAACAACTAAGGTGGTCAACAACTAAGGTCAACAACTAAGGTGGTTTTTCTAAAATTGTCAATTTTCATCCGATTGACTTGAAATTTGAAGTGGATTTATATTTCAGGTCATTGAATTCAACCACCAATTATTTTTGAGGTCAAATTTGTTTTATGGATCTTGCAATTATCGTGCTCTGCACGACGTCTTCTTGTTCTGTCTGTCTGTCAGTTTGTTTCTTTGTTTGTCTGTGTTTGTTTGTCCGCACAGAACTTTCATGTTTTTCTCTGCAACCGCTTGTTGGAGTGAGACAAAATTTTTTTACCATTGGTGCGACTACTCATGTAGAATGTTGCAATGATAGATATGACGTCATAGGTCACGTGGTGTGGCAGCCATATTGGAAAAACGGGAAAAAATTGGACCTCTGTATCTCTGAAATCACACCAAGGAAACAATTGAAACTTTGCACCTTGCAAGTACACCTCATTGGGAATGAGTGATTTTTTTATGATGTCATAGGTGCCCTTGTTATGACGTCATAATTGCATATGTAGAATGCCACATCCGATCAGCATGAAAAATTTTGAGGGTCATCTCGGGATAAAATGGTTCACAGAAAAAAAAATTGTGATGTCATCAGTCACGTGATTCAGCAGCCATATTGTTCAAAAAAAAAAAGAAAACCTTCAAAAATCTTCTCTGAAGTGGCTGAACAGATCGAGGTGAAACTTTATACGTATGACCGCCTGTCCATGAGGAACAAAAGGTTCACACATATGATGTTATAGGTCACATGGTTTGACAACCATATTGGATTTACCCTCAAACGTATAAAAATCTTCTTCTCCAGAACAGCTGGACAAATCGAGGGGAAACTTCACACAAATGTTCCACAAGCCATGCATGTACAAGTTTCTTAAGGAATAATTGATAGGTCACATGTTTTGGGAGCCATATTGGATTGAAGAAAAATATTAAATAATGTTTTCTCTGGAACTGCTTAATCAATTGATATGAAACCTCACATTTATGATTGAGTAGTGATGCCTAATTCATGTTTCAAATTTCAACGTGGTTGGCTAAATGGTCTGGCAGCCAGAATTATTAAATTTTGTGATATGGGTTCTTTTTGTTTTTATTTCTTTCTTTCTCTATTTGAATAAGGCCCACTTGGCTGTGCCTGGGTGGGTTTGAGGGTAGAGAAGTAGCAGCTGAAATGTGAATCCTATCCAGGTTCCTCCTGATTACTTAATCTTTGCTTTGTTCTTGTTTGGGTTCCTTCTGATTGCTCCAATGCAGGAATATACTTATTTGGTCTTCTGTACCTCTTTAATTATGAATAATAATAATAAAAAATAAATAAATAAACGTCACGGATCAGGGTGAGATGTCCAATCAAAGTGGGATGTCTTGGTACCCGGTCATCACCTCCAGCAGTTATTAAGTGGCAGTTGTAATTATGTCTCATTAATTACATAACACACCAGTACACAAACGCCACACAAAATACACTACAAAAAAGCAGTTGTGGTAAGGGTCTGCAATCTCTGATTGCTCTTTTTCTTGTTCTTTCTGTTGTTTATCGCCCCTCCCCCACAGGTCCACCATCAACCCCCTTCTGGTGAAACTTTCAAAATCCAGGGTCACTGCTCACCTCCACTCCTTTATTCATCTTTTTCCCATCTATGGAAGCAACTTCCATATTCTCTTCAATCTCATTCTTCCCTTCAAGTCTTCAAGATATCTGTTCATTACCATCTAAAATCATCCCCTATCCAAAACCATGGTATTTTCTTCGACTGTTACTCATCTGTCACTCACCCCCCATTCCAAAGCCCACCTCCTTCCAAATTTCCAATTTTTCCACTCTTCTGCTTCTGTAACCATCTTGGCCACCCCATGCGTCCTTTCCTACCCCTCATTCCTCCCCAAAACCCATTATTTGTCTGAGTCTCCCTCTGTTTTTAACTTCAACTCTGCTGTTGGTGCGCTCTCTCTCTCTCTCTCTCTCTCTCTCTCTCTCTCTCTCTCTCTCTCTCTCTCTCTCTCTCTGTCGTTCTGTTGCATCTTGATCCATTCAGTGTTCTCTCTCTTCCACGAGCCAAGACTATCCAAAAAAAAAAAAGAAAAAGAAGTAAATGGAGCACTTTAAAAATCACGTGACACCATCTCCAATTTAGAATGGTTTCAGTTGGGAGAAGAAAAAGAGATCTCACCTGGGGAGATGCATGAATGTATTCAAAATACAATTATACAGTTCAGTACAGTATTATGGACCACCTTGATAAAAACTGTGTGATCATCACGTAAGTTTACAAAATTATAATCAACAAGTCTTTTCCTCCACCACCGAAGGTGAACGGAGCTTTTGTTTTCACACCTGTCTGTTTGTTTGTGAACAAAATATCTCCAAAAATTGCAGACGGATTTGGACGAAACTTTATGAGCAGGTTGGGTGTGTGACAAGACAAAGGGGGAATTGATTGCATTTTGGTGATGATCTGAATCCGGATCCGCGAATTTTAAATTTTTTAAAAGTGATTCTTCATTATTGAGAGATGGGACCAAAAGTGATATCGAGGCCAACATCTCAAAAAAGTTGTTGACGAGTTGTGACAAAACAAAGTGGATGAGTTTAGTCGGTGACAAGAACAAGCTGATTCCATTTTGGTTAAGGTTCGGATTCAGATCCGACCTCTCAGTTGGGAATACAAGATGGATGATTTGTGGTCACAGGTGACAAGAACAGGCCTGATTCCATTTGTTAAGGTTCGGATTCAGATCCGACCTCTCAGTTGGGATACAAGATGGATGAGTTTGGTCGGTGACAAGAGCAAGTTGATTCGATTTTGGTTAAGGTTCGGATTCAGATCCGACCTCTCAGTTGGGATACAAGATGGATGATTTAGTCGGTGACAAGAACAAGCTGATTCCATTTTGGTTAAGGTTCGGATTCAGATCCGACTCTCAGTTGGGATACAAGATGATGGTTGGTCGTGACAGAACAAGTGATTCCATTTTGGTTAAGGTTCGGATTAGAGATCCGACCTCTCAGTTGGGATACAAGGATGGATGAGTTATGGTCGGTGACAAAAGCAAGTGATTCGATTTTGGTTAAAGGTTCGATTCAGATCCGACTCTCAGTTGGATACAATAGATGGTTATAGTGCGTAAAAGAAAGCTGATTCGATTTTGTTAAGGTCGGATTCAAGATCCACCTCTCAGTTGGGATACAAGGTGGATGAGTTTAGTCGGTGACAAGAACAAGCTGATTCGATTTTGGTTAAGGTTCAGATTCAGATCCGACCTCTCAGTTGGG
>CM068952.1:34313132-34320632 GCA_035128595.1 Eptatretus atami | reverse complement strand
TATATATATATATATATATCGACTCCTCCCATGCTCTTCCAGCCAAAGAAAGCTAACTGCATAAAGTAACCATGAAAGGCTACACATGGTGAGCCCTTTTGCTGTTTAAAACCTTCCCAGAATTCCTCTGCAGCTGTAAAGATGTTTACAAATTGTACACACATGAGAATCCCAAAGCTACACACACCCTCAGCTGCCGGATCGCTTGTTGGCAAATCATCAGTAACAGCGCAGATAGAAATGCAGACCAACGAGGCTCTCAAGCATGTACCACATGGAAATGTCAAAAGCAGGCAACATATAAATGAAAAAAAAGACCCACTCACATCTCTCACCTGTGAATGGAGGGAATAACCAATTATCTCTCACCTAATCAACTAAACCCAGATGGCAAGGATTAGGCCTCAGCGCTTACCTTGAGTAGCCTTTCATGGTTGCTTTATGCAGCTTTGTTCTGCTCGAAGAGCATAGGAGGAGTTGATTTATGAATATAATCTTTACCACTTGGGTTTAGTTGATTAGGTGAGAGCTAATTGGTTATTCCCTCCATTCACAGGTGAGAGATGTGAGTAGGTCCTTGTTTTTTCACATATATATGTATACATACACACATCAGACGCACGTCCTGTGACTGTTTTGGTGAGCATCGCCATGGATTATCGCCATTTACCATATGTCTCACATGGTAAAACTGCATAATTCGCAAAGGACAAACATCCGTCTGCCACCCAGACGATTGTTCCCACTAATGCAAACCATTCAACCAGAAGGCACATGATGTGATTGGTGGGTAAATCAAAACATGTGGAGTGTGATGAGCTCTCCCCCGATCTCCATTGGACATAGTCCTACACCAAAGCTTCACCTCCAATGCAAAGGCCTCGGCCCAGCGACTCTGTCAAACAGACAAAGATTACATGGTCAACATCAATTATACATCAAATGGAGCCGCCTATCCGGATTTCGGGCTTGTTTGCCCTTATCAGGACAGCATACTTATAAATATCTAACCAATGATGACCACATAAGTCGTTTAAACATCAGTGTATTGGAGTAAATGGGTGTGTGTTCTTCTCGTTGTTTTATGTGTTCTGGGGCATGAACATGGCTGGGTTCTTGTCCTGGTTGGATGTGATGATGTGTAGCTTGCATGGTTGGCGGAGTTTCCGTTACGTGTTTTGTTTGTGTGGGTATGGTGTTGTGGAATGAGCACCATTTGTTGCTCACCTTATCCAGTTGCTTACACCATCCAGTTTTCGCCATTTGTATCAGAGGTGTGTATTGTGTGGGTATATCCACCATCTCCCCAGTTAGACCAACCTCTTGGCTCTTCACATGCCATGCTTCCAGTTCCAATCTGTGTTGCATGTTGGATGTCGTGTTTAACCCAACAAAGTCAAATTTGTGGCCAGATTGTAGGCAATGATGTGCAATGGTTAACTTGGTCACCTTTCTAAGCCTAATAGCTCCATCATATTCATGTTGCCTTTGTTTGAAATTTTTTTCCTGTTTCACCACTGTGAAATTGGTCATAGTCTCTGCAAGACGAATGGTAAACCAATCCGGATTTATCACCAGTTGGTATTTTGTCGTTTAGTTCTGTAATTACACTACGGATGGTGGATAGAAGCTTGTAGGCCACACCAATCTGTGCTCTGTGTACTACCTTGGCTACGTACAAGAGCATATATGTACTATATATATATATATATATATATATATATATATATGTCTTCACATTAACATCATCCTGGTTAAAGTTGTTTATTATAATGTCTATATAATGAGATACCAAGGCTTCAAAAGATATTGTAATTATTTACCCAGCACTGCTATGATGTCATCGGTCAAAATGGACTGCATTCTTCACCATCAACCAGTAGATTGTTATATTTTACTGAAAGGTGATTTTTTTTTTAGCTCACCTGGAACATAGTTCCCGGAGCTTACGGGATGGTGCATCGTCCGTCCTCAGTCCATCTGTCCACAAATACTTGCAACTTCTTCTCTGAAACTACACATAATTATGATTTCGATGAAACTTTACTACAACATTCATCACCCTGCATGTACCAAAGTTTGTTCATGGCATTAAAAAAATCCGGCCTGAAGGGGGTTTACTGGGGTTGCCCCCGAAATAGGTATTTCCTTTCTTCTCAGAATCTACATTCTACACACACAATTCTGATGAAACTTGACCACAACCTTCATCACCTGTGATGCACCAAAGCTTGGCCATGCCATTAAAAATAGTCGGGGTCAAAGGGGATCTTCAGAGGGGGTTTCCCCCCAAAATATGCATTTGCTTTCTTCTCAGAAACTCCACACATAATTCCGATGAAACTTGACCACCACCTTCATGACCTGTGAATGGGACAGGCAACCTTCCCACCCTGTAGAACGCCTTAGACCCCAATTTTTAAATGTCATGAACAAACTTTAGTACATCACAGGTCATGAAGGTGGTGGTAAAGTTTCATCGGAATTATGTGGAGTTTCTGAGAAGAAAGCAAATACCTCATTTGGGAGGCATCTTCCCCACCCTGTAGAACGCCTTAGACCCCAATTTTTAAATGTCATGAACAAACTTTAGTACATCACAGGTCATGAAGGTGGGGTCAAGTTTCATCGAATTATTGTGGAGTTTCCTGAGAAGAAAGCAAATGCATATTTTGGGGGAAACCCCCTCTGAAATCCCCTTTGACCCCGACTATTTTTAATGGCATGGCCAAGCTTTGGTGCATCACAGGTGATGAGGTTGTGGTCAAGTTTCATCAGAATGTGTGTTGTAGAATGTAATCTGAGAAGAAAGGAAATACCTATTTCGGGGGCAACCCAGTAAACCCCTTCAGGCCGGATTTTTTAATGCCATGAACAAACTTTGGTACATGCAGGTGATGAATGTTGTAGTAAAGTTTCATCGAAATCACAATTATGTGTAGTTTCAGAGAAGAAGTTGCAAGTATTTGTGGACAGATGGACTGATGGACGGACGATGCACCATCCCGTAAGCTCCGGGAACTATGTTCCAGGTGAGCTAAAAAAAAAATCACCTTTCAGTAAAATATAACAATCTACTGGTTGATGGTGAAGAATGCAGTCCATTTTGACCGATGACATCATAGCAGGTTCTGGTAAATAATTACAACATTCTTTGAAGCCTGGTATCTCATATATAGACATTATAATTAAAACAACTTTAACCAGGATGTTAATGTGAAGACTATATATATATATATATATATATATATATATATATATATAATATATATCTTGTACGTAGCCAAGGTAGTACACAGAGCACAGATTGGTGTGGCCTACAAGCTTCTATCCACCATCCGTAGTGTAATTACAGAACTAAACGACAAAATACAACTGGTGATAAATCCGGATTGGTTTCATTCGTCTTGCAGAGACATGACCAATTTCACAGTGGTGAAACAGGAAAAAATTTCAAACAAAGGCAACATGAATATGATGGAGCTATTAGGCTTAGAAAGGTGACCAAGTTAACCATTGCACATCATTGCCTACAATCTGGCCACAAATTTACTTTGTTGGGTTAAACACGACATCCAACATCAACACAGATTGGAACTGGAAGCATGGCATGTGAAGAGCCAAGAGGTTGGTCTAACTGGGGAGATGTGGATATACCCACACAATACACACCTCTGATACAAATGGCGAAAACTGGATGGTGTAAGCAACTGGATAAGGTGAGCAACAAATGGTGCTCATCCACAACACCATACCCACACAAACAAAACACGTAACGGAAACTCCACCAACCATGCAAGCTACACATCATCACATCCAACCAGGACAAGAACCCAGCATGTTCATGCCCCAGAACACATAAAACAACGAAAGACACACCACCCATTTACTCCAATACACTGATGTTTAAACGACTTATGTGGTCATCATTGGTTAGATATTTATAAGTATGCTGTCCTGATAAGGGCAAACAAGCCCGAAATCCGGATAGGCGGCTCCATTTGATGTATAATTGATGTTGACCATGTAATCTTAGTCTGTTTGAGAAGTCGCTGGGCGAGGCTTTGCATTGGAGGTGAAGCTGGTGTAGGACTATGTCCAATGCAGATCGGGGGAGAGCTCATCACACTCCACATGTTTGATTTACCCACAAACACATCAGTGCCTTCTGGTTGAATGGTTTGCATTAGTGGGAACAATCGTCTGGGTGGCAGACGGATGTTTGTCCTTTGCGAATTATGCAGTTTACCATGTGAGACATATGGTAAATGGCGATAATCCACGGCGATGCTCACCAAAACAGTCACAGGACGTGCGTCTGATGTGTGTATGTATACATATTATGTGAAAAACAAGGACCTACTGACATCTCTCACCTGTGAATGGAGGAATAACCAATAAGCTCTCACCCTAATCAATAAACCCAAGTGGTAAAGATTATATTCAAAATCAACTCCTCCTATGCTCTTCGAGCAGAACAAGCTGCATAAAGCAACCATGAAAGGCTACTCAAGGTAAGCGCTGAGGCCTAATCCTTGCCATCTGGGTTAGTTGATTAGGTGAGAGATAATTGGTTATTCCCTCCATTCACAGGTGAGAGATGTGAGTGGGTCTTTTTTTTCATTATATGTTGCCTGCTTTTGACATTTCCATGTGGTACATGCTTGAGAGCCTCGTTGGTCTGCATTTCTATCTGCGCTGTTACTGATGATTTGCCAACAAGCGATCCGGCAGCTGAGGGTGTGTGTAGCTTTGGGATTCTCATGTGTGTACAATTTGTAAACATCTTTACAGCTGCAGAGGAATTCTGGGAAGGTTTTAAACAGCAAAAGGGCTCACCATGTGTAGCCTTTCATGGTTACTTTATGCA
Source organism: Eptatretus atami (assembly GCA_035128595.1). NCBI lineage: Eukaryota > Metazoa > Chordata > Myxini > Myxiniformes > Myxinidae > Eptatretus > Eptatretus atami. The sequence goes on along the minus strand of CM068952.1, from coordinate 34,315,762 downwards.
GTTAGCTTTCTTTGGCTGGAAGAGCATGGGAGGAGTCGATATATATATATATTATATATATATATATATTATATATATGCATATACATACTGTTTGACCCCCATGTATTCGTGGGTCAAAAGTGTGACCTGATTCTACATTCGCGTATTCCAATGTTTTTTTGAGTTTTTTTTTTTAACACTTCAGTACTGGTCTCCTGTACCACCTGGAAATTGAATATAGGAGACCAGCCTGAAGTGTTGAAAAAATATCCACCTGGCATTTCATAAAAAGGTGCAAAAATGGATCCTAACTACAGCCTAATTACTTACTGTACTTCCATTCATCAGCAAGAACATGGAATCCATCATCACAATTGACATAAAATCATTCTTTTCTCCAACAGCCTCATCTCAGATCATCAATTCAGATTCAGACTAGTCACTCTACCCTGGATATGCTGCTTCTACTCTCCCAACAATGGTGGAGGCCCTAGATATCAGACATGAGATTAGGGTCATCTCTCTGGACATATCTCGAGCTTTGATACAGCTGGCATCCTGCCCTGCTCTCCAAACTGTCTGCCTTGGAATCCAAGGCCAACTCTAATCTTGGATACCGACTTCCTCCACTCTCATAGTCAACGTGTGGCTCTCAACGGACCACCTTTCATCTCTTTTCCCTGTCAAGGCTGGACTACCCCAAGGCAGTGTTCTCGGCCCCATTATTTCCCAATCTTCATCAATGATCTCACTGACTCTCTGGAAAATCCTCTTATCTCTTTGCTGATGACTCCACTTCTGCCATGACATCTCTTATCCTTATAATAAACAGGCAGCAGTCTTTTCCCCTCTTCAGACATTGACAAAATTACAAACAAGTCAAACACAATTTTGTTTATGTATCCTTATTGTCCACCCTTTGCGTTTCCCTTACCCCTCATCGTTACCTGCATCCCTTGTTTGTCTGTCTCTGTCTACTTTCTTCCTCAGCCATGCTGTTGGCATTTCCCCTTTTTCCTGCTGTTCCCTTTGTTATGTTGTGTCCCGATTTATTTTGTATAATCGCTCTTGCATGAGCCTAGACTAGGTAACTAAATAAATAAATAAATAAGAATGCCCTGACATTTGCGGAATATTTCAAGAGTGTATCACCTGTGAATAATACATATATATGCACACACACACACACACACACACACAACACAACACACACACACACACACACACGGTGTGCTTACATAATGTATAAGAATATGAAAATCGTTGCTTCCCAATTGTCTCATGTCGCTCACCTGCATTTGATTTTTAATTTACTGATTTCGTTTATTTATATTTTCATTTACAGATGCTTTCCGATGGTTCTGTGATATTTTTTTCTTCCTGGTGTATCACTTTGATGTCCGTCAGCACACACAATTACAGTGCTTTCTCATTGTCTCGGGTCAGTCCACTGCATTTTTTCATTTTTGTCATTTATTTATATTTTCATTTATGGATGTTGTCCGATGATTCCGTGATTCTTCCTGCTGTACTGGCTTCGATGTCCATCGGCATGCAAAATTTCAGCTTTCCACATCATCCGCTAGGTACAGATCTTTAATATCTGTAGTCAGTCAGTGGTTAGAAAGAGCTTATACATATATATATACACACAATATATATATATATATATATACACACATATATTTATTATATATAGTATATGTGTGTGTATATATATATATATATATATATATATATTATATATATATATATATATATATATATATATGACAGCCCTAGTAGTTACAATTCATGTGACCTTTTTGAGTCAGGTTTAGATTTGTTTCTGCAATATATGTGTGTGTGTTTTGTGTGTATATATATAAATATATATATATATATAATGACAGCCCTAGTAGTTACAATTCATGTGACCTTTTGTGTGTCAGGTTTAGATTTTTTCTGCAATATATGTGTGTGTTTGTGTGTATATAAATTAATATATATATTATATATATTATATATATATATATATATATATGACAGCCCTAGTAGTTACAATTCATGTGACCTTTTGTTCCTGCAAATTATGTGTGTGTGTTTGTGTATATATATATATATTATAATATATATATATATATATATATATATATAATATATATATATATATAATATATATATATATAATTATATCATGACAGCCCGAGTAGTTACAATTCATGTGACTTTGTTCTCTGCAATTATGTGGTGTTTGTGTATTATATATACATATATATATACATATATATATATATATATATATATATATATTATATATATATATATAATGACAGCCCGAGTAGTTACAATTCATGTGACCTTTTTGATCAGGTTTACATTTGTTCCTGTAATATATGTGTTGTGTTTGTGTATATATATATATATATATATATATAATGACTAGCCCTAGTAGTTACAATTCATGTACCTTTTTGAGTCAGGTTAACATTTGTTCCTGTAATATATGTTGTGTTTGTGTATATATTATATATATATATATAATTTATATATATATATATATATATATATATATATATAATTATTTGTTACGGCTGTGGAAATTCGCATTGCACCATCCAGGTCCCGTAGTGAGAAATATTCTTAAGTACATGTGTAATTAGTAACACT
>CM068952.1:34290164-34305704 GCA_035128595.1 Eptatretus atami | reverse complement strand
TATATATATATATATATATATTTGTATGAATGTTCCCGAAATACAGCCAAAATGGTACATGATAGTGCAAAAATTTTCAGGCCATCTTACTCCCTATTCGCCTGCGGTGTGCAGTATCATGTTTCGTTCAAATCGGGCAGCGAAAAAAATTATTAAAATATAAATTCCCGATTCAATCAAGTTTTGGTGTGACGATCCATAAAGCGCAAGGACAAACCATGGAGAATGTGTTAATATACCTTGAGAAACCGAATTGGCCCAACGAGTCCTGATGTAAAAGCTCAAATTTTCTTCAAGTTAAAGTTTGACCACTAAATAATAATAAAATTTTGTTTTTTTTTTTCATCAACCGTGTCACAACCGGAACCCAGGGTTCATGGGTCATCTAGTATATTATAAATATATGTGGAAAAATTACAGGCCCAGACCAGGAATCAAACCCAGGTCCTCTGGTTTGATTACCAGTTTGGGCCATAATTGAGTCCCCCGGACTCTGTATAGAATTGATTGATGAATTTTGTGTGGACAGTGGCGTGAAAACGGGAAAGCAGGGGGGCCGAAAAACACCTCAATGGATAGGTTATGAGCTGTAGTTGTGCACCTTGACACTGGTTTTTTGACAGACATGAAGATGCGAGGAAAAACGGTATTTTTAATCGCGCTATATATATATATATTGCGAGACGCCAACCATGATGACGCTGCTAAACATCTACTCGCCTAGCGGCAGCACCTACCGCTGTGTATCTATTCATGGCGCCACCTGGTGGTCCTATGGGACTCATATGTTCAAAAGAACATACCCTTATATTTTTTCCACATATATTTATAATGTTTGTTCTATCCTTTTAATTTACAATTATATTACTATGCCCCCTGTGGTGATTAATTGCGGACATAGAATTGTCCCCCCACAGGGGGAAGACCCTCTCATGAGCAGGCCCTCGCTGCTCCAATGGTTGGTAGCAAGTGCCATGGAAGCAGCGGGGAAAGAGAGTGGCATTTCTATATGTGGAGGAATTGTATTGCTCAGCTGGTGGGTCACCCAGATATCTCAGATGGCAGAGCACTGGGATGGATTTGCCATCTGATCTGTGTTTGATTCCTGGTCTGGCCTTGTAATTTTCCTCCCTATATTTATAATATTTGTTCTATCCTGTTCATTTTTAATTATATATATATTTTGTTATGTTTTTTTACTGTATTTTTTTGGAGAACAACATGTGGAGTGTACGTCGAGTTGGCTCATTTTCCAATTTTTCTTTCCTTCATTCATAGATAAGTCTATTTTGAGTATAAATTGAGCCTATATCATGTATGTTGGATAGCAAAACTGTCAGTTAGAACAATAGAGGTGTTCATTCCTCCCTCACACTGTCATGACGCATCACTACTGAGATACTTCTGGGGCGATGAATATTAATGAGATGTTTTGTGCATATTAATAGCCCATCCCACATACAATGGAAGATGGGGTTGTGTGTGTGTGTGTGTGTGTGTGTGTGTGTGTGTGTGTGTGTGTGTGTGTGTGTGTGTGTGTGTGTGTGTGTGTGTGTGTGTGTGTGTGTGTGTGTGTCTAGGGCATAAATATTTTACCATTTCAGCTTTTGTCCCAAAAAATTTCAACAAACATTAGAATATGGAGAAGACTATTTAATAATTGGGTTAAAATGTCAAAGGTCAAAGTCGCAGTAACTAGAAATGGGCCTTTTTGCCTGTCCGCCACACATCAGTGCAAGACGACTGGCTTTTGTAATCGCTTCTGTGTTTCTTTATTTATTTACTATTTTAACTTCAGAGTGTTGATTTCAAGAGCACAACATTTTTACAATTTCTGCTTTTGTCGTCAAATTTTCAAGAAACCTTTATGATGAGAATATATAGAGCATTAATTAATAAATGTTGCATATTTAAAAAGAAATGTTAGCTTTTTTTTTCATCAAGTTTCGTTTGAGTACAAAGCGAACATGGACGGGATTTGAATTTTGAGTTGCTTTCTCATTTGAATTAATTTGTGGGAAGACCTTCCGGATAAATTCAGAATTTAAATAGTTTTTCAACATGCTTGTTGTCATGTGGAGGTATTTCAAACAAGCTGCAGAATCATTATCAGCAATGACTCATAGCAAACTAGAACGGTACTCAATGGAGCAAATAACTTCACCAGACGGAACAGCTTAAATTTTGTATCTCACTGATAGGATGGATCTGAATCCGGGCCTGAACTAAAATCGAATCGGCATGGTCTTGTCACCTAACCAATTCATCCACCTACTTTTGTCAGAGCTCATCCACAAGTTTTTGAAATATCATGCTGTATATCGTTTTTGAACCATCTCTCAAGGGTGAAGAATCACTTGAAAAATTAAAACGTTCTCGTATCCAGATCCGTATTCAGATCTTCACCAAAATAGAAATAAATCTTCCTTGTCTCATCCCCAACAGATTCACCAAGTTTTGTCCGAATCCGTCAGCAACTTTTTGAGATTTCATGCTATGTATCATTTTTGGCCCTATCTCTCAATGGTGAAGAATCACTTAAAAAAAAATTCTCGTGTCCTGATCCGGATCCGATCCTCACCAAAATCTAAACACTTCGTCCACGTCACATACCCAACATGTCCACTAAATTTTGTCTGTATCGGTTGACAACATCTTGAGATATCCTTCTCACAGACAAACAAACAAGAAAGATGTTGTGCATAGCACGATACCTGCAAAATCCAAATGAACAACAGTTGCAATGGAAACAACAATTTGGTAATTTTGAAAATTTGACCTATCAACTGTTTTCATGATGGAATGTTGTGCATAACAAATATGGTTGATACATTTTCTAATTGCCACCTAATAGGTGTTTTACATGTTTTGGGTGGCATTCACCTTGACTTTTGACCAGATTTATACACATATATGACACATGCATACAAATATGCTGTGTAAGTTTCAATCTGATATCTTGATGTGCAATCTCGAGTGTCTTAAAGGATCTTCAAATATCAAGGGTCTTAAGGGTCATAAGGTTCTTACGGGTTTTTAATAATTCCTCATGAACTAAATAATGAATAATGCCTGCTCTGCAGCCATTCGTGAAAGGGATGGGGCTTATCAGACATGGAAAAAACTCTTCTTCTTCTGACTCGCATTCAGCTTCCATATCTGTTAGAAATCATTGCAAACACGTTATTCGTGAGGCGAAGCATTCCTTTATCCAAAAGAAATGTGACAACCTCTCATATTCTTCCACCAATAGATCTTTCTGGTCCTTAGTGAAAACTATCTCCGACAACTTATGTCGCTCTACCTTTCCTTCGCTTTTCCGTTCCAATGATACCATCGCTGTCTCTCCGACCGAGAAAGCAACTCTTTTTGGTTCCCTCTTTTCCTCTAACTCCACACTGGATGACTCGAACATTCCAACTCCCCCAATGCACCCCTTACCAATCCTATGTCCCTCCCTATAATGTCTTTTCATGCAGTCAAAAAAATACTCCTCTCTCTCTCTCGGACATAAGCAAGGCGTATGTACAAGATGGCATTCTTCCTTATGTCTTGGAGTGTGCTTGCTTCAGAACTTGCACCCGTGCTTGTTCGTTTGTTTCGTTTTTGTTTAAAAATCCAAACTTTTCCTCTTTCCTGGAAGCATGCCTGAGTACAACCTATTTTAAAGAAGGGTGATCGTTCATATTCTTCCAACTACTGTCCCATTGCTCTGACTTCTACTATTTCCAAAGTCTTTGAATGTCTTCGAAGTTTCCATTTCCTGAAGCATATTGAATCGCACAGTCTTCTATCTGACCATCAATATGGTTTTTGGAAGTCAAGATATACTGGTGATATCCTTTCTTACATAACAAATGTCTGGGCTTCTTCTCTGAGAGACTTTGGGGAATCCTTTGTTGTAGGCCTTGATATCTCAAAAGCCTTTGACAGAGTTTGGCATCGGGGTCTGATATCCAAACTTCCCTCTTTCGGCTTTCCTCCTTCACTCTGCTCTCTCACATCGAGCTTTCTCTCCGACCGCTCTTTCTCTATAATTGTTGATGGTTCAACTTCTCCCTCTTTCCATGTCAACAGCGGTGTCCCTCAGGGTTCCATCCTGTCTCCAACACACTTCCTTCTTTTTATCAATGACCTTATTTCTTTTTAAAATAACCAAATGCACTCGTATACTGATGACTCAACATTATATTCCTCCAAGTTTTTCACATATTTTTCCCATTTTCTCGAACAACCTCATCTCAGATCACCAATTTGGTTTCAGACGAGGTTACTCCACCTTGGACATACTGATTCTGCTCACCCAACAATAAACGGAGGCTCTCAATGTCAGACATGAGACCAGGGCCATCTCACTGGACGTACCTCGTGCTTTTGATGCAGTCTGGTGTCCTGCCTTACTCTGCAAACACTCTGCCTATTGGCATCCAAGACCAACTCCACACATGGCTTACTGACTTCCTCCACTCTTGTAGCCTATGTGTCGCACTCAAGGGAATCCTTTCATCTCTTCTCCCTGTCAAGGCTGGAGTGCCCCAAGGAAGCATTCTGGGCCCAGTCCTCTTCCTAATCTTCATCAGTGATCTCTCTGACTCTGGAAAAAACCCTTTATCTATTTGGTGATTACTCCACCCTCTGCTGTAACATCCCTCATCCTTCAGACAGGCAGGCTGCTCTTCCCTCTCTTCAGACCTTCAAAAAATCACAAGCTGGTCAAACACTTGGAAAATGTCTTTCAATCTCGACAAATCTCGCACTCTCACTATCTCTATCCAAAAGGATTGTCTGGAAACCCCCCCTCCCCACCACCCCACACTCCCACCCACCACCCCATTTAATTTATTAACAACTCTCTTAGGGGAATTCTGTCACTCAAACTCCTGGGTCTCACCACTATCAGCAATGACCTTTCTTGGGCAAACCACATTTCAAAGATGGCCTCTAAAGCCAGCTGTCGACTGTGCATCCTCCGTCATGCAAAGTCCTTCTTTGACACATTTTAACTCCAGCACGGCCTGTATGCGCTGTGGCATTGAGTCCACCAGCTCCTGGAATTCTGCAGGAGGGATGCGGCACCATTCTTCCAAGAGCAAATCAATCAACTCACACCTGTTTGACGGAGGTGGAAAACCCTGTCTCAGGCATCATTCCAGAATATCCCATAAATGCTCGATGGGTTCAGATCTGATGACTGAGAAGGCCATGACATATGGATAACATCAGTGTCATGCTCATCAATCCATTGGGCGACCACACGTGCTCTGTGGATGGGAGCATTGTCATCTTGGAATGCACCCCTCCTGGCAGGAATGAAATGCTGAAACATGGGGGTGAAGATGATCACTCAGTACCATTATGTAGTGTTTGGCATTGACCTTGCCTTCTAAGGGAATGACTGCACCCAAACCATGCCAGGAAAATGTGCCCCACAATAATACAGAACCACCAGAACCCTTCACTGTAAGAACCAAGCACTCAGGGTTGTGGAGTTCTTTCCATTTGCATCACACATGCACTCCTCTGTTTGGTGAGAACATGGTGAAGGATGATTCAACTGACCATATCACATTTCTCCACTGCTTGGTAGTCCATTGCCTGTGCTCTTTGCACCACTGGATTCACAAATATGCATCGCCAGGTGTGAGGAGCGGTGTATGCACTGCAACCCGACTATGGTATCCCGCTCTGTGGAGTTCTCGGCGGACCATTTTTGATGAAACTGGCTATTCGTGCCCCAGGTTGAAATTTACGGTGAATTGATCTGCAGTTGCGTGCCTGCTTTGCCTTGCACTTCAAATTAATGTAAGGATATCACGATCCTGGAGTATGCTCTTCTGTCCACTGTTGCCCTGTACTGATGCTGTCTTTCCCTCGGAGTTCCATGCTAACATCACCTTCGACACAGATGCTCATGAAACATCAAGAAGTTGAGCTGTCTTTGTCACTGAAGGTCCTGCCAAACGCACCCCAACAATCAACCTCTTTCAAAGTCACCGAGGTCTCCTCTTACAGCCATGCTAGCCATAAATATAGGCAACCAGGCCTGTGCAACATTTTTATGCATGACACGAAGCATGCTGGGATTTTATTTATTTATTTATTTTATTTGCTTAATTAACACATGGGCCACAACTGTGTGGAAGCCATTCCTTTCAATATACTGTACTTGTCCCTCATTTACCCAGATGTTTCCTTTTTTTGTCCACTACATATACATATATATATATATATCCATGCATCATGAAGCATCCACGATTACCTTTAACGTGGTTATATTTGAATAAACTTAATTATGTTTGTTATGACAAAAAAGAGATTATTTTTACTGATTTAATTATCGTGTACATTATTATCAAACTGGTGGAAAGTGGAGTTCATATTATTTGTTCATTCATTTGTCAAATGGTCAATTGATGATAATCACGTATGTTTCTGTTCCTCTGTCGGGTGTGATATTTATTTATTGCTTTTTTTATTCTGGAGAGTGCACCTTTTTGTTGTGATATTTACAAACTACACTCATGTTCTGTCGAGAGCAAATTTTTGGAATAATTATTTTTCTTTTCTAATCATTAACTGTCTTTTTAAAATTCTTATTCCAAAAGGGATATTATAAGTTGTTTCCACCCATTTAGAGTAGATATTTCTGTTTTCATGACATGACTCAGATGAAATTATGACCCTCTGGCTTGGAATTATTATTTCTGTCCTCAGATCTCAGATTTCTCTGGCTTTTCTGAATGAGAACTTGACTCCCATTGTTAATAAAACTAGGTCAATTTAATTATGAGTATCTGTAATTCACATTAGAAAGGTGCTATTTTAGCATGTGTCATTTTTCACCACCTGAGATGTTCTCACAATTTTGTTTAATGCTTTAATCCATGTCAAAATTCAAGCTTTGGTCCATAACTTGGTAAGGAATAAATTGATGGATGGTGTCAGTCTCAGAGGTAAAGTTGAACATCTGTCGTAAACTGCAGGGTTTATAACGCAACTGGGACATTCCGGCTCCAATCCATTTAGCTGCTTCAACCAGCTCCTTTAGGTATGGTATTTTGGAGTAGAAATATATTTCCAGACAGACCACGAGTATGAGAAGCACGAGGGTATCGTACTCCACTACCACCCAATTTAACTCAAACATAAAGTCCATGAACATCTGTCAAGAACAGTGTTATGAGGCCTTTGGGATTACTGAACAATGCAATACATTATGATCTCTGTGATTGTCAGTACTTGATATCTATCAGGCATGTGTAATTTGTGTAAGGAGATAGAATGGATTGCTTTGTGCACTCAGTTCTGATTTTTGAAACACTGATATGGATAGTATGTTTCCTAAAAAAAAAAAACGAATTTTATGAGACTTATGAGCCAATGCAGTGCAGCTCCATTATGTCGTTGTTGAAATATCCCAAAAGGACTGCACACATAGGTACCTACCTTGAACAAATCTTTGAAACCGAGCCCCAAATGAGCCTTGATTGATTGTACGACTTAGAGCACTGCAATGATGTTTGTGTGCAGTGCCCAACGTCTAGAAAATTTATACTGCCCTTCCCTAATCATGCACTTCTGAGCAGTGGGAACAAACTGAGCAGTTGGAAACTGGAACATCTAAAACCTGCTTACTTCATTAGAGGCACTTGTCGACTTTAAGATCCCTAAGATTATTGAGATTTAAAAAAATATTGATTGGTGAGACATTCTGGAGTCCTTGAGGGCCATTAAATCAGTAGTTCAATGACAAATAATTTGCAGACGTTGTTAGTCATGCATCTAGTAATCTGATTTACAAACTAGAAGGGAACTCAGTAGAGCACCTACGTCCACCACACAATGCCTAAACCAATAAAACATATCAGGCCCAATACTTTTTTGAGATATCGTGCTATATATTAGTTTAGCCCAATCTCTCAATGGTGAAGAATAACTCAAAAAATTATCAGATCCAGATCCGGATTCGGATCTTCACCAAAATTGAATCATTTCTTGCTTTTCACACGCACCCAACATGTCCACCAAGTTTCGGCTGAATCTGTCTACAACTTTTTTGAGATATCATGCTATATATCATTTTTGGCCCGATCTCTCAATGGTGAAGAATCACTTTAAAAAAATTATAGTAGTCAGATCCGGATCCGGATCCGGATCTTCAACAAAATCTAATCAGTTCGTCCTTGTCACACACCGAACCTGTCCACAAAATTTCATCCAAATCTGTCCACAACTTTTTGAGATATCCCGTACACAGAAAAACAGACAAACGAACAGAGACAAACAAACAGACAAATGAACAAAGAGACAAACAAGCAGACAAACAAATAGAGGTAAAAACATAACGTCTTTCACCTTTGGTGGCAGAGGGAACAAATCCACAGCTTAAGTTTATCCAACATGTGAATCGATGTCTGCCACCTTCCCCAATTGAAGAAAACATTAATTTTGTGAAATTTGCACATGATGTAGGAATTTATTTTAACGGAGTAGGAGCATAAACCTTAATATGGAATGTTTTTGTTCATTTTGTGAACTTTCATGGATTTGTATGATCATCCTACAAACTCAAATCCCAGTATCAAGTGACTGTTGAACTACATTCAAGAGCTGCAATTCAATGGCCAAATTAATCTGCTTTTATCATTTGTTCATTTTCATGAATCCATAGAATGTTTTGCAATCAGCGAGTAGGCCACAGTGTATATCATATAAAACTTGACATTGACCTCTGGCTTGCATTCGGGGCCATTCTAATTTGGAATGACCTCGCCTGCTCTGACACCGTGGACCCAAGGGTCTCCATTAAGATTAGACTTGCATTATCATTTTCATTGTCCATGTATTATTAATGTGTTTTTGTAGACAAACCCTTGGCTCATGGAATAGCAAGATGACAGAGGGGGGAAAAAAAGGCAACGTACTGACAATGGGGTAGTGGGGAAACAGGTGGATGTAACAAGCATGGGAATGAATGAATAGAAAAAGAGGAGAGAAAGGAGGGAAAGAAACACAAAACCTGCAAGTAAGAGGGTTGGGTTCGTTAGGTTGAATGGGCATATGAAAATATCATGGATAGAGATGATGGATGACATGAAATGGTGAGAACAACAGATCTTAGGTTGATGGTGGACCACGTGCGCCTTGCAGAAACCTGGGAGGTGGGGGGGGGGACAAAGCATGTAAAGAGCAGAGGGTGCAAGACCAGAAAGATGCAGTAGATGATAAAGAGACCACCGACCTGTCTGCGATGGGAAAGTGAAAAGCCCATCGACTCAGTTTCATCACGGGAGATGCCAATAAGCTTGAAGGCCTTGGTTTCCATGACGTCAAGCTGAGTAAAATGTGAGGCAAGGGAGCCATCCCAGAGGGGAGTGCAGTACTCCATCAAGCTGTGAATGAAGGTGTGAAGGTGGATAGGAGTTCAGGTGTGCCAAGGAAGGAATTTGTACGATGGAGTATGCCCGGAGTATGCCCGGTGGCTGGCTTTGGTGGCCATCTCTGAAATGTAGTTTGCTCAAGAAAGATCATGGCTGATAGTGAGACCCAGGAGTTTAAGTGATCTAACTTCCTCAAGAGGATTTTTAAGATGGGGGTAGATGGGGGTGGGGGGAGGGGGTTTGCCAGATGGTCTTTTCAGAGAGAGATGGTGACTGTGTGAGATTTGTCAGGATTGAAAGACATATTCCAAGTGTTTGACCAGTTTGTGATTTTTGGCAAGGTCTGAAGAGAGGGAAGACACTGCAGCCTACCTGGCTGAATGATGAGGGATGTCATGGCGGAGGGTGGAGTCATCAACAAATAGATAGAGGATTTTCCAGAGAGTCAGAGAGATCGTTGATGAAGATCTAGAATAGGACTGGACCGAGAACACTGCCTTGGGGCACTCCAGCTTTGACAGGGAGAGGAGATGAATGAAATCTGTTGCGTGCTACACGTCGGCTACGAGAGTAGAAGTTAGTAAACCATGTGTGGAGTTGAACTTGGATGCCATAGGCAGAGAGTTTGGAGAACAAGGCATGATGCCAGACTGTATCAAAAACACGAGATATGTCCAGCTTCGACATGTAATTAGGCCAGAAGACCTCGTGGCTGATAAGGAAGTCTATATACGTTCAAAAACCTGACCATTTTCGAGTGACCGAGTGTGGATAAAGATAGTTGGGTTTGTTTGTGTATCCTTACGGAATGATAGGATGAGAAAGTGAGATTTTCCAGCATTTAAAGCGATGTTCCATTTGTCACTATGCATCTCATTAATTCTCTGTCAGCAGAGAGTGACAGTTCAGCTGTCAATGTGTCTGTTGGCATAAAGTGGAGTCATCTGCAAAAAGGAAGAGAGGATTTTCCAGAGTATTGAAGATCAGGTTGTTATGCACGTAGAAGAGGAAGAAGATTGAAATTAAGATGCTACCTTGGAGCACTTCAGCCTCCACTCAGAGAGAGAAAAGGATTATGTTGACTATGCAAGTGGGGAAGTTAGAGAGGCAAGAAGTTTGAAGGCAGCCTTGTATCCTGTAGTCCGCAAGATTTGCAAGCAGAGCATGATTCCAGATTCTTGTTTATGCCACATATAATGTAAAGGGAGATGATCTTGACATCTTGTTTGAGTTTTAGGGCCTCCAACCATTGCTGAGAGAGAAGCAACGGCAAATCCAGAGATGAGTGACAGACAGAATTCAAACTGATATAGTCACAGTTCATGCTATTTGAAAAGAGTAAAATCAGACATCAGCAACAACAATCTATTCCACAACTTTGCTTGTAAATTGAAGTAAGCTTAGTGGCCTGTATTTGAGTGGATTCGTTGTTGTATTTTTCTTGTCAATGGGAGTGATGTTAGCTGTCTTCCAGGCAGACAGGAGGTGGCTAAAGGTATAAGCCAGGCTATGAAGAGCAAACAGGTGCTCATACCATCTGAGTCCATCGCTGATCCAGAGTCGTGGCTGAACATAACTTCATCTAATGTATCCAGGGAGAAAGACAAAGACTGTGGTGATTGAGGGGTAGCTTACACCAGATAATTGTGATTGAGGGGTAGCTTACACCAGAGAAGGCACAACCAGATGATTGAGGAAGGAGAATAGCTGGAAAGATCAGCCATGAGAGTTGCAAGATTATATATTTTTTGGATATCCGAAAGATGGACACACACTTGTTGCGAGTCTTAGGAAATGGCATAAAGTTGACCGCAGTTGTGTTAGGCCTCCATTTTAAGAAAACAAGTTGCTTTACCACAACTGCTTCACCGCAAAATTAAATAAACCAGGGCTGAGAGAATGGGATGTGTGAGAGAGAGAGAGAGAGAGAAACAAAAGAGAGAGAGAAACACACACACACAGAGAGAGACAGAGACACAGAGAAATCGAGACAGAGGGAGAGTAAGAGAGAGAAAGGAGACAGAGAGAGGGAGAGGAAGAGAGAGAGAAAGAGAGAGAGAGAGAGAGAGAGAGAGAGAGAGACAGACAGACAGAACAGACAGACAGACAGACAGACAGACAGACAGACAGACAGACAGAGACAGAGACACCAACATTTATAAAATGTTGACAAGAACAGGGTCAGAGCCAAGAGAGGTAGTGGAGGAACAGGAGAGGTTCACTGGAAAGTTTATCATGAACTAGATCCAGAATGTGTACTGTAGATGGTGAGGGGGGGGGGGGGGTACTTGATGCCAGAGTTCGCTATGAGGTCAGACCCATGGAATCATAAAATACTTGAGCAGCAATGTCATGGCTGGTTGGGATAGCTCGTTAGGATAAGCTATTGAGTGAGTTAGACTAGGTGGTTACTTATTGATCTGTGATGGTAGGAAGAGGGGTGAACATGCAGTTGTCATTATGAGGAGGATGGTACACCTCACAGATAAACATTATATGGTTGTGGAGAGCAATGTGCAGCAAGAGGTATTCCAATGTGCTCGGAGGAGTTAGTGTGAACAGTGGACAGTAAAGAATGGAATTCTGCAACACCACCACCAACATGGAGGTGAGGTCTGTCAAAAAGGAATACTGAATATCCTGGAAGAGATGTGGTGGAATTAGTAAATATCCTGTGAGAGGAACGTTTCTGTTTCACATACAATAACAGGAGCTGCAGCAGTAACCTGCATGGAGACATCAGTGACAGAAGAATGGAGATCTGAAATACTGGTGGTCCACACTGTTGCGAAGGGTGGGATGATGCAGGCAGGGGATGGAGTGTAGGTGGGGTAGGGGTGGGACTGGGGTGTGTTTTTTGGTGGTGGGTGAACAAAAGGACAAGGGGCAATGGAAATACGAGCATTTGGGGCGGCATGGTGCAAAGGCAGTCTCTGGGTGGAATGGTGGGGGATATTTTGGGGGCAAGGGGTTGCAAAGTGTGATTGTTAACAACTGTGCAACCCTGGGTCCATTTTAGAATGTTGAGCTATTATAAATGCATACACATGCCATGAACAGGGTGGGTGGAGTGCAGTTAAAGCGTGAAAAAAAAACCTGTAAAAATGTGATGGGACATATGTTGTGGGTCAGAAGGAATGATAAAGGGGAGAGGGGGGAGGAGTGGTGACAGAAGGATACAAGATAGGAGGGAAGGATAATTTGATACTGCAGAGAAGAGAATGTTTTGGAAATAGGAGGTAGAGGGGAGGTACAACAACAGATAAGTGGTGAGTCCTATGGGAGATGAGAATGAGTATCAGAGTATCAGGAGAAACAAAAGGGTGAAGTTCAAAGTTGTTTTTTCTGAGAAAAACTTTACAAGGATAAAGGAGTAGATAGAGAAATTGGGATGAAATATAAAAAAGGAGAGAATAAATGGAGAGAAATTTGTCGATCAGCATACGGCCTTTGTGCTCATGCGGCCTGGACAAAGACAACAAAATCAGTACAAAAGTACACATTAAGGTACTCAACTCAACACGACACATAGAAGCATTCAACAACTTAATTAACATGAACGATTGACGAAAACATATGAAGCAAAACAATTCCACAACAGTATCCTCAGCTTTTCAAGATAGGTTCTCATAGCAGAGAAGATCATGTCTGGTCGGAAAGGAACCCAGAAGCAGAACCATATTGATGAATATATTTTAGTTTCAATATGAATTATTCATATGGATCTTGCATTCTTCATGGGATACTTGCATTTCTTCATAAAATAACACCTGAGAGCTCTCGTAGTGACACCTGGATTTATTTTGCTTTCAAAATTGAGCCTCATGGAAGAGCCAGTTGATAAAGGCCAGAGAGGAAACATAGTGACAGTGACACCATAGTTCACTATGTTTCCTCTCTCGCCTTTATCAACTGGCTCTTCCATGAGCCTCAATTTTGAAATAAAATGAGCAAGAGATGGGCCAACGAAAGAGGAGAGAAGGGAGGGGAAAACCACAATAACCTGCAAGTACAGTCAGAGTGTTGAGTGAGGTATGGTTAATTGGGAGTAAAAATGATTGTAGGTGGGAATGGGGGATAACATGAGATGGGGGTGTACCGCCTGTTTGAGGCCCTGCAGGTAAGAGTGCAATTAAAGCATCCCCAGGAGGCAGTTCTACAAATGGGACAAAATATGAACAAAAGGGTGGAAGGTGTGCAGAAAGCCTGGATATTGGGAATTGAATTGGTAGGGGGTCACTGGAAGAATGTGTGTGTTTCTGAGGAGTGTTGGAGGGCTGAGAGAACACAGGGAGCTTGACTAAAGGAAAGGTGATTTTAAAAAAAGAGGGAGGAATGCAACACTTTCTGGATTAACTACAAACTCAACCGTTGTCATCGGTTTGAATTGCAGTGGTATGGAGTTTCTGACCGCATTGATCTCATATCCCATCCTGCAATCCCCCAACCTCACTATCGCGAGTTTGATGCAAATGGAGTATTTTGCAGTCGTTGGATAGTCAATAAATGTGTTCTGTAAAATGTGCACTACTGTGCTGTAAAGCATTGGCTTAACTGCACCGATTGAGGGAGAAACCAGTCTGCAAAAGTATTTTCTATGCCGAAGTGTTATCATATCATACCGTACGGCAAAACTTTCCTTCACAGAAATATACATACATATATTTCAAATGATAAACATGTAGAGACATCAAACATTTGGAAATGGAGGAGGGACGGTGGGGTGACCTGATGATGTATCCAGGTGCCATAAAAATTGTCAAACAATTAATGGGATTATCTTGGGAGCAGAGTGGGAATTGTAAATCCCTGGTCAAAATTATTCATATAGACATGTGAAGATGATTTTTAAGAAGTTAAGGTATAATTGTTAAGGATGATGTGGAATCTTTGTTGTCTTTAAGAGCCCCAATTTTTCCCTTGTGTGGTTGGTCAGGGGGGTACGATTCTGGCACAACTCTTTCTGGAACCAGTTGGCCAAGCCTGATGTTCGACTGTGGCATGAATTTGTAATTTGTTCAGGGTGTTGGTGATAAATCAGCTCCTCTTCATGAAAGACACCGTGCGATCTCAAATGTCCACCAGTGCCCCCAGTGCTGGCAGCTGGGTTCTCCGGCTTAACCCCCTTTTGATTGACGGTACACACATTGTTGAATCACACTGCATGTGAAACACTTGTGTTAGAGTTTATAGCTGGGTCCATATTCAAACCCAGTCTTGACAGCTCAAAGAAGAGTGCGCATACCTCTCAGTTCTCCTGCCATCTCAATATAATGTATAATGTATTTATGTAAATAAGAATGATTTTTTTTTCCTGAAGAGGGAAAGATAAACCAGACTCCCTGTCCTTACGCTGCCCAACTCCATCTGCCCTTTTCTCTCCCCCCCCCATCTTCTTCTGACATACCAATATGTCTGAGAATAGATATCAGTTTGTATGTGATTTAAAAAAAAAAACAATAAACAATGTATGAGTACCAACAACTAATGTGCTGTCACTAACAAACATAAATTGTTTCCAATGTTGATACAGCAATTGGGACACAGGGATGGCATTGCAAGGCCTGTAGATTCAGATCTTGTTAAAGGCTGCCATACAGTATGAAAGATTTCAATTCTCAGGATTGGAAAAATAATCTAGTCTCAACAGAATTACCATGTCACGATCAGATTGTTAAATCGTCAATAAAAACCCAGTTGTTCCTCCAGTGATCTCCAGAAAGAGGGTCGTCTATTTGCCCAGCCTAGTTAAGCTTCATTTTGGTTGGATCTTAACTGCCTTCGAGCATTTTTGGATGAGCACTTTCAAAGCATAACGGTACTCGTAAAAGCCATTTCTGTCTACACCCCCATAACAGATACACAATGAGGAACATCAGCTTCAATTTATTGACATCACTTAAATGTTGCTTCATAATATTTGCATTCTTGGATTTGTCAATTCCCTTCTCATATTGATGACTTGTTCCTGGGAAAACTTCAAAATCTTCCACTTGTCCACTTCCTCTTCTTGCATATGGCAAGATATGGCAGCTTGGCTGCCAGGCAGCTTTCATTTTGTTGGGGCACAGCTGGGTCGCTGATGCCGTGCCCCTCTACCAGTACACTGGTACTCATTTCACTGGCCTCAGAAGGATGACAGGCTGAGTCAACCCCACCT
>CM068952.1:34279614-34290154 GCA_035128595.1 Eptatretus atami | reverse complement strand
CAGCAGCAAACAGGGCTCAAACTCAGGACCCGAGCATCCCAAGCCAGCCACCCTAACCACTTGAGCCAACACCAGGCTTATAGAAATCAAGAAAATGACCAAACACCAAGACCTCAAGAATGAAGGGAAAAGATCCTGGAAGCTGAGGAATGCCAAAGTTGTTCCAGTGATAGATGGAGCTACAGGAATTATGACGAAGAACCTCACAGAGATATTAAAAACAATCCCTGGGAATATTATTGCAAACGAACTACAGTTGGAAGCTGTCCGGGGCTGAGCCACGATCCTGGAGAGAACCCTCGACAAAAATCTTTAAGAACAGAAAACTTCACAGCTTGGTCCATGAATCGTGACCGCTTACTGAAATGAAGGTGGGTACTTTGAGCCCACTCTGGGAGGGCTCCATTCCACATTCTGAAACACGCATTTGGAGATGCCAATCAACGACACACACACACACACACACACACACACACAACACCACACGACACCACACACACAACACCACACACACACGACACCACACACACACACACACACACACACACACACCACGCACACGACACCACACAAACACACACACGACACCACACACACACACACACACGACACCACACACACACAAACACGACACCACACACACACACACACACACACACACACACCACTCATGACACCACACACACACATGCACACACATGACACTCCCCCCCACACACACACACACACACACACACACATGACACCACACACACACACACACACACATGACACCACACACACACACACACACACACACACATACTATGAGACCTGGGGTGTGAGTATTTAAAACCCACACTATCTTCCTGGCAAAGATCTGCCTGCTTGCATGCATGCTCGTACATGCAGCGACCTTTGCACCCCACCAGACGGCTCACTCCGAATCTGAGTCGTACATGCAACAGTCCCCTCAACAGAGAGGGAAGGTTTGGGAGCAGGAGGAGGGGTGGGAGAGAGATAGAGGAAGGGGGGGAGGAGAGGGGTCGGAGACAGAGGTAGAAGTTGGCGTCAGAAAGAGGGAGAGGGGAGGGAGAGAGGCCGGATAGGGTTGGGAGGGAGAGAGGGTAGGATAGGGGTGAGACAGGCAGAGGAGTGAAAGAGGAGAGGGGGAAGAGGGAGAGGGGTGAGGAAGGTAGACGAGTGAGGGAGGGAGAGGGTGAGAGATTCCGGCAGATGTGACGCCCAGTTTATCATCCATCTGAGAGATGGCCACCATGATTGTGTGATGAAACCATGCCTTTGAAACACTGGATGACAGTTTGTAGCTGGGTCGGGATTCAAATCCAGGCTACACAGATCAGGCATGCATACCTCTCGGCTTTGCTGCCATGATATGGCGATTCAATATGTCATAACTGAAAACATTTTTTACTCATTCTGATCAAATAATTTATTTTTCCTTCCTACCTCCTGAATGGCACGCGGTATCGCCATTGAAACTTAAACGTGCACTAATCGGCTTCACCAAGCAAAACGGTTGAAGAAACTTTTGAAAACGAAACGTTTAATTAGCTCCACCACCGTAGGTGAAGGAGGTTATGTTTTCACCCATCTCTGTCTGTTTGTCTGTTTGTGTACAGGATATCTCAAAAAATTGTTGATGGATCCGGATGAAATTTTGTGGGCAGTTTCAGTGTGTGACTTCGATGAACTGATTAGATTTTGGTGAAGATCCGGATCCGGATCCGACTACTATAATTGGTTCACGAAAAAATATTTTCACGAAAAATATAATTGGTTCACGAAAAAATATTTTCACGAAAAATATAAGTGACCACTATATTCGTTATTGTTGTGTCTGTCTGTCTGTCTGTCTGTCTGTCTGTCTGTCTGTCCGAGCATAGCTCCGTGGGTTTTGATGCGATCCTGATGAAATTTTGGTGGGAGGTTTATATCATGATATAGTTGTGTTTTCCTGAAAATGGGCGTGGTCCGCCATTATGGGCGGAGCCACGCCCAAAAACATGTGTTTTTAGGTGGTAGCCGATTTCAATTTGCATCTTCTCCTAGGGTTTTGTCGAATCTGGCAGGGGTTTTGGTATTTGGTTAGCCCAATGGCACCTGCATAGCCCCACGGAGCTCGATTTTTCATTTTCGTTCCAAGGTCAAGGCCACAAGGTCACGAACTTAGAAAATTGCGAATTGTGTTTTTAGGGGTAGCCGATTTCAATTTGCATCTTCTCCTAGGGGTTGTCGAATCTGGCAGGGGTTTTGGTATTTGGTTAGCCCAATGGCACCTGCATAGCCCCACAGAGCTCGATTTTTCATTTTCGTCCCAAGGTCAAGGTCACAAGTCATGAACTTAGAAAATTTCGAATTTTGACATAAAAATCAGACGACCGCCCAAACTTGAGAGCTCGGATGACAATATTTTTTATGCATAATCTTGAGGTCATTCCCCAGCTAAAGTCTTGAAACGATTTTTCTCTATCTCGAACACCTTGCCCGTGGCGCCCCTACAAGTTTGTTTTTACGCTGATTTCATCAAAGTATGTATAATCCGAGGAGTGTGAAATGCCATATAGCCTATATGACGTTATATTGTTCCTGGAATGTTCCAGAGGAAGTTTTGCACCAAAGGTCATAATCCTTGACCTTTGACCTTTAAAGTTCACAAAGGTCAAATTTTCAAAGTTGTGGGAATCGAACCGGGTTTTCGACCTTCTTCGACGAACTAACTCCATTAAGCTATAGCACGTATCCTGTTTCCTTATTTTAATGTCCACAACATTGTTTTGGACCTTTAAAGGTTATGCAAAGGTCAAATTTTAAAGTTTTGAACGAAACCAGGTTTTCGACATTTGCGCAGCTAATAACCTGTCACTCGTACCACATCATGTTGATCATTTTTATAACTTGGTCAAACATTATCACATTGTCTCATCCTTGACTTCTGAAACAATCTACATCGTCAAATACCGCTCATGAACCATCGTTGTCTTCAGACTTGTTTTTAAGTGATTCTTCACCATTGAGAGATAGGGCCAAAATGATATATAGCGCGATATCTCAAAAATGTATTGGGCCCGATATGTTTTTGTGGATCAGGCATTACGTGGCAGAGGTATGCGCTCTTCCGATTGCCCTTCTAGTTTTTATTTGTATTTATCTATGCAAGGTGACAGGTCATCTAACGTCATCATAAGGGGAAACTCATGGAAAATAGAATTCACATTTTCAGCGAGCCAGCCACCGCCTATTGTAATGCAGAACAACATGTGGCTAAGAACTCATGAACTTTGTTTTGAACTTTGTTCAAGTCGATCGTAAGTTCATTTGAAGGAAAGCATTTTCCATAACTCAGTAATTATTAAAGCTAGGATCTCCAAATTTGGTCCATTAACTGCAAATGATACAACTGCTCGCTGTTAAAATTTGAGCATGATACCATGTCGGGATTCGAATCCGACATGCTATCCTGAACTTTGTTCAAGTCAATCGACATACAGTACCAGTGACAGTGTAAATATTGTAGTGCACTCGCCAATGGCTTAAGCACTTCAGCGAAATGGTTGATAAGAAACGGCTCCGTTGGCACACGATTAGCAATCACCGAACCATCATATGAAACATACACCTCCCGGAGACGTCCAAAATGTCAAATATGTCCGAATTGGACACATGAACACTTTTCGAGGAGTCTGAACTGCTTTTAAGTCGATTCTGGAGCCTAAATTTTGAAATTCTGCTTAGTTTAAGAGATACTCATGGTGATCGCATGTGCGGAAATTAAATATAACAACGGATGCTGACGTCTCCAGGCGTTTATAAGCATTGCATTGTACCCAGTGATTTGAAGCTATGATGAACACACATCATCATCTGATCGAGCGTACTCGGGCATTTTGCCTCTCGATGGCAGAAATAATCTACAGTGGTTGCCAGTCCTATTGTAGATCGCGGTGTTCGCTTGAACCGGTCCTCCCCCGAAGGCGGAGTGCACTTCATACCGTTCTGCAAGTATATTAGCAGTCACTAATTCGTGCCTCATCTACCCGCTGCCATAGATGATTTTCTGACCTCGAATGGCTCAAATATCCCTGCAAGCTGGTACTCAATTTGCCGACCTCAGAAGGATGACAGGCTGAGTCAACCCCCTGGTGTGTATTAATTCAGTGGCCAACGAGGCTTTAACTCAGGACCCTTGGATCCCAAGCCGCTACCCTAACCACTGAGCCAACACCACACCAGGATGAACACACATTCAATAATATGAATGAGGAAAGTGGAAAAAAAACATCTTTATCGTTAAGAAATCATTGTGGCCTGTTGCAAGTCAAGGCATGGTTGAGCAGGCCAAAGACATGGCGGCTTCAGACCCCAGCGAGGTTGCCTAGGATACGCCTTAAGACCCCAGACAACGAGGTGACCAAGGATGCGTCTGATAAAGAATATAATCAAATAAGGCCGTTAACTATCGTTAAAGGGGTGTTTTACTTAACCCAAACCCAACTTTCAGTCATGCATTTCCTTGGAGTCTTCTTCGTAGCATGAAAAGTTTCAGTCTGCTCGGTTTCATGGTTTTGGAGTTGTGGAGTAGACACACACACACACACATTAGTAGAGTTTGCTTGTATGTGGCTCAGTTAATTGGACGTAATTCCTTACCTACTCTGGAAATTCTCTTGAATCGTCCTCTCATTGTATGTAAATTAAGCCCAATGAATTGTTCGAGAATCACTTTAAGCAATCAAGTTCACACACAAGGTAGACACAAAGAACATTGGTACAGGAGGAGTCCATTGGCCCATTTGCCTGTGCTTCACCAACCCAAAGTCCATCACCCATCCACAACAGAAGCTACCTACAAGTCCTACAAATATCCCACCCTCTTCTCCAATGCATCCTGGTACTCATCAATTCCAATTTATACCTATCCACCTACTCTGCAACAAAAACCTGTTTTACGGACTTATGAAAGGCAATTGGTGAAAATTTGAACAAAATGGTAATTTCAGCATTGATTTGGAAACGATTATTTTCATTAAAATTGCAAGCATTTCTTATTTTGCTAAATAAGTCTTTCTTTCACACGAATGCATTTTAATATGAATTGTATGCCGTTGCCAATTAAGCTGAATATGTAACTGTCTGTTCAATGGTGTAAATCCTCCACTTTTATACACAAGGAAAATTTAGTTTTCTAAATATGGTTTGGCTCAGTCTGTATCTGAGTAAATTGTTGTTCCAGCTGGCTAAAGTTTTACTGTAATGACCAAATCACTTACATTGGCACTTTCTACTATCATGGCTGCGCACACCCAGTCATCAACACAGTCAACTCGTTGACTCGCCTTTCTCATAGCAATGTTCAGCTACTATGAAGCGTGATATAACTCATGGCTGTCTCCCGAGGCCTGAACCCTCTTAAAATGGCTGTCTTACTCTGAATAATTGTAAGCACATAATCAAAGTTCCTTCCCTGTTGTGAAATTTGCAATTTTGGCAATAACAAAATGTCAATGAAGCAACATCTGGAAAGGAAGGTTTCTCAACAACGCGTGCTTAGTCTGAAACTGTTGCGTATGTGGAGCAGTCAAAAAGTTATACAAACAAGATACAATGGTCCAAGACGTGTCACAAATGTATAATGATTCATTAGGATAAATATATATATATATATGTATAAACTGTGTATTTGTGTATTTGTCTGTCCTCTTCATATTTTCCATAAAAGAGTAATTATGTCTCTTCTGTTGGAATTGTAGATGGTGGCTTGCAAACTGGCCCTAAAGGGTGTGTGCAGAAGCGTTTTTTTTAATACTAAAAATACAAGGCACAGGGAGGTGAAATTCACTGCACATGACGTGCACACGCGCAGAGTAAAATGCATATTAATAAGTCTGTAGGATGTCTCCTAAATGAAGAAGATATAAGCACACCTGATGCTCGAAGTATTGAGTACCTCAATCATATCACTTTTGAATGAACACTAACTACATCATTGCCACATTGCAAGAGTTTCCATTTGGATGCTCGTTTCTTCAAGTGGAACCAGTGGATTATATGTTGTGAATGTTTCCAGACATTATTGTTGATTACTTGGTCCAACCGCCTTTCCAAGTTTATGGAAACTTTATATACTTTCCGACCCTTCACCGAATCAGTCATTAACCTACCATACATTTGTGGTCATGAATAAATATGCAGTCACAACCCGCTTTGGATGGATCATGCGATGGTGTTGTTTTTATTCCCTCCTCACATCGACTATACATTACAGCAATGACATGGGTGAGCCCTGGCAACACTCTGAGTTCAAATCCTGAGGTTGGATTTGAGCCTGACTATCCCGAGTTTGACGTCCTGACTATTAATTTTTGGATCAGTGCTTCATAGGCAGGGTGTTGCACCATCAAGTGTGCCGTCCCTCGATGGAAATTCAAGCCAAGCGTCCCATCTGCTAGCATTGTTGATGGACGTTGAAATCCCATGGTGTCTTTCATGAAGAGTGGGCAAGTTATCACCTGGACTCTCAATAAATTCCACATTCTGCCCTGAGAACCTCTGGAAGGCAAAGATAAGCCATCTATGAACTTGGGGTACTTTGGCAGCATTGAACCGACTGTCGAACAAAGCACCACAGAGAGTGAGTGAGTAAGGTATCTATACTTAATATTTCAAGCTTGGTGATTGTCATTGGATAGCTCCAAGGTAGTAGACTCACAAACTGGCTTTCTGTTGGTGGTTCAATTCCTAACCTGTCAATAAGCTGTCATCCTGGCGCAAGCATTATGAGTACACGATCCTTCAGAGAAGATGTTAAGCCTGCTCCCCGACTCCGACTCAAATTTTGTAGGTGTAAATAAGTGATCTCATGAAACATTTGAAAAGGGTAGGCAATATGTTTGCTTTTATCGTAGCTAAATTATAAATTCCTGCCCTCTTTTATGGAGGGAGCACAACTACACCAACAGAAATAATGCCGACGTGGCATCCTTTATCGTGCAAGGTCTATCTTAAGCCCATTTGAACTTCTGTCAACCTGCAAAGCTTTCGTTCACAGCTTCATGGAGTACTGCTCTCCTTCAGTCTGGTGACCCTGCCTCACACCTTGACCTTCTTGGAAATCAAGGCCTTCAGAATTATTGGGATCTCCTGCAATGATGCTGAGTGTCTCGGCCTGTTAACTTTCCCCTCGCAGACAGTTTGGTGGCCTCTGTGTATTCTACTGCCTCCTTTTTCATCTGGCAACTCTGCCCTCTCTGGCTCTGCCTCCTCCCAGGTTAATGCAGGATGCACATTGCACAAGTCTACCAGTAATCTCTCTTCATGTTAAATGCCCCAGATCCAGGCTTACTGGTCACTTCCACCATTTTTTTCAACTTTTCTCTCACCTGTAGAACAACTTCCACAGTCTGTTCAATCCATTCTTCCCTCCAGGGCTTCAAGGCAGCTGTTCAACACGACCTCAGGTCACCAACCATCCACACTCATGATTCTTGTACCCCAACGACCACTTTTTCCAAGTTATTGTGTTTTTCCCCCCACTCTCCCTCACCTCTTTTCGTTTGTTAGTGTCGGTTGGTTTGTCCCTTTCCTGTTTCTCACCGCTTTCCTCTTCCTCTTCTGGCTGTTTCAATTTGTGTGCAGCTTCTTCACCCAATGTGTCCTTCTCCACCCTTATCTCACTCTCACTTCCACGATACTCTTGGTGTTCCCCTTTTCCATTTTGTTCTAGTTCTTCCACGAGCCTCGATCACGTGTCAACCAAAAATACTGTTTGCTCATCCTCTTCATGGCAATGCTTACCTCCCAATGCCTGTGTTACAACTTCGCTACCGCCTTTCTCAAAACTATGATCATCGAACTTCCCATCATTGAGCTTATTTATAGAACGACCATCTGTATTACAATCACTTCAGTAACTCCCTTCTAAAATACCACTAAGCTATCACAAGCTGTTCATAATTATCTCAGAAGTTCCTTAATTACCTTTTTTTCAGAACGTATTTCAGACAACTGAGAAAGTCCACATGACAACCTGGCCACAGACTCCTTCTGGCAATGCAGTGCAACTCCTAAAACAAGAGAAGAAACCTTCCAGAACTCATTGGAATAGACAGAAGTAGTATTAGTTCTTTTTGGATAAAATTGAAAAGTTCAGAGAGCAGATGCTACCAAAGACCCAGAAAATGATACCATGAAGCTAGAATTGCAACACAAGTCCAGGAGATTATAAAAGGCACCACTGAATTCATCAAATTCTCGCCATACACAGTATTTGTTTCACATCACTTATTTATGAGGCTTCCCGTGGCAATAACTAAGATTGATCTCCAAATATTGAGTTTCAGGGCTTTATTGTTGGTCTTCTTAGTTTGGTATTTATTCTCCTGTTTTGTCTTGATGACAAGCAGTTGACTCAATTTTGTTTTTGCAAATGTAGTTAGATCCATGATGGCTTTGCACGGACACTGGACGTGTATTTTGGCCTTAGGAAAAGGTTAAAAAAAAGTCATCATCAAAAGAGCAACCTATGCATTGTATATCTAGCGGAGAAGGAGTAGGGGCTAAATTGAGAGAAGGAAGATAAGGAGAGGAGCAGAAAGAGAAGGAAGGTAGCAAATGTGGGAAAAGTGGAGGAGAGAAGTTGAAAGGATAAAGAGAAGGGAGGAAAACGGAATGTAAGAGGCTGAAAGAGATAGGGGAAAGTTTAGAAATTTATACCCTTATGTGACAAAAGATGTAAATGACCCCTCAGGATAATGACTTCAAAACATTTGATACAGAACAGCCATTTCTGCAAAAGGTACTTGTAAGGTATATTATCACAAGATGCGGTCTCAGCATGGCCCAAAAGGTCCAATTAACTTTGCTGAGGAATGATGTACCTGGTGTGGTCCAAGGACAATCCCTTTGCGACCCATTCACAAGGATTAGCCCATCAACATAGCCCTTGCAATTGTGATCATCTACTTTCTCTTACTTCAAACTCACTTCATGGATTGTGTGCATACAAAATGGAACCAGCATGTCTACAAATATAATATAATTTATCTTAATTACTGCAACACACAATAAAATAGCTATTCCCATTATTCATCCAGTCATCAAACGTTAACGGTAACTCATCAAAGTAGCATGTATCATATGGTACTCAATCATGCACAGATGGTAAATCCTTCACTCCAATTTAAGGTTAAGTAATCATAAAGTGAACTTAGCTTCACTTTATGTCTCTTTACAGTGGAAAAGGACATTAATATACAAATGGATAAACACACAACAACAAATGATGTTGGGAGCTCCCAGCTTCTAAATCTCTCTCTCTCTCTCTCTCTCCTCTCTCTCTCTCTCTCTCTCTTCTCTCTCTTCTCTCTGTCTGTCTGTCCTGTCTGTCTGTCTGTCTGTCTGTCTGTCTGTCTCTCTTCTCTTCTGTCTCTCTGTCTCTCTGTCTCTCTGTCTCTCTCTCTCTGTCCTTCTCTCTGTCTCTGTCTTTCCTGTGTCTCTGTCTCTGTCTGTTCTCTGTCTTCTCTGCTCTCTGTGTCTCTGTCTCTCTGTGTCTCTGTCTCCTGTTCTGTTCTCTGTGTCTGTCTCTGTCTCTCTGTCTCTGTCTCTCTGTCTCTTCATTCTTCTTCTCTGTCTCTGTCCTCTGTTCTTTCTGTCCTCCCTGTCTCTTCTCTGTCTCTGTCTCTGTGTCTCTGTATCTCTGCCTCTGTCTCTGTGTCTGTCTCTGTCTCTGGGGGTCTCTGTTCTCTGGCCTCTGTCTCTGTTCTCTGTCTCTCTGGTCTCTGTCTCTCTGTCTCTGTCTCCTGTCTCTGTCTCTCTGTGTGTCCTCTTCTGTCTCTCTGTCTCTCTGTCCTCTCTCTCTGTCTCTGTCCTCTCTTCTTGTCGTCTGTCTCTGTGTCTCTGTATCCTTCTGCCTCTGTCTCTGTCTCTCTGTCTTTGTCTCTGCTCTCTCTCTTCTCTTCTCCTTCTCTCTGTCCTCTCTGTCTCTGTCTCTCTGTGTCTTCCTCTGGTTCTCCTCTGTCTCTGTCTTCTTCTGTCTCTGCTGTCTCTCTGTCTCTGTCTCTGTCTCTGTCTCTGTCTCTGCTCTCTCTGTCTCTGTCTTCTGGTCTCTCTCTGTCGTCTCTGTCTCTGTGTCTTCTGTCTCTCTGTCGTCTGCTGTCTCTCTGTCTCTCTGTCCTTCTGTCTCTGTTCTCGTGTCTCTGTCTCCTCTGTCTCTCTGTCTCTGTCTCTCTGTCTCTCTGTTCTCTTTCCTCTCTTCTCCTTCTTCTGTACTCTGTGCTCTCTTCTCTTCTGTTCTCTCTGTTTTCTCTCTTCTCTCTCTGTCTCTCTCTCTGTCCTGTCTCTCTGTCTCTCTGTCCTCTGTCTCTGTCTCTGGTCTCTGTCTCTCTCTCTCTCTCGTGTCTCTGTCTCTCTGTCTCTGTTCTCTGTCTCTTGTCTCTCTGTCTCTCTGTCTCTCTGTCTCTCTGTCTCTGTCTCTCTGGTCTCTCTGTGTCTCTGTCTCTGTCTCTCTGTCTCTGTCTCTGTCTCTCTGTCTCTCTGTGTTCTT
>CM068952.1:34272389-34279589 GCA_035128595.1 Eptatretus atami | reverse complement strand
ATACCTCTCGGCTTTGCTGCCATGATATGGCGATTCAATATGTCATAACTGAAAACATTTTTTACTCATTCTGATCAAATAATTTATTTTTCCTTCCTACCTCCTGAATGGCACCGCGGTATCGCCATTGAAACTTAAACGTGCACTAATCGGCTTCACCAAGCAAAACGGTTGAAGAAACTTTTGAAAACGAAACGTTTAATTAGCTCCACCACCGTAGGTGAAGGAGGTTATGTTTTCACCCATCTCTGTCTGTTTGTCTGTTTGTGTACAGGATATCTCAAAAAATTGTTGATGGATCCGGATGAAATTTTGTGGGCAGTTTCAGTGTGTGACTTCGATGAACTGATTAGATTTTGGTGAAGATCCGGATCCGGATCCGACTACTATAATTGGTTCACGAAAAAATATTTTCACGAAAAATATAATTGGTTCACGAAAAAATATTTTCACGAAATATAAGTGACCACTATATTCGTTATTGTTGTGTCTGTCTGTCTGTCTGTCTGTCTGTCTGTCTGTCTGTCCGAGCATAGCTCCGTGGGTTTTGATGCGATCCTGATGAAATTTTGGTGGGAGGTTTATATCATGATATAGTTGTGTTTTCCTGAAATGGGCGTGGTCCGCCCATTATGGCGGAGCCACGCCCAAAAACATGTGTTTTTAGGTGGTAGCCGATTTCAATTTGCATCTTCTCCTAGGGTTTTGTCGAATCTGGCAGGGGTTTTGGTATTTGGTTAGCCCAATGGCACCTGCATAGCCCCACGGAGCTCGTTTTTCATTTTCGTTCCAAGGTCAAGGCCACAAGGTCACGAACTTAGAAAATTGCGAATTGTGTTTTTAGGGGTAGCCGATTTCAATTTGCATCTTCTCCTAGGGGGTTGTCGAATCTGGCAGGGGTTTTGGTATTTGGTTAGCCCAATGGCACCTGCATAGCCCCACAGAGCTCGATTTTTCATTTTCGTCCCAAGGTCAAGGTCACAAGTCATGAACTTAGAAAATTTCGAATTTTGACATAAAAATCAGACGACCGCCCAAACTTTGAGAGCTCGGATGACAATATTTTTTATGCATAATCTTGAGGTCATTCCCCAGCTAAAGTCTTGAAACGATTTTTCTCTATCTCGAACACCTTGCCCCGTGGCGCCCCTACAAGTTTGTTTTTACGCTGATTTCATCAAAGTATGTATAATCCGAGGAGTGTGAAATGCCATATAGCCTATATGACGTTATATTGTTCCTGAATGTTCCAGAGAAGTTTTGCACCAAAGGTCATAATCCTTGACCTTTGACTTTAAAGTTCACAAAGGTCAAATTTTCAAAGTTGTGGGAATCGAACCGGGTTTTCGACCTTCTTCGACGAACTAACTCCATTAAGCTATAGCACGTATCCTGTTTCCTTATTTTAATGTCCACAACATTGTTTTGGGACCTTTAAAGGTTATGCAAAGGTCAAATTTTAAAGTTGTTGAACGAAACCAGGTTTTCGACATTGGCAGCTAATAACCTGTCACTCGTACCACATCATGTTGATCATTTTTATAACTTGGTCAAACATTATCACATTGTCTCATCCTTGACTTCGAAACAAAATCTACATCGTCAAATACCGCTCATGAACCATCGTTGTCTTCAGACTTGTTTTTAAGTGATTCTTCACCATTGAGAGATAGGGCCAAAAATGATATATAGCGCGATATCTCAAAAATGTATTGGGCCCGATATGTTTTTGTGGATCAGGCATTACGTGGCAGAGGTATGCGCTCTTCCGATTGCCCTTCTAGTTTTTATTTGTATTTATCTATGCAGAAGTGACAGGTCATCTAACGTCATCATAAAAGGGGAAACGTCATGGAAAATAGAATTTCACATTTTCAGCGAGCCAGCCACCGCCTATTGTAATGCAGAACAACATGTGGCTAAGAACTCATGAACTTTGTTTTGAACTTTGTTCAAGTCGATCGTAAGTTCATTTGAAGGAAAGCATTTTCCATAACTCAGTAATTATTAAAGCTAGGATCTCCAAATTTGGTCCCATTAACTGCAAATGATACAACTGCTCGCTGTTAAAATTTGAGCATGATACCATGTCGGGATTCGAATCCCGACATGCTATCCTGAACTTTGTTCAAGTCAATCGACATACAGTATCCAGTGACAGTGTAAATATTGTAGTGCACTCGCCAAGTGGCTTAAGCACTTCAGCGAAATGGTTGATAAGAAACGGCTCCGTTGGCACACGATTAGCAATCACCGAACCATCATATGAAACATACACCTCCCGGAGACGTCCAAAATGTCAAATATGTCCGAATTGGACACATGAACACTTTTCGAGGAGTCTGAACTGCTTTTAAGTCGATTCTGGAGCCTAAATTTTGAAATTCTGCTTAGTTTAAGAGATACTCATGGTGATCGCATGTGCGGAAATTAAATATAACAACGGATGCTGACGTCTCCAGGCGTTTATAAGCATTGCATTGTACCCAGTGATTTGAAGCTATGATGAACACACATCATCATCTGATCGAGCGTACTCGGGCATTTTGCCTCTCGATGGCAGAAATAATCTACAGTGGTTGCCAGTCCTATTGTAGATCGCGGTGTTCGCTTGAACCGGTCTCCCCCCGAAGGCGGAGTGCACTTCATACCGTTCTGCAAGTATATTAGCAGTCACTAATTCGTGCCTCATCTACCCGCTGCCATAGATGATTTTCTGACCTCGAATGGCTCAAATATCCCTGCAAGCTGGTACTCAATTTGCCGACCTCAGAAGGATGACAGGCTGAGTCAACCCCCTGGTGTGTATTAATTCAGTGGCCAACGAGGCTTTAACTCAGGACCCTTGGATCCCAAGCCGCTACCCTAACCACTGAGCCAACACCACACCAGGATGAACACACATTCAATAATATGAATGAGGAAAGTGGAAAAAAAACATCTTTATCGTTAAGAAATCATTGTGGCCTGTTGCAAGTCAAGGCATGGTTGAGCAGGCCAAAAGACATGGCGGCTTCAGACCCCAGCGAGGTTGCCTAGGATACGCCTTAAGACCCCAGACAACGAGGTGACCAAGGATGCGTCTGATAAAGAATATAATCAAATAAGGCCGTTAACTATCGTTAAAGGGGTGTTTTACTTAACCCAAACCCCAACTTTTCAGTCATGCATTTCCTTGGAGTCTTCTTCGTATGCATGAAAAGTTTCAGTCTGCTCGGTTTCATGGTTTTGGAGTTGTGGAGTAGACACACACACACACACATTAGTAGAGTTTGCTTGTATGTGGCTCAGTTAATTGGACGTAATTCCTTATCCTACTCTGGAAATTCTCTTGAATCGTCCTCTCATTGTATGTAAATTTAAGCCCAATGAATTGTTACGAGAATCACTTTAAGCAATCAAGTTCACACACAAGGTAGACACAAAGAACATTGGTACAGGAGGAGTCCATTCGGCCCATCTTGCCTGTGCTTCACCAACCCCAAAGTCCATCACCCATCCACACAGAAGCTACCTACAAGTCCTACAAATATCCCCCACCCTCTATCTCCAATGCATCCTGGTACTCATCCAATTCCAATTTATACCTATCCACCTACTCTGCAACATAACCTGTTTTACGGACTTATGAAAGGCAATTGGTGAAAATTTGAACAAAATGGTAATTTCAGCATTGATTTGGAAACGATTATTTTCATTAAAATTGCAAGCATTTCTTTATTTTTGCTAAATAAGTCTTTCTTTCACACGAATGCATTTTAATATGAATTGTATGCCGTTGCCAAATTAAGCTGAATATGTAACTGTCTGTGTCAATGGTGTAAATCCTCCACTTTTATACACAAGGAAAATTTAGTTTTTCTAAAATATGGTTTGGCTCAGTCTGTTATCTGAGTAATTGTTGTTCCAGCTGGCTAAAGTTTTTACTGTAATGACCAAATCACTTACATTGGCACTTTCTACTATCATGGCTGCGCACACCCAGTCATCAACACAGTCAACTCGTTGACTCGCCTTTCTCATAGCAATGTTCAGCTACTATGAAGCGTGATCATAACTCATGGCTGTCTCCCGAGGCCTGAACCCTCTTAAAATGGCTGTCTTACTCTGAATAATTGTAAGCACATAATCAAAGTTCCTTCCCTGTTGTGAAATTTGCAATTTTGGCAATAACAAAATGTTCAATGAAGCAACATCTGGAAAGGAAGGTTTCTCAACAACAGCGTGCTTAGTCTGAAACTGTTGCGTATGTGGAGCAGTCAAAAAGTTATACAAACAAGATACAATGGTCCAAGACGTGTCACAAATGTATAATGATTCATTAGGATAAATATATATATATATATGTATAAACTGTGTATTTGTGTATTTGTCTGTCCCTCTTCATATTTTCCATAAAAGAGTAATTATGTCTCTTCTGTTGGAATTGTAGATGGTGGCTTGCAAACTGGCCCTAAAGGGTGGTGTGCAGAAGCGTTTTTTTTAATACTAAAAATACAAGGCACAGGGAGGTGAAATTCACTGCACATGACGTGCAACACGCGCAGAGTAAAATGCATATTAATATAAGTCTGTAGGATGTCTCCTAAATGAAGAAGATATAAGCACACCTGATGCTCGAAGTATTGTGAGTACCTCAATCATATCACTTTTTGAATGAACACTAACTACATCATTGCCACATTGCAAGAGTTTCCATTTGGATGCTCGTTTCTTCAAGTGGAACCAGTGGATTATATGTTGTGAATGTTTCCAGACATTATTGTTGATTACTTGGTCCAACCGCCTTTCCAAGTTTATGGAAACATTTATTACTTTCCGACCCTTCACCGACATCAGTCATTAACCTACCATACATTTGTGGTCATGAATAAATATGCAGTCACAACCCGCTTTGGATGGATCATGCGATGGTGTTGTTTTTATTCCCTCCTCACATCGTACTATACATTACAGCAATGACATGGGTGAGCCCTGGCAACACTCTGAGTTCAAATCCTGAGGTTGGATTTGAGCCTGACTATCCCGAGTTTGACGTCCTCGACTATTAATTTTTGGATCAGTGCTTCATAGGCAGGGTGTTGCACCATCAAGTGTGCCGTCCCTCGGATGGAAATTCAAGCCAAGCGTCCCATCTGCTAGCATTGTTGATGGACGTTGAAATCCCATGGTGTCTTTCATGAAGAGTGGGCAAGTTATCACCTGGACTCTCAATAAATTCCACATTCTGCCCTGAGAACCTCTGGGAAGGCAAAGATAAGCCATCTAGTGAACTTGGGGTACTTTGGCAGCATTGAACCGACTGTCGAACAAAGCACCACAGAGAGTGAGTGAGTAAGGTATCTATACTTAATATTTCAAGCTTGGTGATTGTCATTGGATAGCTCCAAGGTAGTAGACTCACAAACTGGCTTTCTGTTGGTGGTTCAATTCCTGACCTGTCAATAAGCTGTCATCCTGGCGCAAGCATTATTGAGTACACGATCCTTCAGAGAAGATGTTAAGCCTGCTCCCCGACTCCGACTCAAATTTTGTAGGTGTAAATAAGTGATCTCATGAAACATTTTGAAAAGGGTAGGCAATATGTTTGCTTTTATCGTAGCTAAATTATAAATTCCTGCCCTCTTTTATGGAGGGAGCACAACTACACCAACAGAAATAATGCCGACTGGGCATCCTTTATCGTGCAAGGTCTATCCTTAGCCCATTTGAACTTCTGTCAACCTGCAAAGCTTTCGTTCACAGCTTCATGGAGTACTGCTCTCCCCTTCAGTCTGGTGACCCTGCCTCACACCTTGACCTTCTTGGAAATCAAGGCCTTCAGAATTATTGGGATCTCCTGCAATGATGCTGAGTGTCTCGGCCTGTTACTTTCCCCTCGCAGACAGTTTGGTGGCCTCTGTGTATTCTACTGCCTCCTTTTTCATCTGGCAACCTCTGCCCTCTCTTGGCTCTGCCTCTCCCAGGTTAATGCAGGATGCACATTGCACAAGTCTACCAGTAATCTCTCTTCATGTTAAATGCCCCAGATCCAGGCTTACTGGTCACTTCCACCCATTTTTTTCAACTTTTCTCTCACCTGTAGAACCAACTTCCACAGTCTGTTCAATCCATTCTTCCCTCCAGGGCTTCAAGGCAGCTGTTCAACACGACCTCAGGTCACCAACCATCCACACTCATGATCTCTTGTACCCCCAACGACCACTTTTTCCAAGTTATTGTGTTTTTCCCCCACTCTCCCTCACCTCTTTTCGTTTGTTAGTTGTCGGTTGGTTTGTCCCTTTCCTGTTTCTTCACCGCTTTCCTCTTCCTCTTCTGGCTGTTTCAATTTGTGTGCAGCTTCTTCACCCCAATGTGTCCTTCTCCACCCCTTATCTCACTCTCACTTCCACGATACTCTTGGTGTTTCCCCTTTTCCATTTTGTTCTAGTTCTTCCACGAGCCTCGATCACGTGTCAACCAAAAATACTGTTTTGCTCATCCTCTTCATGGCAATGCTTACCTCCCCAATGCCTGTTGTTAACAACTTCGCTACCGCCTTTCTCAACACTATGATCATCGAACTTCCCATCATTTGAGCTTATTTATAGAACGACCATCTGTATTACAATCACTTCAGTAACTCCCTTCTAAAATACCACTAAGCTATCACAAGCTTGGTTCATAATTATCTCAGAAGTTCCTTAATTACCTTTTTTTCAGAACGTATTTCAGACAACTGAGAAAGTCCACATGACAACCTGGCCACAGACTCCTTCTGGCAATGCAGGTGCAACTCCTAAAACAAGAGAAACCTTCCAGAACTCATTGGAATAGACAGAAGTAGTATTTAGTTCTTTTTGGATAAAAATTGAAAAGTTCAGAGAGCAAGATGCTACCAAAGACCCAGAAAATGATACCATGAAGCTAGAATTGCAACACAAGTCCAGGAGATTATAAAAAGGCACCACTGAATTCATCAACCCAGGGAATTCTCAATTGCCATACACAGTATTTGATTCACCATCACTTATTTATGAGGCTTCCCGTGGCATAAACTAAGATTGATCTCCAAATATTGAGTTTCAGGGCTTTATTGTTGGTCTTCTTAGTTTGGTATTTATTCTCCTGTTTTGTCTTGATGACAAGCAGTTGACTCAATTTTGTTTTTGCAAATGTAGTTAGATCCATGATGGCTTTGCACGGACACTGGACGTGTAT
>CM068952.1:34244889-34267389 GCA_035128595.1 Eptatretus atami | reverse complement strand
AAAACCTGAGAATAACGGTAGTCTAGCGACCACCCAACACAATTTGAGAATATATCACAAACAGAAGGATAACATGAAAAAGAATGAAAAACAGATAATGAAATTAGAACATGCAGCCGCATCTCATAACTTGTTTAAAAAAAACTGCAGGCATGCTGTCCAGGAAATTAAATCAATCAATTTCATGCAGAGAATATGCATGTTGCATTGTTCACACTTGGGGCATGGCTGTACCATCAATTCACGGCCCGATGGCAAGGAAAAATACACTGTCTGGCTAACTTGCCATCACCAGCCAAGCAAAGGTGAGATCTGAACCTGTAATCACCAAGTATCACTGCAGAAGTGAAACCAGTTGAGTCATTCTAGTACCCAGCCTCCACATAAGAGGAAATGTGGTTTTTAAGAGAAGACGCGTTTGATTGAGTCTTTTGAAGAAATAAGAAACCGCAATCATGCTGACTGGCCTCGTGGGACGAACAGGCTCGAGGCCGTTATACGCTGGATACCTTCCAAAGGAGAATGGTGTAACTGATGGATGACTATTCCTATCCAAGTGTGTGGCAAATGCTCATTGTTTTTCAGCATATCCACAAGTGCATGAGAACAACATTTCATCAACACCTGTCTTGGAAATGCATTAAAATGCCTTTAAAAGTTGATAATAAATTAATCTATACATCCTGCTTTGGAGTTAGAAATAACATTTTACTGATGATGTGGGGATAATCTGGAAAATAAATCCTGCTAAGCTCAATATAGTGAACTACTCAACATTTATACGCTTGCAGTTGGCTTAACAGTCAACGTGGCTGGCTTAATATCTTAGGGTCCTGAGTTTGAGCTCCTGTCATGCAGTTGAAATAAAAACAGTTGGGTTGACTCAGCCTGTTATCCTTCCGAGGTCGGCAAAACGAATACCAGCTTACTGGGGGTAATAAGCCGTTTGAGTATCTTACGTCGGAGTGGCGACCCATCCAGGACTGCACTCCTTAGCCAAATGAAACTGCCTCGGCAGCCCTACGCGCATCACGGCATGAAAGGAACGGTTTCCTCAAAATTTATGACAACATTTATGCTACTTCAGTATCACCAGACTACTTCATCCTGATGTTTTGCAGGCAGGGTGAGGCATCAATATTTGTGCTGTCCCTTGGATGGACGTTAAACTGGGTGGCCCGTCTGCAGTATTGTTTATTTTTTTTTCCCATTAATCTCGTGTCATCACACAACTGCCTGCCATCGATGGGCACACTTAAGGGCTCCATCATTAGCCTCTGCCAAATCCTTTGATGAACATGCCTCATCTAACATGCTGTGTCTCATTGTCTGGGTTCCAAGACCATACTTATCGTTGACATCATCTTGACTGTATCCCCGTCTCAGCATATTTGCTTTACGCCTTCCAACTCCTTCTCATCCTTTGAGAGTCTGAAGTGTTCCATCTGGCTTGCTTCTGCCCTGCCAATGTAAGGGTGTAAATACCGGCATGTAGATATAGACGGCTGGTATTGGTTGCTTCATGAGAGCCAGGAATGTAACAACAGTTGAGTTCAGCACCGAATCCAGATTCTTGACATGGGTTGATTGTTCCCGAACTGGGAATGCACATTCCACTGTGGAAATCCACAGGCCAAGTGCTGTTGATTGAATTGTTGTAGGGTTCACTCCCCACTTGGAATTGACTAACTTGCTGAGGAGTGCATTATGGGTAGTGATTTGCTTTCAATTTGCTGGTATTGACTCTTACATTAGCAAACTATCCAGGGTCACACATGTCTGGATTGGCATGCAGGTGGTTATCTTCACAGTATGATGATAAGTTGGTCAGGGCATCAGAAAGAATAGATTCCACCTGCAAGAAATCTCTATGCTGTGTTGTGATGCACAGGTCATCGGCGTAGATGAAACTGGTGCGACGGCAGATGGGTTGGTCATTCACATAGATGTTAAACAGTGATGGAGCGACGATACTGCCTTTGGGGAGTTCATTTTTCTATCTGCGCCAGTGACTTCGTTTCATAGACAGTTTCACAAAGAACTGTCTGTTCTCCATTGGGATTCTCACAAGTTCCATGAGATGTAGGTTGCTCATTACGTGGAGTAATTTCTGAAGGAGTATGAGGTGATTCACAGTGTCATAGGCAACTGAAAGATCCACAAAAACAGCTCCTGCAATGATAGCTTCCTGAAATCCATCCTCTATATGTGTGAGGTTGAGCAATTGTCCTAAGCAAGAAACTTCCCTGACTGAAAAACAGCGTGTTCCTTGATAAGGGCCCTGTCACACCTTGACATTTAGCCAGCGTATGGCAACGTATCAAAATGTATGTAAAACGCTGGCGTACGCTGAACTATTGATGTTTTTTTTCAGTTTTGGGCGTATTCATAACGAGTTGACGTATGCATAACGTATTAGTAATGTACACAGAACGTTTCGATAACTTATAGATAACTTATACAACGAATGCTTAGGTGTTGTCGGCGTTCACAACCTATGCCCAACGATAGTCTTAACTTATGCATAGCGCGGCAGGTATCGCCGACGATCACGTGGCGTAGCCTATTAAAAGGCGCCGCTCAACGATTTAAATCATAACCGCAATAGAAATCGAAGTGTCAACATCACCGTCATGCCGAAGAAAAAAAAAAAAAAAAAAAACCATGGAGTCTGAAACACTGACGGGTTCCTCCGTGTGAACCCATTTTTTATACCAATTCCCCTAAACGCTGCCAATACGCCATTATACGGTAGCTGTAAGTTAGAAACACGTTCAGTAAGTTTGTGGTCGTCCGGAAGACGTCAAATAATCTACATACGTCAATATGCGTTGGAGATACGTTACACATAGGTTCAAAGCACGTTACTCATAGGTTAGAAATAAGTTTCGGGTACGCTAAACATTACCTCGACGTGTTTCGACTTATGAGTAACTTACAAGTAACGTGTGTCAACGATCGCATAACGTGCCTACAACTTATGGCCAGCGTATGCGGAACGTGTGAGTCATACGCTGGCATACGTCGAAAAATTTTGGAGCATGCTTAAAATTTGTCGACGAGCTCGGCGTACTACGACGTATGCCAGCGTGCTCAGCGTGCTTCAGCGTGCTCTTAACGTATACAAAACTTACCCATAAGTATTCGACGTGTGCCACATTCGACCAAATTTTTCATACGTCGGCATACGCTGGCTAAAACGTCAAGGTGTGACAGGGCCTTTAGGATGGGATCAATCACTCGGAATGGGAGGATCAAGATGAGTCATTCAAAAAGCTTTTAGAATGGTACAAGAGCGATATCGGCCTCTTGCTTTTTGCTTTTGATGGTTCTTTCCCGTGTTTGAGGATTGCTGTGACTCTTGTATGACACCAGGTCTTTGGGATTTTCCAATGTCCCATGCAGATGTTAAACATGCCAATAAGCCATTTTTCATGTCACTGGGCCAAAACGTTTCATTTGCGAAGTCATTAAGTTGTCCAAGCCAAAATATTTACCTGCCTTGGCTGTGTTGATGGTGACATCCAGTTCTTCCTGAAGGAAAGGCTGGCACTGGGCTACCAGGTGGAACTTCAGAATTCACCTGAAGTTTTTGAGAATTTGTTTCACCAGAATTCACCTGAAGCTTTGTCTGTTGAGAATGGACTTGTTGCTTTTTCCCATTTTGGAGCAGTTGGTGAGAAACTTGGTTTGGAGTGACAGTCTTGGTGAGGATTAACTTTATTTGAGTCTTTGTTAATAAGACATAAGATGGCCCAATCTTTCTTGCTCTTGTATGTCACATCTATTGATTCAATAAAGATTGCTAGGATCTTCATCTCCCACCTGATATAGCTGCTGTCAGGTTTTCACTGCTGGCGAGTGTCTCATCAGAAAATTGGTCGGCTTCATACTTCTGCTTATACTGTAGGTCTCATACTGTACGTCTGCAGATTCTGGGGTCAGGCGAGGTAAATATTCTATACATCATCCTCATGGAATATGTTTCTTAATTAGAGGTTTTCCACAAGGTTAACACAAATTTGTCATAGTTTTCTGGGATAGCCTCAATTTAAACGATGGCCTCATCTCCATTGAGAAGCCACTCCAATCAGCTTTCTTAAAGTTGAAATGTCTGCATAAAAGGATGCTTTCTGGCTGAACAGCAGCTTTATTTATCGCCCAATGGGACGGTGTTGTGAGCGAGGAATTTGGTCGAAGACAAGTTTAATGAACAACAACTGTTCAACCTCAAGATTGAACTTTCAAACTTGTCTCCCTCTTCTAAAACCTCAAGGCACCTCATTAAGTCAGTCTATGGTGTATGCTCACCCTCCATCCATTCCATCTCCTCAACTGACACAACAGCCGACTCCACTCGTGAAAAGGCCAAATGGCTCAATTCTGGGTTTGCTTCCAAATCTTGTGTCCCTGACTCCTCTCTCTCTCCATCCTCACCCTTCCCAGTCACAGTCAACTGCTCCTGAACTCTATGTCTTTTAAACCTGAGGAGATGGAGAAGTTTCTCACAACCCTCAATTCTGATTCTGCAATTAGGCCAGACAGCAGCAGCCCACATGTCCTACAAGCCTGCTCTGCTACTTTTGCGCTTCCCCTCTCTTCCCTTTTCACCCTTTCATTTGCTGTAGGTCATTTTACATCTGCTTTGAAGTCAGCCAACATCCATCCATCCATTGGGACCATACTCTGTGCAGAGCGTTGGTGCTGCCAAAGCAGTCTCCTTGGCTATTGGGCACAATCATGGACAGGGCACCACTCCAACACAGTATACCAGCAGGCTGGCACTCATTTTGCTGACCTCGGAAAGATGACAGGTCGAGTTAACCCCACCTGGTAGGAATTTAGTAGCGGAGCGGGGGTTAAACTCAGGACCTTAGGATCCCAAGCCCGCCACCCAACATCACTGTATTACATAAAAAGGTACAAAATTGGATCGCCTTAACTACAGGCCTATTAGCTGACTGCCAATCATCAGCAAGGTCATGGAATCCATCATCACAGTTGACATAAAATAATTCCTTTTCTCCAATGACCTCATCTCAGACCATCAATTCGGATTCAGACCTGGTCACTCTAACTTGGACGTGCTGCTTCTACTCTCCCAAAAATGGTGGAGGCCCTCAATATCAGACATGAGATCAGGCCCATCTCTCTGGACATGTCTCAAGCTTTTGATACCGTCTGGCATCCCACCTTACTCTCCAAACTGTCTGCCATTGGAATCCAAGGCCAACTCCTGTCTTGGGTTCCTGACTTGCTCCACCCTCGTAGCCAACGTGTGGCTCTGAATGGAACCCTTTCATCTCCTCTCCCTGTTAAGGCTGGAGTACCACTAGGCAGTGTTCTAGGTCCCATCTTATTCCGAGTCTTTTTCAATGATCTATTTGATTCTCTGAGAAAAACCTATTTATCTCTTTGCTCCACCCTCTATTGTGACATTCCTCATCCTTCTAACAGACAAGCAGCAACCTCTTCACTCTTCAGACCTTGACAAAATCACAAACTGGTCAAACACTCGGAATATATATTTTAATCCTGAGAAATCCCACACACTCACTCTCTCTCAAAAAGGACCGTTCCGCAAACCCTCCCATCTTTACTTTCTCAACAACCCTCTTTACCACTCTCTGCCATGATCTTTCTTGGGCACACCGCATTTGAAAGTTGTCCTCAAAAGCCAGTTGCTGTCTGGGCATCCTCCATCATGCAAAATCTTTCCTTGGCACACTTGAACTCCTATCCACCTACAAGGCTTTCATCCGCAGCTTGATGGAGGATGCCAATTGGACATCGTCATCTGTTTGGTGATAAACACACTTGTTGCTGTGGTAATTGAAGTCTCTGATGAAGATTCTTGCCCTGCAGTTCATATCATCAGCAACAAGACAAAGCTGTTTGTGTGAGCATTTACATATTGATGCCACAGTGAAATCACCATGACAATTCACGAACAGGATATCAATGTCATTCTCTTCTGACTTTGTCATAGTGAAAAGTGGTGGACCTTGCTTTGCAAAAATTGTGCTTCCATCTTGTTCATATGATCCTTCTACCACAAGGGTCATTTCAGGGACACAAGGATGAATATTATCTGGGCCACGATGCGTCTCCTGCATACAAAGAACATAGCACTCATATTTAGCACAAAGATTGGCAATCAGTTCTTGGTTGGCTAATAATTAACATTCCCTCATCATAAAAGGACATGATTGTCATCACAGGTTCGAACTCGAAGGATACTTGGGAGACTGCTTACCTCCGCCAGGCTGATTAGTTTATGTTTTGTATCCCACTGATAGGCCGGATCTGGATTCGGACCTGAACTAAAATTTAATCGGCTTGTTTTTGTCACCAAACAGACTCATCCCCCAAGTGTCATCCGAATCCATCCATCACTTTTTCAGATATCATGCCACATATCATTTCAGCCATGTTACTCAATGGTGAAGAATCACTTTAAAAATTCTCAGATCCAAATCCAGATTCATATCTTCACCAAAGTCAAATAAATTGTTCGTTGTTACAGACATAACCCGCCCACCAGGTTTCAGCCAAATCCGTCAACAACTTTTTTTTAGAAATCCTGCTATATGTCGTTTTTGGGCTAATCTCTCAATGGTGAAAAATCACTAAAAAAAATTTCTCCGATCCAGATCTGGATTCGGATCTTCACCAAAATCTAATCATTTCCACCCTTGTCACATACCCAAGCTCTCCACCAAATTTTGTCCGAATCCTTCCACAACTTTATGAGATATCCTGTTCACCAACAGATGAACAAACAACAAATATGTCATGCATAGCACGATGCTTGCAAAATCCATAAAACCAAATTGACCTTAAAAATATATTGGTGGTTGAATTCAATGACAAAATACACAAATCCTCTTCAAATTTCAAGTCAAATGTATGAAAATTCACAATTTTAGAAATGACTGTTTCGACTTTTTGGCCTGTGTTGACCTTTTGACCTCAAACATACTTGTTCGTTGAATTGAGTGACCTGATTCGCAAATCCTCTTCAACTTTCAAGTCAATCGGAAGAAAATTGACAATCTTAGAATTTTCACCTTAGTTGTTGACCTTTGGCCTATGTTGACCTTTTGGCCTATGTTGACCACAAAAAAATTGGTGGTTGAATTCAATGACCTGAAAGATAAATCCACTTCAAATTTCAAGTTAATCGTATAAAAATTGAGGATTTTAGAAATACCACCTTAGTTGTTGACCTTTGGCCTATGTTGACCTTTTGACCAATTTTGACATCAAAAATAATTGGTGGTTGAATTCAGTAAGCTGATATGAAAATCCTGTTCAAATGTCTCCTCAATCGGATGAAAATTGAGGATTTTGGAAATCTCACCTAAGTTGTCATGCCTGATGTTGGCTTAATGGTGAGGTGTTGGGCTTGGGATCTTAGCATCCTGAGTTCAAATCCCACTTGGCTGTTGAATTAATACCAGGTGAGGTTAACTGCCTGTCATCCTTCAGAGGTTGGCATAAATGAGTGCCAGCTTGCTGGCATCCAGTGTTGGAGTGGTGACCCGTCTAGGATTGTGCCCAATAGCCAAGGAGACTGCTTAAGCAGCACTAATGCTCTGCA
The DNA here is from genome assembly GCA_035128595.1 of Eptatretus atami. Lineage (NCBI taxonomy): Eukaryota > Metazoa > Chordata > Myxini > Myxiniformes > Myxinidae > Eptatretus > Eptatretus atami. The sequence continues at coordinate 34,259,786 of CM068952.1, read as the reverse complement.
CAGTGTATGGTCCTGATGGAGGAATGGACCTAAGCTGTTGACCTTTGGCCTATGTTGACCTTTTGACCTCAAAAAAAGGCTTCTTTCATATGGAAAACTCCACCATGTGGTGAAGTTTTGTGAAGATCGGTTTAAAATTGTGACCTGTAGGTGATTGACAGACAGAATAACAAAATCGACTTACCAATAAACTTGAAGAATCTTCGATTTTGCAAATAACAAACAGACAGACAAACAAGAAGAAGACGTCATGCAGAGCACAATACTTGCAAAATCCATAAAACAAATTTGACCTCAAAAATAATTGGTGGTTGAAATAAATGACCAAATATGCAACTCTTCAGATTTCAAGTGAATGGGATGAAAATTGACAAATTTTAGAAATTCGCCCGATGTTGATCTTTTGGCCGATATGGACCTCCAAAATAATTGGTGGTTGAATTCAGTGACCTGAAATAGATATCCTCTTCAAATTGCAAGTCAATCGGATGAAAATTGAGGATTTTAGAAATCTCACCTAAGTTGTTGACCTTTGGCCTATGTTGAGCTTTTGAGCTTTTGCCCTCAAAAACAACAGGCTTCTTCCTTATGACAATCTCGACCAGGTGGTGAAGTTTCGTGAATATTGGTTTAAAATTGTGACCTGTCGGCGACAAACAGACACAAACAGACAGACAAGCTGGTAGGCGGCGATGGGTCGCCGAGCATGGAAACTATAACACGATATAGCAGCAAATATGCGATGTCATATATGTGGATAGGGAATCACCTTAAGATTATGCATATCAAATCTCATCCAGTTCCATCTACTGATAACTACTCGGTATCCATTTGAATGAAAAGTACCGAAAATGTGGGTTTGAAATCGGAAATCCAAAGTTCGAAGGGTGCTGTGGGTGAACAAAGATCTAAATCGAAAATCCGGCTTGATTTTTGTGCACAATGTATTCCAGACGATTAGTGGAATTTTCATGACCATCCGACCATAACCCTAGAGAGAGTGATCATTTGGCGCGAAGGCACCTCCGGCTCTCGCATATTATCGATTTTTGCACTAATTGACCTTTGACCCCTGACCTAAGCGAAATCGGTCAATATGTCCTGAGGCAAAGTTGTAGTACTCATTGAGTACATGAACCTGCAAAGTTTCATTCGTATCGATGCACTCACCTGGTCGCTAGGGGGCCTTCAATTTTCGCCAATTTTCGTGCATACCCTAATTGTAGGGCGCGCTCGGGTAAAGTATTCCATATATCACAAAAACCGGAATATATTTGATAGAGCATCACCTGTAGATCATTCGTGCCAAATTATTCATAACCCTACGTGGATAATGGCTTTCGGAATTGATTTCGCCGTGAACGGTACGATTTTGAAGGTTTTTCGGTTGTTGCTAGGGAACCATAGCGTCCCTAGACCACCATCACAATTTCCAAAGCCACTAGTTCATGAGATGTAAGTACCACACCGAGTTTGGTCAAAATCCGCCCACGTTTACTACCAATTATGCTGATGACAAACGAACAAACATCCAACAAACATCCAAACAAACAGACAGAATTACTGACAATAAGGGTCACCTATTTCGGCGACCCAACATGACAATACACTACAGGCATATAGTACACACAAATCGGCCTAACCAATATACTTGAAAAATCTTCGATTTTGCAAGCAACAAACAAGAGGAAGACGTCGTGCAGAGCACGATAATTGCAAAATCCATAAAACAAATTTGACCGCAAAATAATTGGTGGTTGAATTCAATGACCTGAAATATATATCCTCTTCAAATTTCAAGTCAATCGGATAAAAATTGACAATTTTAGAAAAACCACTTTAGTTGTTGACCTTAGGCCTATGTTGACTTTTTGGTCAATGTTGACCTCCAAAATAATTGGTTGGTTGATTTGAGTGACCTGAAATATATATCCTCTTCAAATTTCAAGTCAATCGGATGAAAATTGAGGATTTTAGAAATCCCACCGAAGTTGTTGACCTTTGGCCTATGTTGAGCTTTTGACCTTTTTACCTCAAAAACAATACGCTTCTTCCTTATGACAAACTCTACCATGTGGAGAAGTTTCGTAAAGATCGGTTTAAAATTGTGACCTGTAGGCGACAAACAGACAGACAGACAGAATAACAAAAATGGACTGAATGATTCTTCGAAAATCTTCGATTTTGCAAGTAACAAACAACCAGACAGATAGGGGTGAGAAAGTAACCTCCATCCACCTTCGGTGGCAAAGGTAGTAAGGACCTCCTGTCCATATCACTATTAGATATCACATGGTTGAGATATTGCAGTGTAATTTCAGGATGTTTCCTCGAAAGGTGGTGTTGACTGGTATTACTGGCAAGAAGTAGTGGTAGTTGTGTGATGTGGTAGTCGGATTTGCAGATCAGAATCTGGCAGGGACCATGATGAGAACGCTCCTACTGTGGCCCCCTACTCGATGAATGCTCCTACATGTTGGTGGACGTTGAAGACCCCTTCGTGGTGGACGGTGTCCTTCGTGAAAAAGAGTTGTTATCGCTGATACTCCAAACAAAGTACAAATTCCTGATCCAACCTCCTCAATCAAACGTCAGGCTGACCTTCACCGGTTCATCAAACACTTGGACCAAACGTTCCGTGGGCGATACCACGAGAAGGTGGGAATAATTGTGGCCATGAAATAACATTACATGAAACAACAATTATTTATTTTTACTATTACGAGTATTCCTTTAATTGAGGGAACACACCGAATTACATGGTAACTTGTACCGTACATATTACAGAATGTTTGCGGAAATCCGATTGTATCACAATCACATGATCCTTGAATCACCGCAATCAATCTGATCATAATTAAACAGGTGTTTATGCACAGTGATGTGGCTAGCAGGGTGGCCAAGAGGTATGTACCCGTGCCTCTAAGCTGTCTAGTCTGGGTTTGAATACCGAGCCAGCCATAAACTGTCATCCTGGTTTTTCACATGGTAAACCAACCACCCAGTAGAACACTTGCTCAGAAAGGTGCTTTGGCAGCCCCGATGCTTTTTGCAGAGGATGGTACATCAGAAAGAGAAAGAGAGATTTGCAGTAATCGTTTTGAATCTCCTTCCTTCGCCTTTAACTTTCCATTTATAACACCTGTACTGTCACACAGATATCCAACATTTTACTCCAGTTCCTATCTTGTCATACTCTCTGGCTTGAGACCCGACTCGAAGTCAGCTTGTCAAGTCTTGAACTTTAACAATTGTGCTGCTGCCCTTCCTTTTACTTTCCTTTCAAGTTCTTACATGCTCCCAATCTGATCTTACAATCCCCCTGAACATCCGATCATCCTCTCCTTCCTCCTGCTCACTTTAGCACATCTCCCTGTTCTCTCCACTTTGATTTCCAAGATAATCCCTTCTCTCTGTGTGTACGTCTGAAAATCATGGGGAAAAAACGGCTTGGCCAATCTCAACCAAATTTTGTACACGTGCTAGGAGTGCCCAGGGTCAAGTCATAGACACAACCCCCCCCAACCCCCTCCAAGCATGTGTGTGTGTGTGGTGTTGTGTGTGTGTGTGTGTGTTGTGTGTGTGTGAAGCCTTATCTTTGATTTCTATACAATTACATATACCCAGGGTTAGAGTCATGGACACACACCCCCCTACCCCCACCCCTCTCCCTCTGTAAGTGGGTCACCAGTGTGCAAGGAGCCGGTGTTTCTATCTATATTAAAATGAGGGAATTCTCGGTTTATGTGTACGCGTGTGTACGTCTGATCATTGCAGAATCAAAAACTCCTGGGCCAATCTGGGGAGACTACTTGCAATTTTCTGCTGTACATCTGTATCATTGAAAGTGGTTAAACCACTGATCCCTGCCAAAGGGAGGGGGGTATTGACACTATATTCTGCTCCTGCAGATATGTAGAATAAACAGACAACAGACATGAGACTGAGGAGAAACCAACCTCAAGCATGAAATGAGGCCATTTTGTCCAACATTGCCATGGTGCACTCCCACATCAATTTTCTCTACAGCTTTAAAACATAAATCTTCTTGAGGTTTTACAGGTTTAAATAACTCGATCTTGACCTTGATTGGATGGTGTATGTGCGTGTGTGTAGAAATATATAAATATAGCTCATTGCAAGCAAATGACTCACTGACACTACGGATATTAAACCGGTACTTCCGGATGACGTAAAAAGCACGGTTGCTTTGCTCCCGATAGACATCGAAGCCGATACACCGGAGAAATACAGAACTGTTGGAAAGCATCTGTAAATGAAAATATAAATAAATTAAAAAAATGAAAAAAATAAATGCAGCAGTGATGGCCTGAGACAATGAGGAAGCACTACATTTTACATGCCATTTGGCGATCAATATATAATATATATATATATATATAATATATATATATATATATATTATATACATATATATATATATAGTATGTTTTTGTATATATAATATATAATATTATATCTGTGTTATATTATATATATATATATATATTGTATCAGTATATAATATATATATATATATAATTATATATATTATATATATATAAATAACACACAGATATATAATATATATATATATATATATAAATTATATATATATATATATATATATATAATATATACATATATATATATTACAACATATATATATATATATATAAAATAATATATATATATATATATATATATAGTATTTTGTTAATATATTAATATATATATATATATATATTATCTCTGTGTAATATATATATATATATATATATATATATATATATATATATATATATATAAAATAATATACAACACAAATATATAATATATATATATAATATATATATATATATATATATAATATATATACTATATATATAATATTAATATTACAAAACAATAGATGTATATAATATATATATATATATATATATATATATATGTATATTATATATATATATATATATATATATATATATATTATATATATATATCTGTGTGTGATATACTGTATATATACATATATGTAACAATATATAATATATTTATAGTGAGATGCAACCATATACACTTCGTTGAAATAAACATGAAGACAGATGTGGAGACCAACATTAAGAGAGATGATGAATACGGACCGACATAGTGATGGCTATTGACTCTTATAAGGATGCAGAGTTGTGCATCGACATCGACACAGAAGCAGACACAAAAAGGGACACAGAAACAGTTCCAGAAATTGAAACCACAGAGACAGACAAAGAGTAGAATCGATTGTAAAAAAAGAATCGTGTCCTTCCTCTTGTATCCATTCTTGTTTTTGTGCGTCATTCTTCTATAATAAGTTTTCATGTTGCAAATTGCAATCAATTAACAGGTGTGAAATGAGGAATGCATGGAAGTTCTCTCTCAAGATGGCAACTGAGTTCCACATTCTTACTTTAACCATATAATATGTGTATCTCAGCACATATTCTTGTGCTGAGACCTATTTTACGGCATCAATTTTATCAACCTTATGGCCTGTCAGATCCTGAGCGTCAGATTTGACAGGTTTTATCATCTTAAAATTAGGATGTCGAGCATACACCCTGCCTCACTGCTCTTCGGTACTGCAGGAATGTGATTTTTGAGAGAAAAACTACTGCAAAAATTTTTCAATATATGTTCACTTATCTTACTTATTTTCATCTAGTTACTTTTCAGCTTTGCAAGTGAAACAAATTTCAAAGATTCAGGGTAGCGAATCCTTGATTGCCGATTTTTCTGCTGATTTCCCAAGCACAAAATGAAGGCATTAATGAGGATGACATACATGAGCTTGCTGCAAATGTGTGTCGTCGCCCTTATGTTGGGGTGTACTAAGGTTTGATTGCTACTCTATGCTGGTGAGTTGGTCATTAAACTTAAAATACCAACCCAGAGTTGTTCATCTTTGTCACTTGTAATCCTATTTAACCAGAAAATTATCCTTTTGTGTATTTGGTTGTTATCTTGGTCTAAGCTCATTTATTTTTGACACACCTTTTGCAGCATAATGCTTTTTTGTATGATTGTCACAATATTCACCTCGTTTGTCAATCTCTTCACACCCATTTCCTCTATGACCTACTTTTCTTCTTTTACTCTCACTAGCTCCATCTGACACCACTCATGGCTCTCAATAGCTTTAAACCTTCCACGTTTCCCCCACAGCACTGCCATCACATCTTCAGTTCAATTCCCACAGAGAGAAGCACGTAAGCTCATTGATCACTTCGACGTGGCAGGAGTGACAAGGCTTTGATAGCCCCTAAGCTCGGCTGCAAGGTTTGCTTTGTCAAGGATACTGAAAAGCTTCCCTCTTGGTCTGTCTAGTTTTATTCTGCTACACTAAGTCCTCATTCGCGTCCTTTTCTAACCATCACCTTCCGTTTTATCATTGCTGATGAGGAGAGTGCATGAGGCGTTGGCTTGATCCAGTCAGCTGTTGAGTTGAAAAGTCGAGAGGTTTCGAGAGATGAGAGAAATTGCAGTTAGAGCAGACATCGGATTCGTAACCAAGGCTTCATGGAAGATGGCAATGGTTGCTATAGTGATGGGTTTGCTGGTTACCATGGAAATATCAGGCCCAAGATAAAGTGTGAAACGGTTCATGTGATTGGTTGGCTTTCCCGGCCTCTTGCACCCTGTAATTTAACTCTCTCACACTCCCTCATATCTCTCTCTCCTCCTCTCTCTCTCTCTCTCTCTCTCTCTTCTCTCTCTCTCTCTCTCTCTCTCTCTCTTCTCTCTCTCTTCTCTCTCTTCTCTCTCTCTCCTCTCTCTCTCTCTCTCTCCCCCCCCTCTTCTTTTCCCTACCTTTTTGTTGTATGCCATCACAATAATTCCTTTCTTCTAACCTTCATAGCAACTCCTTTAAACATCACTTCCATCATCCATTGTCCCAGCTTTGTCCATTATCCCTTCCACCAACCACAACAGTTATTTACCTTCTCACATTTTTCTCACCCTTTCATTTTCCCCCAACCTTTACACGCACATGACCACCCCCCAAACCCTTTTTCGTCCCACCGCATTCTCCTCTGGAGAGATGGTGTTCAGAACCGAGCCCTGCATACAAAATACATAGGGCGGCAACCGAAAGGTCCAACCAGTAATCCTGCAGTTCTGGTCTCTAGCTTTCACATCGGTGTACACATTTTGTATACAAATGTTTTTATTTTATTTTTGGAAAAACAATACTTAGTACATTGGCAGGCACAGCCTGGCATACTATAATTACCCAACTCTCTATTATCATCTGGCATTATTATGCCAAGCATATTATGGCCTGGTATATTGTCACCTGATATTGGCAGGTACAGCTCTCATGTGGATGAAACACTGCACATGTATTGGCCTTCATTTAACGACGAGACTATATAACACTTCTGCCTTTTGAATTACAACTTACAGGTGCTTCAATCGAATCGATCTCCTTTCGTTTTTTATTTCCTTTATACGACGTCACATAGTTAACCGCAGCACCACTCGATCGATAATCACATCAAGGTTAAGACACGATTTGGCTCAAACTCACATGCCGCCCGCTTAACTGCGCACATCGCAGGTTCCCTTGCTTTGCTGGTCCATCCACAACTCAGACATCGTGCTACTATAGTTGTGGCTCAACTTGAGTGCGTTCCTCAGTTGGTAGCGTGCATGCTGCGGAGTTGCCTAGTCTGGGTTTGTTCCTGGAAAGGGTTAAATTAACTAAAACTTGCTATTCTGGTACAATGCCAGCAACAGGCGCGGCATGTTTCGAAGGACATCTTCCTTTGGAAGCACACATAAATCTGTTTCCCCCATTTGCGTTTTATAGGTTTGGACATTAAAGAGCCCACAGTATATTTTGAAAAGATGAGACCAAAAGTGTGTCGTTTTTGCCAAATTTTCAGTTTGGGGATAACTGTATTTTTAGCATTGCTAGAAACAAATGTGAGTATTTGAGTGTGGGTAAAGCACAGATACGATAGGCCAAGTGGCGTCCTCTTATGTCGAAGCTTCCATGCACTTCCTTGCATCACTCTCGCTCAGTGTTCCAGAAAACAATGGAAATCATTGTTCCGCTAAGTTCCTGTCACATTCTCGACAAAAGGTTTGAAGAATCCCGATTACACGTTGCACCGGTGATCAATCGATGGTGAAACGTGTAATCGGGGTTCTTGCATGGAGTGGACACTATATGGACGATATGGATACAGAAGCAAACACTCAGGAAGGAAAAACTCGAAATTTTTTGACTAAAATTTACACTTTGTAGGAGGTGGGTGGAGAGCGATTGACCGAGGTGGAAAAGATCATGGTTTTGCATCTGAGATGGTGATGAAGAGCTGTCTTGAAGAGCTGGACGGAAGAATGAGATTGAAGAGAACGTGCAAGTTGATTCCATAAGTGGGGAAAAAAGAGGAACGAATGAGTGGAGGTGAGCAGTGATTCTGGATGTTTGGAGTTTCACCCGAAGGGGGTTCATGGTGGACCACATGTACCTTGCAGAAAACTGGGGAGGAGAGGGAAGAAACCACAGAAAGAACAGAGGGTGCAAGACCATAAAGGAGGCAGTGGAAGATCTCCTTTGCCTTTGTGGTACCTTGCATGTCTCGCGTTGCTTTACACGGGTTGGTGTAGCTCATCATAAGAGTTCGGAGTCAATTTCTCCTTGGATCCTTCATCAATATTCCTGCCTTCGACCCTGCCGGGTTCCACAGGGCTATTCAGCGAAGTACCTCGGCAACTTACCATTCCCTTGTGGAATTTTTACTCCTTTCAGAAGTATTCCCGTCACTTATATGTTCACGACTCCGACGGCAGGCCAACGCTGATGCAGCTGGCCCGCTGATGCAGTGCCCCCTGTTACTCATTTTGCTGACCTCCAAAGGATGACGGACTGAGTCAACCCATCTGGTGTTAGTTCACCAGTAGGAGAGGGGCTCGAACCCAAGACCCTAAGATCTTAAGCCAGCCAACCTTAAAGCCAACACCAGGTTCCAGCAATGAATGTTCAGATGAAATAAATAAAATTCTTCCCCAAATATCACCTTCATTTGCATCGTTTTCTTTGTAACAATATGGACAGGATCACCCCCAAAACGCATATTTTGACATCAATTTTTTCAAAATTTTCTTGCATATATTTTTCAAACCTACATCAAAAAATTAATGATATATTTATTTGTTTATTTATTTTTCAATTATATTGATATTCCGGTATATACCGGTATGACCCCACCAAGATATCGATATCGACGGAGCCTATCTTGTCGGCTTATGTTTTTGCGAAAACCCTTCTAAGAAGGCTTATATTGGTGAGCAAACTCCCAAGCACATTCTTTTGATATTTTGTGATGTAAGAAAGAGCTTTCACATGTATCACATGAAAAAAAATCATTTTGGGACTAAAGACAAATCAAGAAAATGTCTGGGATTTCAACCTGGGATCATAGCGTCGACATCAGGTCTCTGCGCAGAGGAGAGCAGTAAACAAGAAAACCTAAATTAACAATTGGGTCTGCAAGTCTTTTCTTAATCTGTCCTTACAAATGCTGGTGATAGACATTAGCAATTACAGATTGAACATTTGCATGCCTTTTCATGGAGAAATGAACAGTTTTGCACGAGGAGAGCTGTGGTGGCACAGAGGAGAGTCCTGTCCACATTGTCATGTCTTCACTTTTTATTAGCCCATCCCCTGTGCAGCAGGAAATGAGGTTTTGCAATCGTGTGTGTGTGTGTGTGTGTGTGCATGCGTGCGTGCGTGCGTGTATGCGTGCGCTCGCACACACAATAACTTTTGTACCATTTGAGCATTTGTCATCAAATTTTCAACAAAACTTTATTATGAGAATATGGAGAAGACAAATTAATTATTTGGTCAAGAGGTCAAAGGTCAACGTCACATAAAATCGTCAATATTCATCCGATTGACCTGAAATAAAAAATTTTTAAAAATTGCATATTGGGCCACTGAATTGGTCAATTGGTCATCAATAAAACACTAGAAGCCGATTGTTTTGAGGTCAAAAGGTCAAAGTTCAAGGTCATAAAATCGTCAATTTCCATCAGATTGACTTTAAATTTGAGCAGGGTTTGCATTTTGTGTCACTGAAGCCTCTTGATTTTGAGGTCAAAAGGTCAAGGTTGCCTAAAATCTTTTTTTTTTTTTTGGTTTTTATTTATTTAATTTTTTATCTGTTTTCATCATGTTTATCATGCAGAAGAAGAAGAAGTCTGAATACAAAGCCGACGGGGATGGGATTTTCATTTTTAGATGCTTTCCAGTTCTGTTTTGACATTTTATTTTGTTTTGCAGACAGAATCTTGGAAAAGATGTGTCACAAAAATGGATGAACAGTAAAAGGAGAGGGGAGAGGGAAGGAAACAGTTTTCTGCGAGTAAGAGGAGTGGGCTGTGGTTTGGGGATTAATTCGGGTTGGAAATAGAAAGTTCCTGAAACAGAAGAAATGAGAAACAAAAAAGTGGAGATTGACAGACGAGCTGAATTTTAAGATTATTTTTTTTTCACAAGGAACGGGTTACAGGAACATGTGTATCATGGACTGACAGAGGAGAATTGGAGGGATGAAGGAGCATTGGGAGCAAGACTAGAGGAGTGACTGTAAGAAACAGAAAGGCTACCAACTTGTCGGCTACAACCACGTACTGCAATCACTGGATTCTCTCGTTGCTTTGGATTCTGCTTTATGGTGGGAAATGTGATTGATGTTGAGAGCCTTGGATTCCACTGAGTCAAGTTGAGAAAATGTGGGACACCGGTACATTGGGACGAGCAGAACTTCCTTGAACAACAGACAGAAGTCTTGTCGGCTTGGAGAAATACACATTTGCCAATAATTAAAATAATAATAATAATAATAACAATAATAATACGAGTTCCCTTACAAGGAACTTTGATGCAGGAGGAGGCCATTAGGCCAGTGTGACCACTCCTTGGCTTTTTTCACAAGATCTTGGCTATTCGTTGTTCACCTTGGCGTCTTGGGTTTTCCATAGGTTTCTTGGCGTATAGGTTTTCTATTATCATCGCTTTTCCGAAAACCTTTGAATTCTTGGCTTTTTTCATTGGCTCACCTTGGCATTTATGAAAATGAGGAGTGGTCACACTGCATTAGGCCCATTAAACCTGTACTAGTATAACAAACTTATGGTTGTTTGTCCGTGATCTATCCTTTTAAATGCTGAGCATCAAGCAAGGAAGCAGCATGAACCGTTTTTAAAGTCTTTGGCATAACTCGGCGGGGGTTCAAACTTCTGACCTGCCAGACTCAGAGCAAAAGCTCAAACCATTATGTTACTAAGAGTGGCTATTCACAAGAGATGATGTTGATGGATAGAATGTAAAAGGTTGAATAAAATGCCCCAAAACATTGGGCATTTTATTTCACCTTTTATATTCTTATCCATCAACATCATCTGTTGTGTCCATCTTGCCTTCCTCACCACAGTCGTTACGGGCTTTCGCCACTCAAACTAAAAGATGCCGTGAATGCTAAAAGCAAGCGCGGGCAAAAAATCAATCCCTCTGCCAACCACTCCTTCCATGTTCCTTTGTGTGGGCACATTGCAAAAAAGACATTCTTCTCCCATAGGTGGCTGGCCAAGCTTATGGTCATGTACACCTCAGGTTGAGATGAAATTTAACGAGCCGTCAGCCTGTTTGGCATCACAACAGCCAATCTATAGGTTGTCATTTCAGAAATACTTGACACAATAGAGAATGTGCAGCCTGTGGCTAGCTTTGGGTGCCAGAATATTAATATATATATATATATATATATATATATATATATATATATATGTGTGTGTGTGTATATCAATCACACACATATACATATCATCCACCCTAGAGATGTCATTAACCATAACAAGGCCCACACGTTCAAAAGACTGAACGTCTTTCAGTGATCGATCATAGGAATAGATCGGTGGGTTGGTTAGATGGTACCATAGTTGGTTTTGATATATAAGGTTTGAATTTCATATTTGTCTGCATTTAATGAATATGGTCCAAAGTGTCAGACTAGCTTCTCCTCCTCTCCTGGATAGCAGACAAGGAAGGATTATATCATACAACAAAATATGAATTAATCTCTAAAGAGGAAAAATGGGCTTTCAAGAACGTTAGAGTGGTAATTTATGTGAGTTACAGGACTCAGCACAAGATGCTGCCGTGGGGCACTCCAGGATTAGCCAAGTGACATAGCCCTCAACAGAGAGAGAGAGAGAGAGAGAGAGAGAGAGAGAGAGAGAGAATGAGAATGGAGATGAAAGGATTTTGTTTGAGATCTTGATGGTGGCAGCATGAATGGGAAAAATTAGTAAGCCAGCAAAGTTTGCCTTGTAAGCCACAGTCAAAATGCTTGGCAAGTGAAACAGTGCTACACCCTGTTGGAAGCTTGAGATATGTCTGCGAGACAGCCCTGCATACCTTTTGTTTGAGATTAAGGTCCCCATCCATTGTTGAGAGAGAAGTAGCAGCGTCCAAATTTGCGTTACTGGGATGGAACTCAAACTGAAGAACAGAGTTCAGGTCATTTGAGAATAAAAAGACTTCACGTGAACCGTGATGATGGACTCTTGGGACTTTGCTGAAAATTTAAAGTACTGTAATAATACTGGCCTCTCGATGAGTGGATCTGTTTGTGAACACACCTAATCGATGGGGGGGGCGGGATGATATTGGCTGTCTTGCAAGCATATGGAAGGTAGTTGAATGTAAAGGATAAGCTGGGGAAAGCAGCCAATGGAGAAGCATGAGGAGTAGAGCAGGCATTCATAACACCGGCACTAAGGTGATCTGTGCCTATTGCTGAGGCAGAGTTGAGGCTGGTCAGACTTTCTCCACCTTCTCAGAAGAAAAGCTCATTGACGCGGGAACGGTCAGGGGAACTTGCAATAGCTGAGAGTATCTCGAGGGTGAACAAGTGCTTTTCAAAGACATCCAAGTGGGAATAGAAGAAATGAAGAAACAGCTGTAAGAATTAAATGACGATAAAGGAAGCTGCAGGACCAGATACTATGCATCCAAGAGTATTGAAAGAGGTGGCAGAGCAGATAAGCGTGATGTTGGCGGGCATCTTTAACAGTTTTGTTGCAGTCAGGACAGGCTACCGGAGGATTGGAGGGTAGCAAATGTGACACCATTATTTAAGAAAGGATCCAGAGAAGAATTGGGAAACTATAGACCTGTTAGTTTGACTTCAGTTGTGGGGAAGGTGTTGGAGACTTGATTAAGAAATGAATAAGGGATCATTTGAGCAATTTAAAACTGATTAAAGGTAGTCAGCATGGATTTACCAAAAGGGAGATGATGCTTCACAAATTTCTTGGAGTTCTATAAAGTCGTTTCTCACTGGGTAGATTCAGGAAATGCAGTGGTTGTGGTGTATCCGGACTTTCAGACGGTAGTTGATAAGGTTCCACATCGGTGGTCTTTAGCTCTGGTGAGGGATTGTGGAATGGCTGGTGGAGTAACTACTGGATTGCAAACTATATTCATGATATGAAGCAAATAATGGTTGTGGGTGGGAGGATGTCTTGCTGGGAGGATGTAAGTTGTGGTGTATCTCAGGGATCAGTACTCGGACCATTATTATTCATTATTTACATCAACGATTTGAATTGTGGGGCTAAGAGTCGGCTTTGTAAATGTTCAGATGACATTAAGCTTGGATGTAAGGTAGGTAGCAGAAATGGGGGGGGGGGGGTGGATCATATTCAGGAATGTCAAGATACTTTAAGAGATTGATCAAGAGATTGGTAGATGTAGTTTAACATAAACAAATTTAAGGAGGTGGGGATGGGGAGGAATAATGAAAATTAGAGATTACATGATGCAACGGGCAGTCTTGGAGCACGTCACACAGGTGAAGGATCTGGGGGGCGGTAATAGATACGGGTGGGGAGGGATGACAGATCATGGCAGCTACAGGTAAAGTAAACAGCAATTTAAGTTGTATTTGCAGGGGGATAAATTATAAATCAAAGGGCGTAGTTTTCATTTTGTACAGGAATTTAATGAAGTCACATCTAGAATATTGTGTTCAGTTGTTGGTCACCAAATCTGAGGAAGGACGTAGCTGCCATCAAGAGGGTACAGAATAAGGCGAAGAGACTGATTTCAGGGCTAGCTAGACGAAGCTATGAGGAGCAGCTGAAGGAGACAGAACTTTTTACATTATAAATAAGATGTTTATAAGGGAATCGGATCGAGATGTTGAAGATAATGAAGGGGGTGGACAAGATAATTAGTGACAGTGGAGTGGGTAGATAGGTTTAAATTGGATTTAGATGGGTACCTGGATCCATTGGAGATAGAGGGGTATGGGGGATATTTCCAGGATTTGTTTGTAGCTTGTGTGTGGATGGGTGACGGCTTCTGTGGTTGGTGCAGCACAGGCATGATGGGCCAAATGGCCTCCTCATACATCAAAGTTAATTGTGTGTAACATCATAGTATTTGGGAGGCATTGGGGATGAGGCGTAAGTTGGGGAGTGGGAGGAATATGTTGGTGGGTACATGAGATTTGGAAGCAACCAGTGAGTTAAGAACTTCAAACATTGTTGCAATGCCATTTGGGATGCCATTTAAATTGAGTGAGAGGGTGGGCAGGGAGCAAGAAACACGGATAGACGACAAGGAGCCATCATGACTTTGAGGAAAGACACAGGTCGGATACTTCAGCAAAAAAGATAGTTCTGCCAAAAGGTCAGTTAGGCCGAGTTCGTCTTTTTTAGCTTGCCTGAGGATGGATAAAAATTTGTTGTGAACCTTGTGAAATGACAAAAAGTTGCCTTCAGTTGGGTTAGCTTTCCATGATGATATGGGAAGCTGTTTGACAACCAAAGCCTTG
>CM068952.1:34222496-34236652 GCA_035128595.1 Eptatretus atami | reverse complement strand
GGAAATGAGTGGAGGGGAAGAGCAGGAAAGGATGGGGAAGGTTTTTTTGTTGCTGGATAAAATGATGGTAAAGGTGAGGAATGAAGGCAACAGGACAAATGTTGTGAGCTTGATGAGGTGGTGGTTCGATGTATTGTACATGTGATTTGAAAAATTGATTTTGGCTGAAGTAATGAGACATTGATTTTACTTTGTAAGATTTGCTTCACATTTTTATTGCCTAGGATTACAGCATACTTGTATTTTTTATATTTGCCTGGACTTTACCTTTTCAATTGTTTTGCTTATGTTTGTTTATCCTCTTCGTGCTGTTTGGCACATAAGTTTGCCAAGGCAGTTTCATTGCCTAAGGTTTATGCTCCTGGATGGGTCACCACACCGACGCAGGATACTCCACTGAGAGTACAGGAATTTGGAATTTGGCCACAGTGCTCACAATTGTTTGCCTACTATTTAGGAAGGACACCAGGGGATCTTTAATGTGCACCAATTAATGCCAGCAAACAGGACGCCCAGTTAAACATCGATCTTAGGGACGGCATACACACACTGATGCCTCACCCTGCCTGCGAAACACCAGGGTGACAGTTTATAGCTGAACTGAGATTCAAACCCAGGCTGAACAGCTCAGAGGTGAGTACCATTCACTTGCTGAAAATGAATATCCAAGTTGTAACAAGTTATCTTCATTGTTCTCTCAAAGCTATGTAAACAGACCCAAAATGTTAAGTTTAGATTTCATTGCTGAACGAACGGGCAATGTCACTGCACAATCTTGGACTAGATTATAACTGGAAACAATTCCCACCAGAGCGTCAGACATTTGATCAAAACCAAGTGTAAATAGCTGTGATTGAATCACTTACATGGGGAGCACCTACACAGAAAGTGGCCCGTTTCAACTACTACTTATTCAAGAACGGAGGTATCCAATATCGTACCTACTGTACGTTCTATGATGATAGAGAAACCTGGATGGCAGACTTAATGAGTGATGTGATGGTTCAAAAGAAGCTGGCAAATGAGCAAGAGGGAGCCCTGCCCTTCTGGCCATGCTGGTGTCCTGGGTCCATCAGCCATCATGAGGGGAAATTGGAGAAGCCAGAGGCAGCGGAGAAGACGAGGCCATAGGAGCTGCGCTGCAGAACAGGCTAGTTTGAAGAGAGGTGCAAACACATTGCAGTAGAGAGCAATGGAATGTGAGTATGGGTTTGACCCCTCAAAGCCCAAAGTTTATTCAGGTGGGTTTTTTTTTTGCATACACTGTCGAGGCTCGTATGAGAGCTAACACACAGAACGTACAACAAACAAGGGGAGCAGTCGACGAGAGGGATGGGAGAGGGAAGGAAAAAAACAGTGTGGAATAGAGACATGAAGACAACTGTAGAAGGGAGAGGGATGGGGTGGGGGTACACAAGGTAAATAAGTTGGCCACCAAAGGGACTTTCAGGAAGGAAAGGGAAGAGAAGACCTGGAGGGAAGAGTGGGATTGAAGAGAGCATGGGAGTTTGCTGCAAAGGTGGAAAAAAAGTGGAATGAAAGGGTGTAGGTGAGCAGTTTGTTCCAGTGTTGAGACGAGACCCGCGTGATGTCGTAACACCTTCCACCGTGTAGTTGCCCAAGAGGGCACAATGAACAGAGCCAAGTACTGCTGCCAAGAGCAAGTTATGGCAATGCTCATCAAAGAAACTGGAATCTGCCTTACTTTTTTCGCCACCCAAATTAGTGCTGTTAACGAGTTGAAATTGAGGCTTCAGTTGGCCAGCATGCTCAACGTGGAAGAAATAATTAACATTTAAATGGGAGCTTCTATATAAACCGATGGCTCTGATGATGTGTGATGTGCTGCATGTTTTATTTCTCTGCACAAAGAGAGTAAATATTTAATATTGATTTTTTCATTGCAGTAAAAGAGTTAAGATCACGTTGTGGTTAACCATTTTGAGATGAAAAGTTTTGATAACCAAAGTTTGCTTGTGTAATCATTCCATTTATATTGAATATGAAAGTTTTTGTAAATTGATGAACAGTCGTTAGATAAAATGGTTTATTTCTTATAAACATACCGGTGCCGTTTTGTTTTCTGTTGTGTCCATGGTAAACAGTTGAGATAAGATAAAGTAGTTTTTTTTATTTCAATTACACGGGTTCGTCGCTCGGCATTGCTTGTCATTGAAGTTGGAAGGTCATTTCGACCTTCAAGACTGTTTCATATTACCCATTCATGATAGCCAATTGGACCTCTTGGATCATGTTAAGCACTGGCTCACATTTGGATGTGAGTGACAGGATGAGAATCATAAAATTCAAAGGATGAGAGACGCAGTTGTGGTAAAGGTGGGGCAGGTTGTATTTTATTTATTTGTGGTGTAGGTTGTGAGAGAGAGAGAGAGAGAGAGAGAGAGAGATAGATCTTCAGCTTATAGAGTGCATGATTCATGGACCATCCAGACCATCACACTGTCCACATCATTGAGGTTTCGACCCTTCCCTCTTCGAACCCCTCCAAATGGTGTGACTCCTCAAAAGTAGTGGTGTCTGAAGGTAGAGAGAAGATATGAGATTAACAGATAAGGCTGATGAATTAAACCATGTGACTGAGATAAACCAAATAAACCACACATGTACTCAATGCGAAAGCACAAATTAAGTACATGAGAAGATATGCAAATGGACACACAAAATGATTTTAACAGTGCAGGTAACAAATGACAAGAGAGAGGAACAAATCTGGAACAGTATGTACTGCATCTTGAAGGTCTCAGTAAGGTTGGTGTCTAAAAATTGATATCTGATATTGATTTGGACTAGTTGGAGATAAACCACTCTTGTGTTTTTCTCTGTGCACAGACATACAACCATGGAAAGAAAACATTAAAAATGCCAGGAAAATATAGCTTGGATTTTTTTTTTAAATCAGAGATCAAGTAAGTAAGCAGCAAAATGAGGTTTGACTAAAATGTAAAGGGTCACCTCAGAAGCATTTAATGACCTTTGGTGCAAGTCACTTTTTTTTCTTCTCCCACTGGTTGTAATCTCCATTTGTGGATTTCAGAATGTGGAATGGAGTCCTCCCAGGACTCAAAGTATTAACCTCTATTTCAGTAAAGAATCCCGTTTCATGGATCAATTTGTGAAGTTTTGTTGGTCTCTCATTTTTGTTCTGACGGTTCTTTTTGGGATCATCACTGAACCCCAGATGGCCTCCAAGTGTAGTTTCTTTGAAGTAATTTTCCCCAGTATCGTTTTTCAAATCTCAATGAGGTTCTTCTTTATTACTCCTGTTGCTCCAATTATCACTGGCACATCGTCGGCACTCTTCAGCTTCCATTTTTAGATCCTCGTGGAGGATCTCTAAGTCTTACTCACGTTGTTGTTCTTCATCTTCTTCTTGTGGACTTTTTGTTTCACAGCCTACAGTTTTCATCGAAACTTCTGAAACTTGGCAAATGTAAACATCGATACAGAACACTTCCAGTTCTGGGTTTGGAGCATTGGCAGGTCTCCTTGGGGGCTCCCTGCTGACGATCTCCAAGTTAAGTTTCGGTCGTATTCTGTCCTGTTTTAACTGTTTATTTTCTCACCACATGTTACTGTGTGTTCCTAGTTCAGTTTTTTACAAAATCGTGCTATTTTGTGAGATTTCGTCAAACTTGTTCTTACTGGGTGCTTGAGGCCTATCCTTGAGCCTGAGGCCTACCCTTTGTTCCCCTCGGTGTACGATCTGTTTATTTGTTTTTTTCTCCCCATTATCTTCAATTTCTATCTTTCCCACTTTCTGAACGTCCCCCATCCCAACTAATCACTATTTCTTATCTAAAATTTTTTTAAAAAAAAACGCTACCTTTCTCGATTCTTATTCTTTTCATCTCCTCTTCTTCTCCTCCTCTTCTTCTCCTCGATTTTTTCTACAACACTTCCATGACCTAATCTGTTGAAAACTCTCTCAAACATTAATAATAATAAACAAAACGATCTCTTATAATGCTTCATCTTCCTCTTTCACACGTGTGGTACTCTTTACTGTATCAGAATGCACTACTCTTCTGCTATTATAACAGACTGCTCTCAATTCGACCTTTCCTTCATACCTGCCTAAAAAATCCAACTGTCAGCGTTTCTTCTCTCCATTCTCTGAATTCGCTTTTATTGCATCCCTCAAAAATGTGTTTTAATCGCATAACTGACCTAAAACTTTTAAAACCCCAGTTTGCTATGAATGTTCGCTTTCCATCAACCATTCTTTTTCCAACTTCAGTGCCAACTCACTCCTCTCACCCTCACTCTCAAACCAACCATCCCACTCTTCTCCCTCCAAGCCTCCCTCTCACCTCTCTCAAAAACCCCCCCTCACCTTTCTCCCACCATTCATCCCCTCACTCATCCTTCCCAAAGTTGCCCCCCCTCCCATCACAAAGCTGCCTCCTTCCACTGCCCTCCCCTCCATCTCTTCACTCCACCTCCTCAAATCCTCAACTTCCCCTCTCTTGTGTCCCCTCTCCCCCAGCACCACAGAGCCTTTTCTCCTCCTCATTCGGCCCCCTCCCCTAGCTATTCTGCAATCCCCCACACTCTTTCAACAACACTCCTTACCTCCCCCCCTCGTCCCTTGTCCTACCCTCCCCTCCCCCCCCCCCACCCCTGCACCCAAAGCCTCCTCCCCTACCTCTTCATTAAATGTATGGACCTCAAATATCCGGGCCTTCGCTCAAACCTTTCAGATCTTTCCATACAGGTTGCCACTGACAAACCAGACATAATCTGCCTAACAGAAACTTTCCTCCCCCAAGACGTGTCTGACTCCCAAGTATCTCTCCCTGGTTACTCCCTCCTCCAGTTTGACAGACCTGAGCCTCGCGCTGGTGAGAGGGCTCTCTTCATCAAGACTCTATTCCTCACTCTCCATGCACTGCCCCCACTCCCCCCCACACCCCCAGGAATACCTCTGGCTACGGCTTCCCCTCAACTCCCACCTCATGTTTATATGTGTACTGTACCGTCCACCTAACAGTGATGACTCCATCTACACCTCACTATCGAAACATGGACCAACTTCTATCTTCTCATCCAAACTCTCTCTTCCTCATATGTGCGACTTCAA
Organism: Eptatretus atami; assembly: GCA_035128595.1. Taxonomy (NCBI): domain Eukaryota; kingdom Metazoa; phylum Chordata; class Myxini; order Myxiniformes; family Myxinidae; genus Eptatretus; species Eptatretus atami. Next base: position 34,231,551 of record CM068952.1, on the reverse strand, counting down.
TTGTCATCATGCCAGTTGGCTAGTGTGGGTACCTCTCTCACCTGTCATGGCACTTCAGCAAAAGCTTATGCGACTCATTGGGACTGACTCAATCGGTCAACTTCCCTACCCGGATCTCAACCAATGGTATTCCATCTCTTCTGGATCTGATTTTGACAAATTTCCCTACAATATCTGCTGCTCTCCTCCGCTCCAATCGGTTCTTCTGACCACGTCCTTGTCAAAGTGGACATCTCTCTGGCTATTATCAGAGAACCACCTCACCGCCGTCGAGTCTGGCATTTCACTCAAGCGACTGGCAGGGTCTCCAAGCAGCCCTCAAACTTATAGACTGGTCTCCTATCTCTACTTTCTCCAACATAAACTCTTCCTGGGAATTCTTTCAAAGAAACTTGCTCTCCCTCATGCACAGATTTATCCCCTCTCGTCTTCAGTTGTCCTACCCTTCCTCCCGCCCTTGGTATTGAAGCTTGTGGCGAGGCAGTTGTCCTGAAACAACTTGCCTTTGCCTCATGGAAAGCAAACCCAACTGAGGGCAATCTCAGTTCCTTCCATAAAGCTCGGAACAAGTGTGTATCTACCCTCAGGAGAGCCAGAAAACAACATCTTTCTCATCTCAAGTCTGAACTCTCAAACCTCTCTCCCTCCTCAAAATCCTGGTGGCATCTAATTAAATCTGTTTCTGGTGTGTGTTCCCCCTCCATCCCCTCCCTTACCTCAAATGCCGCACTGCTGATACCGCACGTGAAAAAGCTGAATGCCTAAACTCGTGTTTGCAGCTAAATCTTGTGTCCAAAACCCATCACTTTCTCTACCCACCTTACCCAGTCGCACCCAACTGTCCCTGGACTCTGTGTCCTTTTCTCCTGACAAGGTGAGAGCTTGCTGTCAAACCTCGACTCAGATTCTGCAACCGGTCCAGACGGCATCAGCCCACGTGTCCTCAAAGCCTGCTCTTCTGCTCTTGCTCACCCTCTCTCTGTTCTCTTACCCTCTCATTTGCTCAAGGCCATCTGCCATCTGTGGAAATCAGCAAACATCACTGCCCTGCACAAAAAGGTGCAAAAACAGATCCCTGCAACTACAGACCAATCAGCCTTCTCCCAATCATCAGCAAGGTTATGGAATCCATCATCGCTTCAGACATCAAATCCTTCGTCTTCTCCAATGGCTTGATTTCTGATCATCAATTTGGTTTCAGACCAGGTCCCTCTACCCTGGATATGCTGCTTCTGCTCTCCAACAATGGATGGAAGCCCTCAATACCAGACAGGAAATCCGAGCCGTATTCCTGGATATATCACGTGCTTTTGACACGGTCTGGCACCCTGCCCTGCTCACCAAACTCCTCTTCCTATGGTATCCAAGGCCATCTCCACTCATGGCTCGCAGACTTCCTCTCCTGTCGCAGTCAACGTGTGGCCCTAAATGGAGTTCTTTCATCCCCCCTTCCTGTCCAGGCTGGAGTTCCTCAAGGTAGCATTCTGGGCCCTGTTCTTTTTCTGGTTTTCATCAATGATCTCTCCAACTCTCTGGAAAATCCTCTGTATCTCTTTGCTGATGACTCCACCCTCTGCCGTACCATCGGCATCCCTCAGACCGGCAAGCAGCAGCTTCTTCGCTCACTGCTGATCTGGATAAAATCACAAACTGGTCCAACACGTGGAACGTGTCTTTCAATCCGGACAAATCTCACACTCTCACTATGTCTCTTCGAAAGGACCGTTTAGAAAACCCCCCATCCACTTTCTCAACAATCCTCTGGAAGAAGTCCTTTCTTTCAAGCTTCTGGTCTCACTATCTGCCATGAGCTTTCCTGGGAAAGCCACATTTCAAACCTCGCCTCCAAAGCCAGTCGCCGACTGGAATCCTCCGTCGTGCAAGGTCTTCCTCGGCCCACCTGAGCTCCTGACCACTTACAAAGCTTTTGTCCGCAGCCTGATGGAGTACTGCTCTCCCCTCTGGGCTGGTGCTCCTGCCTCCCACCTTTCTCGGCTTCACGCTGTAGAAACCAGGGCATTTCGGATCATTGGCATCTCCCGCAATGAGGCTGAGTCTTGGGCCTCTCACTCAATCACCGCAGTGGTCGGTGGTCTTTCTGTCTTGTACCGCTTCCTCTCCACTCCCCCCCCTTCTGCTCTCTCTGTGATTTTTCCCCACCACATTTCCGAGGCGCTCAAGGTCCGCCAACATCCCCCTTCTGGTAAAACTACCAAATCACGAATCACTGCTCACCTCACTCTTTCATTCCTCTTTTTCCCGCTTTGGAATAAACTCCCTCACTCTATTCATTCCCATTCTTCCCTCCAGGCCTTCAACAGCTGTTCACCACCACCTCTTATCACCCCCCATCCAAATCCTCGATCTTTTCTAACCCCGATAATCCACCCAAGCCCACCTCCTTCAAATTCCCTGCTTTCCTTCCTGAAAGTCCCTGTAATGTCCATCTTCTATTCCCCATGTTCCCCGTCCATCCCTCTCCCTTCCACAGATCTCAAATGTCTCTGTTCCCACTATTTTGTGCTTCCCATCCCTCCCTCCTGTCTCATGCCCCCCTTGATGTGTGTTGTGTGTTAGCTCTCATACGAGCCTCGACAAGGTATAAAAAAAAAAACATTCCCTGCGCAGACAGTAACCATCTCCGATTTGAAAATTCCTCCTAGAAAAAAAGTTATGACGTCAAATATCTCCGCTAATGGAAATCGCCTAAAAAATTATCTCAAACTAGGCAAGCTTTTTGAATTCTGTTTGCGGGAATCGAACAGGGCATTAGCAGAGATGAATTACCGCACCTCTAATACATCACTATGACGTCATATCAATTTTTATGACGTCATTCCTATTTTTTTGACATTTTTTGTTTCACAACCCAGAGTTTTCATCGGATCTTCATGAAACTTGCCATGTATATGCAGAAAGCCCACGCGCAGGCAGTAACCATCTCCAATTTTGGAAATTCTTCCTAGAAAAAAAAGTTGACGTCATAATATCCCCGCTAATGGAAATCGCCTATACCATTATCTCCGAAACTAGGCAAGCTGTTTGAATTTGTTTGCGGGAATCAAGGCGGGCATTAGCACAGATAATTTATAGCAAACCTGATACATCACAATGACGTCATATTCGTTTTTATGACGTCATCATTAAGAGGACGAGTATCTTAGCTCATTCGAGCTTGTTTTTTTAAAGATTTTGAAAAAGACCACTTAAAAAAAAGAAAGAAATTAGCGATTCTTATAATTAAGCATATTTACTTTTATGCAAGGCTGTGTGTGTTCTCTTTCAACTTCATTTTTCAGATTGTGGTACTTGGTTATTTTTCTCATTTCCATGTTATTTAGACCAAAGTCGCTGGGTACTGACACTTGGATTAGCAATGCCATCTTTTCCTTTTTATATCTGTGTACTATGCCTGGTCATAATGCTTTGTTTTATATGTTCACGCTTGATGGGATGGTCAAGTCGCATGTGAGTTCTATGTCCTCGTTTTCATTGAACACTTTTGGTTTGTGTTTCCATGATTTTTCCGGGACTGGGACATTAAAGTTTTTGCAGATATCCCAGATGATTACTCTTCCCCTCTCTGTGTATCCATAGGCATCAGCAATTATGCTAATTATACATAGCAGTGCATTTAGCAAATTTTGAGGGGAAAAAATCACCTAACTAATTGCCAGGACCCTGGAGTGCCTGAGCTCAAGACAAGAAGTGATATTTGCTTTTTTTTCGATTTTCTCTGGGTTACTGTTAATACATATCAAAAGATGCAGCAATCTTCATTGTAATTTAATGTATAGATGGTTAACCACCAACCATTCAACAATCATTGTATTGCAATCTGATACAATAAAGATTGCCATATCTTTGATACCTACTAATATTCACCACATGATCACATTACTGTAACATTATAGTTGAGGGAGAAAGAAGCAGGATTTCAAAATGATATGTCTACCATACACCACTTAAACATCTATACCTATACATGACTCACCTGGCGGTCAATAAGTCACTACACTTTTTCAGGACACTGCCGTCAAAGACAGAGGTCTTTTAGAGTTATATTTTTCCAGGAAATGTCAGTAAAAGTGGACTGAAATGTGCCAATTATTGAAATTTCTCTCCTTCGCATTAATTTTTTTTCAATTGTGGAAACAATAAAATGTGATGGTGTACGATTGCGTTTTTGCATTTCCTCTTTGTGAGCAATAATTCTGCTTGCCAACACCTTCCCGAAGCACACCTAAATACGGCTCTCGGATCCCTGTGTGATGGGCCATATGTTGTGCAGATATTTATGTTTTTTAGTCTGTGGGCACCAATATGTATATGTGAGCATTCATTATATTTCAATGGACTGAACATTATACGTGAAAAATACATAATTATACTGTCTCTGTGCATGTTTGCAACTGTCTATTCTATCATCTTTCTCATTTCCATAATACACCACGACCCCGACATTCATGGGGGATATGTTCCGGGAAAAGCCCGCAAATATTGAAACCGCGAACGTGGGGGCATTGTTTCAATGGGAAATGGGGGGGAAAGGTTCCGGGGATTTCTCGACCCATGAAAAATTGTGCATGTCGAAGTAAAATCCGCGAGCGTTTTGTGATTGCTACAACGGAGACAAGGGGGATAATATCGGTTCGCGGCAGTTGCTGGTTCATGAACAAGGCCGCAAATGGCGTGGAGCAATTTCCTGCGAATGTTGGAGCATGTCGCAAATTATCAACCGCTAATACGTGTAACCCGCAAATTTTGGAACCGTGAATGTCGGGGTCCGGAGGTATTGTAGTTTTACACCTGTTGATAATTTCCTATTATTAATGTGATTCAAACCGAAATTTATCCATGTATGCATTGCTGGGATTATCCATGTATGCATTATCTTCATCATTTTGCAAAGTTACGTGTGCTGTGTTTGTTTAATAGAAAATTTTAAACGGTACAAGATGTTGCTTTTTGTTTTTCGTTTCACGATATGGTACGGTACGGTATGGTCAAGGAACTTTAAAATGCATGCTTCAATAATTTTTTATTTTTCTGTCATCATGACAAAAAAGCAATAAGTGATAAAAAGCCATTGCATCCTGTCATATTTTGCATATTGAGGTGAAAGAGTGAAAATCCTTCGATGGAGCAATGTTCAGGTGATCCAAAATTACCCTTTACATATGCAAAAATATATCCTCTATTCCTCTGTTGTGCCTGAGGAAGCCAACTGTGAAGCTGGTGAAATGTTGCCTGAAACAGGGTCTGCTCTTGCTTTTTTGCTCAAATCAGCGGAGTCGGTGTTGTTTTTAACTTTTGATGGAAGCTCCTTCTTCTTGGAATATATATATATATATATATATATATGTATTCACACGGTTGATAATTTGCGACATTCTCCTGCATTCACAGGAAATTGCCCCACGTATTCGCGGTTTTCGTGTTTTTTTTTGTTTTTTTTTTCCACGAGCCACGCACAATGCAGCTGATGTACGTACAGTACAATACTGTATGTACGCAAAAAACATATCTTCCACGAGCCACGAACATGACCTGCTTCTTCAATGTGTATTGTAGCTTTGCGGGATAAACATAGTTTTGCGGGATGTCTCACCAGTGTAACACATCATTCCTCGCGACGCCATCCCCCGTGAGTTACTTACCGAATGAAAACACTAACAGAAATGAATTATTGATGTATTCAGTAATTACCAGGTCACCACATACAGACATTACACAATGGAAACATTCAGTGCATCTCAGTGTAAATCACCATCTTGCTACAAACAGCACCATCTGATCTGTTACATTTTAAAAACGCTCAGCATAATCCGCCTGCAGATCGGAAAGTTGTCATGCCCTGTGAGTTAAAGAATGGAAACGTTCAGCATACCTATGGCTTCACATTCTATGGCTTTTAATTTTTCTTTTTCATCCTCATCTTCATCACCATCATTATCTTCATCATTTTGCAAAGTTACGTGTGCTGTGTTTGTTTAATAGAAAATTTTAAACGGTACAAGATGTTGCTTTTTGTTTTTTCGTTTCACGATATGGTACGGTACGGTATGGTCAAGGAACTTTAAAATGCATGCTTCAATAAATTGGAAATGGTACCTGATGTTGTCGTTTTTATATTTGTAAGCATCTTTGATGAAACTGTAATCATGCATTCGTGGTTAAAAACATTTTCAACTTTAAAAACTTTCCCCTTTGAACCAGGAACCACGCTGAACCGATAACGTTATCCCCCTTGTCTCCATTGTACCAATTCCCCGACTTTGGTGGTGTTGCCATTTGCAGCCTTTTTCATGAACCAGGAACTGCCGCAAACTGCCAATGATAAACCCCTTGTCTCCATTGTAACAATGACAAAACACTCGTGGATTTTACCCCGACACTCGTGGATTTTTCCCCAACACTTGCGGATTTTCATCTTTTTCCATAGCATTTTCCTGCATTTTCGCGAGATTTTCCCCAACATTCGTGGATATTTCGTAGGTCGGGAAATTCCCGGAACCTATCCCCCCCATTTCCCATTGAAACAATGCCCCCACATTCGCGGTTTCTGTATTCACGGGGTTTTCCCAGAACATATCCTCCACAAATGTCAGGGTCCTGGTGTATATATATATATATAAATATGCTTGCAGTGTTTGTGTGAGAAAATTCTTACATGATCCAAAAGACAATTAGCTCAATGGGCTGTCACTGTGGAGTGATGTGGTCCTTGAGTTTGAGTCCTGATTTGAGTAAATTTTTTCATACTTGCCCTATGCGGAATTTATTCCTGTTTATTAAATTTCTATATGATGTTGATCGCTCTCTCAACACACACACACCACACACACACACACACACACACAACACACACACACACACACACACACACACACACACACACACACAACACACACAGTCTCATGCTTCCCCTGCACAAGAGATGGGCTAACAACAACAGCAAGTATTCTTTCCAATTTTTATTGGAGATATGGTACAGTATGATGTAATTTTTGAAGATGATGATGATTTAAAATCCAGTGCTCTTTAACAATCTGTTCAAGTCTTTTGTCATGGTGTCTCTGTTTGGAATAGCATCCCTAACTGTCTTGTCAACCCACTCAGGAGCAAGAGATTGTTGAATAATCTACACTATAAGAGTCGTATGTCTGTTTGTTTGTGTGTCACCATTTTTCTCAGAGATGGCTGAACGGATCTTGTGAAACTTTCAGGGGTTCGTCAGTGAGTGCCAGGGAGTGTTTTCAACCCAAAAAAATGATATATTTGAAAAAAGTGTCGATTTTTCAGATAAAGATAATGCTCTATAGTGCCGAAGAATTTTCAATTAATGTCAATTATATTGAAGTACACAAACACATATAAAAAAACAACAACAATTACCAGACATTTAAATACAATTAAACCTCTTCCGGAAGGGGTCAAAGTTGGTGGTACATCTTCTTCTTCTTCGTCTTCCTCTTCTTCTGAAATGGCACCATATTTATAGATTTTGGGCAACCTTAACTCAGAAACATCAACGGTACATTCATGAGCATCGATTCGATGAATAACATCTAATTCCACTAAGGGAACACTTTTACAATATGCCTCTTCGCCAAATCTAAACTTTAAAATCACGAGATAGTGCCTCAGCCTTTGTAGTTGTGTGAAAGGGAATATTAAATGATCCCTGACCCCATGCCTTAGTGGGTATAGGGAAGTGTTTTAGCCCCCCACAAAATAATTGACTGGGTAACACCGGGCAACACCGGGTACCCCTGCTAATTGCCAATAAGTGGACATGTTTGAGGGATATTTTATGCTTTTCCAGAATCAGGCAGTGTGCTTTAATATTCTTAAGTACAAGATATTTGAAATCTCTGAAGATTTTCGTTGGCTTGGGATAGAATACTCCATTCACAACACCCTTACTTGAGGACTGACGTGGTCTTTGGTGGGTTTTAATATCTGGCCAGTGAGGGTTGCATGTAAAAGGTAATGAATATCTTTGACTTACCAAACTATTTCTTCAAGACCATGGCATCCTGATTGTTGAGGATCACTTGAATCGTATCCATTTAATTGGTGAGAAGAAATGGTATTGGCAAGCCTGCGATACAGCTCAGCCTTTAACTGTGGCTGATGATATCTTAAATACTGTAGTTCAATGCTTCTTCTTGTGTTTTGCAGCACATGCCGGCAAAATGAAATGGGTGACCTCCTATATGTAGTACGTTGACGTCATAAGCATGCTGCATAAAGCAATATCTATTTTTTGTCACTGACCTTCTTTTCATCAAAAGTGACCTGTCTTTTATGACTTTCAAAGTCGTATCCCTTATTATTATTATGCGAGAAAACAGCAGATAGAAAAAAATTATCTGTTGGAGAATAGCAAGGCATTCAATGTTCACGGCACTGCTTTTTTTTGAGTCAATTGTTCAGTGAATTTTCTTTGCCGTAACCATAAAGTTAGCAAAATGATGGAACCTGGCCACTCAAAGGAAAAATATTGCCTTGCCATAGTAGGGATTTGTTCATTCATTCGGTATATCCAAGGGCCTTGACTTGGAAAGTTATAAACCACTAAACTTTTTCTCCAGCCAAAAAATAGTGCAGGAGCAGAGTTGTAAATTTTAGTGTTTTGGCTGAGGTGTTTGGTTGTTGGATCTTCTTTCACAGAAAGATCCTTCAAAGCATTATGTAGTGGCTTTACAGAGGGCAAAATGATTGCTCCATAAGAAGAGTAGAGTGAAAATTTCCAGCACACAAGTTCGTCAAATATCCTACATTGATCAATCACACCATTTTGAAACCCTTTTCCCTCAGCAGGGGTCAGCTTTTTGCAGGCTCCAATCATGGTACCCTTTCTTGTGGCAATGTTTTTACAGCTGGATGCCCTTCCTGATGCCAACCCTTTAGTCGCCGTTGACACGCAGGGATAATTACCAGGAAACTGGTGCTCATTTCACCGACCTCGGAAGGACAACAGGCTGAGTCAACCCCCCTGATGTTAATTCAGTGGCCAGCGGGGCTCGAACTCAGGACCCCGAGGATC
>CM068952.1:34166390-34203558 GCA_035128595.1 Eptatretus atami | reverse complement strand
GGTTATCGAAGAGATTAAATGTATGGAAGAGGAGAGAAGAACGGTTCAAGCTGTAAGTCAACCTCAGCAACGAGCATGGACAGCATGGGAGATGGTTGTGCAGAAGAAGGTTAGCTGGGCATCGCTGTCGAAGATGGAGCCACAGCGACTAATCTTTGCACTGAAATCAATGTGTGACCAGATGCCAACTGTGGTGAATCTGGCAAAATGGAAACTGGCTGAGTCAATAGAATGTGCCAAGTGTGGTAGAAGAGAGACATTAGAGCATGTACTGTCTGGTTGCCCGAAATCTCTAGCCAGGTATACTTGGCGACACAACCAGGTTTTGCGAGTGATTGTCGAGGTTACGAAAAGGCTATGTGATGAGGCAAACAAATCAGACATAAAAGAGAAGACCATTATCACGTCTGTAAAGGAGGGTGAGAAAGTAAGGTGAAGCAACATCAAGAGGGCAGCATGCATTTTGAAGCCAGGTGTGGGTTGGCAGGTAGATGCAGATTTGGACAGAGTGCTGAGGTTCCCATCTCATATTGCAGTCATCCAACAAATACCTGATTTTATTATTTGGTCTGATGTAGTAAAAAGGGTTATCATCGTTGAGCTGAAAGTACCATGTGAAGGAAATATGGAATGGGTGTATGAAAGAAAGTTGTGTTGGTATGAAGAGGTAAGAGAAGTGTGTGATGACCGTAGGTGGATGTGTGATGTGCTACCAGTGGTAGTGGGTTGTAGGGGTTTTGTGGCAAAGTCTATGCTGAAGTACCTCAAGATGATTGGAGCATCATCTAAGCAAATCAAGAATACTGTGACGCAATTACAGGAGGCAGCAGAGATAGCCTCATTGTGGATTTGGAGGCAGACGCGAGTGCAGTGATTCCATTCACATGTAAAGGCAGGTCTGTGGGGATCTATATCTGGTAAATGATATCTGGTGATGAGCATGTGGGCTGATGACAATTGGTGGTGCGTGCGCTGCACTGCTGTGGCCACCCATGAGGAGCTGTACTGGAGTAGGCCCCGAAACATTGATGATACATGGGTGCCAGCTGAGGAGAGTGACATCGAGCAGTGTCCTGACACTATATATATATATATATATATTGTTATCGGCTATGGGCAAAATTCGCAAACACCATGAAGGGCCGTAGGTTGAGATATCTCTAGTACATGTGTAGTTAGCCCCAAACCCGTTGTTTAGAGGGAATTTATGTGATTCATTCGGGCTGCGGACGCTTTGAGATAGCCGTTTTTCTGTTCTATCTTTATTTTGAACCAACACGTCTCAACCGCACGCACACTTAACCACCGACGCCAGCCATCGTCACAAACTACAACCACGCTCCAACCTCCAGACAACACACCAACAACGCAACAGCCACGACCTCTACCTTCACAATCCTCCACATCATCGCATCATGCATTCCAAACGGCACATACCATCAAAGCACACAAAAACCCTCCACCACTCACTCTCTCTTCTACGGCCATTCCACACCACACTGTGAACACTGAGCGTCGGGCTGTCCTTGGGCTCGTTCAGCAATACGCACCGAGCCGCAGAGTGCAAATAGCGGCCTTTTCGAGGGAAAATTCGGATCCGGAACTGCTACACGCCCACTTCTGATCCGTCAATTAGAGCGGGGCGGCTTGGCCCCGCCTCCTGGCGCGTCTGTGTGAAATCGAGATATGCAAATTATAGGATCAGGGGAGATTCACGCCCTTTTCCTCCGTCCAATCGGCGAGCGTGGCTACGCCCCAGAGGTCGCATCCTGATCCGGGAATTTGCATACTGTTTTCTCCTGCGGCCTATAAAAACGGCGGGCGCAAGGCGAATCGTGGCAGTCAGTCGGGTCTGGAGCCGAGTGGAGCCCGAAGTTTTTAGGGCAGTCAAGTCGGGTCTGGGGAGCCGAGTGGAGCCGAAGTTTTGGGGCAGTCAAGTCGGGTCTGGAGAGCCCAGTGGAGCCCGATTTAAAGGCAGTCAGTCCGGTCTGGAGCGCCGAGTGGAGCCGAAATTTTAAGGCAGTCAAGTCGGTTGGAGAGCGGAGTCGAGTCGGGTGGCGAAGGCATTGAGGTGGTTTTGCAGTCGGCTGAGGAGATTGGGGAAGAGGCCAAGGAGCTGCGGTCCGAGGCAGGAAGACGGCGGTCGGCGACGAGGTCACGGTGGATCGCTCGTCGCGGGACCCAAGCAGCCAGCCATTCTCCCTCCCCAGGGCATCAACAATTCCCCTTTTCCCCGCGCTGAGAGAGTGCAAAGAGGGGGCCCCGTTCCACCCACTCCAAGCGGTGCCAACGAACCCGCGAAGGAGCGAAGTCGGGGCACGCGCGCGCAACCATTTGCGGCTCGTCACGAGGACGCGGGTAGGACCCCCCGGTCTCGCGGCCTGGCCGCTCCTTCAGGTCACGCGCCATATTGGCCCACGGCCCCGTCTGCCCCCTTGTCTTTGAGGGTGGCCTTTTTCTTTGCTTTCGAATGAATGTAGTTGGCGCCGTCTGTGAAGTAAACTGTGAGTGTTGCCGAGTGTTCGCGTTATTCGGTAGTAGCTCTGCATGTTGCTTTTGTTTTTAAATTGATATATGTGCATTCTGACTGTTTGACTGTATATATGTGTGCTTTTCGTGGGCCGGGTATAAATGTGCATATGTTGAATTGTTCCCCGTTTCGCTGCGTCCTTTCCTTCGTTTGAATCTCCATCTGCTCCACGTAAAGGGTTCGTAGTGGGCTTAATATGCCCGATAATTAATCGAACCCGTCGAGGCCGACGATAACACCGCTCGGTTATCCGATAGCACCGGAACGGGCCGCCCAAGCGGCTCGCATCCGGAGTCGACCTGCGGCGAGGTGCGATCGCCCAGTTTACCATCCGCGTGGTACTGGGTAGGTCGAGTTTGGCGAACAACCTATCCCACGCGGGTGGCGATTGGCACGATCGTGGTGAGGCGAAAGGCCCACCCGTGACTACGCTCCGCGGCGTTAGTTCCGAGAAGGGTCACGACAGAATTGTCCGTCCGGTGGGCGACGTGCCGGATTCGAGTCACGTGGCCGTTCGCACGCCGGCGGGCGAATTCGCACAATATATATATATATATATATATATATATATATATATATATATATATTATAATTATATTTATATATATTTATGTATAATATTTATATAATATATAATATATATATATATTATATTTAGATATATTTATTTATATGTTTACATATATGATATATTTATATTTTTATATATATATATATAAATAATGTATATTAATATATATAATTTAATGTATGTTATATTTATATATATTTTATATTTAGATATATTTATATTTATACATACTGTATATAATATTAAATATATATTTTTTATATATTATTATATTGTCAATCCTCACCTCCGGAGTGTTTCCTGCTCGCACGAAACCCGGAAGGTGGGCTTCTGCCCTCTTAGCACATTTGCTTGTTTGTTATCGTGTTTTGGTTATAAAAACATAGGGAAAAGTCACAGAGGGGGAAATTACATACTGGGGGCTTATTCTTACTCCCTATTTAATTACACCGCATCACACCCCGTGTGGTGACACATAACGCTTAGCTCACATTTTCCCAACTTAATTACATCTAGATGTTCTCCGACACATCCATCCAGGACCAAACCATCTCTATTCCATCCTAAATTTCCCTTTAATTCCTCTATCTACCCCCACAACCATAATAATATACACATGCAAGCATGAAAATGGCCGTAAAATGATGATGATGATGATTATGATACACATACCAAAAAGTACCTATTCACTGGAATGCTTTGGACCAATGGAGGGTCTGTCACACATCCCACCATATTGCAACCATATTATACCGTAAGAAGAATTCCTGCAAGCTGTGAAAATAAGATCTACAGTAGAAAAAAGCCACTTCTGGCTTTTATCTGCAGTCTGAGAAAGATAGAGAATAACCACACTGCAAATAAAAAGTGTGGTAGCTTCTACAACTACTATTTGCAGTATCAATCAGCCAACCTATGTTTTTTAACAATATCAGCTCAACCACTTGGGAAGGGAATTGATCCATGGACGTATTTCTGACTCACTGGCCTTCATCAACATGGAGTAGACTCCCCCCAAGAGTTGAGCTGGCAAGCTCATGTTGGCATCTGAGATGCCAAACACTACCATGCAAATTTTAATTTGGGGCACATGGCCCCAGCTTACATTTTTGCAACATTGTCTATTGGACATAACGGTTAATTTGGTAAGAGCAAACTCTGCCAGGTACATAATGGCCAACAGGCAGAAACGCATTCACAGACTGCTCCACTCGGGCCTTGGTGCTGATGTGACACTGCTGTTATGGCCCTGTCCTTGACACTGAAGAGATCCCTCTGTTGACGGAAGCATTGGTGTGATGTTCAGTTAGCCCATTGGGCGGAAGGGTGCGTTTGTGTGTGAGTATTTGAGTGGTGAAGGTTGAAGTTAAAATGTAACTTCGACCTTCATTGTAGTCTGTGAGAGATAAGGAATTACCCACAACTAACAGCAGTCAGCTGATACAATGTCAACCACAATAATTACAAGCTTTATAAGCCTTTTTTTCAGCAAGGAAAGCTGCCTGCCTCTCCTTAGTGAAGTGAATCGATCCAGAGATGCGTTTCTGGATCAATGATCCCCATCAGCATGGAGTGGGTTCCTCCTAAGAGGGTAGGTAGGTATGTATGTGTGGTAGGCTTCTCAGAGGGCTTTGAGTCTAGTGGGTGTGGCCATAAACAGGTTTTGTTGCTTCATGGAAGCTTTAGTGTCACCCATTTCAGCATACATTTGGGGTCTTTCTATAAGAGCACGTCATGAGTCATTTTCGAGATATACAGTTTTGTTGGAGAATGTTGCATGTGTGGTGATAGTCCACCTTCCTTTCCTGATGAGTTGGCTGTGCTGGAATGGCTTCGTGAGTGGATCTTTTCTTTGTAAGCAAGGCTTGAATTTGTTGGTCATTTTAATCAAGAGTCCGGCAATTTAGCTGTGAGTAATGCGGAGGGTATATATTAACTCTAGCTATACAGTCTGTGGGCTGTAATATCTATAGCATTGTCTGCAGCATGCAATGTGTGTGGCGTCTCTGGATGGATGTTAAACTGGACGTCACATTTGCCGGAATCCTCGCTTCCTCTCCTCCTCTGCTCCTGTCCCTCTCTCTCTCTCCCCTGCTCTCTCACACGCTCTCGTCACACCTTCTTCTCTCTCTCACGCGCTTGGCTCTGGCACATGTTCTCCATCTCCCCTCTCTCCCTGCTTCTCTGCTCTCCTTCTCTCTCGTCTTCTCTCGTCTCTCTTCTCTGTTCTCTGCTTTCTCTCTCTCGTCTCTCTCTCTCACGCTCTTTCTCTCTCTCCCACTGCTCTCATCCATCTCTCTCTCACTTCTCTCTCGTCACCATCTCTCTCGTCCTGTCTCCCCATCCTCTCCTCTGGCTCTCTCATGTCCTCTCCCACCGCACTGCTCCTCTCGTCTCCGCACCGCTGCTCTACGTCTCGTCGCTGCCCCTTGCCGCACCGCGCACTCGCATCTCCGCTTCTTCTCTCTGCTCTTCTCCCACGGACCCCACTCCATCTCCCTCTCGTCTTTTCTTCGTCGGCACGCCCACTCCATGTCGGGCCTCCCTCTGTCCTGTGTCCACCAACTCGTGCGTCACTTGCTCTCCCTGCCCTCTCCTCTGCCCTCCTCGATTCCTTCTCTGCACCCTCTCCATCTCCCCTCTCGCTCAAGCCTGCTTCTCTTTCCCTCAAAGCCCTCCCTTTCCACCCTTCCTCCTCCTTCTCTCTCCGTCGTCTTTTCCCCCCTCTTTCAATCTCCTTCTGTCCCCACCGCTCTCACCTCTCTCTTCTTCGAGAGCCTCTCTCCACCTCTCCTCCTCTCCGTCCTACGCCACCTCGCTGCTCCCTGCCTCTTCGGTTTTCATCCTCCTTGCAATCTCCTGCCTTCTTCTTCCACCCTCTTTTACAATCCTCCCGCTGCTCCTCTTCAGCGCCGTGCTGCTTCCGCACAGCCCTTGGCTTTCCGTTCTCCCGTCGCTCCGGCACCGCCTCTCCCCTTTTTCTTCTTCTTCCCCTACGCGTCTCCTTCGTCTCTTCGCCCGCTCTCTGCTTCCACACTCCGCCTCTCCGCTTCGCGTCGTGGGCCGCGGGCTCTGTTTAAGGGAATGTTTTTCAGGATGGACATTAGATTTTTTTGTGGAATTTAAAACTTTGTTTTTTCATAGGTGGGTAAAAGCATATACGAATAGATTTGGTCGACGGAGGGGTTTGCAAACGGTTGTGCCTTTGCGTCATGGGCATGCATGCAGGAAGCTGCTTTTCCAGGTAGGATAAGCGAATGGGTTTTTAAATGCTACCGCATGGTTACGTCTGCCACAGCGGGAGGAAGGAGGTTATGTTTTCATCCTGTCTGTCTGTTTTTCTTTGTCTTGTTTGTTGGTGGTTCGCTAGACTATCTTAGTCTCAGGTTTTCCGTCTGTCTGTATGTATGTAAGGGACAGCTCTGGAGGCCAGAGGAGTCAACCGATTTTGATGAAACTTGACTGGTAGGTTCATACCAGGATATAGTTGTATGCTTTTGAGCACCGTTGCTATGGACGCCATCGTTGCCTTAGCAACGGGACTTGTGATTTTTGAAAAAATCCGAAAAATATATTTTTTTTCAAAGTCGGCTTCCGCGTTTTATGCGCACTAATAATCACCTCTTTTGTCAAAAATTTTCAGCCCGATCCGTCAAAAACTGTATGACTAGTATGCAATTATATAGCGACGACCCCATGTCAACTTACCGGCTAGTTCTTTGTTTGTCTGTCTGTTTGTGTGCAGGATATCTCAAAAAGTTGTGGACGGATTCGGATTAAATTTGTGGACAGCTTGTGTATGTGGCAAAGGGCGAACTGATTAGATTTTGGTGAAGATCTTGAATCAAGATTTGGATACGAGAATTATTTAGTTTTTCAAATGATTCTTCACCATTGAACAGAGCCAAAAACGATATATGGCATGATATTTAAAAAAAATGTTGGGCCCTATATGTTCTTGTAGATCAGGCATTGCGTGGGGGAGGTACGCGCTCAGACTGCCCTTCAAGTTTTTATATGATCTGGCGGATAAAAGGAAAATGTGTTTGGTCGCTTTTTATCGCCCTTCCCTTCCCGTCCCTTCACACTGCCTTCCTTCTCCTGCCCCTCATGCCACCTTCCCTTACTTCAGACGCTGCCTTCCTTCCTCTCCTCCTCAACTGTCTTCCCTCCCCTCATACTGCCTTTCCTCCCCTCCCTCCCCTCACACTGCCTTCCCCCCTTCACACTGTTCTTCCTCCCCACACACTGCTTCTTCATCCCCTCGTGCTGCCTTACTTCCCTTCCTCACACTGCCTCACTTTCTTCCTTCATGCTGCCTTACTTCCCTTTCCATCATGCTGCTTTCTTCTTCTTTCCTCACACTTAACCACCAAACCCCCTCCCTCTCCAACTCCATGGACATCTCCCGACAGTGTGCGCATGCTGTATTAAGGTGCTGTTTTATGTACCACATTTTGTTCAATTCTTTACTACCCCACTCTCCAGAAGTCCACTACCCAAGGCAAGTTGAGAATCCTCCCCTCAATCTTTACTCCCAAACCCTTCCCTCCTCCATTCCACTCCTTATTCCCTCCTCCTTTCTCTCCCAAAATCTCCTCACTCCCACCCCTCCCAGGTTACAGACCGTTTTGTGATGCGTCATTCTCCAACCTCCTTCCCTCACTCTTTCCCCTTCCCAGCTCTCCCCTTCCTCACCCCTCCTAGCACCCCTCCCTCCTCCCTTCCTTGCTCCCCATCCCTCCCCTCACTCAAGCCCTCTTCCTCTCTCCTCCCTTGCTTCTCTCCTCTTTGCCCTCCCTTCTCCTTCTCCTCGTCCTCTTCTCTCCTTCTCCTCCTCCTCTCTCCCTCTCTTCCACCTCCACTCCCTTCCCTCTCTCTCCCACCCTATCGTCTCTTCTCTTCTCCGCCTCCCCCACGCCCTGCTCGACCACTTCCTCCCTCTGTTTAGGAGACTTTTAGGACTGACAGTTTAATTTTGAAAATTAACTGCTTCCCATTGTGTGCCATGTACGAATCAGATTCAGAGTGAGCTGACCGGAGAGGTCCAAGGTCGCTGCATATGTGAGCATGCATGCAGGCAGGCCTTTGTGAGGTAGATAGCACAGGTTTTTAAATGCTCCTGCCTGGTTTTATATAGAATTAGAACCCAGAGGTTAAGAAGAAAATGTTGCTGTTTGGGCTTGTGTATCCGCCTTCCCTTAACCTCCCCTCATGTGCCTTCCCTCCCCTCACACTACCTTCCTTCTTCTCTGCTCTTCCCCTCATGCTGCCTTACTTGCTTCACCTCATGCTGCTTTTCCCTCATCACCTGCCTTCCCTCCCCCTCCCTTCATGCTTACTACTCCAAACCCTCCCCTCGCCACCCTCATGGACATATCCCGGCGGTCTCCTACATGCTGTGTTAACGTACCCCATTTCATTCAATCTCGAACTAGCCCCCCCCCCCCACACACACTCTCTCCACAAGTTCCACTCGCAAATGCAAAGTCGAGAAGCCCTCCCCTCACGCTTACTTCCTCCCAAACCCACTCCCCTTCCTGACTTCCTCCGTTCTCTCCCCCATCCTCCTCGCCCACCCCCCTTCTCCTAGAGTGTATGATGACGTTTGTGAGGCGTCACTCTCCCCACCCCCCTCTCCCCCTTCCTTGTTCTTCCCCCATTCATAGCTCCGCCTTCTTACCCCCTCCTGGCTCCCACGCCCTTTCTCCATCCTCTCTGCTTGCTCCCTCCTCCCCTCTCTCTCCCTATTCCCCTCTCTGTCTCAGCCACTCCTCTCTCTCCCTTTTCTCTTTCTCTCTCAAACTCCTCCCTCCCCTCCTTCCCCACCTTAATATTTCCACCAGCAAAGCGACAGGATGCATTGTTGTGTGTGAATAATATAGTGTGTTGTAATATTATTATATATAATATATATTTATATATTATATATTATATTATATATATTATATAAATATATATATATATGTGGGGGGGGGGTGTAAAGTATCGACTTGAAAATCGAAAAATACGGGATATACAGAATAGATGAGGTTCAATTCGAGTTTGGAGGTGCATATCCTCAAGTGGTTTTGGAAAATGGCAGAAAATAGATGTTACATTGACTGCAGGAAAGTGCAAGCAAATTTTAATCCACCATGCTGCTCCCACAGTGGTGCAATACATATTGATCCAAACTTCATCTTTCAGCAAGGTAATGATCCAAAGCACTCAGCTGGGATAATTAAAATTCATTGGCAAAATATAGAGGAAGCTGGATTCCTTCAACACCTGGAATTGCCCCTTCAAAGAAAAAGTAAAAATGAATCCCAGCTACTTCGATCATCATTGGAAGGTCTTGGAGGAAGCATCGAACATCATTCCCCAAGAGTTTATAACAAAATTATTTGAAAGTGTCCCACGACGAATTTCAATGGTTTTGAAGGAAAAGGGTGGAAATATTTGCCATTAGTTTATATCAAGGTATATTCTGTATAAATTTTGTTATTTCAAAAAAAAAATTCCATAAAGGTGGATTTGCATTGAACACAAAGTTAAGGTTTGCTTGTGCATCAGAGTAAAAATAATGCAAAATGTCTCAGACTTTTGCACAGCATTGCACATACACATGTATATATAATATATATTTTATATGCATACAGTATATATACACCACCAATGTACATATATTTATATAATACACACATGTACATATATCTTCTTCTTCTTTTTAGCTTGCTCCCGTTCGGGGGTCGCCACAGCAATCATCCATGCTCCATTTTGCTTCTGTCATCCACATCTTCCATTTTGTCACACCAATCAACCGCATTCTGCCCTTCACCACATCCATAAACATCCTCCTTCGGCCTTCCTCTTGTCCTCCTACCCTGGCGGCTCCATCCTCACATCCTTCTCCGATATATCCCACCATCCCTCCTGTGCACATGTCCAAACCATCTCAATCTCGCCTCTCTCACTTTGTCTCAAACCGTCCCTGCGCTGTCCCTCTAATATACTCATTTCTAATCCTGTCCATCCTCGTCACTGCCCAACGAGGAATGGCAGCATCTTTAACTCTGCACCTCCAGCTCCACTTCCTGTCTTTTGTCGTGCCACCACCTCCAAACATACAACATAGCTGGTCTTCATACCGTCTTATTATACTTTCCTCCTTCACTCTTGCAGATACCCTTCTTCACAAATCCACCCTTGAAACTCTTCCTCCACCCACTCCAATCCTGCTGCACTCTCTTTTTCACTTGCTCTTAGCACACTCTTCCTGTACTTTGGCAGTTGAATCTCATTGTATTAAAGCGCGTCCGTCAGCCTTCACAACCTCAACTCCTTGCAATCCGCACCATTCCGCCCGACCTCCTCTCATTTAACGGCCTCAACATTGTACTCCGCTTACTCCTACTGACTTTCATTCTCCTTCTCTCCAGTTGCGTACCTCCACCTCTCCGAGGCTCGCCTCAAGCTCATGCTCCCTACTCTCCCTCATGATCAATGATTGTCACCGCGAAAAATCTATAGTCCATGCAGACTCCTGTCTGATCTCGTCCGTCAACCTGTTCCATCACCTATTGCAAACAGGAAAGGGTCAGAGCCGATCCCTTGATGCAATCCCACCTCTACCTTAAAAACCGGTCGTCATTCCTACACAAAACTCACCGGTGGTTGCACTGTCCTCCATACATATCCTAGCACCACCCTCACATGCTTTCTACCCTCCAACTTTACCTCATACAATACCCACAACTCCTCTTTGGCACCTATCATAAGCTTTCTGCTTAAAATCCACAAACACACAATGTAACTCCTTCTGGCCTTCCCTATACTTCTCCATCAACACTCTCTCAAAGCAAATCGCATCTGTATACTCTATCGCTGATAGTAAAACCAATATTGCTGCTACAAATCATTCACCTCTCCTCTCAAACCTAACTTCACATTACTCTTTCCCATAAACTTTCATGGTTGTGCCTTTATCACTATACCTCAGTAATTGCCACACTCTTGCACATCCACCTTATCCTTAAAAATCGGTACCAGTACAACTTGATCTCCACTCCTCCGGCAATCCTCCTCACTTTCCAAGATTATTAAATTAAATCTGGCTAAAAACTCCACTGCCATCTCTCCTAAACATTTTCCATGCCTCTGCTTGTATATCTCTGGCCAACCCACCTTTCGCACTTTTTGCATACCTCTTCATAGCTGTTCCCTACTTCATCCTTACTAATGTGCTGCACTTCCTGATTCACTATCTCCACCTCTATCCAACCTTCACTCTCTCATTTCTTCAGTTCATCAGCTCCTCAAAGTACTTCCATCACCTTCTCAAACAAACTCTCCTCACTTGTCAGCCACATTTCCATCTGCATCCTTTATCCCCTAACTGCAGCACATCCTTCCCAGCTCGGTCCCTCTGTCTGGCCAATCGGTAAAATCCTTTTCCCCCTTTGTATCCACTTCTTCATACAGCTCGCCATATGCCTGTTTCCTTAGCTTTCACCACTCTCTCTTTGCCTTTGCACCGCCACTCCTCTTGTTTGACTCCCTGTCTACTTTCTCATCTCTCTGGCTATCCCAATTTCTTTTTTGCCAAACCTTTCTTCCTTTACTTTCCTGTTACCTTCCTCGTTCCACCACCAAGTCTGTTGTCTTCCATTCTCTGTCCAGATTGTCACACCAAGTACCTTCCTAGCTATCGCCCTCAACCACTTCCGAGTCGTTGCCAGTCTCCCACACCTCTTTACCACCATCCAACACCTGTTCTCACCTCCCCCCTGAATTTCACGCAACAGTTTTCCTCCTGAAGACCAGACAGACCAGACAGACAAATGAAAATCAACTCATCGAGTGACAAACTTGGCAAAACAGCACAAAGTAGAATGGCACTCGGGTACAAGCGCATACCTCTGGCCAGTGGAACAGTTCACGTTTGTTATCCAACTGATGGGCTGCGATCCGAGCCAAAATTCAATCCTCTTGTTCTTGTCACCTATCCAACTATCCACCCTTGTTTGTCATTAACTTTGTCCGCAACTTTTGAGATATAGTAGTAATATTAGTCTTTGGGCCGCTATTCTATCATTTTCAGAAAATTAGGCGTGTGTTGACCTTTTTGAACCTTAATAAATGTGGTAAAGTTGAATTAAGCGAACCCTAACTTGAAAATGCTCTTCCAAATTTCAAGGTCAATTCGATGAAAATAGAGGATTTTAGAAAAATTTGGGGCCAAATTGGCCTTTTGGCCTATTTTGACTTTTCACCTATGTTTACCTCACAAAATTCAAATAGGTGGTTGAATTCAGTGACCTGATATTGCTTAAATGCTTTCAAATTTCAAGTTAAATTGGATTAAAATTGAGATTTAAGAGCAATTTGGCATATGTTGCCTTTTTGGTATATGTGACCTTTTCACCTATGGTAACCAAAAAAAGAATAGGTGTAGAATTAGTGACCTGATGTGTAAATCCTTTTTCAAATTTTCAACTCGATCGATGAAAATTGAGGATTTAAAAATGTGACCCAATTGGCCTTTTGGCTTAATTTTGACCTTTTTGGCCTATGTTTACCTTAAAATGAATAGGTGTTTGAATTCAGCAACCTGACTAAAAATGCCTTCAAAGTTTGGCAAGTCATCGGATGAAAATTGAGATTTTTAAAAAATTTTGGCCCAATGGGCCTATGTCTACCTTTTGGCCTATGTTGTTACCTCAAAATCGTAGGTGATTTGAATTCAGTGACCTGATATGACATGCTCTTCAAATTTCAAGTTAATTTGATTAAAATTGGAGGATTTTAGAAATTTGGCTGATGTTGACCTTTTGTCATGTTGACCTTTTGGCCTATGGTTTACCTCAAAATTTACCTGCGTGCGTCTTGATATTCAATGACCTGATGTTGCAAATGCTCTTTTCAATTTCCAAGTCGAATAATTTGAAGAAGATCGGAGGATTTTAGAAGAATTCTGCCTATGGTTGACCTTATTAGGTTATATCTGACCTCTAAGGGATATTAATAGGTGTTTGAGTTTCAGCAACCTCATGGTGCAATGGTCTTCGAATTTCAAGTCAATGGGATGAAAATGACATTTTAGAAAACAATTTAAATCTTCGGAATATTTTGGTTACCCTATGCCCCTATGTTGACCGTTTGACCAGGCTAACCTAAAAGTAATGGGTGGTTGAATTCACTGATCTAATGTTCAAATCCCTGTTCAAATTTCAAGTCAATCGATGAAATTTGAGGAACCAGAAAATTGGCTCAAATCGTAATATTGGCAAATGTAGAAGTTTTGGGTCGACCGAATTTTACGAAACTTCAATGTGGAACCGTCCGCACGGATCGGTGTCATTAATCTCTGAAAATTTTAGAACAATCGGTTGAGCAGTTTTGGGCTGGAAAGCGAGCAGACAGAACAAACAAACAAGCAGTCAAGAGACCTGGTACCTTACGAAAATCGTCAAATGTTGACCTCTACCTTGTCCTATAAAACCTGTTCGAGAGAAGGTAGCGCGCAAACCTAGAAGTTTCCTACGATGATTCTGTAGCCAACCATAAAAATCGAAATGTTTTGACCTCATGTGACCTTGACCTTTGACCGCTTTTGACGAAAATCTAATCAGCGCTAGCCATCACCGTTTCTGAATCACGTGGTGTAAATTTGACATTGGTAGCTTCTCCGTTCTCGGAGTTATCGTGCCTACAAACAAACAAACACACACAACAAACAAACAAACCACAAACAAGCAGTCATAGACTGGTACTACGAAATCGTCAAACTTGACCTTGACGCTTTGTCTAATAAAAGCTGTATCTAGAAAAGGTAGTGACGCAAAAGCAAGAAGTTTCTACAATGATTTCTGTACAAACCATCAAAATCGAATTGTTTTGGCCCACTGTTGACCTTGGACCTTTTGACCGGATTTGACGCAAAAATTAAATCAGTGCTAGCCATACCCTCCTGAATCAACGTGGTGTAATTTTGACATTGGTAAGCTTCTTCCGTTCTCCGAGTATCTCTGTACAAACCATCAAAAATCGAATATTGACCTCACTGTGACTTGAACCTTGACCGTACTTTGACAAAAATCTAATAGCACTAGACCTCATCACCTCCTGAATCGTGGTTACATATGACATTGGTAGCTCTTCCGTTCTAGAGTTATCGTGCCTACAAACAACATACACAACCAAACAAACCAAAAAACAACATAACCAGACGGTCCACTTCTTAGAATCTAATTGTAAGTACTAGATGTAAACTGTTACGAAATCGTCAACTTGACCTCCTGACCTGTCTAATAAAAGCTGTCTCTAGAGAAGGTAGCTGACGAAACCAGAAGTTCTTCTACGATGATTCTGTACCAAACCATCAAAAAACGAATGGGATTTGACCTCACTGTGACCTTGACCTTTGACCGATTTGACCAAATCTGAATCAAGCGCTAGCACATCAGCCTCCTGAATCAAGTGGTGTAATTTGACATTGGTAGCTTCTCCGTCTCTAGAGTTATCTTGGTGCTTTACCAACATCCAACCAACAAGTGACCTGGTGACCTTACCGAAATTCATTGAAACCAATCTACCTATGCTACACTAAGCTGTCCCTCTAGAACAGCGTAGTTACTTTGCAAACCATGAGTGCTTCTCCGATCTGATTACTGTACCAAACAATCAAAAAATCGAATATTGACACTCAACTGTGACCCTTGACCTTGGACCGATTTTGACCAAATCTAATCAGTACTAGCATCACCTCCGTGAATCACGTTGTGTAAATTTGAATTGGTAGACTTTTCCGTCTCGAGTTATTCGTGCCTACCAAACAACACAAAACATAAAACAAACATACAACAACATAACAACAAACATCAAACAAATCAACACAACCGAAACGGAGTCATCATAAATTACTTACGGAAATCTTTAGATTCGTAAGTAACAAACAGCGTAGTCATATCTGATCTTGATGAGTAACAAGCTTAGACTGTACTTAGAATCGTCACATTGCGCCTCTGACCTTGTTAATAAAAAGCTGTCTCCTAGGAAGGTAGCGGCGCACCAGAAGTTTCTCACGATGATTCTGTACCAAACCATCATAAACGAATTTGTGTTGACACTCACTGTGACCTGACCTTTGACCGATTGAACCAAAATCTATCAGCGCTCGCCTCGCAACCCCTCCTGAATCACGTGGTGTAATTTGACATTGGTAGCTTCTTCCGTTCGTCGAGTTATCAATTTTTTTGATGTTTGGACCTCACTGTGACCTTGACCTTTGACGATTTTGAACCAAAATCAATCAGCGCACGCCATCCCTCCTGAATCACGTGGTTAATTTGACAATTGGTAGCTTCTTCCGTTCTCGAGTTATGACAAACATTTTGCAAATGATATTTGACCTCACTGTGACCTTACCTTTGACGCGATTTTGAACCAAATCTAATCAGCCACTAGCCATCACCCTCGACTGATCACGTGGGGTTAATTTGAACATTGGTAAGCTTCTTCTCCTCGATTATCGTGCCTACAAACAAACTACACACACCAAGAGGAACGGAAGTCATCAATATACTACGAAATCTTTAGATTTCGTAAGTAACAAAGCGCAGTCATAGACTGGTACTTTACGAAATGTCAACTTGACTCTGACCTTGTCTATAAAAGCTGTCTCTAAGGAAAGTAGCGGCGCAAACCAGAAAGTTTCTACAATGATTCTGTACCAAACCATCATAAATGCGAATAGTTTGACCTCACTGTGACCTTGACCTTGACCGATTTTGACGCAAAAATCTAATCAAGCGCTAGCCACCACCTCGTGATCACGTGGTGTAAATTTGACATTGGTAGTTTTTTCTTCCGTTCTTTTCGAGTTTATCTTACCAAACCATCAAAAAATCGAATTTGACCTCACTGTGACCTTGACTTTGACCGATTTTTGACCAAAATCTAATCAGCACTAGCCATCACCTCCTGATCACGTGGTGTAATTTGACATTGGGTAGTCTCCTTCTGTCTCGAGTTATCGTGCCTACAAAACAAACAAACAAGCAGCTCATAGAACTGGTATTTACGAAATCGTCACTTGACCATCTGACCTTGCTAATTAAAAGCTGTCTCGAGCAAGAAGGTAAGCGACGCAAACGAGCGCGTAATGCCGTGTCTCTACAATCCCCCTCTTGCATAATCTTCAGTGCATAATACTCAAAGATACGACACCCGACATAACTCCTCATAAAACATCCCGATTTTTTTACAGAATTTCGACAACCGAGTATTTAAAAAGGCGTCCTAAGCGATCGCAAAAACCGAAGACAAATTAAAATCGAAGTTAAAATGAACTCGTAACGTCGAGCAAAGCAATCGGGCATTTCTCCACGCAATTTATACCTTAACGTGAATCAACGACGCGTCTGCTCAGAGGCACTGCATCATGGACCGACCCGTGACGTCTGCTCGAGCGAACTGCATCATGGGGACGACCCGTGACGTCTGCTCGAGCGCATGCATCATGGGACGACCCTTGAGCTTCGAGTGAAATATTTTTTTAATACATCTTAAAACCGTCTCCAAAATCCGATTTTTACCAGATTTCGACAACCGAGTTTTAAGCGTCCTAAGCGATCGCAAAAACCGAAGTACAAAATTAAAATCGAAGTTAAACGACTTCGAAACGTCGAGCGAAGCAACAAATACTTCCAATTTCTTTTTTTCCACGTTTTTTAAATTTTAGGAATTATGTTTGACCTCACTGTGACTTGACCTTTGACCGATCTTTTGACCAAAATCTAATCAGGCACTAGCCATCGCCCCCTCCTGAATCACGTGGTGGTAAATTTGACATTGGTAGATTCTTCCGTTCTCTGAGTTATCGTCTACAAACAAACAACAAACAGAAACGGTAGTCATCATATACTTACGAAATCTTTTAGATTTCGTTAAGTACAACACACAAACAAACAGAAAGTTGAAGTCATCAATATACTTACGAAATCTTTAGATTCGTAAGTAACAAACAAGCAGTCATAGACTGGTACTTAGAAATCGTCACTTGACTCTGACCTGTCTATAAGCTGTCGTCGAGAGAAGGTAGCGACACCAACCAGAATTTCTACGATGATTCTGTATCAAACAATCAAAATCGTAAACGTCGACCGAAGCAAAATCTCATTTCTCCCACGCAATTATACCTTAAACGGACTCAACGACGCGTCTGCTCGAGCGCAAACTGCATCATGGGACGACCCGTGACGCGTCGAGTGAAATATTTTTATAACAATCTAAACGTCTCCAAAAACATCCGAATTTTTACCAGAATTTTGACAACACGGTTTTAAGCGTCCTAAGCGATCGCAAAAACCGAAGACAAAATTAAAATCGAAGTTAACGAACTCGTAAAACGTGAGCGAGCAAAAATACTCCATTTCTCCACGTGAATTTACGGAATATGTTTGACCTCACCGTGACCTAATGACCTTTGACCGATTTTGACCAAAACTTCAGCATTAGCCATCACCCTCCTGATACGTGGTGTAATTTGACATTTGGTAGCTTCTTCCGTTCTCGTGAGTTATTTTGTAACCAAACCATCAAAAATCGAATATTTGACCTCACTGTGGACTCTTGACGCTTTGAACCGATTTGACCAAAATCTAATAGCACTAGCCATCCACCTGCCTGAATCACGTGGTGTAAATTTGACATTGGTAGCTCTTTCGGTTCTGCGAGTTACGTCCTACAAACAAACAAACACGACAAACAGAACAGAAACGGAAAAGTCATCAATTACTTACGAAATCTTTAGATTTCTTAAGTTAACAAACAAACGTACAAACAACAAACAAACAAACGAAACGGAAGTCATCAATAAACTTACGAAATCTTTAGATTTCTTAAGTACAAACAAACATACAAACAAGCAGTCATAGACGGTACTTACGAAATCGTCAACTTGACCTCTGACTTGTCTAATAAAAACTGTCTCAGAGAAGGTAGCGACGCAAACCAGAAGTTCTACGATGATTCTGTACACTATCACAAATCGAATGTTTTTGGATGTTTGACTCACTGTGGACCTTGCCTTTGACCGATTTTGACCAAAATCTTAATTCAGCGCTAGCCATCACTCCTGAATCAAGTGGTGTAATTTGACATTGGCAGCTTCTTCCGTTCTCGAGTTTTCATTTTTTGGATGTTTGACCTCACTGTGACCTTAACCCTTTTGACCGATTTTGACCAAAATCTAATCAGCATAGACATCACCCTCTGAAATCACGTGGTGGTAATTTGAACATTGGTAGCTTCTTACGTTCTCGGAGTTATGCTGTACCAAACCATCAAAAATCGAATATTTGACCTTCACTTGTGATTGACCTTTGACCGATTTTGACCAAAATCTAATCAGTTACGTAGCCATCACCCTCCTGACATCACGTGGTGTAATATGACATTGCGTAGCTTCTTCCGTTCTCGAGTTATGCGTGGCCTACAAACAAACATACAAACACATTACAACACAAAACAATCCACAAACCATACAAACACAAAGGAAACAGAAGGGAGTCATTCAATATACTTTTACGAAATCTTTTAGATTTCGTAAGTAACAAGCAGTCATAGACTGGTACTTACGAAAATCGTCAACATTGAACCTGCTGACCTTGTCTAATAAAATCTGTCTGCTAGAGAAGGTAGCGACGGCGAAACCAGAAGTTTTCTACGATGATTTACAATAATCGCAAAGTGACCTATACCTTATTACGATTACCAATCGAATCAGGTACTCCTCTGATCCATGGTTATTCAGTGCTTCTCCGTTCGAGTTATCTGATTTGACCTGTGACCGTTGACCTTTGACGATTTTGACCCAAATCTAATCCAGCAAGCTCACCATCAACCCTCCTGAATCACGTGGTGTAATTTGACATTGGTAGCATTCTTTCCGTTCTCGAGTATCTGTACCAAACCATCAAAATCGAATATTTGACCTCACGTAACCTTGACTTTGACCGATTTTTGCCGCAAAATCTAATCAGTACTAGCATACCCTCCGAATCATGTGGTGTATATTGACAATTGGTGCTTCTTCTCTCTCGAGTTATCGTGCCTAACAAAATACAAACAAACATACCAAACAAATTACAAACAAACATAAAAAAACACCAAAAAGAACTAAGTCATCAATGACGATTTAGTTTCGTAAGTCAGTCAACGGTACTACGAAATCGTCACTTGCCTACTGACCTTGTCTAATAAAAAGCTGTCTCTAGAGAAGGTAGCTACGCAACCAGAAGTTTTCTACGTGATTCTGCTTTTTTTTAACAAACCATCAAAAAATCGAATGTTTTGGATGTTTTGACCTCACGTGACCTTGACCTTTGCCGATTTTGACCAAAATCGTAATCAGCGCTGCCACCACTCCTGAATCACGTGGTGTATTTGACATTGGTAGCTTTCTTCGTTCTCGAGTTAATCATTTTTTGGATTGTTTGACCTCATGTGACCTTACCTTTGACCGATTTGACCAAACATCTAATCAGCACTAGCCGTCACCTCCTGAATCACGTGGTTACTTTGACATATGGTAGCTTCTTCCGTTCTCGAGTTATCTGTACAAACCATCAAAATGAATATTTGACCTCACTGTGACCTTAACCTTTGACCGTTTTGACAAAATCTAAATCAAAAGCACCATTAGCCCATCCACCCTCCTGCATTCACAGTGATGTAATTTGACATTGGTGCTCTTCCGTTCTCGAGTTATCGTGCCTACAAACAAAACAAAAAACACAACGCAACAAACACACACAACAACAGAAAACGATATACGCAATCTACGAAATTTATTGGAAGTACACACAGAGTGGGACGGAAGTTGCATCGATATACTTACGAAAATCTAAAGATTTCGTAAGTAAATAAGTAACAACAACAAACTTGAACGTAGCATATTGCTATTACGATATCTTTAAGCGAGCATAGCATAAGCAAAGGAATGATCATGTTACTGTATAGAATTAGTTCGTTAGCGCAACATGTATGCAACATTGTCTATGGTTAGGTGTTAGCTAGAGCTGGATGGCTAGTTGTCCGAGATGATTAAAGTAGCCCCATTAGGCCACTGAATTAAACCAGGTTGGGATTATTCAACCTGTCATCGTACCGAGATTGCCAAAATGATAGTGACCAGTCAGAGGGCTTGTAATAGGAGGGCATGCATTAGCGGCGTATAGGGGGCACGTCCATAACCAATGATGCAACCAGCAGCCATAAGGCTTCACTCGAAAAAGAAAACATACTTGTCAAAAAATGTTTCCTTTGCCAAGTAACAAACAGACACAAACAGACAAACAAACGGATCCAAATGCAATACCCTCTCCTTCGGCGAGGGTGATTACTGCATCGTCGTCCCAAGAAGACAGCCAGACATCACAACACACACACACACACCACAACCACACACACACATACACACATACACATACACAAATACAGATACATTATGTACTGGTAAGTACTTACAAAAGCTATTTTATTTGAAGTTATAACTCAACTTTAAGAAATCGACTGATTTCCCAACTGCCCGCATCATCAAGCTGGGCTCCGTTTTTCATCTTTCAGTTTCGATCCTTTCAGCCCAGAATCCTCGCAAATGGCGGGTCCACATCCCCGGTCACAGGTCCACATCAGTAGATTACTCAACATCAATGGATCCACAACCTCAAAGTTGTGTCCCGACAATCAGTCAACACAGCAATGCAATGTCATTATTCAAACTTATAATTATCTTTTATTTAAAGTATTACTACGTATGAATAACTTTGAACATACACTAGTTTTTTAAATATTAAGCGATAAACACTTTACCTTGTAGACATGCCCATTACACAGCACCTCCATCTAACCATAGAACTCAACTTCATTCAAATATTCAAATTGTCTATGAACAACCGATTTTAACATGCCGCAATGTGTATCGTAGCAACTACCAAGAAATTGTTTTAATATTTATTTATTGTATTTTCATCCAAATACCTCCATTATTTAATTATATATATATATATTGTATTATTTATATATAGTTTCAATAATAAAGTAATTTTACCTCACAAAGTATAATAATTATTATTATTTTCAATGCAATTAATAGGAACTTGTTACATGAAAACCAACCAAACTTAAACAAAAGGTGACGATGGAATCTAAAGACATTTTCACAAGACCTGATCAAACAATCAGCCAAATATCCTCTGTTTAACATGATGGAAAAAACCGTCTCAGCACATTCCACAGAATCATCCTTTACTGAAAAATTCTTGCAAATCTAAATAGCTGAGATGAAAAGACATTTTTAACGCCATTTTAATATGGTACATTGCTACCTGGAAAGGTGTACAAGACTACAGAGAAACTGAAATCATCACCTTTATGACTGTACACTTGTACCTAAACCTTTCTGTCCAACTCTAACCAAACACATCCAGATATGCAGCAAGCCGTACATTCATTACCACTCCTGTTGGCAATCAGATTATCTGGATAAATCTTTGTGAAGCTGCCTATCAAAAAAAATTTACAGTTAACCACACAAATATCATCTATAATAACGACATGTATGAGATAATATTTTAACTAATCCTAATTTTTTTTTTCTCCTTCATCATTTCTGTATGAATGAAAATTCACAGAAAATAAGAAAATGTCCGCTAGTTGGGGGCTGCATTTCCCACCCATGGGTAATACCCATAACCCTTAACCTGTTGAAACATTATCCCACAAAAAGACACAAAAGTATTAAATGAAATATAATTAACAGTATCCTTAAACTTCTGCTTATCAAAACAATGAAAACTTGAGTGTTTCTTCTTATAACAGAATGCTCTATCAAACCTGACACATAAAAACTTATTAAAAGAGTTAAAGAGGCTGTCTGTTCTGGGTCTGAGAGGTCAGTGGTTTGAACCCTTGCTGAGTCATACCAACAACTTAACAAAATGGAAGTGATGCTTCCTTGCTTGACACTGAGCTTTGGAAAAAGAAAGAGACGGACAAAGGATTGTGGGTCATTCTTGAAGACTGCAAGCAGATATTTTTGAACTTTTAATAATATTTTTGACCTTTTTACAAATATAAGATTTACATTTAAGAGCTGGAGTTGACACTATCTAGTTACTCGGTAATGCTAATATGTGCCTTTGCCTTGGCGTTGCAGATGTATTTGTACTGGGTGGTGTATTTCAGACCCGGGGCAATGCAAAAACTCGGGGAATAAAAAAAATTATATATTTTTTTCTTGATTTTATGGAAATTGATGCAGACTATCTCATCTGTATTTTGAGGATTTTCAAACATACGGCCTAGTTTATCTGCATTCAATTTGCTGGAACAAAGCAATATTTCGTTATTTCTATATTAAGTTCCAGCTTTGTAGATGGTGAATATAGGGAAATTGCGCAATGATGAAAACGTGTTCTGAATGTTTGTTATGACCTGCATGCCTGATACAGAGGTTTGACTGTAAATGTAAGCATGCAATATTTTAAAATGTGCACTGTAACACTTCCTTGCCACTGTACGCCGTCTGTACATGACTTCCTACCACTCAATTGAGATCATCTGTAAAAGGCCCACAGGCACTTCTCTAATCATACCACCATAATGAGAAACACCAGCACCCTCAGGGAACGATCGTGCCTGTGCAAGATTTTTAAGAGTTGTCGGTGACCGGAGTCAACAAGGTTTTCAGGCGAGTCGGCGATTGTCATAAGAGTTGACCATGTTCAACTTTCATGATGAGTTGTCGGCAACAGCCATGCAATGACCTGTAGTGTGCAGCAGTTTTTGTTGATCACAGACACAGTACAATGTATTGACCAATTAAACCTCAGCTTTAAGTGACTTCCAGCCATAGTGTCATATCATTTGCAGCATTTTTATTTTTTTATTAGTTTTAGCTTATGCCGACCTCAGAAGCCAAAAATGTATTATGAAGGTTCATTGTTGTCACCTGAGCGTGACCTGTTCTTAAGTGCTTGAGTAAACCTTCAGAGCAAAACAATTGCACCATTCTGGTACATTGCTTGTGTATTGAAAAAATTTTAATGATAAAATCACTGCCTTTGAATGACATTGACATATACCCGTGTGTGTGTGTGTGTGTTGTGTCCAGTGGGGTCGTGTCGTGTGATGTGTGCTGTGTCGTAGTCTGTGTCGTGTGTGTGTGTGTGTAGTGCTTGTCATTGGTTCGTGTATCTCCAAATGCAAAGCTTTTCAGAATGCGCAGACGTTATCTCATCGAACCGATCCACATATCCAGTGTCTTGAATAGGGCTACTCACGAATTGATGAACCAAGCTGTGAAGTTTTATTGTTCTCAGTTTTGTTTTGAGGGCTCTTTCAAGATCGTCACTGAGACCGGGGCAGCTTCCAACTGTAGTTTGTTTGCAGTAATATTTCCAGGGATGTTTTTTTAAGTTCACCATAAGGTTCTTCTTTATCATTCCCGTTGCTCCAATTATCACGTGTACAATTTTGGCACTCTTCCATTTCCAGAATCTTTTGTCTTCAATTTTGAGATCTTGGTATTTGGTCATTTATTTGAGATCTGCTACAATGGGATCATCAATTAATCAATTACGTCCACAATGGGATCAATTAGGTCCACACTCGATGGGATCATCAGGTTGTATGTGAGCATTACATCCTTGTTTTCAATGATTGCTTTGGTTCATGTTTCAACAAAAAAATTTTTCAACTGGGATAATGAAAATTTTGCAGATCTGCCAGTGGATTACTCCACATGCTTTGTTGTGCCTTTGTGCATACAGCTGTTTTGACATAAGATTTTTTTACATCCTGATAGGAGTTGACTCGGTCTTTCTGTTTCTGCCTTGCAAAACCTGCACTTGTCCAATTGACTCAGTCCCACTGTTTTCCTCAAGCCATTGGTATAGCGTCCTTGATCTTTGGCAGTTATGATTCATTCTCCATCCCAGTTAAGCTGACCTCTTCTCGGCCATTACAATGAACCTTATTTGTCGATCCCCAATCTGTTCAACTCCCTTTTACATCTCCCTGCTCTTTTATCATTCTCCCAGTTGTTGGTGTACATCTGATGATATTTTGCATTATATTTTTCTTTTGTCTTTTTGGGTGATCGTTGGTGCTATATTTGTTGCTGTTTTGGTTTCATGTGTGAAATCTTCTATTCACACCTGTCTTTGGAATTTTTTTGCAAGGTGGGTTAGGGATCCATTTCCTGGCTTGCTGTCTTCGTGTTTGCATACAAATTGGGTTCAGTAGTCTGTTGAACTTTTCACACACTCAGCCAATCCTACAGTTATCACTCAATGCACTTGGTTGAGCTACATCAGGCCATTACCTCCTTCTCGTCAGGGACATTATTGGGATGCATTGGTTTTTGTGGAGCATTGTTTGCATAGTGAGAGTTTCCTTGTTTTAATATCTCGTTTATTAATTTCCACTTGTGGCCAGTTTATTATTCCACAGCTGTATTGGAACGCTGGTACTGCAAGTTCGTTTATGGCTTTGATTTTGTTTCTTGGGGAGAGGTACATTTTCAGGATCATCCTCATTCTATGTCGGTATTCTTGGTAATTGTTTTGCACATTTTTGTAACGTATTTCGTAGCCTTCTTTGACTCCGAGTTATCTGTATGATGCTTCATTCTCCAGCTCCTTTATTAGATGTATGTCAATTGTATGTTATCTGTTTTTGTTGGTTTACCTTGTATGAATGTTCATTTGGCACCTTTATCTCAGCAAAATTCCATTTCAATATCATCAGAGTACAGTTTTACTAACTTCAGTTGTTCTGCCAATTTTTCATCATTTGGTGTGAAGAGTTTTAAATCATCGATGTACAGTAGATGTGTCTCCTTTCCTGTCTCTTGGGATGTCCTTTTATGGGATGTCATACAGTGGATGTGTGGCTTTTCCTGTCTCTTGGGATGTCCTTTTATGGGATGTTAGTGTATCCGTGTTGTTGCTCATTAATGAGGTGGTTGCTCAGTGGGTCCAGGGCCTGTCAAAACGGCCGTCACCCTGAGCGATCCCATGTAATATCTTCACCCCTGGTATTTCTTTCCATCTGAATGCTGTAATGTCAATGTGGTATTCCAGAGCTTCATTGCTTTCTCAGTCAGTTTGGTTATTTGGGGATTGATCTTGTACACCTGCATGCATTTTATCATCCATGAATGTGGGACACTATCTAAAGCTTTTATGTAATATATCCATGCTGTGGACAATTTGTTTCTTTTCATTTTACAGTTTTCAAGTGTGGCCTTGTTTAGTAGTTGGTGGTCTATTGTTCCATAGCATCCTCTTTTACATCCCTTCTGGTCTGCCTCTCGGCCTCCTTGATGTCTTTGATGGTTGTACCTCATTTCTGTGATGAGTCCCGTTGGAAGTTTGTGTATTGTTGATCAATATGTTATTGGTCTACATTTGTGAGGTAGTTGGGTTTCTTCAGATTTTGGGATGAGGAATGTGCTACCTTCTGTGAGCCACTCATCCATTACCTTTTCCTGTTGGATAAGTTTGGTGAATGCTCAAGTGTAGTGATTGTGATTTGCATATAGTTGCTTTTGCCAGACGTTTAGAATTCCATCCGGGCCAGGGCTTTTAAAATTTGGCATTTTGGCAAGTTGTTTTTAAATTATTTCTTCATTAAATATGACTGGGGGCATTTTCCTTAAGGTGTTGCTTCTTCTTTTCCAAGTTTTGAATCCAATCTGTGTTTTTTTGAGTCTTCATAAATTCCCTTCTAGAATCTTAAGGTTTATCTTTCTCTTGGGGACTTGTTACAGCTTTTGAGCTTTGTGTACACCACTCCTTCCCAATTCCATATCCAGGCGATGCATTACATCATCGCCGGGTGCCGAAGGGAGTACTCATTTTTACTCCGTTTGTTACTTACGAAATCTAAAGATTTCGTAAGTATATTGATGACTTCCGTCATCTGTTTGTGTGTTTGTGTGTGTGTGTGTTTGTTTGTTTGTTTGTAGGCACGATAACTCGAGAACGGAAGAAGCTACCAATGTCAAATTACAACCACGTGATTCAGGAGGGTGATGGCTCGTGCTGATTAGATTTTGGTCAAAATCGGTCAAAGGTCAAGGTCACGGTAGGTCAAACATTCGATTTTTGATGGTTTGGTACAGAAACATCGTAGAAACTTCTGGTTTGCGTCGCTACCTTCTCTAGAGACAGCTTTTATTAGCAAGGTCAGAGGTCAAGTTGACGATTTCGTAAGTACCAGTCTATGACTGCTTGGTTTACTTACAAAATCTAAAATTTCGTAAGTATATTGATGACTTCCATCCTCTGTTTGTGTGTTTGTTTGTTTGTGTGTGTGTTTGTTGTTTGTTTGTAGGCACGATAACTCGAGAACGGAAGAAGCTACCAATGTCAAATTACACCACGTGATTCAGGAGGGTGATGGCAGCGCTGATTAGATTTTGGTCAAAATCGGTCAAAGGTCAAGGTCACAGTGAGGTAAACATTCGATTTTTGATGGTTTGGTACAGAATCATCGTAGAAACTTCTGGTTTGCGTCGCTACCTTCTCTAGAGACAGCTTTTATTAGACAAGGTCAGAGGTCAAGTTGACGATTTCGTAAGTACAGTCATATGATGCTTGTTTGTTTGTTACTTACGAAATTAAAAATTTCGTAAGTATATTGATGACTTCCGTCATCTGTTTGTGTGTTTGTTACTTACTAAATCTAAAATTCGTAAGTATATTGATGCTTCCGTTTCTGTTTTGTTTGTGTGTTTTTTGTTTGTAGGCACGATAACTCGAGAACGGAAGAAGCTACAATGTCAAATTACACCACGTGATTCAGGAGAGTGATGGCTAGTGCTGATTAGATTTTGGTCAAAATCGGTCAAAGGTCAAGGTCACAGTGAGGTCAAACATCCAAAAATGATAACTCGAGAACGGAAGAAAGCTACCAATGTCAAATTACACACACACGTGATTCAGGAGGTGGTGGCTAGCGCTGATTACATTTTGGTCAAAATCGGTCAAGGTCAAGGTCACAGTGAGGTCAAACATCCAAACATTCGATTTTTGATGGTTTGGTACAGAATCATCGTAGAAACTTCTGGTTTGCGTCGCTACCTTCTCTAGAGACAGCTTTTATTAGACAAGGTCAGAGGTCAAGTTGACGATTTCGTAAGTACCAGTCTATGACTGCTTGTTTGTTGTTTTGTTTGTAGGCACGATAACTCGAGAACGGAAGAAGCTACCAATGTCAAATTACACCACGTGATTCAGGAGGGTGATGGCTAGCGCTGATTAGATGTTGGTCAAAATCGTCAAAGGTCAAGGTCACAGTGAGGTCAAACATTCGATTTTCATGGTTTGGTAAGTCATCGTAGAACTTCTGGTTTGCGTCGCTACCTTCTCTAGAGACATCTTTTATTATACAAGGTCAGAGTCAAGTTGACGATTTTCGTAAGTACTAGTCTATGACTGCTTGTTTTCTTGTTTGTCCGGGCAATATCTCAGCCATACTTTGAGCGAGGAAGCTGAAATTTGGGCAAAATAGTGAACACGTGCTTTGACAAAAACAGCATTTTTTAGTTAATAAGTTAATTGATGAATTACTTAATTATTATCGATTTATTAATTATTTATTTATTTTATTTCTCATCTGGGCAATATCTCAGGCACCGTTTGAGCCAGGAAGCTGATATTTGGACACAACAGTGAACAAGTGATTTGGCTATAAAGAGTATCGTTTTATTTATTGATTAATCAATTAATTATTCATTTTTCGATGAATTACTTAATTTTCAAAAAGTTACATATTCGGATGAAATGGTGGTTTAAGTATGCTATTGGCCAATTGATTAAGAACTTAATTGTTATATGATTATTATTTATTTTAATTACACAATTGATCAATGAATCTATCAATTATTGCACACCGCTTCACCCCAAATCTGTCAATATATGCTGCACAGCGAGTCAGTATCATTTGTGCACATTTACCTAAGAAGTGCACTGCTCCCTCCCAATTCAGTCTCCGTGTGCTGCATGGTTGCATCTCCGGGTGCCTAAGGCGCCCAGGCAATGTCGCATGCTTTAGGATTTGTTATTTATTTATTTGGCATGTGGGCAGTGTACTTTAATTGAAAGTACCTCTACTTGTCTTTTCCGTGTTTATGGTGGAATATTTTTAGGTTTTCTCCCATTGCTGACTTATCTATATTTTGAGTTTGTTTTTAGAACCCATTAACGTGCGTGTGCGTGTGTGTGTGCATGCAGTAAGTTGGAGTCAATGCTTTTAAATTGCAGTATGGCATGACCTGTGGCCAAAAAAAACGCCAAATTATTATGACATGCTCTGCAACTGAAATTGCACCCCTAATTGTGATGTTTATCCTCACTATCCACATACGAACATGCTCCTGCAGCTCATTGTAGTGTGTTTGCCGAATACCTCGTTCTTGCTATCATAGAATAATAAAAATGGTATCTCCATATGTGAGTAGTGAGAGCTAATAATCGATTTTCTTCATTGGCAAGCCGATTACGGATTTATTTGGAACAAAAATTCACGTCCGTTTATATTATTCATGAAAATGCCTGTTTTAAAAGCCCGCCTTTCTGGGATTCAAGAAGAATAAGTGGGAATGTGAGGTTAATGCATCGGCACGTTCTCAGAGGGAACAGGTGTTTAGTTGTAAATATAATTATGAGTTCTCTTCTCCTCTGCTGCATGTTCCACGATCAAGTTGTTGAACGCTCCCCGAGCCATCTTTCTCTCCACCAAGAGCTCTACCCACAGCCCCTTCTTTCGACTGGCACGCCATCGCCGATGTACCAGCACTAGTGCCAAAGCAGCCGTGCTCAGAGCTTTCACAATTCGATCTCATCCTCTCCCTGCATTTCTTCTTCATTGCCATTTTGTTTTCCGACAATAGTGTCATAGACAGTCGCGTAGTGTGTGGCAGTCTACGACAAAATGAGGTTGTTCAAGATTGGTGCACCTGATATTCAGTGACAATTAAATTTGTCACTGAATATCCTGAACTGTGGAAAGAGAAAAGGGCATCATGTCAGAGGCAATTCTCGGCTGACAAATTACAAAGGGCAGAAGCTAAAAGCAACACAAAAAACTACTTCCCAAAATTTTTTTTTCAACAATCTGACCAATTCCAAAAGCAAAAGTGTTTTCTGCCAGAAGGACAAAGCAAAATATCTCTATAAATGCTCCACAATGAATATGGGCAAGCGGATGAGAGAGATTGCCTTTGCACTGAAAGATGAACGCATAATCGGTATCCTGGTGGAGGATAATGCCATTGCTCTGGATATTCAGTATCACTGTGATGGCTACACAACATACCATCGTCGTTTCACTGACAGTATGACTCCAAGGTCAGTATTTTCATCACAAATTCACATCGCAAAGTTGGAACTGATGAGCAAATGGAAAAGGAAATAGCAAATGGGATAACCATCTTCTCCATGCATGAATTGGTGGACAGGAGTCAATCAAAGATAAAAGATACTGCTCCACTGATCAATCCAACTCATCTCAAGAATGAAGTCCATCTCATCTCTAGGATACTTTTCTGACTTTGAAGAACAGATAGGTTCCTGCCATCAAATTTATTTGACTGCCTCCAAAAATGAGAGATATTGTCTCCAAAACAATAAACAATGATGCCGAAGGCGATGCTCTGGTTCTCATGAGGGCAGCTGTCATCTGTCACAGAGCAGTATCGTCCACAAACTTCTTTATCTTTGAAAACAGTTTCAATGAAATTTCCATTCAATGAATCAAGCATCCTAGAATTTCACACAACACAAAGACTACAAGACTTCCATTTTGGAAAACCAAACATGTGAATTGCAAGTCCCAATCAAAAGAAATAAACAACTATTTTAAACATAATAAGCAATGGAAGACAGCGCCATAAATGAAGCCGACTCTCTTCAAAGGTCAAACATCGATGTGTGGTCAATTCGTTGTCTCCTTGCATACGCAGCAAGGAACGTTTCCTCTTTTCTTCGAGCATGAATCTGCAATCCCATCTTCTGCGATGAAGACTATTATCAACAAGGCTGAACTCTACCAGCTGCATCATTGAGGAAGCAGTTTAGAATCTAGACTGTAGAGGAAGATGAAAGCAGTGATGTCCCACCTTCCAGCAATGATGCATTAATGATTGAAAGCATTGTTCTCATTCACTCTCATTTAGAAATACATGGTTAGAAAATTGAATGATTGTGGAAGTACAACGTATAGATTGGGAGCCAGGCCCAGTTTCATGATACAGTCGGGAACAAATTTCTCAATGGTGTGATTTTGTTTTACCATCAGTTCAAAGCTTGAAAAGCTCATTCTTAAGTTCCGTCAGATAAGACAAGCACCCCGGCACCAAATTGAAGTGATGCAATGCCACACATTTCTTTAGATTCTTCGTGTCCAGGCATCAAAATTCCTATTTTCAGATTTCTCCCATCCTACGAAGAATGAAAACATGACAACTAAAAGGGCCCTCGGTGGAGCGCATACCTCCGCCATGCAATGCCTGATCCACGAGAACACATCGGGCCCATTACATTTTTGAAATATCATGCTTTTCAGCAATATATCGTTTTTCGCCCTCTTTCTCTCAATGGTGAAGAATAACTTTAATAACTAAATAATTCTCGTATCCAGATCTCGATTCGGATCTTCACCAAAATCGAATCAATTCGTCCTTGCTACCCACCCAACCTGTCCACCAAGTTTCATTGTTTTCGACCCTCTCTCTTTGTTTGTTCGTGTGCAGGATATCTCAAAAAAGTTGTTGATGGATTCGGATGAAACTTGGTAGGCAGGTTGGGTGTGTGACGAGGAAGAATTGATTCGATTTTGGTGAAGATCCGAATTGGGATCTGGATACGAGAATTATTTAATTTTGAAAGTTATTCTTCATCATTGAGAGATGGGGCCAAAACCGATGTCGTCCTGTAGAGCATGATATTTCAAAAATGGATTGGTCCCGACCTGTTCTCGTGGATCAAGCATTACGTGGTGGAGGTATGCGCTATACCGAGTGCCCTTCTAGTCTAATCATGTATTTCTGGGCAATCTTGTGATTTGTCCCATCATGTATTTCTCTTTAAAACCTCTGTGTATTGCTGTGTAATGTAATAAAACATCTACCGTAGTCATGTG
Organism: Eptatretus atami; assembly: GCA_035128595.1. NCBI lineage: Eukaryota > Metazoa > Chordata > Myxini > Myxiniformes > Myxinidae > Eptatretus > Eptatretus atami. The sequence continues at coordinate 34,172,263 of CM068952.1, read as the reverse complement.
TCTAAATCAATTGTATTATCAAAACGTTCATTTTGATATGACCTAAATACCCTTTATCACCTTAAAATTAGGTTAAATTCAAGTACAACTTGTCAAAAATGGAACTAAAGTGTTTGTCTTCTCACACCTTTTTAATTTTACACCAAAGATGATTCGGTGTATAGCAATTTGAAATTTGACTGTGTATTAGGTTGATCTACGAGTTGATCTCCCCTGACCCTCAGAGGGCTCAGCTGTTTCAGTCACCTTCGGATTCTCGTTCCTTTTTTCCAAATTAATAGGACGATTTTGAAAAAAATCATTTATCACAAGCATGGTAACAAACTGTGAATGATTTAATGGCTCCTCGTCTCTCCTATAATGTCATCCCTTTCTCTTGATACAATATTGTTTTTTTTTTTTATCCATATTGCTCCACTCACTCCTGCTTTCTCTTTCCCATCACATCTCCACATTGTGTAGCTTTTTAGTCCTGTCCTCCAATTACACTCCTCAAAGCAAGTCTTACTGCAACTGTATCATACTCCACGCTATCGACTTTAGATTCATGCTTTGCCATCTTGTTCATTAAAATCTAGTCTGGTGGTGTAGCGTGTTTTTGGCATCTCCCTTCCTGTAATTATTTTTTGCTGCCAGGCCTTACCAATATAATGTTATCAGTGGCAGTTCCTTCCTTTATACTCTCTCCACCCAGCTCTCACCCCACAAAAGCCTTAATTTCCTTCTCATTTTCCTCTGTAAACATTGCTGCCCCCTTTCTGTTTACCCGATGGACATCATTCTGGAAGCACCACTGCCTCTGCGCCCAAAAAGATTCACATTGCTTTCTCAATCTGCCAAAACCTTGCTGCCCACACAATTCTTCGACCCACAGGTTATCGATCACTCAACTTATTAATTATATTCACTTTCCTATTCTCAGAGGAAAACTGGAAAACATTCTATCACAAATCTTTCCTTTCAGTCAGATACCAAAAATCCTGCACCAATATTTTTAATCTTCTGAGTAAACTTTCCTGATATTATTTGCTTCAATGTCTATCAGAACTCAAGTCTTCCTGGAATGACACGCCAATTAACCTTCCTTCAATATCCATTACTTCTGCTCCATCGAAGCAACATGCAACTTGATATCTACGATCCTTCCTGCAGAATAAAGAGTCCACATGTTGAATAGTTTCATCGCCAAAAAGACCATGACACTGGCCTCACCGCTGCCTGCACTCTCTCCAGCCCCCACCCCAATCTGTCTGCATTTGCTCCAGGCCAAACCTTGCCAGCACTCACTCCAGCCGAACCAGTGCCTGCACTCGCTCCAGCCTGACCCCTGCCTGCACTCGCTCCAGCTCCACCACTGTCTGTGCTCGCTCCAGCCTCACAACTGCCTGCGCTCGCTCCAGCCTCACCACTGCCTGCACTCGCCCATGCCTCACAACTGCCTGCGCTCGCTCCAGCCTCAACCATTGCCTGCGCTCGCTCCAGCCTCACCACTGCCTGCGCTCGCTCCAGCCTCACCATTGCCTGTGCTCGCTCCAGCCTCACCACTGCCTGCGCTCGCTCCAGCTTCACCACTGCCTGCACTCGCTACAGCCTCACCACTGCCTGCACTCGCTCCAGCCTCACCACTGCCTGCACTCGATTCAACCTCACCACTGCCTGCACTCGCTCCAGCCTCACCACTGCCTGCACTCGCTCCAGTGTCACCCTTCTCTGGCACTCACTCCAGCATCACATCAAGCTGCACTTGCTCGAGCACGACACCCACATGCACTCAATCCAGCCTCAACATTGCCTGCACTCACTGCAGACTCACTCCTCCCTGCACTTGCTCCAGCCTCACACCTATCTGCACTTGATCTAACCTCACCCCTGCCTGCACTCACTCCAGCTTCACCGCGAACCGCACTCACTGCTGACTGCATTTGATCCAGCTTCACCCCTGCCTGAAGTTGCCCCAACTCCAACCCTGCCTGCAACCCTCCATCCTCACACTGCCTGACTCACTCTGACCCCACCCATGCATGCACTTATTCCAGCCCCACCACTGCTTGCATTCCCTCCACCCCATCCTTGTCTGCAATGGCTCTTCCCTCATTACTGCCTGCACTCACTCGAGCTTCACCCATGCCTGCAATCGGTCTCGCCTCAGCCATGCCTGCACTTACTCCAGCACTATACCTGCCTGCACTTGATATATTATATATATATATATATATATATATATATATACATATACATTATATATATAAATAAATAAATATATCTTGTTGCGGGCCGGGGACTGGGTGAGAAGACCACTGGTGGGGAGTGGGGGGCTATCTGGGGTTCCTACCAGACTCCCCGGAATCGCAGGCCATCAAACACGGATAACTCCATGACACGGCGGATCGCTAACCGACCGTGAATGCCAATAACTCAACCACATGACTTAGGGTCCTCCGTCTAATATCGGTTACCTAAAAATAATCACATGACCTAATTACCGGGGGACACGTCCTCGGTATGCCTTGTCTGAACCGGATCAGATGCAGCAGAGCAACACTGCCAATGACAAACCGGCTAAAAGGAACGGATCATTGGGAATAAAGTCCCGGCTTGGCTAGGATACGGACCATTCTGGATCAATGAAAGAAAAGATAAAAACGAGCTGGGAACATTTCTACAAAACGATTTATAACAGGCAGTCGAGGAAAGATATGTGGCACAGTGAATGTAGTTTATTGTTGTGTGTGAGTAGAGATAGAAAGAAATGTGCGGTGCAACAATAAAACAAGCAACTTGCAAATGCAGACAGAGCAGATTTATCCTGATATATCTTTTGCAATCTTAACTTAAGCGAAGACAGGCGCCATGACACACACACACACACCACGATGAAGAGGAGTTAATGAGAGGAGATGAGGCTAACGGTCTCGCAATACCTTGCACGATTGACCGACCGTGCCACCCAGTATGTTTTGGGGGGATGCTCCGCTGGACGATCCCTCCTTCATAGTTCGCGCGTCATCCCCTGCTTGGCTATCAAGAGAAGGGGCACGACCGTCAGGTGTGAGGGAGGAACTTTGGGTGGAGCGAGCGGCAAGTGGGTGGTGAAGGCAGAGTCGAGAGCAAGTGGGCAGAGTGGCAGACAGGATCAGGTGGGTTGGTGGAGCCAGCGACAAGGCGGTGAAGAAGGTGGAGTCAGCAACGAGTCTGTGAAGAAGGGCGGAGTCAGCAGCGAGTGGGTGGAGATCGATCTGAGACCGAGAGGAAGAGCAAGCCGAACAGGAGCCCAGAAGGCCTCGTGGCCCGTGCTTTATAGACTCTGAGGTGCAGGGTGGGGCGCCACCCCGAAGCAATGTGTCGTAACCCGAATCGGGCACTCTGGGCCCCGACCACCACACGGCCCGGCCGCCATAACCGGAAGTGGCCTCACTGTACATCCGGCAAGCCATAGCTGAGCTGCGGAATCGTCTTTCTCCAAACCCCATGATATGAATCGCCTTGCATCGAACTCCTGGGCCTGCCCTGGCAACCGGCCGAGGGGCGCATCAGCCCCCGCATGCCCGCCCGGGCAACCCCTGCGACCTGTGGTTAGCGCTGGTCAATGTGCTTGCTTTGTCCATACGCCATGCGGCCCGAGCGATCCGGGTTGTACAGCCCGCCTCTGCTTGGTAGCAGCTTCGCCGGGGCGAAGGTGCGAGAAGATGTCTGCCGTCCTCGGGAGACATTTGTGGCTGTGGTGGTGAGTGAAGACCGACGGTAAGATGTTATTGTAAACCCATGCACAGACCCGAATTAAGAGATGCGCTATGCATGCCCCGTACAGTGCACGCGGGTCCACTGTTGTACATGTGGTTATTTATTATGGGGCTGTGCCTGTGTCTGCCATTGTGCTCGTGGTTGTTTATCATAGCTGGTGGTGTGCGCGGTGCCAGCCCTGATGTATCATGAATTGAAGGAAAGGATTGGATATAATTATTAGATGCAGAAATGGGTTGAAAAGAATGTGCCTCGTGCGTCCTGTACAGCGTTGGCATTTAGTGTTTTGTTCTATTGGTCTTCTGTGAGAACGCATTTTTACAGTGAAGGGCGTGGCTGCAGTTTTTACAGGTACAGTTTTACTGCAGCTGCAGTGCAGTGCCTGCTTTGATACATTTCAGGAATAAGAAGAAAAGAGTTGGAATGAAGTTAGAGATATAATCAGACGTAACTATGAGATCCACACAACACACTTAGTCCCGTTTGACACATTAAACATGAGGGAATGGTCTAACTATACATATATTAATTGAAATAACTGTCGGGGACCACTGTATGATAGATATGATGTATGGGGGAGAGAGATGGGGGGGGTGCAGAGAGGGTCGGGAGGGGAGGAAAGAGAAAGAGAGTCAGGTGGGAGACAGCAAGTAAGACCAAGGCTTACATTGCCGTGTTTGTGTGTGTTTCTCTTTCCTCTCTGCTTTCTGCTTCCTCTCCAGCATTGTTTCTTATTCTTCAGCACTGAGGATTTCACATCATGTTGGACATTGTTTTTTTTTTGTTTTTTTTTATCCCTGTTGAGCTTCAGGATAGACAATGTTGCATGTTTCTCCATGTGGAGCCAAGATGAAAAGGTTTTTGCCATTGCCAACTCTGTCACAACGAACATAGAGTTTACCATGAGAAAAGCATGGGCGTTGCAGATTGAGGCCAACAACCTTGAGCGATTGTCCTTGTGCCTTGTTGATGCTCATGGTAAAACTGAGGCTGACAGGGAACTGGAGCCTTCTCAGTTGAAATGGCAAGTCAGATGAGATGATTGGAATGCGTGGAATGAAGACATCCTGTCGTGCTAAATGGCCAGTGATGATTGTGGCTTCAATGACATGTGGCATAAGCTTTTTGACAGCCAAACGTGTTCCATTGCAGAGTGTTTGTGGGTCCAGATTCCTGAGAAGCATAATGGGTGCACCAATCTTGAGCTCCAGATTGTGAGGAGGCACACCTGGTTGTTCCAGAGAGTTAAGAAATTTGGTGGAGTAGTGGACTGCTTCATTTGTGTCTGGTCCAGTATCAACCGACTTGTATGTTTGCATAGTGCAAGGTAACTGTGTAAGAAGGCCTCTGTTTGAGGAATTGGCAGCATCATTTTTCGGTGTCAAGATGGCTCTTTGGCTTCGCCACTTGTGGTCATGGAAGTTATGTGCAACATTTGGAAATACTGCATCATGTAGTTGTTGAAGTGATGCAACTGTTTTCCCAATGTTGCTGTTCGAGAAAGTTCCAACTTGATTTTCAGATGCCATGGCTCCATTTCCCAGTTTGAGCAGTCTTGCAGCAAACTCCACAGCAGATGAATCACCTGTTGGAAGCACTCGCATGTGGTCATTAGGCTGAGTCACTGAATGTTGTTCCAAATGTATGAGGCTTTGAGGCAAGCCTGCAGTTCATCAGCTTTGGTTCCATGTGGAATGACTGGCAGCGTCTGTCGAAAACTCCCAGCCAACACCAGTCACTCAACCTATTCTTCTGTCATTATGTTGAAAATCTTGCATGGTGCGATCAAGAGCCTCTAATCAGCTTTGTGAGACATTGTACATTCATCCCAGACATGAGCCGGCCTCCTGCAGGAGCTGCTTTTACCAGTACCCCTGCCAATGTTGCAGGTTGGTGCCTCCATACTTGCCAGATTTAAGGGTAACTTAAAGACTGAGTGAGCTGTTTTTCCCCCCTTTCCCTGGTTCCCCAACAGTGTGGCAGCAATGCCTGATGATGCCACTGCAAGGGCAATCATGTTTCTTTGCCAGAATTTCCCAAAAGAAAATTGATGAGAAAAGTTTTGCCAATTCCACCAGGAACATCCAGAAAGAAAGTGCCACCACTCCCATTGAAAACTGCTTATGTAATCC
>CM068952.1:34144635-34166117 GCA_035128595.1 Eptatretus atami | reverse complement strand
TGTTGAGTTTGGATTGATGCTTCCACATGGACCATGCACCATCTGTGTTTTGACAGTGATAAACAGAAGTGGATCAATGACTGGGTCTGGAAGTTTAGCACTGATGAAGTCATCCACACTGTGCACATGAAGTTCATCTTGAAGGCAAATCAGAATGTGGCCATGTGGCAGGCCACACTTTTGCCACTCAATTGTGTACATGTAGCACTTAATGGCTCCAAAAATATTTCCCTTGGTGATGATATTCATCAATACCTTCATTTTTTGTTAGAATACTCTTGCCAGCAAATCATGGCGATGCTGTGGTTCTCAGCCTGGCATCAGTTCATGAGCCACTTCCTCCCAAGCTGGATTGCAGTTGAAGGTGATGAAGAGATGAGGACGGCCATAGTTTCGCACACATGTAATGGCATCCTGAGTGTGCTCATGCATGTATCGGGGACCACCTGTGAAACTGGAAGGCAAAATGACCAATTGGCCAACATTGGCAGCATTTCCATCATTGTTCATGGCATCCCTGAGGTGAACATAGTTTTCGACTCGGAGTTTCTTTTGGTTCGTTCAAATGAATCTCAGCCTTTCTGCCTCAATGTTAGCATGCATGTCCACAACTAATTGGTGGAAGAGATCTTTGCAACGCAAGATGTGATTGAAATTACCAGCTCTCAGCATAATCTGGAGGCATAAAAGTCCATGGCAGGCATGTTCTTTTCACTTGGCAGTCCTGTTGCCCAGTCTGTTTGTTGCAGTTTAATATCATATCCATCATCACCCTGCCAGAAAATTAGTGGATACTGAATGCAATCATATGAATGGGTTGATCAGCATTCTCTTGAGGGAGTTGTTTCTGAGTTGCAGCACAATGGCTCGATCGCCATGTTGTTCACCAGCTAGGATGACAGCCACTTCTGATGTTTAGGGTGCATTGAAGCACCGCTCATGCTACCCAGCTGGAGTTTTGTCTGAATGAATGACAATTTTGTACTCGGGTGTCATCTTCTCCATGGCACACTTGAGCCTCCGAACATAGCAGTTTTCCTTGCGGAGCATATCTTGCAACTGCAACACCACTTCCAACTTAGTTTGAATGACATTGTTGCAGCGCTGTTCAGCCTGCTTTGTATTGTCACCAATGAAGTAGATCTGCAGGAATTTTGGCACTTCATTTGGTCGTGGCTGCAGACTGCCAATCTGATGATAAACCTGTCTCTGCACTTTGTGGTGCAAAAATATGTCATATTGAAGCACGAGTTGTATCTTCTGATGTTGCTTTGGAAATGACTTGCATTTAGAGTGTTGACTGTCAACAATGTATGAAGAGGTTCAGGAGGAGCATTGATTTGGATCAGCCGAACCTTGCCACGATTGCAGCATATCCCTGGAGCTTCTCCTGTCCATTTCATCACATCACAGTGCCTGCAAGTAATTGCCATTGAGCCAATAGCAACTATTAGATCAGAAGCATAATCTAAGGCTGGATTGTAGGAGAATGCAGACTTTTAGTTTACCCTCCAGAGCTGTTTCCTGGATGTAGCTATTCTTGTTGCGTTGCCTCTCGTCGTCTTTCTTGCTGTTGAGGAGTTAAGGCTTCTCTGGATGCAGCTTTTGTTGCAGTATTTTCCTTTCGTCTTCTTTCTTGCTGTTGAGGAGTTTCAGCTGCTCTGGATGCAGCCATACCTGTTGCATTTAACCCTCATCTTCTTTCTTGCTCTTCAGGAGTTAAAGCTGCTCTGGATGCAGCTTTTGCAAGTCATTTTTTTTAAATCAAGTTCGCTTCTTGTACATTTCCTTCTTTTGGTAGGAGCCATCTTCCTGCAAAATAAAGGAGGGAGAGAGGGGGAAGGGGAAAGTGAGGAAGGGCGGAGGAGATCGACGCCTTACCACATGTCGCAATACACTCTGGAAGAGAGGGGGTGCGAGGGTGAGAGATTATATATATATATATATATATATATATATATATATATATATACATTTTCCCTTCTAAAGGACGTTGTGCTCCAACAGGCTTTGCTAACACCTCACTAGAATGAAAGTTCTGGTCAGATATATTTAACTCCACCAATAATCAAACCCATATCAAGTCAGCAACAAAGTGAGCAGATTACGAATGAGCTGTATTGTCAAATGTAAAGCTTTGGACTTCCAGGGGTTATCGTGCAAGCCTACTTATGCAGGGAAGCCATAAAGCTTTTCAGCTTTGCATTCCTCTTGCATGGAGACTTGCATCTTGCATTGTTTTGCATCTTGCATTGTTTCTGTTATTTGATTTCAAAGGTGAACGTTTGAACTCTTCTTTGAGCCTGTAATTAACTTTAGCTTCGAGTGTTGAATTAATTCAGAATGAGCCTGCATTTGTTTCTTGGTTGAGTTTTATTCTCTTTGTGTTCACTTGGTGCTTGTGGCAGTGAACTTGTTTGCTATTATACTTTGTTGAGACTTTTGTGTTTTCCAGTGAAGTTATTGATGTACCCAGCAGTATTGTCGGTAGGTGGAAGTGAGATCATTGGGGGGATGAAGGTGGCAGTTTAATTTGGGGGTAATGCTGGAGTAGTACAGCTCATCATGCAGGTCAACATTTTCAATTTTACAACCAACTTGCATTTATATTACCCGAGTGTGCATTGCAATGAAGATAAGTAATTAGCGATAGGGATTTGTATAGGTTGTCCATTAGGAATGAACATATATTTGCCTCTCGCAAGGATGTCCGTGGTGCAGTATAAATGACCTGCTAAAAAGATGCTCTTTCTCTTTATATTACAGAATTTTCTTTCCATTATCCAAAGGATTGAAAAATTATATCCCTGGCTAACATAATACTACATTACTTCATATCTTGAAACAGGAATTGGTTTGCTTTCATATGTGTTGAAGTCTGAATGAATGGACAGATTTTATTTTCTCTGACTGACTGCTGCCTCAAAAGGAACAAAATTTTCAAAATCCCCGCTGCTCTACTTTGTAGGTAATGCACATACAATGGATCTGGAAGCTAGTTATACATTTGCGGTATGACTTTTGTTTATTTAAGGTCGGAAAAACAATTTTCATCAGCTGCCAAACCCCACAATAATCATTCATCAGGGTAGACACATAGGTGGGTATAAAACTTTTCAACAGGATGGCAGAGTGAGCCTATTAAATGGCATAAGATATTGTTGCAAAAAACCTTGCTGAGCTTTGCTGAGCAGGTTTCTCTGTGCAATGATTGAAAAAGTAGGTTGAGAGAACCAGTCATCTGTTGCTGAAGTGGAAAGCTATTTTCTTCCACAAAACAAAGGAAATCATGGGGTAATAATAATAATAATAATAATGATTCATAATCTTTATTGTCCCATATCCAGGGAAATTCCTCTTCAGTGACGCAGTAAAATCAAAACATTATGTCGAAACATAAAACATCAAAAGGAATAAGAATAGCAAGAAAGATATGGAATATGGACTAAACAGCAAAATGGTGAATAATTTGAATTTAACACTTGAATTGCACATGGTACAAATGACTTTTTGAAAATGCTCTTCTTAATATAAAGAGTAGAACGAAAGCGTCTCCCTGATGGCAGTTTTAAAAAAAAAAGACCGTTCAAGAAATAACTTTCATCGGTACAGACATGCATTGACTTCCTGTGGCACCACTCCCTGCTTCACCACCTGCTTTCTGGTGTGTCGTGGTGAACCCACAATTCAGCACACACTACAATTATATTCAGATAGTTCTCTCTCTCTTTCTCTTTCTCTTTCTCTTTCTCTCTCTCCCTGCAGTAATGTTGCAGTTCACATGCTACTGTCACACTTTTTGTGGCCTTTTGATCAAAGGAAAGGTTTTTAGGTCCTCGTGGAGGATCTCTAAGTCTTACTCACGTTGTTGTTCTTGTGGACTTTTTTGTTTCACAGCCTACAGTTTTCATCGAAACTTCCTGAAACTTGGCGTATATATGTAAAAATACCCTGCGCAGACAGTAACCATCTCCGATTTTGAAAATTCCTCCTAGAAAAAAAGTTATGATGTCAAAATATCTCCGCTAATGGAAATCCCCGAAAAAATTATCTCCGAAACTAGGCAAGCTGTTTGAATTTTGTTTGCGGGAATCAAGCCGGGCATTAGCACAGATAATTTATCGCAAACCTGATACATCACAATGAAGTCATATTCGTTTTTATGACGTCACCATTAATAGGACGAGGATCTTAGCTCATTCGAGCTTGTTTTGACCCACCTTGCACTATTTTTTAGGACTTTATGTGCCTGCGGATGATTGTTATATAAGAGCACACAGCTTTCTCTAGCTGAGGTGGAAATCTGAGATTTGTAGCTCCAAAAGTTCCCAGAGGACTTTTTTGGGCAAAAGTTGTCAAACACTTTTAATTAACACAATATGAGTATGCTGAATCCATTTCAACTGTCTGCCAGGTTCGATCTTTTCCTTTAGATGACTCAAGACCTGATTTTGCATTGTCTGGTGGTGTTCTAATCCTGTTGGCATTTTGAAGAAATCAAATTTTGTTTCATTTATATTTTTCGTGGGGTCCTAAAACACTTCCATTTACCCATTAAGGAATGGGGTCGGGGATCATATAATATATCCTTCAACATAGTTATCAATGCTTCGGCACTATAGCGTGATTTAAATAATAAATAAATTCAACAATTTTTTTTTCTAAAATTTTGGAAAAGGGTTCCCCCCCCCCCCTAAAACACTCTCTGGGACTCACTGATGAACCTCTGAAAGTTTGATGAAGATCTCCAAGAAAAATGGTGACACACACAAACACAGAGACAAACATCTCTCTTATAGTACAGTATAGACTATAGATCCATAAATTCTGAGGCATAGAAACTAAAGACATGGTACTCACTGCATCCAATCTAGCTAAACACCTTTTCCAGACACTATGGGTACTGCATCAAATATAACAACTTGGACACGTTCAAATTGGGAAATGGTAACCTTATGGACTGTGCATGAAAAGAGACCAAAAGATATTTCCTTTGTTCATTGCATTATCTGCCAGGAAAATGAGCAAGGGAAAGCTTTAGAAGCAAGTCAACAAGAAATGACCACATTGAAAGAGTCAACTGATTTGAGGGGAAAACACTGAGACACACTAAAAATGTTGATGTCATCAAGAAAGAATTGAATTGGTTTTCACAATCAGCAACCACCAGAACACATTAATATGGCACAAGTCATGTTATATAAGCTACACCAACAAATAAAACATTGCAAGCCGACAAAAGCTTCATGTGACTTTTGAAGCAAGGCACAAGTACAACAACTAAGACATTGCAATACAATTAACCAGTGCAGGGATTCATACGCAAACGTATCCGGACTTTGTGGTGCGGTATTGTGGAGCCAATGAACTGAAATGTATTGTTGCGTGGAAGGGAGGGGAGTGGGGGAGGTCCATAGTTAGATCGTGTCAAGAATAGTATGGACCGTATGATCCGGTGGCATAGATTCCTCTTGTAATAGCTATTTGTCGAGTGGTAAGTCGTATTGTAAAGCATGCACTGACGAGGCAGTCAGTGTTCACTTTAAGACAGTATAGAATATGTTTGTTGTGTAAAACCTCATGTTTTCAAGCTAGGTCTGGTGAAGACTTTGGTAGAAAGGCACCAAATAGCGCTATGCACTTTTAAAAGCAACATTATGGACTGTTTCGCCAGCCCATTGCGGGCCATGGTGGTGAGCTCAGCAAGAGCCCTGGCTGAGGGCAGAACGCCTTTTCTAGGGCTTGCCCCACAGTGTGGGATGGCCTGAATGAAGGCGCCACCCACACCATTGGGTGGCCAATGAGAGGGACTCATCGTCGTTGAGGCGGTCCCAAAGTTTACAATGGCAATAGCCACGTTGTGCATGGCACAACACAAAGCGAGAAATTTAGAGAGGCAGCATCCCTCTCCTCATCACCATACCTCTTTGCTTCATCATTGTGCAGAGCAGGAGGACTACGCTGGAAATGGGGACACTGCCTCCCACTCTCTCACATCCGCCTCCATGACCTCATCTCCTCCCACCAGTCCTGTGCCGCATCAGTCCTGTGCCGCACCAGTCCTGTGCCGCACCAGTCCTATGCAACATCACCCTGCCTGGGCCATACCGAACCCCAAAACAGCTCATGCCTTGCTCAATTTTGCCTTGCCATGCCTTGGGCCAGACTCTCATTGTTGTGTGAGTCTCAGTACTTATTTTTGGCATCATAGCGAGTTATTTCTCTCATTGTACATAAGTTTGTGTGCCCCCTCATCTTTAGTTAAGTCTGGCTCCCGCTTGGTTCATCTGTTTTATTGATAGCATCTTGTCAACCCTTATCCCCTCATTTATTTTTGCAATAAACCCATTTTAATTAAAAGAGCCATTTTCCCACCTTTTTCCTCCCACGTGTTGCACCACCAAGGTTCGGCTGCCATTTGGGTGATCCTTGAAGCATAGTACTTGTGAGATTGAACACAGTAAACTGAAAAACCGTTTCGGAATCCGCGCAGGATGTTATACCCCTGGCTCAGAGTGGTCTGTGTTGACAGTATGTATGCTTTGCCAAGTCCTTGATTCAAAGCAATACTTTCTTCAATTACAACATTCAAGATGAGCCAATGTGTAATGGAAGCAGCTCAATATGACTTCATTTTAAGTATGTGCTAAGCAACAACCAATGACCAAATAGTCGCTAAAAGAAAGTACAATCCTAATTTTACAAAGCATTCACAAGAAGTACCGACTCATCGAAAGTCAAACTCCAATCTTCCAATATGGACGTTTCAATTATTTGGTTAGTGGAGGACCTCGAACAATCAGCTCAACAATGTCGTGTATTGGGGGCTCAATGAAGTGTGGGAACAGTACTTTATACTTGCTGATGTTGCTGGTGCTGCAATACGTCCATGTTTTATCAACCAAAGGGCAACATTCAAAGAGAAACTTTAACCTCTTGTTGACGGTGTATTTGACTTTATCCCACTAAGAAATCAATAAATTAAACAAAGGGAAACAATAATAGTTCCAGAAAAGTTTTGCCATCCATGTACCACTGTCTACCGTGGGAGCTCAAGACAATGAGGTAACAGCTATCCAGCAGCTACATGATGGTAAATTTATTGAAATGATACAGGTGGTACTCAAACTTACATCTGATGTAAAGAGACATCCTTTCTGCAAAGGTGTTGATGTTACTGAAGAAGAAGCAATGGCTTGTCTACCGCTACCAAAAACACTGACAGATATCTTCTACAAAGGCTAATAACAGCCTACAAAAATGGCAGACAAATGCATCTACGGCAAATCCCGAAACATGAGCTTTTGCCTGTGTCTGTATCCTCTTGGGAAATGGATGAATCTATTCACATTGGAAACAAAGCTGCTTGATCAGATATGTTGAGCAGTAATGTACCCTGCCCTGCAAGACTGACAGAAAGGGATCTTGGTAATGATGCAACGTTCGCTATCTATGACCAAGCTTTATTAAGAGCAATGTGAAAGCCAAATGGTGCCAATACCTTTGGGGATTTAGGTGATGCATTTTTCAGAGCTGTTCTCCAATCAGGGTTCCGATATTGCAGCATTGATATTGTATTTGACAGAGATTATGAAAACTCGATAAAAGCAAGAACACGATGAATATGTGCTTCAGGCTCAAGGCCTACCAGGTGTATCACTCAACATAAAGATATTCCTTTGCAGGAGAATTGGAATGATTTTCTCTCCAAGTCAGACAACAAGATAGATCTATCAAGATTCTTTTCTGAGATACTCGTCAACAAAGCACCAGCAGAGAAAACAATTGCAGGTAGATTTGATGCAGAAGACATGGTGCAGGTCAAATAATCGTAATATTGCTGCAGATACCTTGAGGGCCAAACACAAGAAAGCTGATGCCATAATTGTTTTACAATGTGTTCAAGACCGCACGGTAAACATTGTCATTGCTTCACATGACACTGACCTTCTCCTTCGTCTTCTTCTTATTCTTCTATTAAACTCTTTCACAGGAGGACCTGCCAAAGTCTGTGATTGAAGTATGGGACTGCAAAGAAGGAAGCATTTATTCCGGCGCATGCTATTTTATCACAAATAAAATATGGTCCAGGATAGTGAAAACACTTCTCATTTCTTACCTTGGCAGGTAAGTGATCGCACTTCTTTCTTTGCCAGACATGGAAAGAAAACAGTTTTTGGGGTGTTTCAGAGTCATCATGATTTGAGAAAAGATTTCGGCAAAGGTGGCCTTACAACTGAGACGACAAAGAATACAGAAGCATTCATTTGCATAATTTGTGAAATTCAGCATGATGATGCTGTGGATGCTGCCAGATGTCAGCTCTTCATGAAGACTCAGACAGAAAAAAAAAATGCCACTTTCAAGTGATGCTGTGATATTTCACATCCCACGAAGTGATTTTCAAGCATTGGTATGAAGGCAAGCTCATGCTCAGCGCTCAATCATTCCAGCACCAGGTACAATGGGATGCAGTTTTGAGCAAAATGTTTTGGTTCCAATCCACACTTCAGTTCCCAAGGTATGTTTGGAAATAATCACTTGCAAGTGTACTACCAAGTACAGAAGCTTATGGCATGTATGCAGAAAAGCTGGTCCTCCAGCACACTGTTCAATCTGTAGCTGCACAGAAAACACAAAGAACTACAACAATGTTATGCATCGGAGATAAAGCCACACTGCACTTTTGGTTTATATGTAGTTTACTTCCTTGCAAATTTAAGTTGCTGAGGTATACTTTCTACATTAAAGGTGGATGGAGATGTTTTTTTTTTTTTTTCTCTCTCTCCTCTCTCTCTCTCTCTCTCTCTCTTCTCTCTCTCTCTCTCTAACGAAATGTTTCGATTTTGGTGAAGATCTGGATCTTTATTTGCATCTGAGCATTTTTAAAGTGATTTTTCATCATTGAGGCCAAAAAAAACGACGGATAGCAGGATATCTCAAAAGGTTGAGGATGGATTCGGACGAAACTTGGTGGGCAGGTTGGGTATGTAACAAGAAAGAGTTGATTCAATTTTGCTGAAAATCAGGATCTGAAAATTTAAGTGATTCTTCAGCATTGGCTAAAATGACATATAGCACAATATCTCAAAAAATTATGCACGGATTCAGATGAAACTTGGTGGATGAGTTGGTTAGGTGACAAAAACAAGCTGATTAAATTTTAGTTCAGGTCTGAATCCAGATCCGGCCCATCAGTAGGATACAAAATGTAAACTAATCAGCTTGGCGGAGATATGCGCTCTTTCCGAGTGCCCTTCTAGTTTTTATGAATCACTTTTCTTTGGCATTAAAACGCTTTGAGTTTTTTATAAAACACTTTGAGAACTCAATTAAAGTTTTCTTTTGGGCATTTTGGGGATTATTTTCACTTCGTATATGTTATAACTACAGAATCAAATCGTGAAATATCTTATTTTCTCTTACGGTTTGGTTTATATGGACGGATAACTTATGAAGGACTAGCAAGAGTACCCAGCGTTGTCGGATATTGCCCAGTCTATTTTTGTGGGGTCCTAAAACACCTCCTTTACACCCACTAAGGAATGGGATCAGGGATCATTTAATATTACCTTTCACATCGCTACAAAGGCTTAAACATTCGAGAGCGATTTAAAAAGAAAATAAAAAAATACAAAAACGTTGACTTTGTTTTTTCAATTTATTTATTTTTTATTTTGCTTAAGACACCAGGCACTCACTGATTGAACCTCTGAAAGTTTGACAAAGAACATCCGTTCAGCCTTCTCTGAGAAAATGGTGACACACACACACACACACACACACACACAAACAGCTCTCTCAGAGTACTAAGACCATAGGACAATCCTTATTAAATTATTGTAAATTTCTTTAAAGTCTTAGTTTCGATATAGTAAAGGACATTTTGGAAACTGACTGTGCATGTTCGTCTTCCCGTTTTTTATATGGTCCTTGTAGACACGTAGTTTCTGGGGATTTGAATATAATTAGTAATCGTGAAATTAGGGATCTGATGAAAATGGGAGCTAAATACAGGGAACCAGTAACTCAACCTTGGAGCTACATTAGGTCTTCAATTGTGGATTATGTCTCTAATTTTGTTAACAAAATGTGCACCAAGTTTAAGTTATTTGTAAACAGTTTTAATGCATGTTTAACAGAGTTGTGGAAATCCTGGATAATATGATTACGTTTTTTAGTAGTTGGGGCTTGCTTTCACTGGGTAGGTCTGAACCAGTGTTGAACAAGCCGAGTGTTCGTAAAGACATTCGGAAACTCCATGAGTATGCTGCTACGGAATAGCTCCAGGGGATAAGGCTGCATATAATTTTGTTGTGGTTTGTAAAAAGTTTTATGGAGAGGTTTTATTAAGAGAGTTGGGCATTGATACGGTTACTTTCACGAGGATAGGAAATAGCACATATGTTCCTTGTCATAAGTCGCTCCAAGGTATTAACTCTGAGCATCAGGAAGTTTCAGGAAGTTTTAGTTAATTTTGGTGTTATATGTGAAGAGGTAAATCTTTGTGTTCTTTGACGTTTCTGGATTCCGAAGCTTCATAAGAACCCGTGCAAGTATAGGTTTATAGCAGGTGCCTTGCAGTGTTCCACCAAACAGTTATTGGTTACAGTTAACTCAGGTTTACAAGTTGTTAGGGAACAGTTCAGGAAATATTGTTTAGCATTTGAGAAAAATTCTGGTATTAACACTTTCTGGAGCATTAATTCTTCTTTAGAGTTCTTAGATAGGATTAGATGCCTCAATATAAAGTCAATTGAAGTTTTTGGTTTTTCAACTTTATGTACAAATTTCGATTTAGTACGAGTGAGGGATTCACTCTTCAAAGTGATTGATAAGGTTTTTAACTCTTTCATAAGTTTTGATGTGTCAGGTTTGATAGAACATTCTTTTCTTAAAAGAAACACTCAAGTTTTCATTGTTTTGAAAAGCAGAAGTTTAAGGATGCTGTTAATTTAATTTAATACCTTTGTGTCTTTTTGTGGGATAATGTTTCAACAGGTGAGGGGTATTCCCATGGGTGGGAATTGCAGCCTCTGACGAGTGGACATTTTTCATATTTTCTGTGAATTTTCATTCATACAGAAACTGATGAAGGAGAAAAAAAAATAGGATTAGCTAAAATATTATCTCATAACATGTCGTTACATAGATGATATTTGTGTGGTTAACTGTAATTTTTTTGATAGGAGCTTCACAAGATTTATCCAGATAACCTGATTGCCAACAGGAGTGGTAATGAATGTACGGTTGCTGCATATCTGGATGTGTTGGTTAGAGTTGGACAGAATGGTTTTAGTAATAGTGTATATCATAAAGTTGATGTTTCAGTTTCCCTGTAGTCTGTGCACCTTTCCAGGTAGCAATGTACCAATTAAAATGGGTTACAATGTCTTTTCATCTCAGCTACTTCCGTAAATTTGCAAGAATTTGTTCAGTAAAGGATGATTTTGTGGAACATGCTGAGAAGGTTTTTTCCATCATGTTAAACAGAGGATATTTGCTCATTTTTTTGATCAGGTCTTGTGAGAATGTCTTTAGATTCCATCATCACCTATTATTTAAGTTTGGTTGGTTTTCCTGTAAACAAGTTCCAATTACATTACATTTGATATAATATTAATGAATTAATTATTTTAGTTAGGTAAATTCTTTAATCAATGTTATTGATTGAACTTTTATATATATATATATATATATATATATATATATATGTATATATATAGTATTAAATAATGTAAGTATTTAGATTAAAATACAAAAAATATATTATTTTATAAATACATTATAGATAAGCATGAAAATAATTTCTTGGTAGTTGCTAAGATACGCAGTGCAACATGTTAAAATCGGTTGTTCATGACAGTTTGAATATTTGAATGACAGTTTGAGTCTATGGTTAGATGGAGGTGCTGTGTAATGGACATGCCTACAAGTAAAGTGTTTATCGCTTAATATATTAACATATAAAGTGGTGTATGTTTAAGTAAGTCATACGTAGTAATACTTCAAATAAAAGTAACAATTAAATAAGTTTGAATAATGATATTGCATTGCTGTGTTGACTGATTGTCTGGACACAACTTTGGGTTGTGGGTCCGTTGATGTTGAGTAATCTACTGATGTGGACCTGCGACCGGAATTGGATCCGCCATTTGGAGAGGTTCTGGGCTGAAAGGATCGAAACCTCGATGAAAAATGGAGCCCAGCTGATGATATGGGCAGTTGAGAAATCAGTCGATTGCTTATAAGTCAAGGTTATAACTTCAAGTAAAATAGCTTTTATAATTACTTACCAGTACATAATATATCTGTGTTTGTATGTGGTGTGTGTGTGTATTCTTTTGTCTGGCTTACTTCTTGGGATTACGGTGTGTTAATTGATCTTTATTTTTATTATAGTACTGTATAGATAAGTAGAGGGATAAGTTACGCATGATATAAATACAAAAAACAATTATGAAATGCCCACACCAGAGGAATAAGTTGTGCATTTCATGTCTCGTCCCTAAAATTGGATCTCATTTTACATTCAAAATTTGAATATATAAAAGTAGGCATAGAAGCTGACAGACACCAGATATGGATTCAGCATACTCAAATTATGTTGATAAGTGTTTGCCATCTTTTCCCCAAAAATGCCTCTGGGGTTCTGTTTTATGGAATATCCATCTGAGCTATTGCTTATATCATAAAGATTTAATACAAACTTCCTTTGACCCAAAGGCAAATGTTTCTTTCGCTGTTTCTTTCACTGAATTCTCATTAGAAATATTTCATTGCCAGTGACAAATCACAACAGCCAACTGCAGACATCATTGTACTGTGTTCTGACTATGTCTGGCTGTCTGTCAATGCCAATCCAGTGTGATACTTCTGCAAAAGCCAATGTGTAAAGTCGGGTACATCTACTAACGATCCGTAGATAAAATTAATCAGGAATGGTACCTTTCAAAAGGACTAGGCTATTGTGTGTCCTCACCATTTCATTTTGTTCTTTCTTCCTTTCTGATGTTTTACCCAGACAGATTCAGTGCTGCAAAATAAGCTTTACCGCAAGGATTTCACTGAGTGCTTTTTAGCTTTGCCCTCCCAGTAATAGTAAAGGCATGAATTAGGAATTTAGCCAGTGTGTCAGCAATAACCTCTGTAATCTTCCCAAGGAACACTATGGGATCTTTAGCATCCACCAATTAATGCTGGCAGACAGGGTACCCCTTTTACCTACATCCCAGGGTTGACACAAACATTGATGCCTCACCCTGCCTGTGAAACACCAGGATCACAGTTTATAACTGGGTTGAGATTTGAGTCCAGGTTGTACAGCTCAGATGTGAGTATGCATACCTCTCGGCTATCCCGCCAGCCATTGTAACCTTAACCCGAGCCAAATTCCAAATACCTGCCCTGATCTAAGGGAGACACTGTATTAGAGGCCAAGCTATGCCCCATACATTTTGCAAACCAACAGGTGTGTGATTTATCTGAGTGAATGTCCAACACTTCTGCTTTGTAGCTCATTATTATGAAAAGCTCATCTTTTAGAAATCTTACAGTTCTACAGGAAGTGGAGACTGCTATTATTAGCCTCATACAAATGAGAGAAGCCATTATAATTGGTTTGTGTCAGTGAGTGGGTGTGTGTCTGCACACAGACCTACTTTCATGTCGATCGTTCATTTATTTCTCATAACTTCCCTAATCTATATACACTGGCACCGGCAGCGATACTCTGCAGTTGAAAGCTGTTTCGAGTTATTACCCTGTACGCATGAAGTGGAAAGCGGAGTTAAGCGATTGGTTCCCTTTGTCCGTCTGTCCTGTCCACAAATGCCAGTTTATGATCGAGGAACAACTCGATTTAATTAAATGTTATATTTTGAACATGAATCAGAAAAGAAACCTGTAGTTTAGAAGTACTTTGGCTGTGAATTCGTCCTGATCACACAGACACAGAGAGGAGTGAGATAATTATCTCAGTATATCTGCCTGCCTCGCACTCAAACAAAATTGGAAATCATTCCAACCAGGAAACTTACTGTTTTTTTAAGGATGTCATAAAGGACATAAACTACAGGTGTGAAGAACTAATCTAACGTGTTCAATAAGATGGGGGTAAACGACGCTGCATCAACGACGGTAAACTTTTGGAAAACAAAAACCCTTCTACAAGTTTAAAATCTTTGTTTTAATTAAATTTAATTACATACTTGAACACTAGAACACAAATCGCCTTTTTGCCATTTTCACAAAACTTCAGTTTAGCGGTACAGTACTACGACAAAATATTACGGCATTTTACATCTTCACGACCAATCAAATTTGCCACTCGCAGACCCTGCCCATGTCCTTTTTCTCTCTCTCAAGACTGCACGGGGTAAGGTTTTCTCTGAATTATCTCGTTTTAATAATGAAATTGCAACATAGATGTTTAATTCAACCATAACAAGTGAAGAGCGCACAGATTCTGTGCAGCATTTGCAGCCACAGCAAATTGGGCTTCAAGTTAACATTCACAGCATTTTTTTTCAGGCCTTTTAGTGCAGCTCAGACAATGGACTCGGCTAGCATGCCTGGGTGGCCTTAGTCACATTTAGAGATGACCATAGTCAAGCTTGTGAGCTGAGCACCGCAAGGCCTATGGGCTCGACTAGTGTGCACAGCCGGCCTTCGGCGCACTTCAACAAAGTTGTCCAATATAACCATTACATTTTAATGCCTCGACTGACGAAGTTGCCGGAGGCATTATAGTTTTGGGTTGTCTGTTTGTACGTATGTCCATCCATTCTAATTTTCTGTTTTCTCTGCAACTGCATATCTGATTGACACTAAAGTTTCACCAGAGGTGCGACGACTTATGAAGAATGTTTTAATGATAATTATGACATCATAGGTCATGTGTTATGGAAGCCATGTTGGAAAAAGGAAAAACTTTGGACCTCCAACTCCAAAATCGCTCCGTGGAAAAAATTGAAACTTCGCACATGTCAAGTACTCCCCATGAGAAATGGGTGATTTTTTTGATGTCATAGGTGGCTTCGTTATGACATCATAATTGCATACGTCGAATGCTTTATCCAATCAGTATGAAAATTTTTAGAGGGTCATCTCGGGCTAAATTTTATGGGAGATAAAAATTGATGACGTCATTGGTCACATTGGTCGGCAGCCAATTTGTTGTTTTTTTTTAGCAGAAAAATCTTCAAAAATCATCTCCGAAACAGCTGAACAGATTGTGACGAAACTTTACAGGTATGATTGCCTATCCATGAGGACCAAAAAGGTCTCATTATATGATGTCATTGGTCACATGGTTTGGCAGCTATGATTTTTTGAAGAATAAGACTTTTAAAATTGTCTTCTCCAGAACGGCTTGACAGATTGAGGGGAGACTTCACCCACATGTTCCCAAAGTCTTCGGGATACTAAGGTGTTCATGAATCATTAATAGGTCACATGGTTTGATTGAACGAAAATCTTTAAAAAAAATTATTTATCTTGAACCGCTTCATTAATCGACGTGAAACGTCGCAATTATGATCTAGTAGTCATGGGGAATATATGTTTTATAATAAACCCGATCGGCCGCATGGTCGGACAGCCAGAATTATTTAATATTTTGAATCTGGGTTCAGGGATTTAAATGAAGCTTGGGAGGAGGCATGTCTGGTGACGTCACGATGTTGAAGAGTGCCCTTCTACTTCTGTCTAATCTCCCAATCCATTGATTTTATACCCTGAATGTGCATTCTGTCCAAGTTCACAATGCCCATGCCTGAGGATGTGTTTGGATGCACGTAAATCTACTGTAATCGATATAATTCATTCTAAGGCATTTAAAATTTTATGTCACATGCACATAGTTCTGCACAGCAATTAAATAGGGTTGTAAATTTTGCAATTTATTGTCATGCTCTTTCGAGAGTGTCAACAATGCTGAAAAAGGCACCAGGTTGTGCAAACACCAGGAGGTTTGTCATTGCTCTTCACAGTCAAGGCTGGAATTTAGCCAGGATGCTGGCACACAATAGCCTACTCTTGTGAAAGTGAAGGTGTGATCATTTGCATACACCAGTGATGAATGGCTAGCAGATGGGAGAAACAGCTTAAAGTCCCTCTGAAGGACAGCACACTCATCGATGCAATGCTCTGCTTCTGAAGCACCAGGATGGAAATTTATCGTCAGGTTGAGAATCGAACCCTGAGTCAACAGCTCAAAGGCGAGATTACTACCTCTGAGTTATCCCGTCAACCCCTGTGCAAAACGTGCTTTGTAATTAATCTACAGAAATGTCTGATTTCTGCCCACATCGCAATGATAAAAATGTTTACAATCTTTCATCTTTAAAAGAGGCAAACCTGAAATTGTCTTTTCACAATGGACATGCTCTACAAAACAACCTCAACACAACAGCCACCCAACTGAATTGTATTATCAAAATGCACGACCAGAATAGCAGAATGGTATTTAGTGGATTCATTTCATGCAACGCTTTAAATACCTTCGAAGACAATAACTATTCAAGCCATTACCTTCAAAGCCCTGAGTGTTGAGCAGAGATAATAATTAAGAGCAATGTCTTTTGAAAAAAAAACAACTGCACAATGAAAGGTGCAAGCTATTGTGCATCAACACTCCGTAGTCTCGTTAAGAGGAACAATCTTTGAGTAAAATTTATCCAAAATAATATCTGCATAAATTTAGTTCACGAACAAGTACATAATTATTTTAAAATTGCTTAATTTCAGCGAAATTCAGACCTGAAAGACCATCCCTGTAATGAGATTCGACAGATTTTTACAAACCCTTGTTTTGCTAAAATGCACTGCTGAGATCGTTCGTTGTTCGTATGCAGCACAAGCATCATTGGCTGAGGATACGGCTGTGCCACTGATGCAGTGCTCTCTGCAGATTAGGGCAGGAATTTGGAATTTGTTCATGGTGCCGGCGATAGCTCGTCCACTGTTTGCGAAGAACACCAAGGGATCTTCAACGTCCACCAACTAATGCTGGCGGACAACACTCCCAGTTTAACGTCCATCCAAAGGGCGACACGCACATTGATGAATCACCCTGCCTGTGAAACACCAGCATGATAGTTTATAGCCGATTCGAGATTCAAACCCAAGCGAGACAGCTAAGATGCGTCTAGACAATCATGTCAGCCCAAAGTGCTCAGATGGTGGCATGCTAAACAATCGGCTCTTTTTCACAAAGAATCAACACTGTTATAAACTAGAAGGGCACTTGGTAGAGCGCATACCTCCACCACGTAACACCTGAACCACGAGAACCTATCGGGCCCAATACATTTTTGAAATATCATGCTATACAGGACTATATCGTGTTTGGTCCGATCTCTCAAAGGTGAAGAATCACTTTAAAAAATCAAATTATTCTTGTATCAAGATACAAATTCGGAGCTTCACTAAAATCGAATGAATTCGTCCTTGTCACAAAGTCCACCAAGTTTCATCCGAATTCGTCCACAACTTTTTGAGATATCGTGCTATACACTCTCGTGGCAAAAAATATTGGCACCCTTGCACTTTTTTCAAATAATGCACCATTTCTTCCAGAAAACTGTTGAAATAAAAATATTTTTTGGTGTCCACATATGTATTCCCTTGGTTTGCAGTGGAACGAAACAAAAAAGCTGAAAGAATTACTAAATCAGGTTATTTCATGCAGAAATCCTATAATGGCCCAGACAATATTACTGACACCTTTTAGAAGTTGTGAAAAATAATTAGATTCCAAGCAGGTGATTCTACTTTACTTTGGAGTTTAACTCACCAATTGTGAGTTGCAGGTGCCTGCAATATGAAAATCACTCATTCAACCAGTTTGAAGAGAGAAAAGGAGTCATTCTGCTGTTTTGTGTCACCGTGTGTACCGCAATGAACATGGAGAATATAAAAAACCAGAGAATTGCCTGAGGAGGTCAGACACAATATTGCAGCCAAGCATGGACAACCTCAAGGGTACAAGTCCATCTCCAGAGACATTGAAGTTCCTGTATCCACCGTACGCAATGTCATCAGGAAGTTTAAGGTCCATAGCACTGCAGCCAACTTCCCTGGACGTGGCCCAAAAGAAGAAAACGTGATCGAAGATTTCAGCGAAGGATTGTTTGAATGGTGGAGAAAGCACCTCGATCAACTGCCAAACAGATTCAAGCTGACTTCAGACACAAGGTACGACAGTTTCAACTCGCACCATCCGTCACCATTAGAGAGACATGAGAAAGCCCGACTGGAGTTTGCCAAACACACCTGTACAGCCAAAATCCTTTTGTGAGAATGTCCTGTGGACAGATGAGACCAAATTAGAGCTTTTTGTAAAGCACATCATCTCTGTTTACAGAAAACAAATGAAGCCTTCGAAGAAATGAACACCTTCCCTACAATCAAACATGGAGGAGGTTCAGTGATGTTTTGGGGTTGCTGTGCTGCCTCTGACACTTGGTGCCTTGAATGTGTGCATGGCATCATGAAATCAGGAGATTACCAAGGCATTTTGGAGCGCAATGTTCAACCGGTGTCAGAAAGCTGGCTCTCCGTCAAAGGTCATGGTCTTGCAGCAGGACAATGACCCCAAACACACTTCAAAAAGCACCCAGGAATGGTTCAAGACAAAATACTGGACTGTTCTGAAGTGGCCAGCAATGATTCCAGATCTGAAAACCCATTGAACACCTATGGGGAGATCTGAAAACAGCAGTTGGGAGAAGGCACCCTTCAAATCTGGGAGAACGAGAGAGATGTCTAGTACATCTGAGGTGGCGTGGACTGTGTCTCTGTCTATCTCACCAACTGTGGGGAAGGTGTCGGTGATCATGCCCAGACTGATACATGTATCTCGACTGAGGAAGAACTTGTCTGAACTGTCAGTGACGTAGGTAATCTGTCGAGTCTCCCAGTTGCTGCCATCTTTGTCTTTGTCTTTGTCTTTGCCTGATATCCTGAGAATGACGGCACGATGATTTTTGATCCCCTTGTTGTTGGCAGCGTGCATCCTCATTGTGACTGGGATTAGGTCTTTGGTCTTGAAGCCAAGGTCGGAGATAGCTTTCATGCCAGCCAAACAGCTTTGACAACCAGTATCTGCCATACAAGTGATGCATTTGGACTTGGTCTTGGTGTGGAGATTGTATCCTAGGTGCTTGTAATCAACCTGGAATGCTCCGATCATCAGTTTAACGAACGGTTGGGGCTTTGATGATTTCCGGATCCAGGTGTCAGACAGATGGTTGTACAGGTGGTGGTCCAGGCTCATAGATTTGGGGAATGTTGCATCAGTTGCGACTGTGCACAGGGAATCAAACACGGCACCTTACTGATTCGTTAGCGTTGGCCTTGGTGGTTGATTTGTTCTTGTTTTTGCACACATGATCGAAGTGATTGGTCTTCCCACAATGCACGCATGTATGACCATAGGCGGACACTCTTTCTTTCTGAACTTGGCGAGAGATCGTGCCCGTGTGCTTTCTTTCCACAGTAGTAGCACTGCTCTGACTTGTCTGTCGTTTTGCGATCATCGTCATGGTAGCCTCTTAGTGTCTCATTCTTGTAACGTCGGTAGGAGCTGCTGGCGGTATCCATCCCGTGTGATTGTGACTGGAAGAGGCGTGAGGCTGAGCGTTTGCCAGATTCTTTAGCTTCGACAAACTGGTAGATTTCTTCGAGTTTCATGTTCTGGTTACGGTCGCCCATTAGGTTGAGTTGAATGTCCTGGTCAATGAGCCCACGGGTTACAGAGTCACAGAGGACCGGTTCTGTGTAATTCCCATCTTGATTGCAGTGAGGGCATTGAATGATGAATTTACATACACCTGCTTGACCACGGAGACGTGCCCCGAATGATCTGACGGGTTCATATTGTAGTGCATATCATAGTGCATCTGACTGGTGCATATCATGTATTGTAGCGCGAGCAACCATGATGTTCTCTCTCTCACTGCAAGTTGCTTGATAGCTTAAGGACATCGTCCTCTGAATTGTTCGTTAGTGTGCCGCCAGCATTGTGAGTCAAGTCTTTTCTTAATTGTTCATGCAACATTCCAGCAGTTGGATGACCTTGTCTTTGCCTGTCACTTTGGTTGCATCTGCATAGTCGGACCATCGCGATTGGAAATAGGCCCATTCCTCACTTGTCCCAGCGGATGAGATCGTGGGACGTTTCACCTGCTCGACTTTAGCTGTAACGACGTTGACATTGGCAGCTGTGTGAGTTGTGGCATGAGTCGTGATGAGCGCCGCAGCCAGGACTGCTTCAACATCGGGGGTGGAGTACTCGCAGTCAGTGATAGGACAGTTTACGGTGGGCATCCTGGGGTTGGTTATCTCAGTGGTGATGTTCAATGCTCAGCTTCATCATAAATAGGAACTACTCCATTTTGTGACATCCGTTTATTAGATTACAAATGATGAAGCTGCATCTAAAATACACAACAATATAACTGTTATTACCTTTACCAATGTTTCGTGTTCATACATTACTCTCTAGCCCAAGGAACCCGGTAAGACAAGGTCGATGAAAACTCACAAAATAGCACGATTTTTGAAACAAACCGAACTAGGAACACACAGTAACCTGTAGGTGAGAAAATAAACAGTGAAAACAGAACAAACAAGTGGTGCCAGGCACAACAAATCCCGCCCATTTAAGGCATAAATTTATTTTGGGGATCAAATTTAAATTTGATACATCCTTAACCTGAATGTTGATTATATTGATTATAAGAATAGAATAAGGAATATTTTAGTCTTAGTTTGAAGTCAATTAAACCATTTTTGACGAAGTTATGACCGTAAAATGATTTTGACCTTTCAAGGCCATGTAAGTCAAAGGTCATGGTGTCAAATGAAAGCAAATAAAGGACTTGATATATGTCTTCCATAGTAAACACGCATATTCCTAACCTTTTTTGATTTTATAATGGAATTTTTGTAATTTTGACCGATGACCATGACCCCCAAAACTTCGGACCCTACCGATCTTCACAAATACGTATTTTTCACTGGGTATACCCATAGGAATGGGTAGGATTATAAGTGACAAATAGATAAGGTTCACTATAAGCTTAGTTTGAAGTAAATCAGATCATTTTTGACGAAGTTATGAGTGAAAAACGATTTTGATCTTTTCGTGACCTTGACCTTTGATCCAATTGGACCAAAAAGTGAATGGGGTCGTCCAAGGTTCATTGCCCACCTGTGGATTAAATTTGATAGTGTTTGCAAAAGCCGTTTTGCCGTAAAGTTGCTAACAGACAGACAAACAAACAGACAAACAAACCGGACGAGTGACAATATCCCGCCCCTCCTTCCGGGGGGGGGGGGGGGGGCGCGGATAATAATGAGAAACTTAAACTTTGAGAAAGTCAACAGAGAGCCCTGAGAGAACCTGCCGTTGCTTCAAACCCAGAACCGGAAGTCCTACTTTTATCAATTTCAACTTATTTTTCGAGAAAATTGTG
>CM068952.1:34101897-34128768 GCA_035128595.1 Eptatretus atami | reverse complement strand
CACTATCCGGTCTCCGAACCTCAGAGAGTGCTGCAATACCGATGTCCAAACGCTTGACCTCTAATGATAACAGTGACAGGTGATCATCCTCTCTTAGGGATAGGACATTCCAGGCACCCACCCGAAGGGACCACCTCAGGTTAACCCAAGGAGACTGCCGTAAGGTGGACGACACCTCAGCACCACCCCGACGCACTCTCCCGCAATCTGACCCTGGAATGTTACCCCGTGGTTTCCCTCCTAGCATCAAACATTGGGGGTCCCGTCGGCTTTGCCCAATCCCGTCATCCAGTGAGCTGCCCTGTGAAGGGAAGCTGCACAGGAGGTACTCCCACGGAGTGGGTTTTGTTGTTGTTCCTCAATCATAAACTGATGAGATGGACGGATGGATGGAAATGAAACAATTGCTTTAACCCCGCTTTCCTGGG
Source organism: Eptatretus atami (assembly GCA_035128595.1). Taxonomy (NCBI): domain Eukaryota; kingdom Metazoa; phylum Chordata; class Myxini; order Myxiniformes; family Myxinidae; genus Eptatretus; species Eptatretus atami. The sequence continues at coordinate 34,128,340 of CM068952.1, read as the reverse complement.
AAAGGTGAACATTGAAATTCCTGCTTGACTCGTCATATGAACAATGAAAAATATAAAGCCGGCATGTAAAACTAAACCTTGATTTCCTCCCTATTTTAATCCTTTTTTCGTTCTTCGCTGTTGGTATGTTGTCTTTAATAAATAGTTTTATTCACTCGAACAACTGATCATTAATAATAACCACTGCTCGCAGGAGAGCTCAGCGATAACGTACTTGTATTATTATTTGTTATGTAACAGAAATAACATCAGACTGTCTGTTACAATGGTTTAAAAGAATTATTACAAAGCAGGAAGATATTTTATCAGCTAGGAAGATGAGTGAGGGGTTGACAGGATACCTTAGACCTAGAGGTGTGCACACTCTCCTCTGAACTGTCTAGTTTGGGTTTGAATCCCGACCCAGCGATCATCCTGGTGTTTCGCAAGCAGAGCGAGTGAGGAATCAACGGGTGTGCCGTCCCTCAGACGGACGTTGAACTGGGCTTCCAGTATGCTCGCATTGGTTGGTGGATGCTAGAGATCACATGGTGTCCTTTGTGAAGAGTAGGTGCCCTATCGCCTTCACCCTGAACCAATTCAAATCTCCTGACTGACTGCTGGGAATGCAACATCAAACTACCGAGCATATTATAACCATTTCCCAGGAACTCATTCGGAAGCGGTAACGCTCTGTAAAGAGTATGGTACATTGATGACAGTGATTTCTACTTATTTGAAGTAAGAAATGTATTTGATGAGATCAAGTTGCAATCTATACAGGTCTTAATTTGGTAAAAGATAACACAAGTTTATAAGTGAACAGAGAAATGCAATTTACTGCGAAGATCACTACTAATTAGTTAACTGTCACAATAATTCCCACCTTCTAGTGGGGTCGGCCTGGGAATGTTTTCGGTCTAAGTCTTTCACGAAACAACTGATCAGGCCAAACGTTTTACCGAAGGTGACAGCAATTTGGAATTATTAGCGAAGGGACCTGGGGAAATGGCAATTAATAAAGGGTGAATATAATTATTTGTTGATACACACAAGGTTTTTGATCTTGACGTATTACTAACCCTGTTGTTCCTCGTAGTCAGGACGGAAGTTGAAGTTTATAAATATTGTGATGTGATGAATGTTGATGTGGACGTGCCCTTTAGAAGATGAAATTGGTGATTCCTGATTGGTGTGTCGACATCGAAGCTGATATTGTTTTAATCGTTGGCGTGCTACAGGAGTGCTGTTGGGTGAACAGATTTTTGGTGAACGCGTGATATTGTGGATCGCCCCAGTAACTGAAGCCATGAAATCGTGTTGCACGCGATAAAGTGACATACAGTTGGCCATGAGAAAACACAGGTTTTTTCCAGGTGAAGGCCAACTCTTTGTCATGTGTTCTTCTTGGGGTTGTTGTTGTTTTTGTTGTTGTTTTTTGGCATGGGAAATAATGGTCGAATTGGGAACAGGAAATGATGTGGCTGAAATTATGTAGTTGTAATTTTTGGAAACAAGCCTGGTGTTGGCTTCATGGTTAAGGGGGCTTCTTTAAGACCTTAGGGTTCTGAGTTTGAGCCCCTATCATGCTGTTGAAATTCCACCAGGTGGGTTGACTCAGCCTCTCATCCTTCTGAGGTTGGAAAAATACGTACCATCTTATGCAGGATACTCAAATAAGGTAATAAGCCATTTGACTATCCGATGTCGGAGTGGTGACCTGTTCATGTTTGTCCTCCTTAGACAAATGAAACTGCCTTGGTAACCCTATGCACCTCATGCAGTGAAAGAAATGTTTATTTATTATTTTTTTTGGAAATTGCTTCGAGATTATTTAACTCCGTAACGAATGACTCGTCAAAATAAACTTCCCAAAAAGACACTCGCCAAATGAATGCTCAATGTACGGTTGAAAGTGATGAATTTTTTTTCATCAGAATATTTGTCTAAGGTCAGCACTCAGGCGGTTATAATAAATAATTTGCACGCATAAAATAGATGCTGATGTGGCAAAATGGCGTGGAGCAGGATCACTCAATTATTTTTAAAGAAGAATAATTACAACTTTGGAGATAGAAAGCTGGGTGCCCGATAATTAATACATAAGTAGTCATAAATACATGTACAGGAACGTTGTGTGGCGTTTACATGATGGATTTATGTCAGGACCTCCTCCCTGTTCGACGTGTCTTGGACGTCATACATCACGGTACTCGCTGAGCTCGCTGGAAGTTTAATCTTTTTCTTATATATATAAAATGGATTACAAATTGAAAGTTTTTATTGCGATGTTGACTTCCTCGGGTGAAAATATTTTTGCACAGCAAATTTGGGGTAAACCTGAATGCTTGGTCTAAGCTCTCTGACAAGATGATGTAGAACAAGAGCTGTCAATCATTTTAATATCATAAATTTCAGGGTGCCTGAGATGACTTGCCCACTCTTCACGAAAGAGACTCACAAAAGGCAATCACACAATGATGCCTCGCCCTGCATGTGAAATGCCGTGACGACAGTTTATAGCTGGACCGAGATTCAAACCCAGGCTGGACAGCTCAAAAAGGAGTGTGCATTCTTATAAGCTATTCTGCGAGCCCAACAATAAAATCTAATTAACTTGGTAAATATTTTGTTATTTATATATACAAGATGATGTGCTGTATTTAGACGAAGAAAACATTTCTAACCGTTCCACAGTGTAAGTTGAATAAGCAAGAGACAAACGCATCGGAAAATGGATTTTATCAACTAAAACCTGATAGTACGTTGTGTTCCAAAAAGACCCAGCCAACTTTGGTTGTTAATATATTTAAAACCACAAATGATACAATGATACCCCTTGATTTATATAATACAGTAACTCGTAAAGTTTTGTGCACACCATCAACATACTTCAATGTGAGCTCTGCTTGTCATGCACAGACATCAAGGTGGTACACTAGTTCTTGCCATGTTTGGGTCAGCATGTTTGCGTCCACCAGGTGCGCATGCAGCTGTGATCCGAGAACGAAGATCCTGTAGGTTTGCCACCAACGTCTTTGACAAACCCCCAAAGAAAAATAATCAAGGGGGGTTATATCTGGTGAACGTGGGGGGGGGGGGCAGCTGGTTGGTACGTGTCGACCAATCCAACGACCTGGAAATTTTTAATTTAGAATGGCTCGAATGATTAAGGCCCCAATGAGGGGGATCGCCATCCTGTTAAAAAAAAAAAATCGGGTTGCAGGTCTTCAATCTGTTGGAAGGCGAGTCCTTCCAACTTGTTCATGTAAGTTGTTGAGGTCACTGTATCCTCTGCAAAGAAAAACCGACCAACCAAGCTGTCATGGAGAAGACCACACCACACATTGACCTTTGAACTGTTGCTTATGTGTTCAATGACCACGTGGAGGTTTTCAGAGTCTCAGTTCCTCACATTGTGCCGGATGACCTTCCCTGATGCATGAAAACAAGCTTAATCTGTGAACATGACCATTTTCAGGTAATCTTTGTCATCCTCTTTGCAACTGAGCATTTCCAAGACAAATAGTCCTGCAGCATAGTCTGATATTTCAGATCAATTGTTCAAATTTGCATAAAAGCACAAAATGGTAACATGTAGAATAATGTATTCCGAACAATTCTAGATATGGAGCCACCCGAGATTGTGCCTTGGTCAGCTTCGGTGACCATTTTCCAAAATGGCCACCATTCTACTTTAGCGAAATTGGCTATATGCTCTTATTTTCTCATTGTATTGGTGGTAGATATAAGGAAAGTGTAAAATTCAGTAAATTGACCATGAAAAGGCGTATTCAAATATTATGAGCCAGTATTTTCTTCATGGTGACGTGTCTCCTCATTGGCATTTGGATGCATGTTCGCCTCCTCAAACTCCATGATCACTCTGGCCACCTCGGGTCCGGCGACCATCCAGCGCCTCAGAGCACTGGGATTGTCCGTCAGGCCAACGGCACCTCCGTCACCCTTGACACGGGCATTGTTTTGTTCATGCGCTTGGTCAAGAGGAATTGCTGAGAATGGCCCCTTGGTCTTTTGCACTGTGAAGTGGCCTGCCTTGAACTCATTGTAGATCTCTGGGTGCTGTTGTGGAAGTTCGGCCATGTCACGCAGATGGACCGGTATCCACCGGGCCTAGTTTATATGGTCCAGCGCGAAGAATCATGGGACTATCTCAGTGAGAGCATCCAGGTACATGATGAAATCTCCCTCTCTCAGAGATCGCACGTAGATTAGGATGGAGAGCTCCAGATCCAGGACTGTTGCCCAGTACAAAAACTGGGGAGAGCTGTTCTCTTTCTCATGGCACCAGTCTTCGAAGTCCTTGGGAGGCTGGTCATCTTCTGCAAGGTCAGCTGGTCAAAGCTGACCAAGGCAAAATCTCGAGTGGCTCCATATCCAGAATTGTTCAGAATACATTAGTCAATATATGTACCAATTTTGGTGCTTTTATGAAAAGTCGAACAATTGGTTTTCTATGCTGCAGTACTAAAACGCCTTGCATTTGGGTCCATCATTTGGTTTGATTTCCTGCAGAATCTGCACCTTATAGGCATAAAGCTTCAGTCTTTTTATGTAAAATCATGTGTACAGTGGTGTTTTGTCATCCCAGTTCTCTGGATGTACGTCGGATTGATATTTTGTGACTTTGTTGAAATGATTCACGCACTCGTTCAATGTCTGCTGTACTTGTGCTTGGTCAACCGGTACTTTTCTATTTCTCACCACTTCCATTCTCTTTAAACCTCTTGTACTACTCTCTGATACTAATCCTTGATGGTGGATTCCTTCCATACCTTGTACGGAAATTACGCTGAACTTGCTTGTCGGATCTCGTCTCGATGAACCATTTGACGCACTGGGCTTTCTCCTGCGAAGTCACCATTTTCTTTCAAATTAAACCACCACACCTGAAAACAAAGAAAACTTTACAAGTTTCTGTATCATATAAACCCAAAGGTATCATTGTATCATTTGTGGTACTAAATATATTAACAACCAAAGTTGTTCAGGTCTTTTTAGAACACCCTATATGTTTAACTGTGCGAAACAAGATGCAGTTAGCGTTTCGAGCATTATCCCTTCATCAGAGGTAAAGGGTTAATGCTTGAAATGTCATCCACACCTCATTATCACAGCAATTATTATTATTGTTATTTCATATACAGCCTATGGCTGCTAGTTGCATCATTTTCTTGGGGCCTGGCTGTGCCACTGATACAATGTCCTCTTTCCGGTAAGCTGTTACTCATTTTGCCAACCTCAGAACAATGACAGGCTGAGTCAACCGACTTAGTGTTATTTAACGGTTTTACAGGGGTTCAAACTCAGGACCCGAAAACCTTAAGCCAACACCGGGCTTATCTCAGTGGTAAATGTACTCTTATCAACTTTTTTATCCATAGATCCATTGTTTATCTTTTTGAGGGACTCAGACCAACACGTGCCTTCACACGACACATTGATATTCTGTGTCAGACAAATTGAACAAACCTCCTTGTAAATATGGAGCAAGAATAACAATTTGATTGAATAATATGTTTGAAAGAATTATAACAACACATGGATCCATGTTTGCTTCAGATATATTGACTGAGATGTGGTTTTGTAAAATTTTCAAATTTCTTCACGTCACAAAGTTTGTAGTATTGCGCAATCGAGGAGAGAACAGCAAAGTAATGCAAAAATGTTTCCACAATGTTCAAGGGCAAGCAAAGAAAATCAAGTTTAATGAGCAGAGGCATAGAGCTTCTAGAATGTGAACAGAAAAAAAGAGAATATTTTAAAGGTTAGATTTTAAGGTGTTGCACACAGGAATTGAACGGAAGAAAATTGTGAATAACTTGCTCAAAATGCCACTGATTTGGTTCCATTTTCCTCGCATGTACAAAACGAGCTCCTTGCCCCCATTTCATTCTTCCACGACCCTTCCAAGACTTAGAAAGTGACAATTCGTTACCGCCTCGTCAAACCTTGTAACTGTCTGCGGTCTTTTCTCCTCTCATGACCCAAGCCTGTTCGTTTCGTCCGGCAGGGGAAATTGTCCATCCCATGTTTGACGTTCTCTTCATTTTTGTTGATTCACATTTTGTTGAGATATGTCTTTGTGCAAATAGTGATAAGTAAAAGGCTCAGCAAAAAATACAATTAACAAATGCAAGCTTAGGATGCATTAGCAAGTGGTTTCATATAAATCTGGGGAAATCACTGTTTGTTTGGATAGTCGTTTAGTCAAAATTAATTTTGAATTATCTTGAGTAGTTCTTGTCGATTGACTGAGGCTGCATTTACCAATAAAAGAGAGGGTTCATTCCAGATCATCCAAGATGGGAACATCATTTGTTAGACTCAATTACAAATATAGTTTAAAAAAAAATCATCACCACCATTATCAATATGTACCAGACTCTTGATAGAGAATTGATGCTGCCGAAGCAGTTTATTGGCAGGTTACGCTGGGTGGTTTGCCATTGCCTTCCCAGTGGTCAGTCAGGGCAAGAATTTGAAATTTGCTCAGGGTGCCGACGATAACTCGCCAACTCTTCAGGAAAGACACTGTGGGATATTTGACACTCACCAACAACTAGTGCTGGCAGATAGGTCCTCCAGCTTAATGCCCATCCGAGGAACGGCATACACATACATCTCTCACCCTGCCTGCGGAACAGCAGAGTGACAGTTTATAGTGGGGTCAAGATTCAAACCCAGGTTAGATGGCTCAAAGGCGAGTGTGCATGCTTCCAGACTATCCTATCAGCCCTTCAAATACATCAAGGATGCGAAATGTAGTTACAGAACATGCTCTTCAAATACTTATTGGAATTCACTCTCTGATGACGTTGATTCAGGAAAGTTTATTTTTGTGATTGTTAAACATTGACAAGATCACCAATATAACTATATAGTATCTATCCTACAAGAGAGAGGTTTGTCTGTCTGTTTGTGTGTGTTTGTCGCCATTTTAGACAGAGATGGCCAAAGGGATCTTCGTCAAACTTTCAGAGGTCCATCAGTGAGCATCGGGAAATGTTTTAAGCAAAAATATATTGAAAAAACAAAGTTGGATTTTTGGAGATTTTTCTTTAAAATTGCTCTTTCGTGCCGAAGCCGGATCAACTATGTTAAAGGTAATATTAAATGATCCCTGATCCCATTCTTTAGAAGGAAAGTGTTTTAGGCCCCCACAAAAAATAATAGAAAAGAAAAACAAAATTTGATTTCTTCAAAATGCCAACATGATTAGAACGAGCACCACCGGGCAACGTCGGGGTACCACTGCTCGGAACATATAAGAATACAGACAGAAATTAAACAACAGAAATCATACGGGAAGGTAATTCTACTTTGAAGTGATGCTGCAATGGGGAGTAGTTTTCTTGAAAGTGTAGTGTATGTGAGGATAGGAGATTCATTCAACAAGGGAATTGGATAGACCCCTCAATAATATCAGTTCATTACTATTCGACTCAGGTTTTTTGCTATTCCCTCAAAACATAGAGATATCTGAGTTGTGTCATGACCTTTAATCTTGTTTGTTTTCTTCTTTGTTTTAATCAAACCTTCAGCTGATGGATAATATATAGCCTACCACAATACCTATTGCCATCATAAGCCATAAAACTGCTTCATGTGAGACAGTGTGTGGCCAAGAAGATAATACTAATAATAACGATGATGATAACAGCAAACAATACTTATAAAGCACTTTCCATTTTAATAGAATCACAAAGCACTGCACAATAAATACCGAAGACCTTTGGTAGAAAGTTAGAAAATGCTTTGCTTCATAACAGAATTGCTGAGTTGGTAGTGTGCTTGAAATTGGGCCATCGACATTGAGTTATATCCCCAATAGGGTTAGACAATTGACTATGTATGCATTGCCAGCTACCCAGTCTGAATTTAGGTTGTGAATGTTGAAAAATCTACGATACAGTATATTTTGAAAAGCGTAGGCGATTGTGTCCTGGAGCAATGGCCAAGTTCCTTCCTTGAAGTTAGGTGGCAGTGTATTACTAATTCAAGTTAGTAGTGCACTATACTTAGGCTAAGCAAAGGTGACAAAACAAATGAAACAAGATGAGAAAGTGTCAGTAGTTTATAAAAAATAACTTGTTGTTTGGAGAATCCATGCTTAAGTGTAAAAAAAAAAGGTTGTGAAGATGAGAGCAAGAAGACAACTATACCTTTCAATAGGTGAGGCTGCCCGAGGATTGGATTTCGCATCGGTATTATGAGCCAAAATGAAGAGAAGGAAGAGACTTAAAATGATGGATGTTCAGAGGCAGAGTTCCAAAGTTTTGGAGTGTATTTAAGTAAAAGTCACCAGCTAACCTCATCCTAGCTCTTAATGGTGTCAACAGATGGACTCTTTCTGAGAAGAGCAAACGAAAGGGTGAATCCCAGGAAACCGGGTCAATCAATATGTGGGAGCCAGTCCATCTTCATCTTGATGATTAAAACCTTACAATCAATAGGGTAGGATATTGCAAGCCAGTTTAGCTATGTGAAAATAAGTGAAATATAATCACCTTTGAGTGCATTGCAACAAGTTTCAGCAACTGAATTTTTTAACAGTTGAAAACAGCGAAGGCGTAAAAATGAAGCAATAATTGCAATTTTAAAAAAAAATTAATAATCTACAACATCACTGTAGAATGTATAGCTTAATAATACTTTCACTTCGTTTTCACATGTATAATTATAAATCTGCACAATGTTGTGAAGATGAAAGCAAGGAGACCAATTTATTGAAAGTTGTTTCGTAGCCTATGGCTGCTGGTTGTATCATTTTCTGGAAGTGTCGCTATGCCACTGATGCAATGCCCCTGATCAGAAGGATGACAGGCTGAGTTAACCCACCAGATGCTATTTCAACAGCACACCAGGTGCTCAAACTCAAGACCTTAATATCTTAAGCCAACACCAGGCATCTTGGTGATAGTGCAAAAGCATGATTCAAAAGACCTGTTTGTCTGTCCTTTGCTTATCTGTGCCCTTTTTCTGATTGTTCCTCTTTGTTCCATTGTCCAAACGACTCCATATAGTACAATTGCCTTGCATCCTCTGTCATCTCTCTTTTCAATGAGCCTTGACCTCTAAGAGAAAAAAGGAAAGGATATCCATGAGGATAATCAAATAACAAATCAACAAGAAAGATGTCATGCATACCACTATAATTGCGAAATCCAAATAAACAATATGGGCTGTATTTAGGAAAAACGTTTAAGAGTTATACAAGTATAGAATCACTAATCATGTGATAATCAACCGTTCAAAGTTAGTCGCCAATCGCTGAAGAGTGATTATCTAACGTGGATAAAAACCTAATCACAAACACTTGAATAACAAAAAAACTTTTACATGTCAATGAGGGCATGTTTGTGAGTGCATTTAAGGCCTTGAAGCAAGAATTGCATGGCTTATAATTGGTAGTTTACATGGGATGGTGAATACGAATGTGTGAAGAATGCTTGAATTCACTCAAGAGGAGGCAGAAGAGGATCAGACTCGGGCAGTTCACCGACATGCATCAAGAATCTTCGAGGATGGATGTAATCCTTTGGAGTAGTGTGACGATTATCAAATTTGTCTGGAGTTAGACTCTCGTATAAATCATTTCGTTGGCTGCTGAATTTAGAGCAAGATAACCTGGATCAACCTACGATGACAAGCAATGTGCTTAATCCCCTCCAACAATTGTCCTTGACGCTGCTATTACATGCAAGTGCATCATTTCAATTGGTTGTTGGAGACATGTGCGGTGTTTCACAAGCTAATCGGCTGTTTAGATGCGCCCAACTAATCGGTTGTTTATCCCCCTTCGTAAATTGCTATTTGGACAGGCAATTCGATGTGTGCACATACAACATGTGTCAGCATTTAAGGGTGAGGTGTGTGTTCACAAGACGCTCACAAAACGCCTTTCGTAAATCCGGCCCTCGATGTTTGTGTGTTGTGCATCTAAAGGGGTCTAACAGGTCTCCAGTTCTAAGGGGTCTAAGGCATCTAAGGGGTATAAAGTGTGGAAAGGTCTAAAATGTCTGTGTTTCATAGAGTCTATAGGGACATATAAGGTTCTTTTGGGGTGAAACGGGGTCCATGGAGTCAAAGGGTCTAAAGGTTTCAAAGGTCTAAGCATCAAGGGGTCAAAGTGGTCTCAAGGGTGTACAGGTCTTTAGGAGTCTAAGGGGATGAAAAGGGTCTTCAAATGTTTAAAAGCTCCAGGGGTACAAATCGTCTAAAGGGTCTTAAAAGGTCCAATTGGTCTAAAATATTCCAAAAGGGTCTGAAGGGGTTTCAAGGGTCTAAGGGTGTCTAAAAGGTCTTCAAAGGGTCAAAGAGGTCTTAAATGGTCAATAGCATCTAAAATGGTTTAAAGTTGTCTGAAAGGTCTAAGGTGTCTAAAGGTCCAAAGGGTATGTTCCAGCAGTAGTTGCAGGTCTAAAGGGTCTAAGTGGTCAAAAGGGTTTAAGGAGTCTAAAGTGTCTAAATAGGGTCTACTTGTCTAAAAGGTCTAAGGGTTAGGGGGTCTATGCAGTCTAAAATGTGTAAAGGTCTTCAGGAGTCTAAGGGGTCTCAAGGCTCTTAAAATGGCTTAAAAGGGGTCTAAAGGGTCAGAGCGGTATAAAGGGTCACATAAAATGTTCAAAGGACTAAAAGGTCTAAAATGGTCTAAAGGCGTCTTAAAGTTCTAAGAGGCATAAAGGTCTAAACGGAATGTCCCAATAGTCCATAAATAATAGATGTAATTTATAGATGTACTCACAGTCCAACTCAGTTCAAACAGGATGTAATTAATAGACATACTCACATGGGTCAACTGAGGCTTCACCTCGATGAGTGTTCACCGTCCGCCCATGTTTTTTGGTTTCATGGTCAATATATAATATATATATATAATATATATATATATATATATATATATATATATATATATATTATAATATATATTCTAATGGAAAAAGAAGTTCCTGTGCATCATTTACACTGAGCTGACATGAGAAATGAAAACAAACACATCACTTTATTTGGTTATATCAATATTTAGCGTTTGATAAAACATGAAATTGAAATGAGAATGTCAAAACGTTTATGCAAGACATGTCTCCAGAATCTCAAAAAGGGGTGCTGTCAAATGTCAGTGAACAGCTTCGATTTGGTGTGATCACCATACGTGTCAACACACACTCAGCAACGGCGTCTCATTGAGGACACAAGATGGTTGACGAAGGCTTGAGGGATGTCATTCCAGATCTGTACCAAGGCCTGCCGCAGTTGAGCCAATGTCGTCGGCTGGTTTTTAAGATTGAGAAATCGTCGTTCCATTTCATTGCACGCATGTTCTATGCGAGAATGATCAGGCGAACAACTGGCCAGGGAAGTGTGGGAATGTTCTGTTGTGCGATGAAGTCTGTGACCACTCATGCGATGTGAGTGCATGCGTTATCCTGTTGAAGTTTGAAGTGATGTCTATTAACCTGCAGGAATGGGAAAATGTGAGACGGGGAACTTCATCACGGAACCAAATACCTGTCAAGTTACCATTAATGACCTCCAGCTGGGTTCTGTGACGTGCTGTGTTGCCTCCCCATACCATCACGCTTCCACCGCCGAATGTTTCACAACACATGCGTCAGCGTAATGTTCGCCTTCCTGTCGATAAACGCGACAACGGCCATCACCACCGTCAAGATGGAACCTCGACTCATCTGTAAAGAGGATAGCAGCCGACTCTCGTCTCCTGGACCTCAGACGTTGTCTACACCAAGCCAGACGCACATGTCGATGACGTGGCAACAAAATCTGCCGTACTGTTGATCGTTGTGGTCGGAGGTTATGCTCGTGTAACCGATTCCTGACAGTCTGGCACTGATTGCTTCCAAGCAAGGGATGCTGCGAGCGGTCAAACTTGCTGTGTGGAACCGATTCTTAAGGTGCATCAACCGGATATGGTTGTCCTGCCAACGTGATGTCACACATGGTCGCCCAGAACGTGGACGGTCTCTGATGTTGCCAGTTTGTTGATAACATCTCCAGAGTTACTGTATGGTGTTCCAATGAACCCCAAAACGCCTAGCCACAACCTTTTGTGACCTTCCTGTCTCAAGCATGCCAATAGCATGTAGACGTGAATTTTCTGAAAGTCGTGGTATCGCGTTTACGACATTTACACGTCAATAAAAAATGTTTTTTCACAGCTGGGAAGGTTCACCGAATAGTGCTGTATTGCAATTTGCTAAATACCACGTGCAGCACTGTCATGTGACTCAGTACATGTGCATGAGGATTTGAAAAAAAGTATGCACATGAAAATTCAGGATATTCACGGGTAAACTGGGAAGCACGTCAGGGCACATGTTGGCTCACCATCATATCGCTAGGGTTCGTGGTCAGTCTCATTTTGCGTAATTTTTATGGTGCACATGAACTTTTTCCATTGGTATACATAGATATCAAGTGAATCGGATGAAAATTCTATGCCTGGTCTTGGCTTAATGGTTAGGGTGGTGGGCTTGGGATCCTAAGATCCTGAGTTCAAATCCCATTCAGCTGTTGAATCAATACCAGGTGGGGTTGACTGCCTGTCATCCTTCTAAGGTCGGCAAAATGAGTACCAGTTTGTTGGTATCCTGTGTCGGAGTGGCGACACGTCCAGGATTGTGCCCAATAGCCAAGAACACTGCTTAGGCAGCACCAACGCTCTGCACAGAGTATGATCCCGATGGATGGATGAAAATTGACAATTTATGTGACCTTTACCTTTTGACCTGTTGATTTCAAAAACAATAGTCTTGCATTATAACGACCTCTACCAGTTGGTGAGGTTTCATGAAGATTGGAGTAAAAATGAGACCCGTAGGCAACTGATGGCGAGACAAGACAAACACAGTCCAGCTCAAGCAATGTACTTGCGAATGAATCTTCGATTTCGCAACTAATGAGGTGGCTGCAGTATTCGTGCTGTGTGTATTTAATACCAAGAGCTCAAGACATTTCAATTTGAGTTTGAGAAAAATTACACTCATACGGGATTGAATTTCAGTGAAACAAGATGAGGACGTGTCCTTGGTTGATGGAAAATAACTCGTACTTGGGAGAATTCAGACCAACGACTGCAGCAATTGCTTGATATGGCAATGATCAGGTCTGATGTTTCATCTTGTTGAAAATAGTCCTCATCGAGAACAGTGGAGGCACCATGCGCCAGGTGGTAAATAACCTCGGTGATGAGGAGGGACAGGCAGACTGCATCACAGGGGACCTGCGGGTGGTTCGGCCGAATCACATACCTGTGATAGATGGTGCAGTTTTACCTGTTTCACATTCCCATCTTCATCGATATGGCCCATGATGCTTAGAACCCAGGTGTTGATATTGTGTATTTATATGTTTTTGTCCATTGTCGTCTATTGTCCTGGTCGTTCATGTATGTAATCCTGTCGCGTTGTCTACTAATATATTATGAGTTCCCATTTGGCCCATCACACCTCACAATAGTTGCAAACCTATGGTTGTTTCTTCTACTATGACTACTACTGCTACTACTAGTACTACAACTATCCTTTTAAAATTCTGAGCATCAAATGCTGAGAAGCAGCCTCATGTCATTTTTAGCTCGCCTGTTCGAAGAACAGAGAGCTATAGCGATACCCCCGGCGTGAGCGTCACGTCAGCGTCAGCGTGAAAATGTTAAAGTTTTTGGTGCAAGTTTTTTTTCTTTTCTAATGTTTTTATCTACCACACTATTTTTATACGCCCATATATATATATATATATATTATATTATATATATATATATATATATATATACATATATATACATATATATATATATATATATCGGGCGTATTATTTGATACGGTCGTCCGTCCGTCCATCTGTCTGTCTGTACATCTGTCCGTCATCTGTCTGTCTGTCCATCTGTCCGTCCGTCCGTCTCTGTCTGTCTGTTTGTCTGTCCGTCGTCCGTCCATCCGTTCCTGTCCGCATTCTAACTCCCAAAGTTTTCAACTTTTACGTTTCATATTTGGTACATAGGTACAGACTGTTGAGACGGTGTGTCGCGACATACGTTCGTATCTAAAGTGGTTGCCATGGCAACCAGGATGCTGTTTTCCATCCGTTCCTGTCTGCACTCTAACTCCCAAAGTTTTCAACTTTCACGTTTCATATTTGGTACATAGGTACAGACTGTGGAGACGGTGTGTCGTGACATACGTTCTCATCTAAAGTGGTTGCCATGGCAACCAGGATGCTGTTTTCCATGTAGTAGCACAATTCTGTATATACCTTCTTGTTCGGGCGTATATTGTGCTCACTACGCTCTTGTTACTGATTACAATATACACATATATACACTTTCGAAATACAATATTGCTTTAAAATTATTTGGATCAGACTTCACTGCAATGCTTTATAAAAAATATTAATTATTAGACGAGTTCTTTTAAAAACGATAAATGTATAAACAAGCGAGCATTGGGTGGCTTTGACACCAACTCTGGTTTAAGTCCATGGTATGACTCAACCAGGGTTCAAACGCCAACCTCCCAGGCTCAGAGCAGACGCTCGAACCATTACGACACCGAGTCTAACGCTTTTGTCCTGCTCATGATTTATGCAGAAGCTCTATCATGAGGCTTGGATCATTTTTATTAAAAACTGTCAATATTCGTTAGATAATTTGGGTAACAGGAACTTATCTCACTCTAACAGACTGACCGGCAAGCCTCCCAATTAATAAAAATATTTGGTCTTGGTGACAAACTTCCATAATACATTTATTATGTCGTCACAGGGGAAGAGAGAAAGCATCCATTCACTTCCAGAATAGGAAATATTTAAAACTCCAAAAGGCAATGATTGCAAGGCTCAACAATAGTGAGGCCTTTTTTCCCCAATCGGAGGTGATCAAGTTTCCTAGTTGAAATTAGAATTAATACAGGGTAGTTCACATGCTGCCTTGGATAGATGATCTGACATTTAATTCCCCCAACATGGAACCCCAACATGTTTGGGAATCTATGTTGGTGAATTATTCTGCTAGCTGTTTGAAGGTGATTCAAAGAGACTGAAGCCTGTGATCGCATTGGAAGCAAATGGACATCCATTGCATGGAACACATCAATAATTATTATATCACCCAATAGTAGGACATCTTGGAGCTAAAGAACCGCCAAAAAAATGGCAAACAACTCACTTGATAAGGCACAACACTTGTTGAAAATTCTCCCGACCAAGTCAGGGACATGAAAAGCAGCACCTGTTCATAAATCAAAATAATTGGCCCATATTTTATTAAATGTTCCTGGGAGCATTTTCATGGTTATTCATACATACAAATCTAGACAATCTATCACATTCTGAAACACAGGTGAAGTCTGTGTCTTGGTTGAGCCACACAGTGGCTTATTGCAGGTTTCAAGAGTACCCAAGGACAAACTAGGCATGATTTTATGGCTGTGTATGAAACTTTGATATCCTTTAGATCTACTACTACTAATAAAACAACTACTACTACTTCTTACGGCCCCAATAATTCCTAAATTTTTGTGGTGTTGGCAGGGAAGGTTTTTTTTTAGGCGGGGGTGGCGGGCTCAGTCTTTCACAAACCCACTGGCCAAACCTGACATTTCAATGAAGTGGACAGGAATTTTGAATTTAGCGAGGGTTCCAGTGATCTCACTTTTCACGAAGGACACTGTGCGATGTTTAAAGTTGACATACTCATGCTGACAGGTGGGATACACAGTTTAAAAATCCATCCGTGAGACGGCATACACTTTGATACCTCATCTTGCCTGTGATCACCAGGGTGACAGTTTATAGCGAGGCCATGATTCAAACCCAGACTAGACAGCTCACAGGTAAATGCGCACACCTTTAGGCTATCCCACCATCTCTTTGATATCCTTTAAATAAAAGGTTATTATTTGAGAAAGGTAGCTTAATCTTGACAGCCAAGCTCCGGTGTGTCTCTGCAAGGAATCTTCTGCCGCAGCACTGGCATGGTTAAAGCATATATGCCTCCCACCCATCCCTGCGTTTTCTTCGTGTGAAAGGTTTTGGCCATGACAGCAGGGGATCGTATGATACTGTTTTTGTATGTACGATCTTTCTCCCATACCTTTTGGCAGCTTGCTTCCGGATTTATGCTGTTTTTCAAAGAGATCCCTGCATGGTTGCATGAACTTGTCCTTATTACCTCTGCCACTGAAAGTGGATGGAAGTTTTCACCCCCTCTCTGTCAATTTGTCTGCATTTCTGTGAACAGGATAGCTCAAAAAGTTATGCACGGATTCAGACGAAGCTTGATGGGCAGGTTTGGTGTGTGACAAGTACCAATCGATTTGATTTTGGTGAAGATCCGAATCTGGTTCCGGATCTGAGAGTTTTTCCATTTTTAAAAGTGATTCTTCACCATTGAGAGATGGGACAAAAACATGATATACACTATACAGCATGATGTCTCAAAAAGTTGTGGATGAGTTATGACAAAACTAGGTGGATGCATTGGGTAGGTGACATGAACAAGCCGATTCGATTTTCGTTCAGGTCCGGATCCTGATCCGGCCTATCAGTGGGATACAAAATGTAAACTGTTCAGCCTGGCAGAGGATGTGCTCCACCGAGTGCTGTTCGAGTTGTTGTCTGCTTTTATGACATGAGCCTTGCATGCATTGTATGACAGAGCTGGTAAGAAATGTGGACCTGATTGAATGGCATTTCAATGAATCGCACTTTCTTTATGCCTGGTCTTGGCTTAATGGTTAGGGTGGTGGGCTTGGGATCCTGAATTTAAATCCCACTCGGCTGTTGAATTAATACCAGGTGTGGTTGACTCGTCCTGTCATCCTTCTGAGGTCGGCAAAATGAGTGCCAGCATGCTGGTATTCTGTGTCGGAGTGGTGACTCGTACAGGATTGTGCCCAACAGCCAAGGAGACTGCTCAGGCAGCACCAATGCTCTGCACAGAGTATGTTCCCAATGAATGGATGGATACTTTCTTTCTATCTCTGTGTTTGTAAGTTTTGTATGTGTATTGTTGTGTTCTTCTTGTGGATTACCTGTACCTTCAATATTCTATGCCATTTTAGCCAATCTTTTATCAACTGTCAACACTCAATGCCATTCATATATCTTGCCCATGAAAGCCTGGTGTTGGCTTAACTGTGAAGGTGCCTGGCTTAAGATCTCAAGGTCTTAAGTTCAAGCCCTTATACCTGTTGAATTAACACTAGGTGGGTTGACTCAGCCTGTCATTCTTCTGAGATTGGAAAAATGAGTACCAGCTTACTGGTAGCAGGGCACCACATCAGTGGCACAGCTGTACTTCCAGAAAAAATGATGCAACCAGCAGCCACAGGCTGCATATGAATAAATAATTAACCCATGAAAGTAACTGCAGCTAAATACTCTCACTAATTAACCACAACTTGTTTTCAACTGAGAACAAATATCAGACTTCACCAGTTTAAAACAGACCAAGGCTTGCTTTTGTGCTTCTGAGCAGCCTCTCAGTGGTAATGCCAGAGGAGGTTTTAGAAGCTAAAACAAATTCACCAAATCATCAGCACAAATACACCACAAGTCAATTGACTGACTGGTTTTGCCCTTATTGGGGCATCGTTGGGACCAGTGTAGATCTGCGAGTGCTGCAAGACCAATGGCAATTGTCCAATTGTTTTGGAGATGTTCAAAATGGAGGAAATTGGTTCCCTCCAAAATGTATACTCAATGCCATTGATGTCTCACACCCGTGGCCTCAGCCTGCTTTGGTACATAGATGAGCTGTTAAAATCTCCTCTCTCAAGAACAGGTTTCAGTCAGTTTTCAGCTGGTACGAGGTCAATTATATTTTTATTGCCAGTTGCAAAAAACAGTTTTGATTGGTGGGAGTAATTGGCCAAGGATGCCTTTATGGGTAAGAGATATATACATCAAACAAGAGGGTATGGCAAAAGAATATGCTGATCCATAAAATTATTGACTGGAGTGGTGTACCTCTGCCTGAGGCATGGGACAATTTATTGCTCTTGTTGAAAACAAATCTCACCTGTCACAACTGAATGGTGAATACATGATGAAGAGTGACAATCTTCCCAAAGATGAAAACTTTAAAAACCAAAAGGCACAGTTAAAAATACGAGATATTCCACTTCCACTCCGCTTGGTCCTCCAGAGTCTGAACGCAGATGATGCAGGTGGTATGTCAGGATAATAAGGAATTCCTCATACTGATCCAGTTCTTTGTTTCCACGAACTTAGAAGTACGGATGATTGGTTGAACTGGAAAGGGGCAAAAGTGTTACCTTGTGTGTCTAATAGGTAAAGCATTACCCCACCCAGTAACCGAGCATACTTGGTAACTGTAACTCAGTGATACAACCTCATGATCGTTCACCCATTTCAGGAAGAAGGCTGGTTGGAAAGTGTACAGTGACAACACAAACCTACTTGTAAGAGTTGGTCAATATTAAAGGTTTTGTGCGCTCAGAGGAATTTGTTTGCTACCTGTATGGTGTGCTGGACCCTTTGTGGGAGAGTGGACAAAGGGAGGAAAGATATGTCGTTGTGGTGCGCTGAGTTGCCAAGGGAAAGAAATCTCTAGAAATGCCACCTCCAACCAAAAACGCCTTTGACCTACATTGCAAACGGTCCAACCACCAGGCAAAAATTTGGCAGCAGGTGAGCATCTCCAATATTCCAAATTGAAGCACCGTCAGTGGGTGGTGAATGATCAGAGGATCTGACTGGGTTGGAAACAGTACGGACTTGTATCTCATAAATCCTCGACATATCGAGATAATCGCTTGTGGGTGTAAAACGAAATGCATATGGACTAACTCCAAATGCGATGCATCATATCAGGATGTACACTCCTGCACATGGCAGCAATACTGGAAACTGCTGCAACCAATCCGAACAAGTTGTGGACTATGGCACAGTGGGTGCATTGTGACTGTAGCATTTGTTGTGATGCGCTGAGGGTCCAGTCAAGTGTTTGCTGTATATTCCCTAAGATGGTCTAATCAACCATAATATGAATGTTACTTTTTTTTGACAGAAAATACATTTTACCCAGTGACTTGCAGTGGAATAACGTATTATTTCCGTCTTTATTTGGTTTATAATGGTTCTTCAGTTTGTGTACTGTGAAGCAGTGCATTTGTTAATTTGGGAATGACATTTGTTGCAAAGTCAGGAAAAGAAAACTGTTACTATGTACATATAGACGACATGCTTGTCAGAACAGCAATTCATCATGCCACTGTTGCAACCCCATTTGTGTATTTTGCGGCTCGCAAAAGACTGAACTTTTCACAGTGACTTAGAATGCATAAACATTAGACCAGACATGACATTGATCGCATTTCTTAAAATGTTGTTTTGTTTTTTTTTTTGTTTGTTTTCGGGATAGTCACGTTTTCTCTGCTTGTTGTACAACATGTAGCATAAATAGTAGCTGAGAAGAACATGTGTATGTTCAGAATCTCTTCTCTCATAATATGATTTGAAGCATTATTTATTTTCATTAATCCATCCACTTTGCATCCAAAAACGCATATGGTCGATATCAAACACCTCCAGCAGTCTCTTTTCTTGGATGTGTCTGCTAATCATTCAATGCTCCTGCCATTACAGTACTATTCTTTCAGCTCTTTCTCCACCAAACTTCCCCAAGTAATATTTGGGCATCCAACCTTCCTCTTTCCTGTTGTTGACCAACAGATGGTTTCCCTCATCAAATTTTCCCTTCCTTTTCTTAAGATACTCGAAGCACCCGTTGTTGACGGACAGACGCACGCATGCACGCACGCAGGGACCGAGCTCCTTTTATATATACGAGGTGACCTAGCCATCTCAACTTTCTTTGCTTTATCTCCTCCACAATGTCTTTCCAAACAGTTCATTTAATTGCTTCCTCACTCGAGATTTTGTTTCACCAAAGCACCTTGAGAATCTTCCGCAAACATTTCTGCTGAAAATGTGTGTGCTGATTTTCAATCATTTTAGCTCTCTTCCAACGTTCTGCACCGTATAAAAGTACAGACTTTATGGTTGCATTAAACCGCTTTAATTTGCCTCCATTTGGATGTGTGAATAACTTCCAAACTGCATTTTTTTTTAAAAAAATTACTCTGCTTTTATTACCCTGTTTTGCACATCTATCTTTTACTCCCTTTTGGTCATCAAAGCTACAGATGAATTAACACCTTCGCATGTGCATTTCTTTACAATGCATTTCAAGCTTTGTATGTGATGCCTTGTCATTGATTTTAAAGTTTAGTTTTTCAGGTCCAAATTTATGTAAGACGTTTAGCGAGCGTCTTGCCAACACACACACAAAACCCATAAACACTGACACATACATCGTTGTAGACGCACAGCTAAATCGCATGTCTAGATAGCAATTTATGAAGGGAGATAAATAGCCGATTAGTTGTGCGCGTCTAAACAGCCGATTAGCCTGTGAAACACCACACGCATCTCCAACATCCAATTGAAATGATGCACGTGCATAGAATCTCAGCGCCATGGACAATTGTTTGAGGGGATTCAGCACATTGCTCCTCATCGTGGGTTAATCCAGGTCATCTTACACTTGATTCAGCGGCTAACGAAATGATCCCTTCGAGAGTTTGTAATTCTGGACAAATTTGATATTGTCATACTTCTCCGGAGGATTGCATCCATCCTCAAAGATTTTCAATGCACGTCACGAGGGTGAACTGCCCCATTCCAATCCTCTTCTGCCTCCTCTTGAGCTAATTCAAGCATTCCGTATGCATCAATATTCACCACCATGTGAACTACCAATAAATATATGCCATGCAATTATTATATGTCCCTTTACTATAATTATTCTCTACAGCATACTGTAATTAACCTCCGCCATCGAAGATCGGAGGTTACTGTTTTCACCCCTTTCGTCTGTTTGTTTGTTTGTTTGTTTGTGAACAGTATTACGGAAAAACTCCTCGACGGATTTCGACGAAACTTGGTGGGGGATTAGGTCTGGTCCAAGGATCATGCCATTAGATTTTGGACTTGGTCCAAAATCCAATATGGCCACTATGGCGGCCATTTTGAAAATATTTGAATTTTTTTTTTTTGCATTTCTACATGTTTTAAGTGATTCCCAACCCCCCCCCCCCCCAAAAAAAAGAATTGTTAGAGAAAAAAAATTTTGCAAATTTTTTTTCAACAAAATTTCGTTTTTTTTTTTTTGCATTTCTACATGTTATAAGTGATTCCAACAAAAAACATGCCAAAATTATAATTGCGGCTGATTTTGGAACTTCAGGTGGATATACCACGTAAAATCAATTTCTGCTCAAGGAATCTAGTTATGACGAATGAATTGAGTATGTAAAAGTTAAAAGTAAAAGGGAAAGTTGCAAACTATAACTCTGTGAGCACTGTTGACGTCAAATTGAATGAATAGGATATCAGGTTCACTTGAGTGAACCTAGCAGTATTGGCGGCGGAGGTTTTGCACTCTACCGAGTGCTCCCCCTCTAGTTATAACTGTAACCAACAATAGGTTTATCTCTAGTATTAAGGAGTAATTCTCTGCAGACTACTGTCATGACAACTGCAATTCCAACTATAGTTTTAACTCTCGTATTATGTAGTAATTCTCTGCAGACTACTGTAATTAGAACTTTAACCAACTATCGTATTAACTCCAGTATTAAGGAGTTATTCTCTGCAGAATACTGTAATTGGAGCTGTAACCAACTATAGGCTGGCGTGTTTAGGAAATCTCTGTGGCTTGTCAGCTCTCTGCACCATGACACCAGCCCCTTTGTTCTCACAGAAAGGAACACGCACCATGGAGTTGCTGTGTTGTCATGAAGTTCTTGGTGGTTCAGCCTTCTCAGACACATACCTGCCGCCCGGAGTACTCCAATTTGTGGGCTTATAAAGTTCCTAGGAGAGGCGTGGTTCTGGGGCCCACCCCTCAAACACGGATTGAGCTTTGATTAGAATTGCAATGAGTTGTCATGTGGCTTTTGTAAGGTGTAATGTTTTTGTTTTGCAAAGTGTGTATGGATGTACTGCAGAGGTGTGGAGAGAGAGAGAAAGAGAAAGATTGAGCAATGGGGAGAGAGATACGAAGAGAGGGGATTTAGAAAGAGAAAAATTACAAAGGGGGTTCGAATCTGCTTCACAAACACAATGCTTTTCCCTTTCCACTGATACGAGGAAATCGGTAAGTTAGCAAAACAGAAGTGCTGCAGATATAACTACACTAGGGAACCCTTATGCATTGGATGTATCTCCCCGGGGTCTCCGAAAACCGTGACAATATTTTGCTATTTTACCAACATTTGCTTTCACGAATTCTGCTGTAATAACATCATGCCCAGTGGATTTATTGTTCTTCATTTTCTCAATTGCATTTTTAAGTCTCCTCCAAAGATAAACTTGAAGTATCAATGAGTCCAGCTTAACTTTTTTAGCTCGCCAGTTCGAAGAACAGAGAGCTATAGCGATACCCCCGGCGTGAGCTCAGCGTCAGCGTCAGCATGAGCGTGAGCGTGAAAATGTTAAAGTTTTTGGTGCAAGTTATTTCCTTTCTAATGTTTTTATCTACCACACTATTTTTACTGATTCAATATACAAATACATTATGCTTTAAAATTATTTGGATCAGACTTCACTGCAATGCTTTATAAAAATATTATTAGGACTAGTCTTTTAAAAACGATAAATGTATAAACAGGCGAGCATTGGGTGGCTTTGACACCAACTCTCTGGTTATTTATCTGGTAGACTATAATGCAAAGCAATTCAATACTACCCTGAGGTGCTCTGCCCATCTCTGTAATTGTTCATCTATGGTTGTCAAAATCTTGCCATTTTTGTCTTTAAATGATGGCAACAACAGCACGGACAGAAAGGGAAGGCAACGTGAGGGGAAGGGAAGGGCGATGAAATGTGCCCAAACAGCAACGTTTTATTTTTAACCACTGGGTTCTATATAAAACCGGGTGGGAGCATTTAAAACCCACACTATCTACCTGACAAAGGCTTACCTGCCTGCATGCATGCATGCTGTGGTGCACTCCCAGCTTACTTTTTGCTGCAGCTTTAAACATCAATCTTTTTTTATGGTTTATTTAAGTTTACCTAACCAGATCTTGATTGGTTGACCAATTTTTAGGTTATTTCTCCGAAATAAGCTCCGAGTGGGTCCCGGTGTCCGGCCGTCAATCTGTCCGTCCATCTATACATATGTCCGTTGACATTTGACTGAAACGTCTCACTAACTACCCGACCGATATGGACCAAATTTAGTATGATGCATCAGCACAGCAAGGTTTCGTGGGGCTGTGCGCTCCTTCCGGATGCGCCCCCTATAGATGAGGTAAAAGGGGGGTTTGCCCCAAATAAAGTTTCGCGCTCTGGAAACCAAGCCTTTTAGGATAATTGGTATCTTCCACGATGAAGCTGAGTCTTTGGGTCTTTCAGCCTCTCACCGCAGACAGGATGGTGGTCTTTCCTATCTTCTATTGACTCCTCTCTGGCCTTCCACCCCCTGCTCTGTCTGTCTTCTATCCCCATGATAATTCTGCAGGGCACTCAAGGTTTGCCAGCAAACCCCTTCTGGTAAAACTGCCGAAATCAAGAATCACTGCTTACCTTCACTCTCTAATTCCTCTTTTTCCCACCTCTGGAACAAACTCCCACACTCTCTTTCATCCCACTCTTCCCTCCAGTTCTTTAAAACAGCTGTTTCATCATCACCTCACAGCTTCCCCCATCCGAAAGCATAATCTTTTCTACCCCCGTTTCTGCAAGGCATCAGGACCATGCCCTAAACTTAAGTTGTGCTCCTCATGGCCATATCTCCCCTGGAAAGTGTGCCACAAGCCCCTCCCCGAATCCCTAGTTTTCACTAAAACATCTTCTCCACAAACTACCTGAGCAATACGAACCAAATTTGGTACAATGCATCGCGAGAGTAATGTCTCATGGGGTTGTGCTCCCCATCCGGATCTGCCGATTCAAATGGGATAAAGGGGGGGGGGGCTTGCCCCAAATATTGGTATTTCATTCAAAAATCTTGTCAGCAACCGACAAACGGATCCAGACCAAACTGGCCATGCAGCATTGTGACCATGCCCAAACCTTAAGTTGTGCTCCCCATGGTCATATCTCCCCTGGAAAGGGGGCCACAGTTTCCCTCCCATAATCCCTGATATTCACTAGAACATATTTACATGACCGATGTGGACCAAATTTGGTGCAATACATCAGAACAGTAAGGTCGCATGGGGCTGTGATCCCCATCTGGATCCACCCTCTATAAGAGGCTGAAAGGGGGATTTTGGGTCAAATTCAGGTAATTTCTTTTAAAATCTTCTCAGAAACTGATAGCCAGGTGCAGACCAAACTCTTCATGAAACAGAAGGACCATGCTGTTAACTTAAGTTATGCTCCCCATGACCGTACTACTTCAGGAAGGGGGGGGGGGCCATGGCCCCTTCCCCCGAATCCCTCATTTTCATAACCGTCAATATTACCGTAACGGGAAAATAACCGTCAGTCCCTCACGGGCTATTTTCTTTCTTCCTGCAGCTTTAAACATCAATCTTCTTGATGGTTTATTAAAGCCTAACTCGCACAATTTTGATTGGGTGACCAATATTATTGATGGTTTATTAAAGTCAAATAAACACAATCTTGATTGGGATGGCACCCGAGGATGTGTGCATGCGTACCGCTTCACATCTGACCTGGATGGCTTCAGCAGAGCATCCTCGAGTCAATTTTAAAGATCAAGGAATTGAAGGACAGTGGGGGATGCCGACCATGGTTTCACTCTTGCAATGAGCTCCTTTTGCAAAGAGCCTTTTTTTATATGAAAAAGGTTTTAAAAAATCGAAACATTTAAACAGCTTGAGATGTGCAACTTTACCCCATGGCCAAAGTACACAGTCCAACCAGACTGTCCCATTAGCATTCACATGCACCTCAGCCCGAAGGCTGAAGCACACAGTCAATCAAACACACACATCCTAACCCCGAAGGGCCAGAAAGCATGGTCATACAATTGGACCCCTCCTCCATCGGAGTGAGTCCCCATGACTTCAATGTGATGTCATTCTGAATTTTCATCAGGACGACGTACGACCCAATCGTTTAATTGTGACCATGCAAACCGAGTCAGTTTAATACTGTTATATACCTCCTAACTTGGTGGAGCAGTGAGGCACAAATCATGTCCCATGTAGCCGAAGCTGCGTGATCTGTGAGCAGCAATGGCCGTCTGCCACACTCGCACATTGCCTCTGCCTCACTGTCCATAAACCAGGAGGTGTAGGTGCGGTCAAACATAATACGAGTAGTAATCCTAAATCAGAGCCGGTCTTTTAACTTCCTCTATTACTAGAAACACTCGCTCCCTTCAGGTGGTTCAGTATTGGAGTTAGGGGTTAGAAAGAGCTTTATAAACACTTCGTTCCTCAATTTACACTTTTTCTCTCGACTTTTTTTCAACTTCACGCCCTCGACGAAGTACCGAACAATTTTCTATTTACGCCTCGTAATTTTTGGGTTCACATTCCTTTCACGTGGAAATTTTTAATTTTGCGCCGGCATGCAACTGAAGTGCATGTGCGACATACAGGACATCACTTTTCTCACCCTCAGTCGCTCAGTCTGTACTGCACTCGTGAGAAGTATCATTTGACCTTTGCTGATAGTATTTTGTGCCAAACTCTCCCAAACCCCTTCATCGTGAGTGGTGAAATGATCCTCAAGTTCTCCAGCGAAGACTCCCATGAAGAAGGCTCATGAAGCTAATCGTTTGAACAGTAAAATGATGTGGTGAAACGATTCGAGCACATTCGGAGAGTAAACCACTCTGTGCAGAGTGTTGGTGCTGCCTATGCAGTACTCCTTGGCTATTGGGCACAATCCTGGACGGGTCGCCACTCCACCACAGTATACCAACATGCTGGCACTCATTTTTCCGACCTCAGAAGGATGACAGGCTGAGTTAACCCCACCTGGTATTAATTCAACAGCTGAGCGGGATTTGAATTCAGGATCCTAACATCCAAAGCCCACCACCCTAACCATTAAGCCAACACCAGGCATACAGGAACTGCATTTACACATTTACTATCTTTACTTAGGTTAGAGTTACCTTAGTACCACAAAATTTCCACCCAGTAATGCATTTTCATTTTATAGCATTAATTATGCCAATGGGAAAATCATTTTCTATTTACGTTTTTTCATTTTACATTTAGTTCTTCCGGAACGCATCTCAAGTATAAATTGAGGAGTCGCTGTATTACAAATACTATGAGGCACTCCCGCCGGAAGATGGGAGTACCCTTCTCATAAAATGGGATGGGAGTAAAAATGTGCTGTGACACATTTTTGGAAGAAATGATATTGATCACAACATATCATATAGGCCATGGGGCAGATATGGTCC
>CM068952.1:34066611-34089986 GCA_035128595.1 Eptatretus atami | reverse complement strand
CTCTCTCTCTCTCTCTCTCTGTTTGTCTGTTTGTTTTTGTTTGTTTGTTTGTCTTTCTGTCTGGCTGTGTGCAGGATATCTCAAAAATTTGTGCAAAGATTCAGATGAAATTTTGTGGACAGGCTCGGTGTGTGACAAGGACGAACTGATTAGATTTTGGTGAAGATCCGGATCCTCATCCAAGTACTAGAATTTTTTTTAATGATTCTTCACCATTGAGAGATGGAACCAAAAATGATATATAGCACCATAATCTCAAATATTTGTGGACGGATTCGGATGAAACTTTGTAGGCGGGTTGGGTGTTTGACAACGACGAATTGATTCGATTTTGGTGAGGATCTGGATACGAGGATTATTTAATTTTTGAAGTGATTCTTCACCATTGAGAGATGGTGCCAAAAACGATATAGTGCTGCATAGCATGATATTTCAAAAATGTATTGGAACTGATATGTCCTCGTAGATCAGGCATTGTGTGGTGAAGGTATGCGCTCTACCGAGTGCCCTTCTAGTTTTACAATGTCTTCAACCTCTTGCCACAATATGTCTGGCATTCTGTCAACCAAGTCCAGCTCTGCAAAACGTTTTTTTTTTAAAGCTTCATTGCATACTAGCAGAGTACCCACCCTCTGGGTGGGTCGAGTTTGCACATTACTTGCTAAAAAAAGTATAGTCTTTGTTTTGCAAGAAGACTGTCATGCTTGTGTGGTATGTGGTATACGCCTAAAAGGTTCTAGATAGTCTAAGGCTCTAAAGCATACATTCCGATAGTAATTAGGGTCTAAGGAGTCGAAAGGGTCTAATCTCTCAAGCAAGTAAAAAGGGTCTGAAAAGCTCTAAGTAATCTAAAGCTTGAAATGATCAAGGGTCCAAGCTGTCTGACATGTCTGAAGGGTGAAAGGGGTCCAAATTGATGTTAAGGTTTAAAGGGAGTCAAGGGACTGAAGCGGTGTAAATAACTTACGGGTCTGTGGAGTCTAAATGTTCTGGTGGTCTAAAGGGTATAAAAGGTCAAAAGGGTGAAGGGGTCCATTCATCTATTCATCCATCGGGACCATACTCTGTGCAGAGCATTGGTGCTGCTTCAGCAGTCTCTTTGGCTATTGGACACGATCCTGGACGGGTCGCCACTCCGACACTGGATACCGGCAAGCTGGCACTCATTTTGCCGACCTCGGAAGGATGACAGGCAGAGTCAACCCCACCTGGTATTAATTCAACAGCCGAGTGGGATTTGAACTCAGGATCCTAGGATCCCAAGTCCACCACCCTAACCATTATGCCAACACCAGGCATGAAGAGGTCCAAATGTGTCGAAAGTGTCGAAGGGGTCTTGAAAGGTAAAATGAGTCGAAGGGTTATTAAGAGTCTTTGGGTTCTTGAGATCTTGGGAGTCTAAAGGCTCTTAATGGTCTTTGGGGTCTTAAGGGTTTTTAAAGCATCTTGGGAGTCTTAAAGGTCTTATGGGGTCTTAAGGGTCTTGGAGTATTTTGGGGGGTCTTTGAGGTCTGAAGGGTCTTAATTATCGTAGGGGGCTTCAAGGGCCTTTCAGGTTTTAGAGGGTCAAAGGGGCTATAAGGTCTCAAGGGGTCTAAAGGTTTGGAGGGCTTTCAGTGGTCTAAAGGTGTAAATATCTAGTAATTGTCAGAAGAGTCTTAAAGGGTCTTCAATTGTGTAAGGGTCTCAGCGGTATAAAGGGTCGAAAGGTTTAAAAGGTGCATTTTAATAGTATGTAATTGGATGAAACTAACGTTCAAACAGTATGTAATTAAGAGACATATAGTCACACCGCTTCAGGGATGAACGGACCGCTTCACAGTGTTTTTGGATTTTATATACACTAGACACACCTGCTGTCTACATGAGCGGCCAAGGGCGTGGCCAGAGGGGGGGATGACTGTGGCGGTGGATCATGCGAATGGCAGTGGGTTAATATATATTCTTATTCTTATTATTCTTTAATGACCACAATTATTCCCACATTCTTGTCAAGTTGGCCGTGGTTAGCTTTGTCCAAGTCTTTCACAAAGAGCTGCTGAGGCTTCACATTTGACAAAGGTTAAAGCAGGAATTTGGAATTTGTTCATAGCCCACCTACTCTTCGCGAAGGGCACCGTGGGTCCTTGAACGTCTACCAACTTATGCCAACAGACGGTATTCTACTTTCATGTCCATCTGAGGGATGGCACAAATTGTTGAATCGCCCTGCCTGTGATACACCGGATGATAGTTTATAGCTGAGTCGGGATACGAACCCAGGCTGGACATCTTAGAGGTGAGTGTGCATTATGAATGATGTGTTGAATATAGGTCACAATCGGGCCATAAAGCTGTTAGAGGAAATATTGTTGTGTGCCGGGGTTCGGCAGCGATAAACGACCACCAAGGGGAGCATTAGAGCCGTCTCCCACCGAACACCCGGAATTTAGGTCGTGACTCCCGGACAACTCCGAAAGGTCAACGGGTTCACTTAGGACTGTGGTCGCCAATATTTCGACGGCGTGAGGTAGGGTTAATTGCCTAATTTCTATACCTAAGTACCCACGCCATCTAACTACCAGGGAAGCCACACCCTCGCCAACTTAGTCCGAACCGAGTCGCTGTTACGACTCGGATCTGGCATAACCGAGCGGGAGTTACCAAAGCCGCGCTGGTCCAATGACAACTTACGGCACCGATGGCCTCACTAATTCTCAATACGCACCGTGCTGTGTCAGTGAAAGAAAGTGACAGACAACGAGCTGGTACAATGAACAATTGGGGGTTATTTATCGGGGGGGGGGGGGGCAGGGGAGCACAAAGAGCAGAGTTATCCGAATAAAGCAATGTACAATGAACAAAAGCACTTAACAATTTCTACTTACAGACGGGGCCCACGGACACACACACACACACACACCCAAAAGAAATGGACCCCGTGGGGTCTTTATTCGGTCCCTCAGCCCTTGAGTGAAAGGCGAGCTGGGACCAGGGCCTTGTCGGGTACCTCTCCGCCTCGTGCAGTCACACCGGACTTCAACCACCACGGTGGGACTCGAACCCACGTTCCGAAATCCAGGGCCCACGACCCGGCCGCGGCCTCCACCACCATGATGAGCCACTGCGAAGGACGGCAGACGAAAAGCCACCACGACCGCAGACGAAAAGCCACCACGACCACAGACGAAAAGCCACCACGACCAAGACCAAGCCAATCGCCACGATGACTCCTGTACACTGGTCCTGAGAACCACTCTACTCTTCTTGCCAGGTGGGAGGAATTTCTTCCCCTCCCACTCGCCTCCTGATTAGACGAGGGGTTGTCGGGCGATCAGTGGCCTTCCCTCATTGGTCGGAGCGCCTCGGCCCTGCTCGCCCTTCATTGGCTGGAGGAAACGCTCCATGCCCTTCCTCGGAGCGGAGCCTCGATCTGAAGCGAATGGAGGCTCCGCCATGTCAGCCAAAAACACGTGGGCAATGGAGTCGATGGTGCGGAGAGGTGAAGGGGGTTTGTTGTAAAAAAAAATACTAACTATAAAGAAACTTTGCAGCGCACACATGTAATTCCCGTTAGACATAGGGGGTGGGGCCCTAACTATAAACACATACTTATTGAGATAACTGAGCTACGCAGACTGCTGTCTGTCTGTGTGCAAATGGCTTCCAGATTCGTAACAATATCACATTTCACACTTGAAGCCATGGTTGGGAGAAACGACATACAAGGCCCAAATATATGTTGTAAACAATCCATGTGCAGTCCACATATAATACATGTGATGACTTGAAAAATCGGACAGGCAATAGGATACATCATTCAAGCATAAAGACTCATTTGAGCACCTTACCTGGAGGCCTAGCAAGTTAAGACGGTTCTGATTCGTTTGTCTGTGGGGAACGCGATAAGCATAGAATGCCTCAAGTACGTCGGGGATGTGTCCCATTACCAAGTTTCTTGTAGCGTGCTCACCAAGTAGCTTGAGTACTCAAACAAGCACTCCAAGGAAATGGTTGATAAGGAACAGCTGGCTTGGCAAACGATAGCAAGCTCCTTGGTAATGGTACACATTTCTGGTTTGCTCTAAATTTCTTTCAGTTGCAACTGTTTGAAAAAAACTAACAGTGGTGACTGTTTAAAAAGGTTATCATAATTTGGAAAGATTTGATAAAATAGTTTGTGATTGTAATAATTTTTACTTCCAGTAGGTACTGTGCCCCATGAAACACCACACTGAGCTATTTATACACCTTAACATGGAGTTTGTCTGAGGCTAAAATCCCCCTTGGGGAGGGGGGCAGCTTAAGTCGGAACAACCTCTGTCGTGTGACCTTTAGTCCCCCTGGAAAGTTTGGTTGAGGTTGGACATGTAACGACCGAATGTATCACGGTCAGACTGACAGACACCAAATTGCATATTTTAGTATGATGGATTGTTCAGATACCTTGTCAAGCTCTTATCTGGTCAGACGTTTTGATTTATTTTCTCCTTTCCCCATTTGACCTGTAGCTTTTGCCACAAGGCAATCTGATTTCTAAGTTGCCCAGCACATGAAATCCATGTGTACAGTCTATGTTTGGGTTGCTTGAACCATGTGTTTGCAATTACAAACTCATTCCCCACACTGAACTCCAGCATTCACTCCGCTGGTTCATTTCTGATACAAAGTCTGTGCTTTCCTGTGATCCCTGGTGCTCCTGCTTCTCCATTTTTTTTGCATTCCATTTTCCCATCATCGTTGGGACATCTCCTTTTGACACTTATTCTACCATTTCCTGAAACTTCCATAAAACTCTTCCACATTTTCTTCATCTCCAGCAGAAGTTGGAGCATGTGTTTGAATGATGGTGGTGTTCACTGGATGTCCTTTCAACCTCACTGACAGTAACCTATCATTGACTGGGTTGCATCCCCGGACAGACCCTGTCCTCTTCTTATTGCAAATCGATGCCATTACATTTCTTTTGCAGGTTAGTGACCAGAAAAGAGCATTTTCTAATCATCAGATTGAAACTGCCCCAAGATAATCCTCTGCCTGGCATCAAGGCCATGCAGCCCATTACAGGCAACATGTGCCAGCTGCCTGCATGGCCATCCACCACCGGCTGCTATGGCTTCATATAACCCTGATCTGGAGGATAGAATAGGTAGCTCACCTTGCCCAAGGGTGGCTCATGGGTTAATGAATGCAATGGCCACCTCCTTTAAAAAGGATTGCTTCCTTTACCCTATTAAACCCTTAGCCTTTGGTGTAAAAATAACCTGAACCGCAGGGCAGGGATGGATTTGGATTCAGAATTTCCTTCCCTTCGATGAGCTGCCTAACAAGGCTAACGAGCCCCATCTCCCCGAAGCAGTGACAGCATACATTGTTTAAGTGTTAAGTTTCACGCCATAGAAAAGCAAAGACAAAATATTGATGAAACAACCAAGTGAATTAAGCAATAGGACGAAGTGAAATTGAATTTTAGTATCATGTGACTGCAGGGCAAGGTATAATGGGCAGGGTGGAAAGACCACAAGGGTGAGAGGCAGGTGATTATTGACCGGTTCTGAACACTGACTGCTATCAAATGTTGTTTGCATGCACATTCTCATTTAGAGCATTTAACAATGCAGAGCTTTGCCATGGATAACATGGCACATGGATAACAGTACATCTCAAAATGAGCAATCAATATTAAAGTATATCTGCTTGCGGACTGGACACACACCTGTCCTTTCCGGAAGGTTCAAAGCTTATCCACAAACCTCGATACCTGTGCATTAAATAACACTTTTCAGTTCAAAAACTGTAATGTTGCTGCGAACCAAACCCACCCTGCATTTCTCTTTCCTGCAGGACTGTTGTTAATTGCCATCCATCCATCTTGTCATCTCACTTTTCTGTTTAATGTACGACCCATCCCTCAATCCTGGATTCAGCTTTCCAAATCCTAATAATAAAAACAATAACAGTAATAATAATAATAATAATAATAATAATAATAATAATAAATTGCATTCCCTTCTTAAAATATTTTATGAAAATCATAAAAAATGGAAAACTGTCATAATTCAAAATTCCAGGTAACATAATGCTGACAGTCACAATTAACCATGCAGGATTTCTATTGTCTCATTAACCTCCGTTACATCTCATAAACCTTCTCAACGAACAATGATCTTGAAAACGATTACAATGTGCGTCAGCTTCAAGACGAGATGTTCTTCAACCTTGTTTTAATATTGCTTGAGCCTGATAAAATATCAATTCCCTCTCTCCCAACTGAACAAACTGTCTTCAAACTGTGTATATACATATATACAAGCGGGTAGGCGACATGGGTGGTCGCTACATAATTGCATACTAGTCATACAGTTTTTGACGGATCGGGCTGAAATTTTTTGACAAAGAGGTTGATTATAGTGCGCATAAAAGCCTGGAAGCCGATTTTTGATTTTCTAAAAAATAAAATGTTTAGGATTTTTCAAAATTTTCAAAGTCCCGTTGCTACACAACGGTGGCGTCCATAGCAACGGTGCTCAAAAGCATACAACTAGATTCTGGTATGAACCTACCTGTCAAGTTTCATCAAAATCGGTTGACTCCTCTGGCCTCCAGAGCTGTCCATTACATACAAACAAACACACAAACATACAAACATACAGACAGACGGAAAAACTGAGAATAAGGGTAGTCTCGTGACCACCCAATATATATATGCCAAGAGCAAAAATGACGGGGCCAAAATGCATCTGTTTCTCGAGTCCTGCAGCCAACCTTTGCCTTGTATTCGCCCTCCTTCTTTCAGCATATTCCTGGCTTTCGTTTTTGCATCGCACTCTCCTGTATTCTGCTTGTGATTGTCGCTTCGTCGCCGCCTGCTCCTCATTCTGCCTCTGTCTTTGCCTCCGCTTCCACTCACATGCTAATCTTATCAGCATGAAAAAAATAAAGTAATGCTGTGCTCCCATCCATAATAATTAGTACCTCGTGCGTGCGTGCGTGCGTGCGTGTTGCTACTCCTCCTCCAGTTCTGGGCCAATTACATCCAGACTTGCTACATAGGATCAGCATAACCCCAATCAGTGCATAGGGGGTGCATTTATCTTTGTCGGTGGTGTAGGAGTAGTGGGGAAGGGAGGAGAACGGAAATTCTCTCTGTAAATGTGTATCGTGTAGCACCGCTCCAGGTTGGAGAGAGTATCACAAGTCCCACCATTTACAGTGCAGTATTCCCCCACATCTTCCAGTGCAGTGAGGTGTTTTGAATTACGCAGCAAGAGGTATTTTAGAGAGGTATTTTGAATTGCATGCTTGAATAAGGATATAACATGACCCTCCCTGGCTGCTTCCTTAGGGAGTGGATGCTTCTAGTTTAGATAATACATGTTGTTGCTGAAATGACTTCTGGGGGTCAAAGATTCTTAATATAATGTAGTTATTTCCTCATATTGAATGTTTAGCATAAGCATCAAGTAATTAATTGTGATATTAGATATGCATCGCTATTATTTCAACAGAGACAACGTCTCCCTTTCGCAATGTGTGTTTCTAAAATTATCAACCCATTTGCCCAATTTATTAATATCCTACCCTTTGGAATCTTTCCTATGTGTCTCTCTTTATCATTCATTCAGCCTTGAGGTACTATCCGAGTGGGAACAAAGTCTCGGACCGCTCAAGACCTGAGAGGGTCTTATAGTGGACAACTGGGAGATGGGCGGTCCCTGACCAATCAAACGGGCCTTCTGGCCATTAGTGAGGAGGGGTGGGGCACGGCGCGTCGACAATGACGTGCATGGCCGAGACTATAAAAGGGAGTGATGCAATTGGCTTGGGAGCAGATGCATACTGAGCTTGTGCGAGAGCTAGCTGAATAGGGGTTGCTACCCAGAATGAGCCTTTGCTGCTGCACCCTCTAGCTACACCTCCACGCAGAAAACCACGCCCACTCCCCACCCCCTACCTTGTCCGAGCTCCTGCTCCTGTCTGCAGCGGAACTGTTCCTTGCCTGCCCGTGGCACCCTTTGGGATTTGCACAGCACCTGGTGTTTCAGTCTTGTCAGTCTCTATCTTCCATCTACTGTGGCATGTGTGATGGGCCCCAAGGTATAAATAATTCAGGATTTGTAGTCACAATACAATAATTCAGGTTAATTGGTTTGTGGGCACATATGCCGGGGAAGGGTTAAGGGGTTCGTTTTAATTTTCTTATTGAGTATTACTGTGATTGCTTATTTTGTTTCCTTCCCCCATGCCATTATGGCTTTATTAAATAAACTTGGTCTCAGGGGTGAATTCTGTCTGTGGGGGCTGCTTCATCTGATGGTTTATAAAGCCCCGTTAAGGGATCAATTGGCCACGGTCCACACCGCTTATTATATGATCGCATCACATGACTCAGGTTGCTCGACCGCATATTAGATCAGTCGCATGATATAATCTAATTTTTTTGAGGAGCAAATAAACATTTTTAATAAAAAGCTAATAAGAGTTTTTTTTTTAAACAGTATAAGAAGAAAAATTGCAAAATAAGACACAAAACATGAAAATCACAATATTACACTAACACGAAAAACAAATACACTTAATATACAACTCAGATGGGATGAAAAAGAAAAAAAAACAAATTCCACATCAAGTCTGGAGAGAGAAAAAGAGAGAGAAATCATGGTAAAACAGATATAAACGCACCAAGATGGCAAGCTAAATTAAAACACGACCATACAAATATTACACATGTAATTGATATAATATATATACACCTACATCACAGAGTTCAGCATTTCGGTCAAAAAAGGAATTGTCGAATACTTTTAGGTTGTAAATTAGGTTACAGCTTCAAACAAAAAAAATAAATGCCATCTCAACCTTATTGAAGCATTTTTCAGCCTTTCAAGCACTTTCAAAATGACAAGTTACCAGCCAACTATCATGCCAAGCTGAGATAACAATTTTACCAAAAATTCCCTGCATCAACAACCATGATCTTTTCCACCCTCGTGAGTCCTCCCCAACCCACCACTTTCTGGGTTTCCCAGTTTACCGGGGTTTCCCCTTGCCCTCCTCTTACTTTTTAGCACTTTATTTCTTGAGTTTTTTAAAAACCTTTATGAAATTCCTCTTGTATCCATCTTGTTCACCCCATGTCCTCCTCCCCTTGCTCTCATTCTTCCTCATGTCCTTTATTCCTCCAAGCCTCCCTCGATTTTGTCCCTCTACCCTGCTGTGTTTTTTCGTTCTGTGACGTCCTGGCCTGTGCTGTGTCCTAGCTCCTCCACAAGCCTCGACCCTGTATACAAACAAGCTCGAATGAGCTAAGATCCTCGTCCTCTTAATGATGACGTCATAAAAACGAATATGACGCCATTGTGATGTATCAGGTTTGCGATTAATAATTATCTGTGCTGATGCCCGGCTTGATTCCCGCAACAAAATTCAAACAGCTTGCCTAGTTTAGGAGATAATTTTTTTAGGCGATTTCCATTAGCGGAGATATTTTGACGTCATAACTTTTTTTTCTAGGAGGAATTTTCAAAATCGGAGATCGTTACTGTCTGCGCAGGATATTTTTACATATATATGCCAAGTTTCAAGAAGTTTCGATGAAAACTGTAGGCTGCGAAACAAAAAGTCCACAAGAACAACAACGTGAGTAAGACTTGGAGATCCTCCACGAGGATCTAAAAAGCATCCTTGTATGTTGTATAATACACTTCCATTGAGGTACCCTATTCAGTGTTTTTGTCTGATCTCTGGTCTTGTGAAGGCAAGTTATCTCATTATGAGTTGACTTCTCTGCTGTCTCCCTCCTTGATCCCATCTTATTTCTACAGGATGTTGGTAATGCCAGGTGCTGGCAGGATGGTCTGGAAGCATGTATGCACACTCGTGCTGGCAGGATAGCCTAGAATTGCGCACACTCGCCTCTATGCTATCTGGCCTGGGTTTGAATCCCGACCCAGCTATAAACTGTCATCCCGGTATTTTACAGCAGGGTGATTCATCAATGTTTGTGTGTGTCCCTTGGATGGACGTTAAATGGGATTTCCTGTCTGCCGGCATTACTTGGTGGACGCCAAAGATCCCACAGTGTCCTTCGCAAAGAGTAGGTGAGCTATCGCCAGCACTCTGAACAAATTCCAAATTCTTGCCCGAACCTTCGTCGAACGTCAGGTCTGGCAAGCCAGTTCGTGAAAGATTGGGCTAAGCTTGCCATATCCAACCCAACAATAACGTGGGAATAAATGTGGCTGTAAAGAAGAAGGAAAAGAAGAAGTTTAAGTAGCTTTAGACGATTTTAATTATCTTCGACACAATGACATTCACCAGGTGAAAGCGCGTGTGCATGCATGTGCCTTTCGAGTTTCACAACTTATCATCTGGGGAATAAAAAGTTGTGCAATACGTTCTGAAATAGACTTCTGAAACTAGGGATCACATTCTGCCAATCTTTTTGCCTGCTTTAATGGGTGCTCAATAGCAAGACAATGGGCTTCAGTGCACAGAAAGTAAGGATCTCAAGATAGCCATCTTTCACTGAGGGAAGGCTTGAAGGATGAGTCACCCTGGGAGCTGGAAGTGTGAAGTGGGTTTCACTGATAACTGTGTAATCACTTGCTTTGGTAAAGTAAGCTCTCTTTATCTGGGCAAACCTCATCCACTCGCCACTTGCTTCAGACCTCGATCTTTGGGAAACTGATACATGGTGAACGATATGGAGACTCTCACCATCGGGAAGAAAATATTTTCTTGGTAAGATATAACCTTGCTTGTTTATGCGTAATATAAAGCTGCAACCAATGTGTTCCTCATATTACATCAGCAACGCACGCACGCGCACGCACGCACGCACATGACAAAACCAATAAAAAATCTCACTGGGAAAGTCCAGTCATTGATCTTTTCTTCGATGTCAAGACGCATTAACATCTTCCTATCATTCATATGCAGTCTATCATCCATTTTCGTGGGGGGTGCTGCTGTCCTGCTGATGCAGTGCCCCCTGTTACCAGTAAGCTCGCATTCATTTTGCCGACCTCAGAACGATGACAAGTTGAATCGACACCTACCTGGTGTCGATTCAACAGACGATGGGGGATTGAACTCAAAACCCTAAGACCTCAAGCCAGCCACCTCAACCGCTAAGCCAACACAAAGCTTGACATCTTCCTGTCATGATATTTCAGGCAACATTGCCACCGGCAGTGCCCATCTCCTCTCGGGGTGCAGTCAGGCCAGGAATTTGTTCAGAGAACTAACACGTAATGGTCTATTTTTTTTTTCATGATATTGTGAGATCTTGAACATCCACAAGTGATTGATCATCGTAAATGGAACAGCCAAATTAATGCCCTATCGGTTTGTCATAAGATGCTATTTTGGCCTAGCCAAACCTCAGTTACACAAGTCAAGAGCAAATACAGTACTTGTACTGTGTTTGGGTTTTATCTGGTACTTCACCTGAATCAATTACTGATGCACGAATGACTCATTACTATTATTAATACAGTTATACCTTTCTTTCCAACTTTTCTTATTTGGTCAAGTTACTTGCTATCTTATTACCTCGGCTACTGAAGGTGGATGGAGATTATGTTTTCACCCCTGTCTGTCTATCTGTCTCTGTCTGTCTGTGTGTGTGAGCAGGATATCTCAAAAAGTTATGGACATATTTGGATGAAACTTGGTGGACAGGTTGAGTGGACGACGAGGACGAATTGATTCGATTTTTGTGAAGATCCAGATCTGATTTCGGATCCGAGAATTATTTAATTTTTAAAGTGGTTCTTCACCATTGAGAGATGGGGCCAAAACTATATATAAGGCCCGGCGAGGAGGAGTGATGTAAGCGACATTTTTTAATGATATGATGATGATGATAGGCTCGGATGATAGGGGAAGGGTTAAAATAGTGCTATATGGCATTAACTCCAAAATGGCCGATATGTCCCTTACATCACTCCTCCTCGCGGCACCTCATATATAGTATGATATCGCAAAAAGTTGTTGACGAGTTATGACAAAACTTGGTGGATGAGTTGGTTAGGTGACGATAACAAACCGATTTGATTTTGGTTCAGGTCCGGATTCAGATCCGACCTATAAGTGGGCTACAAAATTTAAACTGTTCAGCCTGGCGGAGGTATGCGCTCCACCAAGTGCCGTTCTTTTCTTTATTTCAGAAGCTTTTATGCACTCTCTTTACTTACTTTCTTATCTTTGTCCTTTATCTCAGTACACATGGGGACGACGCTGTTTGATCACCAGCGAATATATTGTTTGCTCGATAACTCTGGGTAGGCCTGTTTGCCATTGCTTTGCATTGCTCCTGAAGCTGGGGATCCCAGGTTCAAAGCCCAATATGTGATGTGTGTGCAAGCATTTCTTTGAACCTCCATTGCTTCATCTTCAGCTCGTTAACGACCTTTAATGATTCACTTGGAAGCTTTTCTGTAGTTCTCACGATCTCAACGTTCTTCGTTTAACTTCTGAAGTTCTCACCTTGAAGGAGGGTGGCCAACACTTCATATCGGGTCAGGCCATCGTTTTGACCAAGTGCTTGTCCCAATTCTTTCACAACGCTGTTGAACTGTAATACAGAAGTTGGGGATCATCTTCCATGTAGATGATCAGGGTACATTGTTACATACTAGTGCGTGGCCGTACGTGCGTGGCTGTACGTGCAAACCAAAAAATAAAAAATAAAAACTTTCAAACAAAACACACAGGCCGTTCCTTCGCTCTCGTAAACGACGACTGGATTGGGGCATTGTGTTTATCTATAAATGTGCATAAGAAATCGAGAAATTATTAGAATACAGTAAGTCATCACTATCCGGAAGTGGTGCGTGCCCGTATGGAATGTTCACATGCATTCCACGAATTATCGCTTGCATTGAAGTAATTACAACTAACAACTTACACACAGAGTTAATTAAAATCCAAATTAAAATCAAGTTTACCTCCCTGTCTTTGCTTGCCATGACATTCGCTGCCATTGACCATTGCCACTCCTACGCCACGATAACTAAATGGCGCCCTTTCCCCATCGGCCACGCCTACGCAGCAATGTGTCCTGTCATTGGTTTGGTAAATAAATGGCCACAGCAACGTGTTTTGTCATTGGTTTGGTAAATAAATGGCCACAGCAACGTGTTTTGTCATTGGTTTGGTAAATAAATGGCCGCAGCAACGTGTTTTGTCATTGGTTTGGTAAATAAATGGCCATAGCTGGGAGCCACTTATCCGATTAATATCAAACCTTCAAAAGGCACATCCTCAGGGCCCAGCAATATACCTGGCAAGTTTCAATTGGATCGACCAGAGGTTGTCGAGAAACAGTGGACACACACACACACACACACACACACACACACACATTGCTGGAATTATAGATAGATGATGCACCATCAGGTGCTCTGTGTTATATGAATGAGTATGGACATTAGACAGCAATTGTTACTGCACTTACTCGTGGGATGTGCAAAAAGTTGTCGGAACGGGATTACTCAATAGTCCTAAGAAAGGAAACATGCAATCGTACTGCATATGCATACGCACATACCGAACCTTGTGTCGCAGGACAGCTTTGATGGGTCTCTGCAGATGTTTGCAAAATGGGGAATGTGAAACCCATATTCCACTTTTGTCAAACCACCCGTTTATCATATTTCCCATCATCCCAGCAAATTGGCTGATTTGGCCAAAATATTCCATTCTTGGCCTGGAAGGTGACACTGTTTGTGATAACTTTGGGGTTGTCTCATTTGGAATGATTGCCAGATATGAGTGCACCACTTTTCCAAATAAAGATACAATCCTGCCTTTCCAAACGAATACCGTATCGAACAGAAACCTGGAATTATGGTGTGGGCCATTGGTGTGCACTTTTTCCAGCAGAAACAAGAAGCTATTATCCATCAGAATGAAGGCCTGCACAAACGATGCAAGCATTCACAAGTGATGCCTGGTGTTGGCTTAATAGTTAGGGTGGTGGGCTTGGGATCCTAGGATCCTGAGTTCAAATCCCACTCAGCTGTTGAATTAATACCAGGTGGGGTTAACTCAACCTGTCATCCTTCCGAGGTCGAGAAAATGAGTGCCAGCATGCTGGTATACTGTGTCGGAGTGGCAGCCCGTCCAGGATTGTGTCCAATAGCGAAGGAGACTGCTTCGGCAGCACCAATGCTCTGCACAGAGTATGGTTTCAATGGATAGATGGATTCACAAGTGCGGTTTGAGACACTGCCGTGGACCATGTTTGGCAGATATTTATCAATGTGTTGCCAAGTCTGCTCTGACAGCAATGCACCAACAAAGTAACTACTCCATATTGTTAAATTTCTATGCTGGCACTTTGTAATGGAATCCTCAAAATGGTGCTCTGGAGGACTAATCCTTCACAAGAACAATTAGCTATACAACCAATGAAGGAAGCCAATATTCTTCTTATTCTTCTTCTTTCCTGTGCATCACATTGCTGTGGCTGCGAGTCGCATCATTGACCGAGGGCGCGGCTGTGCCGCTGATGGCCCTTGGTAGGTTAGAGGAGGAATTCTGCAATTCAGAATGTAAAGAATTCTGCAATTTTGGTATACCTTACTTCATATAACAATAGATGTCCCATCCAGTAATTTGGACCACTTTGTTTGCATTGCGATTTTGATGATCGAAAATATTATTTATATCCAAAATACTGTACATGGTTATTTCTCCCATATTGCAACAGCATCATCGTTTCATAGTCTTAATGATATCTGAATCGTTTAAAGCTTGCTGAATCCCTTTTCATGTTCGTCTTTTTTTTGAGATAAGCTGTTATTACTCTCCACTATGCAAAATAACCCCCTCACTGACTCCCCCACTTAATGCACCTTTCCACCACCTTGCTTATTTAACAGGATTTCAAGAGCTAATGAAAAGTTTCAAAAAGCTTTATGGCCACAAACTGCTAACGGTAATGAGTACAACATAAAATCTGATACGTATGTTGACTTAAGAAGCTTGCGAAGCCCAGTTTACCAATTCAGAATCCCAAAACCCAACAATGGTCGAGACAGACTTGACTATCAGAGGCTGACCATATCTGCAAAGTGCTCAACCCATAACTCTGAAACTAGTGCCGCCTCCTCCCCACTGGACCTGGTTATGATTAACTTTCCATACAATTTCTCCAATTCCTCTTCTCCTGACTCCTCTGACCCTGCTGTTGCCAAAGCCCATATCTGTCTGGCCAGTACAAGGAAGCAACCTCAACGCCAAGCCTGGCGTTGGCTAAACAGTTAAGGCTTGAGATTTTAGGGTCTTCAGTTTCAGCCCTTGTCGAACCGATGAAATAACACCAGGTGGGTTGACTCAGCTTGTCATCCTTCCGAGGTCAGCAAAATGAGTACCAGCTTACTGGTGACAGAGGCGCTGCATCAGCAGCACAGCTGTGCTTCCAGAAATGATGCAACCAGCAGGCACAGGCTGTATACGAAACAACAACCACCTCAACACCAAATAATACGGCTACTTGCACAAGATAACCATTAGAGAGTGCAATCTACCTCCTCTCAAAAGGATTCGGCTGCACTCTCCACTGTACCTGATATTGTTCCCACCTGTGAATGCTTTCACAAAAGCCTACTTTCCCCTGTGCATCTCATCTCATGGCGGTTCATCTCATCCTGTGTGGCAAATGATCCTCTCGGCTCTCCTTCTCCTTCACAAGGCTGCAGGTAGCATCATTGGCTGGGGGTGTAGCTATGTGGCTGATGCAGTACCCCCTATTACCAGGACACTGGTACTTATTTTGCCAACCTCGGAAGAATGACAGGCTGAGTCAACCCCACCTGGTGTTAATTCGATGGCCGACAGGGGCTCAAACTCAGGACCCTAAGATCCAAAGCCAGCCACCCTCACTGTAAAGCCAACACCAGGCTTCTCTCTCGGCTCTGATACAATGAACTCTGCGAGTGAGGATCTTGGTGCAGTCAAGCAGCTTGCTTTTTCAATATGGAAAGCAAACCCAACTGAGGGTAACTTTAGGTCACTCTGTAAGTCTCACAACAAGTGTTTGTCCATCTTGAGGCAAGTCAGAAAATATCATATTCCAAATCTCAAGGTTGAGCTCCCCAAGCAGTCAGCTTCCTCGAAATTATAATGGTGCCTTGACAAGTGCACATTTGGTGTATGCTCACCATCCATCCCTTCTCTTACCTCAAGTGGCATCTCTGCACACCGTAATGGCAAAACTGTAGATATGACAGAATATCTTTAGTCTGTGTTTGCCTCAAAATCTCATGGACCCAACCCATCCCATTCTGTCCTTATCTTACCCCCTTGCACCAACAATCCACAGGATTTGTGTCCTCATAAGAGAAGGCAGAAAAAAAAAAAACATTTGTCCAGCCTCGACCCTGCTCTCAATTGCAGTCAGTAAGCTTGCTTCCAATTTTAAACAAAGTAACCAAGGTCAAGTCGTTCCTCTTTTCAAACACCTTGATCTCTGACCATCAGTTTGGATTCCATCTCAGCCACTCAACATTGGACAGGGTGCTGTTCCTCTCTCAGCAATGGTTGGAGGCCCTCCACCTCAAACACGAAGCAAGGACCATTTCTTTGGAAATATCTCAGGCATTCAACACAGACTGGCATCCTGCTTTGCTTGGTAAACTTTCTGCCCCTGGCATAGAAAGCTGCCTTCATTCCTGGATTTATAACTTCCTCCACTCATGCAGTCAACACGTTGATGTCAATGGAACCCTTTACTTCTCCTCTCCCAGTGGAGGCTGAAGCGTCCCATGGTACATAGTCTTGTTGTTGCACCCAGTCTTGTTCCGCATCTACATAAACGACCTAATGCTCTGAAAACCCTCTTCCTTTGTACAGATGACCACAGCAGATTGTATAGTATCACCATACCACTAATGGGCAGAAAGCAACTATGTCACTCTCAGCTGATGGAAATTATTAGATACTGGTGTGATAAATGGAACATGTCCTGGAAAATTTCACTGTCTCAACCTATCTCTCCGGAAGGATCGTCAAACAAATACACCAATCTATTTCTTTGGACAGCCACTGAAAGAGGTTCAATCTCTTGAATTTCTGCGCCTCACCATCAATCATAACCTTTCGTGGACCACCCATTTTGTAAATATCATTTCAAATCTTTCCTTGGAAAAATCAGAACAGCTCACAGTTTATAAAGCTATGGAAGCCTTTGGCCCGATTGCATAAAGTGTTCTTCAGGAAAGATTTGAGGACTAGCTTCAATATTTCTTGAAGTCTCTCCTTAAGGACATCCTTAATTTGAGGATCATTGCGTATTCGAATATTCCTTAAGTTTTTCTTTAAAACCTTCCTTAAACTCAAGGGAGCTTCCCTCCCTCCTCCCCCTCCCCCCTGTCCTTAAACACCAATGTTTGAGTTTCCAAATGGCGCTCTTCATGGAAATTGGTCACGGAGAGGATGATTATTGTCACGCAAGCCGTTGTGAGCGTGTTTTCAGAGACCGCCTCAACCTGCCTGACGTCTATGATGATGATCACTTGTACCAATCATTTCAGTGTGACAGGAGATGGATCTACTGGCTGACAAACCTGTTGCATGAAGATCTCGACCATCCTCCACAGAGGAATTTTGCACTTCCAGTTGCGCTACAAGTTTGTATTTTTTGAGGTTCCTGGCTTGCGGTAGCTTCCGAGCTTTGAGTGCAGATACCATGAACGTCCACAAATCAACGGTTTGCCGCATCATCCACAGGATGGTGGAATTCCTTCTTCGCTGCATTAGGGAGTTTGTTAGCTTCCTGGACGAGGAACGTTCCAACCAAGTGAAGCACGGTTTCTTATCCATGCACGGATTCCTGGGTGTGATCGGTGTCATCCACTGCATACACATCCATATACAAGTGCCACATGGACAAGAAGTCGACCACATCAACCACAAAGGATTTCACTCCATCAATGTGCGGAGCGTACGCGACCATGAGATGACGATTATCAACATGGTTTCCAAACACCCTGGAGCGACGCATGGTTCTCGGATCTGGCACAAGTTCGCTCTACACTACCAGATTCAACAGTCACAGCATAATGGACTGATTCTTGCTTGGTGATAGTGGCTATTCATGCCATCCATGCTGGATGACCCTGCTCGCTCATCACAATGATCGAGCAGAAGAATGGTACAATGGCACCTGCACTCGAACAAAGACGATCATAGACACGACATTTGGAGCCATGAAAAGAAGGTTCAACTGCCGCCACAACAGATTACGTCTATCGCCGCAGAGGGCCTGTCACGTCATTATAGCAGCTGTGGTCCTGCAACATCGCTCAGAGACGTGGGCGACCAAACTTTCTGGGAAAAGATGAGCTCCAAGTACCAGCAGAGGAGTATCATTAAGTGATGGGCCAAAAAAGGGTGCAGCGCAACACCAGAGGCTGATTCATGGAAATTCATGGAATTTCATGGAAATTCATGGAAAGCAGTGGCGCAGTGACTTGGATAACATTTTCACTCTTTCATTACATCCAGTTTGCTTGTTG
The DNA here is from genome assembly GCA_035128595.1 of Eptatretus atami. Classification (NCBI taxonomy): domain Eukaryota; kingdom Metazoa; phylum Chordata; class Myxini; order Myxiniformes; family Myxinidae; genus Eptatretus; species Eptatretus atami. The sequence continues at coordinate 34,071,480 of CM068952.1, read as the reverse complement.
TTTTGCACCCATATTTCACTTTCATAATTTCACACTTTCTCCATTCTCGGAAAGTTTCCAAACATTTACTGCACGCATTAACGCATTTACAATAAAATGCTCAATGAGAATCAAATTAATTTTATACGAGGATCATTGTATTCCTCCTCCGTCCGGGAGCACGTGTTCTACATGCAATGTATTATAATAAGTGTGTATGTAGCATTATAACAAGCGTCATTTAAAATTACATGTTCATTTTTAAATCAACAGCGATACAAGTTGCTTGCAAGGAATTTCTGAACACATTTATCATGTGACTACATCTTTTACTGGGGAACTCATTCCTGAACGAAAATCCATTCAATTTCTAACCGCTGCCTCTTAATCGTTAGATAGTCTTTCTGGAGGGTGAGAGTCTACATCTCCAATTGCCTTTTTTTATCTTATCTTCCAAATTTCGTATTTGCAAGAACAAGACCTCTTTTTGCAAGAGCAATTGTTCTTTCTGGATCAGAAGAACCTTCCCTTAAAGATCTTTGATCGGCATCTTTTACACATTGAAAGGCTGATTGCAGGATGCGTTGGAGCTATTGAGGTTGACCTCCAATATCTCACCATTAACTGGGAGGTTGGTCACAGAGATGTCTGCCACTTGGTGGTTGTGGTTGGCCGGTCCACAGGTTCTTCTGAACCACTGCATTCTCACTCGGGAGGAATCCCACTTCTTTCAGGCCTGAAAACGTGAAATGTATACAAAGCTGAGGAGTGTTGAGATGAGAGATATAAAAGTTGAATATGGGTAAAATACTGACATGGATAATACAATCCATGCAAGCTGAATGCCTATATGATAATGATGACACTCACAATGATTAATCTGGATGATCATCATCATCTACAGTGGTGCAGCCGCCAATGATCCCAACAATCGGTGACTCAAAACCAAAAATCTCCCACAACTTCGCAATGAGGGGGGACATAGGTGGAAGAGGTCTACCACCTGAAATGCAAAGAAAGAACAATAAAAGTACCTGGTAGTGAATTGGGAATGATAACATACTGTTTGTGTGTGTATGAATGATCATGAGGCAGCCCACACCAATGCGATTTTTGGTGTGATTCTAGAAGTAGATTGGCACGAATTTTGAATTAGAAAGTGATGCTTCACCCACCGATCTTGCAGCTTTGTTTTAGACATTCGAAGATTTTCCGTCGAGCGGGGGTCAGGACGTTGTCCCATCTGTTCCTCACTTCAGGCATGGTCCATTCAGCATGACCATCATCACCGCATGGAAAGCGCTTTACAATTGCCTCCTCTTGAGGATGCAGCGTGCTGGGTGGCCGTGCCGGAGCATGCATCTCGCTTGGCGAACTACTTCAAGCCACATGGTCCGAATCTCTCCAAGTCCATCGCCGAGGCTATGACTGATCTGTTGAACATGGCCGTGACCACGGTGTAGCTGCATCGGAACCGGTCCGACCCGCGAGAATGACGGAATCATGTGGTTGTGGAAGGAGAACATTGAGACAATGACCGAGGCCCAAGAGGAAGAGCAGCCGAGCGGGTTGAACTCACGCAGCATTTGGAGTGAGCTTGCCATCAGGACGGACTAAGTGCTCCAGGCACTGGAGTGGGACGCACTCGTTCTCATGTTGATGTGTGAGAACACATGGTCCTGGGTCCTGAACTGGCAGCTCCTGCTGCTCTGCGCCTCCACATCCATGGGGGTGGTGGTGAGAATGTTTTTGGTTGAAGGCATGGATGAAAATTTGGCTGAAAGTGAAAGAGGAGGCTGGATGTACTAAGTGTTAGGAGTGAAGAGATTTTGGGAAATAAGCCTTGTCAAAGAGAAAAGGAAGAGATTTTGATGAAGAAGAAGAATGAATGGGTTTTTCATTATGGAGTAATATGCAGAGTAAGGCAGTAAGATACATTTTGGAACCATGCATTAAATATATGTTTTTTAAAGTTGTGAAGAGGTTTTAAAGAAGAGAAATATTTCCTGAAATTTGGAGATATTGATTGCAAAAGAAGATTCAGGAGAAAGAGTGGAGTTTCGAAAACAATTTTGATTCTTTCCGGTGTTGTTGGTGGTGGTTGGGTTCTTCAAGATTGTTTGTTTTGTGGTGATCACCTGTCACCTGTCTGTGGTGATAGAGTGAGAGGCCCAAAGACTCAGCCTCATCGCGGGAGATGCCAATGATCCGAAATGCCTGGGTTTCCACAGCGTGAAAGCCGAGAGAGGTGAGAGGCAGGAGCATCAGCCCAGAGGGGAGAGCAGTACTCCATCAGGCTGCGGACGAAAGCTTTGTATGTGTTCAGGAGCTCAGGTGGGCCAAGGAAGGACTTTGCACGACGGAGGATTCCCAGTCGGCGACTGGCTTTGGAGGCGAGGTTTGAAATGTGGATTTCCCAGGAAAATCATGACAGATAGTGAGACCCAGAAGCTTGAAAGAAAGGACTTCTTCCAGAGGATTGTTGAGAAAGTCGAGGGGGGGTTCCAAACGGTCCTTTCGGAGAGACATAGTGAGAGTGTGAGACTTTTCCGGATTGAAAGACATGTTCCACGTGTTCGCCCAGTTGTGATTTTATCCAGATCTGCAGTGAGCGAAGAAGCTGCTGCTTGCTGGTCTGAGGGATGACAGATGGTACGGCAGAGGGTGGAGTCATCAGCAAAGAGATAAAGAGGATTTTCCAGAGAAGATCGTTGATGAAACATAAACTGGACAAACAAGGAGAAATTTATTGCTCTACTGCTTGTGGCAAAACATGTCGAGAAAGCGAAAGGGAAAGTAATATTGTGAAACATTTGTTCTGATGAAGTTGTTCTTGAAGATGCAGTATATTATCAACTCAAAATCAAAAGTCTCACGTTACATTGGCAAGTAATTGGCGAAGACTTACCACCCAGCACCTGCAGGACATCACGGATGAGCAAATGACACTTTTTAAATCTCACATTTATCATTTTCCAACTTCAAAGCAAAGTTCTCGTGTTTTTTTGGCCATCTTGTGAAACAAGCTGACTGTGATAGAATGCATTGCTGCTTTGATAAACTCTCTGTCATGAAGACGGGTTCCATGGTAAACACTGGAAATCTGTTTGTTTCCTGTTCTCATCGTGTCAACTCAAAGCGCTTAAAGGAAAGTCCTCAGCAAAATTTATTAAAACAACAGCGTGATCAATAAACCAGGTATTTTCTTAAATTTTATTTTGAAGACATTAGATGTTATTACCTCCGCCACCGAAGGTGAAGGAGGTTATGTTTTCACCCCTTTATGTTTGTTCGTCTGTTTATGTACAGGATATCTCAAAAAGTTGTGCATGGATCCAGATGAAGTTTTGTGGACAGGTTGGGTGTGTGACAAGGACGAACTGATGAGGTTTTGGTGAAGATCCGGATCCGACTACTATAATTTTTTTAAGTGATTCTTCACCATTGAGAGATAGGGCTCAACAACGATATATAGCATGATATTTCAAAAATGTATTGAGCCAGATATGTTGTCGTGGATCAGGCATTACAGGGCAGAGGTGTGCACTCTACCGAGCGCCCTTCTAGCTTCAATTTATTTTTATGAACTTTAATAATTCAGTCTGGTTAAGTTTATTAAAGAACAATGGTTGATATATATATATATATACATATATACACACACATAGTATACATGGGAAAAATTACATGCCGAAACCAGTAATCAAACCAGTGCTCTGCCATTTGAGCTGAATAAACAGTCAGCAGTATGTTGTCCTGATGAGCCCACAACAAGGGCAAAACCTCAATTGACATCTCTGCTTTCGTTTATTCATGACCAGAGGCTTAAAATCTCAGTCTGCAAAAGCTTGAGTGCAATATAGTCTATGGGCCACGGGGACCTACCGTGCTCCACCCCTCCCTATGATCCAACCTAATGTGCATCGGTATGTTCATACCTCAGCACATTAGGTTGGTCCCCTTAGATGGGAAAAAAAAAATGTCAACATTGAAAAAACTCTTCCACCATTTGTTGAGGTTTGTGAATTTTGTGCACTTTGAAATTGTAATATCTTAGTAGTTATTGGCTCAAAGGAACCCAAACTTGGCATGTTACTTCATTGTCCTAAGCATAATATTCAGACAAGGTATGATGAACTTGCCAAGTTCAAGTCTTGAATTAATGACAATCATTTCATTGGCATATTCTGAAACTGCCATATTTGGTCGTACGGCCACTCTGAAGTGGGATAATTTCTTAAACGTAGAGTGAAAAGTGTAGACGTCGGTCAAATTTGAGATATGTAGTCGTTGTTTTACATAAAACCCTCCACATCACCATATCGTGAGTCAAAATGTGAACTATCATGCCAAGAATCATTTACATATAGTACACAAAGGCCAGTAAATGCACTCTATCTGAACAATTGATTGCTTTTCAGCTCTTTGCTTTGAGAAATCCTTATATTTTAAGTGACGTTTTGGAACCACGTGCGATAGGGAAACTATACTGTACATCTGAACAGCATGTCATGAATGTAGTGCTGAACTATCTGTCAGCTATCTTATTGTTACCACTCGACCTCATAGTACATCATCATAGGTACATCAGACAGTTTTCTGGCGAAAACTGACAAATCCAAGGGCTTCCAGCATCTTGTTGAGGATGTTCACAATTCAACTCCACCTCATAGCGGAAGATGGAAATGCTGTCTTCATTCACATGAGGGAGCTACCGGAGAATTTATTTCCGAGAGATAAGTCTTAATATCTTCAATGCGATGCCATCCCCGATCAGATGTCATCACTGGCTCGTACAACACAGACTTGGTCAAGTCATGTGAAAGGCAGAGAAGAGAATCATTCAGGGAGGGAATACAAATAAACCAGGAGACTGGAAACAATTCCTGA
>CM068952.1:34032805-34056177 GCA_035128595.1 Eptatretus atami | reverse complement strand
CTCCGTCTCCGTAAGGGTCCTGGAACTGTATGCGACAGGTCGGTTGTCCTGTAAAAGAACTGCATCAAGTCCACTTCGGCAAACATCACAGTGGATCTTGACTGGTTTGTTAACATCAAAGGCTCAATAGCAAACAACTGCTTCAGTGCAACAGAAAGTAAGGATCTCCAGATAGCCATCTTTCACTGAGGAAGGCTTGAAGATGAGTCACCCTGAGCTGAAGTGTGAAGTGGGTTTCACTGATAAACTGTGTAACCACTTGCTTTGGTAAAGTAAGCTTCTTTATCGGGAAAAACCCTCATCCACTCGCCACTTGCTTCAGACCTCGAGTCTCTGCGGAAACTGATACATGGTGAACGATACTGGAGACTCTCACCATCGAAAAAATATTTTCATGGTAAGATAATAACCTTGCTTGTTAGGAATATAAGCTGCAACCAATGTTCTCATATTACATTCAGCAACGCACGGCACACACAGCACGCACGCACGCACGCACGCAACACGACCAAACCACTCAAACATCTCACTGGGAATCCAGTCATTGATCTTTTCTCGATGTCAAGAGCATTAATCATCTTCCTATCATTTCATCTATGCAGTCTGTCCATCCATTTCGTGGGGGGTGCGTCTTGCTGATGCGTGCCCCGTTACAGTATAGCTCGCATCATTTGCCGACTCAGAACGTGGGACAAGTTGATCGACACCTTACCTGGGCGATTCAACAGACGATGGGGTTGAACTCAAACCCTCAGACCTCAAAGCCAGCCACCTCAAACCGCTAAGCCAAACACAAAGCTTGAATATTCTCTGTCATGTATTTCAGGCAACATTGCCGGCAGTGCCATTCTCCGGAGGTGCAGTCAGGCCAGGAATTTGTTCAGAGAACTAACACGTAATGTCTATTTTTTATTCATGATATGTGAGATCTTGAACATCCACAAGTAGATGATCATCGTAAAGGAATAGCCAAATTAAGCCCTATCGGTTTGTCATAAGATGCTATTCTGCTAGCCAAACTATCAGTTACACAAGTCAAGAGCAAATACAGTACTTATACTGTGATTTGGGTTTTATCTGTACTTCCAACGATCAATTACTGATGCACGAAGACTCATTACTATTATTAATACAAAGTTAATACCTTTCTTCCAAACTTTTCTTATTTGGTCAAGTTACTTCTATTTATTACCTCGCTACTGAAGGTGGATGGAGATTATGTTTTCACCCTGTCTTCTATCTGTCTCTGTCTTCTGTGTGTGTGGCAGGATATCTCAAAACATTATGGACATATTTGGATGAAGAACTTGGTGGACAGTTGAGTGGACGACGAGTGACGAATTGATTCGATTTTGTGAAGCCAGATCTGATTTCGGATCGAGAATTATTTAATTTTTTAAATGGTTCTTACATTGAGAGATGAGGCCAAAAACTATATATAAGGCCCGGCGAGGAGGAGTATGTAAGCCGACATTTTTTATGATATGATGATGATGATAGGCTCGGATGACTAGGGGAAGGGTTAAAATAAGTGCTATATGGCATTCACTCCAAATGGCCGATTATGTCCCTTACCACTCCTCTCGCGGCCCTCATATACTGTATGATATCGCAAAAGTGTTGACGAGTTATGACAAACTTGGTGGATGAGTTGTTAGGTGACGATAACAAACCGATTGATTTTGTTCAGGTCCGGATCAATCGACCATAATGGGCTACAAATTTAACTGTTCAGCCTGGGAAGTATGCGCTCCACCAAGTGCCGTTCTTTTCTTATTCAGAAGCTTTATGCACTCTCTTTACTTATTTCTTATCTTTGTCCTTTACTCTCATACACATGAGACCTGTTTGATCACCACGAATATATGGTTGCGGTGTGATCGATAACTCGGTAGGCCTGTTTTGCCATGGCTTTGCATGCTCCTGCAGCTGGGGATCCCAGGTTCAAAGCCCAATAGTGATGTGTGTGCAAGCATTCTTTGACCTCCATTGCTGTCATCTTCACTCGTAACGACTTTAATGAGTCACCTGGAAGCTTTTCTGTATTCTCACGATCCTTCAACGTTCTTCGTTTAAGCTTCTGAATTCTTCACCTTGAGGAGGGTGGCCAACCTTCAATATCGGGTCAGGCCATCGTTTTGACCAAGTCGCTTGTCCCAATTTCTTCAACACGCTGTGAACTGTTGAATACAGAAGTTGGGGATCATTCTTCCATGTAGATGATCAGGGACATTGTTACCTACTAGTGCGATGCGTACGTGCTGGCTGTTGTACGTGCAAACCAAAAAATACAAAATAAAAACTTTCAAACCAAAAACCACAGCCCCCCAGTTTCCTTCGCTCTCGAACGAGCTGGTTGGGGCATGTGTTTATCTATAAATGTGCTAAGAAAATCGAAAATTATTAGAATACAGTAAGTCATCGCTTCCGGAAGTGATGCGTCCCGTATGGAATGTTTCACATGCCATTCCACGAATTATCGCTTGCATTGAAGTAATACAACTAACAACTACACACAAGAGGTTAATTAATCCAAATTTACAATCAGTTACCTCCTGTCCTTTGCTTGCCATAGCATCGCGTCATTGACCTTGCCACTTCCTACCCGAAAACTAAATGGCGCCCTTTCCCATCGGCCACGCTACGGCAGCAATGTTCCTGTCTTGGTTTGGTAAAATGCCAGCAACGTGTTTTGTCCATTGGTTGGTAATTAAAATGCCACAGCAACGTGTTTTGTCATTGGTTTGTAAATAAATGGCCGCAGCAACGTGTTTGTCATTGGTTTGTAAATAAATGGCCATAGCTTGGGAGCCACTTATCCGGATTAATATCAAAGACCTTCAAGAAGGCACATCTCAGGCCCAGCAATATACCTGCAAGTTTCATTGGATCGGACCAGAGGTTGTCGAGAAACAGTGGACACAACCCACACCACACACACACACACACACACAGCATTGCTGGAATTATAGAATAAATGATGCACCAATCAGGTGCTCTGTGTAATATGAATGAGTATGGACATTAGACAGCAAGTGTTACTGCACTTTACTCGCTGGGATGTGCAAAAAAGTTGTCGGACGGATTACTCAATAGTCCTAAGAAAGGAAACATCAATCGTACTGCATATGCATACGCACATACCGAACCTTGTGTCGCCGGACACTTTTGATGGGTCTCTGCAGATGTTGCAAAAATGGGAATGTGCAAACCATATTCCACTTTTGTCAAACACCCGTTTTATCATTCCCATTCATTCCCAGCAAATTGGCTATTTGGCCAAAATTCCATTCTTTGCCTGGAGGTGACACTGTTGTGATAACTTTGGGGTTGTCTTCATTGGAATGGATTGCCAGTATGAGTGCACCACTCTTTCCAAAAAGTACAATCCTGCCTTTTCCAAACGAATACCTATCGGAAGAAACCTGGAATTATGTGTGGCCATTTGGTGTGCACTTTTTCAGCACGGAAACAAGAAGCTATTACCAGCAGGAGATGAGCCTGCACAACGATGCAAGCATTCACAAATGATGCCTGGTGTTGCTTAATAGTGGGTTGGTGGGCTTTGGAGACTAGGATCCTGAGTTCAAATCCCACTCAGCTGTTGACTTAATACCAGGTGGGTTAACTCAACCTGGCTCTTCCAGAGGTCGAGAAACATGGTGCAGCATGCTGGATATACTGTGTCGGTGCAGCCCGCTCCAGGATGTGTCCCAATAGCAAGAGACTGCTTCGGCAGACCAATGCTCGCACAGGTATGTTCAATGGATAGATGGGATTGCACAGTGCGGTTTGAGACACTGCCGCTGGACCATGTTTGGCAGAATATATTATCAATGTGTTGCCAAGTCTGCTCTGACAGCAATGCACCAACAAAGTACTACTTCCTATTGTTAAATTTCTATCTGGCACTTTGTAGATGGAATCTCAAATGGTGCTCTGGAGACTAATTTCCTTCACAAGAAACAATTAGCCATAAAACCAAGAAGGAAGCCAATTTATTTTCTTATTCTTCTTCTTTCCTGTGCATACATTGCTGTGGCTGCCGAAGTCGCATCATTGACCGAGGCGCGGCTTGTGCCGCTGGATGCCCTTGGTAGGTTAGAGGAGGAAATTCTGCAATTCGAATTAAAGAAGTTCTGCAATTTTGGTATACCTTAACTTCATATTAAGATAGATGTCCCAATCCAGTTAATTTGGGACCACTTTGTTTGCATCGATTTTGATGATCGAAAAATATTATATTCCAACAATACTGTACTGGTATTCTCCCATATTGCAACGAGCATCATCGTTCACTAGTCAATGATATTGAATAGTCTTAAAGCTGCTGAATCCCTTTCATGTTCGTCTTTTTGAGAAAGCTGTTATTACTCTCCACATGCAAAATAACCCCTCAGTGATCCCCACTTAATGCACCTTTCCACACCTGCTTATTTAACAGATTCAAGAGTAATGAAAGTTTTCAAAAGCTTTATGGCCACAACGCTAACGGTAATGAGTACAACATTAAAATCTGATACGTATGTTGACTTTAAGAAGCTTGCGAAGCCCATGTTTAACAAGTTCAAAATTCCCCAAAACCCAACAATGGTCGAGACAGACTTGACTATCAAGAGGCTGACCATATCATGTAAATTCTCAACCCAATAACTCTGAAACTAGTGCGCCTCTCCCCACTGTACCTGGAATGATTAACTGTTCCATACAATTGCTCCAATTCCTCTTTCTCCTGACTCCTCTGACCCTGCGTTGCCCAAAGCCCATATCTGTCTGCCAGTACGAAGGAAGCAACCTCAAAACACCAAGCCTGCGTTGGCTAAACAGTCTAAAGCTTGAGATTTTAGGGTCTTCCAGTTCCGCCCTGTCGATTACCGATGAAATAACACCAGGTGGGTTGATCCAGCTTGTCATTCCTTCAGGGCGCAAATGAGTACCAGCGTTAACTGGTGACAGAGGCGCGCAAATCGGCACAGCTGTCGCTTCCAGAAATGATGCAACCAGCAGCACAGCTGTATACGAAACAACAACCACCTCAACACCAAAATAATCGGCTGCTTGCAAGATAACCATTAGAGAGTGCAACTACCTCCTCTCAAAAGGATTCGGCTGCCACTCTCCATGATACCTATATTCTTCCACCTGTGAATGCTTTTCACAAAAGCTACATTTCCCCGTGCATCTCATCTCAGGCGCTTATCTCATCCGTGTGCAAATGATCCTCTCGGTCTCCTTCCCTTCACAGGCTGCAGGTAGCATCATTGCTGGGGGGTGTACTTATGGGCGGTGGATGCATAACCCCCTGAATTACCAGACACTGGTACCTTTAATTATTGCCACCTCGAAGAATGACGCTGAGTTCAACCCCACCTGCTGTAATTTCGATGGCCGACAGGGGCTCAAACTCGGACCCTAAGATCCAAGCCAGCCCACCCTCACTGTAAAGCCAACACCAGGCTTCTCTCATCGGCTCTTGATACAGATGAACTCTGCAGGATGAGGATCCTTGGCAGTCAAGCAGGCTTGATTTTTCAAATGGAAAGCAAACCCAACTGAGGAGTAACTTTAGGTCACTCTGTAACTCTCACAACAAGTGTTTGTCCTTGAGGCAGTCAGAAAATACTCACTATTTCCAAAATCTCAAGGTTGGAGTCCCCAGCAGTCAGCTTCTCGAAAATATACATGGTGCCTTACAAGGCACATTTTGATAGTATCCTCACCATCCATCCTCTCTTACCTCAAGGGCATCTCTGCACACCGTAATGGCAAAACTCAGAATGACAATCACTTCTTTAGTCTGTGTTTGCCTCAAAAATCTCATGGACCAACCCATTCTATTCTGTCCTTATCTTACCCCTTGCACCAACGTCCACAGGAATTTTGCTGTCCTCGTAAGAGAAAGCAGAAAAAAAAAAACATTTGTCCAGCCTCGACCTGCTCTCAATTGCAGGCAGTATAGCTTGCTTCCAATTTTAAACAAATAACCAGGGTCAAGTCGTCCTCTTTTCAAACACCTTGATTTTTGACCACCAGTTTGGTTCCATCTCAGCCACTCAAATCGGATCAGGTGCTGTTCCTCTCTCAGCAATGGTTGGAGGCCCTCCACCTCAAATCAAGAAGCAAGGGACCATTTCTTTGGAAATATCTCAGAGGCATTACAACACAGACTGGCATCCTGCCTGCTTCGGTAAACTTTCTGCCTCTGCATAGGAAAGCCGCTTTCATTCCTGGATTTATAACTTCACTCCACTCACTGCAGTTCAAACACGTTGAATGTCAATGGAACCTTTATATCTCCTCTCCCAGGGAGGTGAAGCGTCCCATGGTACATAGTCTTGTTGATTGCACACAGTTCTTTTTCGCATCTACATAAACGACCTAACTGCTCTGAAGAACCCTCTTCCTTTGTACAGATGATCACAGCAGTGTATAGTATCACACATCACCACTAATGGGCAGAAAGCAACTATGTCACTCTCAGCAGATGGAATATTATTAGATACGGTGTGATAAAAATGGAACATGTCCTGGAAATTTCACTGTCTCAAACCTATCCTCGGAGGATCGTCAAACAATTACACCAATCTATTTCTTGGACAGCACTGAAAGAGGTTCAATTCTCATTGAATTTCTGCGCCTCACCATCAATCATAATCTTTCGTGACCACCCATTTTGTAATATCATTTAATCTTTCTTGGAAAAATCAGAAACAGCTCACAGTTTATAAAGCTATGGAAGCTTTGGCCCATTGCATAAGTGTTCTTCAGGAAAGATTATGAGGGACTAGCTTCAATATGTCTTGAAGTCTCTCTTAAGGACATCCTTAATTTAGGATCATTGCGTATTCGATATTCCTAGTTTTCTTAAAACCTTCTGTAACTCAAGGGAGCTCCCTTCCCCCTCCCTCCCCCCTAGTCCTTAAAACACCAATGTTTGAGTTTCAAATGGCGCTCTTCATGGAAATGGTCACGGAGGAATGAATTTTTGTCACGCAAGCCGTTGTGAGCTGTTTCAGGAACCGCCTTCAACCTGCCTGACGTCTTGATGATGATCACTTGTACACATTCAGGGTGACAGGAGATTGGATCTACTGGCTGCAAACCTGTTTGCATGAAGACTCGACATCCTCCACAGAGAATTTTGCCTTCAGTTGCCGCTACAAGTTTGTATTTTTTGAGTTCCTGGCTTGCGGTAGCTTCCAGCTTTGAGTGCAGATACCATGTAACGTCCACAAATCAACGCGTTTGCGCACTCATCCACAGGATGGTGGAATTCCTTCTTCGCCATTAGGAGTTTGTTAGCTCCTGGAACGAGGAACGTTTCCCCAAGTGAAGCCGGTCTATCCATGCACGGATCCTGGGGTGATCTGTCAGCCACTGACATACACATCCATATACAAGTGCCACAGGGACAAGAAGTCGACCACCATCAAACACAAAGGATTTCACTCCATCATGTGCGGAGCGCTTACGGCGACCATGAGATGACGATTTCACATGGTTTCCCAAACACCCTGGAGCGACGGCATGGTCTCGGATCTTGGCACAAGTTCGCCTCTACAACTACCAGATTCAACAGTCACAGCATAACATGGACTGAGTTCTTGCTTGGTGATAGGGCTATCATCCCATCCATGCTGGATGGACCATGATCGTCTCACACTGATCGGCAGAAGAAATGGTAACAATGGCACCTGCACTCGAACAAAGACGATCATAGACACGACATTTGGAGGCATGAAAAGAAGGTTCAACTGCGCACAACAGATTACGTCTATCGCCGCAGGGCCTGTCACGTCATTATAGCAGCTTTGTAGTCCTGCAAACATCCTCCAGAGACGTGGGCGACCAAAACTTTCTGGGAAAGATGAGCCCAGTACCAGCAGAGGGTATCATTAAGTATGGGCCAAAAACAGGGTGCAGCGCCAACACAGAGGCTGATCACGGAAATTCAGGAAATTCATGCGAATTCATGGAAAGCAGTGGCGCAGTGATTGATAACATTTTTCACTCTTTATTACATTCCAGTTGCTTGTTGTTTGCACCCATATTTCACTTCATATTTCACACTTTCTCCATTCTTCGGAAAGTTTCCAAACATTTACTGCACGCATTACGAACTTTACAATAAAATGCTCAATGAGAATCAAATTATTTCTATACGAGAGCATTGTATTCCTCCCTCCGCCGGAGCACGTGTTCTACATGCAACGTATGTATAATAAGTGGTATGAGCAATAATAACAGCTCATTTAAAATTACATTTCATTTTTAAATTCACAGCGATACAAGTTGCTTGCAAGGAATTCTGAACACTATTCTGTGACAATCTCTTAACTGGGAACTCATTCTGAACGAAAATCATTCAAATTTCTAACCGCTGCGCTCTTAATCGTTAGATAGTCTTTCTGAGGGTGAGAAGTCTACACTCAATTGCCTTTTTTTATCTTATCTTCAAAATTTCGTATTTGCAAGAACAAGACCTCTTTTGCAGAGCAATTTTCTTTCTGGATCAGAAGAACCTTCCCTTAAAGATCTTTGGATCGAGCATCTTTACAACATTTGGAAAAGGGGGGCTGGATTTGGGGGCCCAGGATGCTTTGGGAGCTATTGAGTTGACCTCCAATATTCACCATTACTGGGAGTTGCAAGAGATGTCGTGCCACTTGGTGGTTGTTGTGTTGCCGGTCCACAGTTTTCTGAACCACTGCATTCTCACTCGGGAGATCCCACTTCTTTCAGGCCTGAAACACGTGAAAGTATACAAAGCTGAAGGAGTGTTGAGATAGAGATATAAAAGTTGAATGAGGGTAAAAATACTGCATGGATAATACAATCCATCTTGCAGCTGAATGCCTTATATGATAATTAAACACTCACAATGATTAATCTGGATTGATCTCATCATCTACAGGGTGTCACCCAATGATCCAAAATCGGTGCTCAAAACAAAAAATCTCCCACAACTTCGCAATGAGGGGGGACATAGGTGGAAGAGGTCTACCACTAAATGCAAAGAAAGAAAATAAAAGTACTGTAGTGAATTGGGAATGATAACATACTGTTTGTGTGTGTTGAATGAACTAGAGGCCAGCCACACCAATGCGATTTTTGGTGTGATTCTAGAAGTAGATTGGCACGAATTTTGATTAGAAAGTGATGCTTCACCAGATCTTGCAGCTTTGTTTTAGACATTCGAAGATTTCCGTCGGCGGGGTGACGTATGTCCCATCTGTCTCTCATTCAGTGCATGGTCCATTCACATACATCATCACCATGGAAAGCGCTTTACATTGGCCGTCCTCTTGAGGATGCGCGTCTGGGTGGCGTGCGGAGCATGCATCTCGCTTGGCGAACTACTCAAGGCCACATGGTCCGAATCTCTCCAAGTCCATCGCGGCTATGACTGATCATATTGAACATGCCGTGATCACGGTGTAGCTGCAATCGGAACCGGTTCGACCCCGCGAGAATGACGGAATCATTGGTTGTGGAAGGAGAACATTGAGACATGCGCGGCACAAGAGGAAGAGCAGCGAGCGGCTTGAAACTCACGCAGCAATTTGGAGTGAGCTTGCCATCAGGACGACTAAGTGCCCAGGCATGAGTGGGAACCACTCGTTCCATGTTGAATGTGTGAGAACACCATGTCCTGGTCTGAACTGGCACTCCTGCTGCTCTGCCCTCCATCCATGGGGGTGTGGGAAATGTTTTTGGTTGGGCATGGATGAAAATTTGGACTGAAAGTGAAAGAGGAGGCGATGTACTAAGTGTTAGGAGTGAAGAGATTTTGGGAAATTTAAGCCTTGTCAAAAGAGAAAAGGAGAGATTTTTGATGAGAAGAGAATGAATGGGTTTTTCATTATGGAGTAATAATGCAGAGTAAGCAGTAAATACTTTTGGAACCATGCATTAAATATATGTTTTTTTAAAGTTGTGAAGAGTTTTAAAGAAGAGAAATATTTCTGAATATTTGGAGATATTGATTTCAGAAAAGAAGGAATTCAGAGAGAGGAGTGGATTTCGGAAAACAATTTTACGTTTTTTCCGTGTGTTCGTGTGTGGTTGGTTCTTCGAGATTGTTTGTTTTGTGGTGATCAACCTGTCACCTGTCTGTGGTGATAGAGCTGAGAGCCAAAGGACTCTAGCCTCATCGCCGGGAGATGCAATGATCCGAAATGCTGGGGTTTCCACAGCGTTGAAGCGAGAGAGTGAGAGGCAGGAGCATCAGCCAGAGGGAGAGCATGTACTCCATCAGGCTGCGACGAAAGCTTTGTATGTGTTCAGGAGCTCATGGGCCAAGGAAGGACTTTGCACGACGGAGGATTCCCAGTCGGCGACTGCTTGGAGGCGAGTTGAAATGTGTTTCCAGTGGAATCATGGCAGTATAGTGAGACCCCAGAAGCTTGAAAAAAGGACTTCTTCAGAAGGAATTGTTGAGAAAGTCGATGGGGGGGGTTCCAAACGGTCCTTCGGAAGCAATAGTGAGAGTGTGAGACTTTTCGGATTGAAGACATGTTCACGTGTCTCGCCAGTTTGTGATTTTATCCAGATGTGCAGTGAGCGAAGAAAGCTGCTGCTTGCTGGTCTGAGGGATGACAGATGGTACGCAGAGGGTGGAGTCATCAGCAAAGATGATAAAGGGATTTTCCAGGGAGGAGAGATCGTTGGATGAACATGAAACATGGACAAACAAGGAGAATGTTATTGCTGCTTGTGGCAAAACATGTCGAGAAAGCGAAAGGAAAGTAATATTGGGAACATTTGTTTCGATTGAAGTTGTTTCTTGAGATGCAGTATATTATCAACTCAAAATCAAAGTTCTATCTTGGCAAGCGATTGGCGAAACTTACCACCCGCACCTGCAGGCATCCGGATGAGCAATGACACTTTTTAAATCTCCACATTTATTCATTTTCCAACTTCAAAAGCAAAGTTCTTCTGTTTTTTTGCCATCTTGTGAACAACTGACTTGATAGAATGCATTGCTGCTTTGAATAACTCTCTGTATGAAGACGGGTTCCAGTGGTACAACACTGGAAACTCTGTTTGGTTTCCTGTTCTCATCGTGTCAACTCCAAAGCGCTTAAAAGGAAAGCCTCAGCAAAATTTATTAAACAACAGACGTGGATCAATAAACAGGTATTTTCTTAATTTATTTTGAAGCATTAGAGTATACCTCCGCACCGAAGTGAGGGAAGGTTATGTTTTCACCCTATAATGTCTGGTTCTTGATTTGATGTCACGGATATCTCAAAAGTTGTGACGGATCCAAGATTGAGTTTTTTGTACAGGTTGTGTGTGACAAGACGAACTGATGAGTTTTGGTGAAGATCGGATCCGACTACTATAATTTTTTTAAAGTGATTCTTCACCATTGAGAGATTAGGGCTCAACACGAATATTAGCATGATATTTCAAAAATTGTATTGAGCAGATATGTTGTCGTGGATCAGGCATTAGCAGGCAGAGGTGTGCACTCATAACCGATGGCGCCTTCTAGCTCAATTTATTTTTATGAACTTTAACTAATTCAGTACTGGTTAAGTTTATTAAGAGAACAATGGAAATGAATAGTTATTTAAATTAATCAGATTATTAATTAAATTTAATATATAATATTATATATACATATATGACAAACACATAGTATACCATGGGAAAAATTAATGCCGACTAACAAACACACGTTAGCTTCTGCCATTTTGAGCTGAATTAAACATCAGCAGTATGTTGTCCTGTGAGCCCCACAACAAGGCAAAACTCAATTACATCTCGCTTTCGTTTATTCATTGACCAAGCTAAAAATCTCCAGTCTGCAAAGCTTGAGTCAATATAGTCTATGGGCCACGGGGACTACCGTGCTCCACCCCCCCTATGATCCACCTAAGTGACATCGGTATATGTTCATTACTCAGCACATTAGGTTGGTCCCTTAAGTATGGGAAAAAAAATGTCAACATTGAAAAAACTCTTCCACACATTTGTTGAGGTTTTGTGAATTTGTCGCACTTTGAAATTTAATATCTTAGTAGTTATTGGCTCCAAAGCTGAAAAATTGGAATGTTACTTCATGGCTCCTAAGCATAATATTCAACAGGTATGATGAACTTTGCCAAGTTCAAGTCTTGAATTATACAATCATTATTGGCATATTTGAAACTGCCATTTGGTCGACGGCCATCTGAAGTGGATAAATTTCTTAAACGTAGAGTGAAAAGTGTAGCGTCGGTCAAATTGAGATATGTATCGTTGTTTACATAAAACCCGTCACATCACCCATACTCGTGAGTCAAATGTTGAATATCATGCCAAAATCATTTACATATAGTACACAAAGGCCAGTAAATGCACTTATCTGAACAATTGATTGCTTTCAGCTCTTGCTTTGAGAAATCCTTATATTTTAAGTTGACGTTTTGGAACCACGTGCGATAGGGAAACTATATGTACATCTTGACAGCATGTCATGAATGTAGTGCTGAACTATCTGTCAGCTATCTATTGTTCCACTCGACCTCATAGTACATCTCATAGGTACATCAGACAGTTTTCTGGCGAAACTGACAAATCCAAGGGCTTCCAAGCATTTGTTGAGATTTACAATTCAACCTCCACTCATAGCGAAATGGAAATGCTGTCTTCATTCACATGAGGGAGCTACCGAGAATTTATTTCCGAGAGTAAGTCTTAATATCTTCAATGCGATGCCATCCCGATCAGATGTCATTCACTGGCTCGTACAACACAGACTTGTCAAGTCATGTAAAGGCAGAGAAGAGAATCATTCAGGAGGAAATACAAATAAACCAGAGACTGGAAACAATTCCTGACTAATGATGAGAACAAGAACAGCTATACAAGTCTACAATATGATATGGGTAAGAATGACGGCCAAGAAGTTCAGGGCAGGAAAATGATATCTTTCATTCATTCGGAATGAGCCGCGTATTGTTAGCCTCGCAGATGGGAGCAAGTGACAGTCAGAGATCACTTCTTGAATTCATCTCAGGATAAAACAGATGACATATTCCCGTGTATTCTCTCTGCATGTATGGTAAAGAACAACAGTAGAAGAATGTATGAGTAAAGAGCCCCTGACGCACATTTTCTCATTTTGCTGCACTACTCTCATCAGATCTCAGATATTACCTTGCTCTTTATGATACGGAGAGGCAACAAGAAAGGTTGGTTAAGGTCTCTCAATTGCCGAACAGTCACTCCAGAGTATGATCTTGCCTTTAATGGTCCACATGCATTCACTGCTGTTGATCCCACAAGTGCCTTAAAGGATTTGGGAAAAATCGAGCCAATCAAATTGATGCAAAAATCTAACAAGTTCATGACACCTCTTGCAAACTTGGTGGAATCTTGGTCCATTTCAGATGAATTTTTGACAGGCTTGGAGAATTACAGTGCATTGTATGGCAAATCAAGATTCAAAGATGTTGATGAGCCTGGCTCCAAATATGAAACAGAAATTCAGATGTGATTTAGATTTAGGTTGATGTTCTTGAATAAGCAGAAGAGACTCGAGATGATGATTTTTAACAATGATGAAGCTTGATTCAACCAAACTGATTCTTATAGACAGAAAACCTCATCACACGACAGTGAATGATGACATCTAAGAGCAACATGTTCTCATCACATGTACATGGAATGAGGCATTGATTAGAATTGTACTCATTATATTTTAATCTTAGATTGGACAGAAATGTGCGAACGTTCTGAAATTGACATTTTCGAAGGGAAGCAGTTCGTGGTCAATTTATGATCGTTGTAAAAAAAACAATGAGGCATATTGCGAGACGTAGCTTTTCATTTTTTTCTTTAAACATCTGCACGGAGTTCATACTTATAAACTCTTCCTCTTAGTGAAGGTATTTATGCGAGCAAGGGCAAATGTGCAATGTTATTTCTATTTCATAATTTTTTCCTTCCTCGTATCTGTGCTCCATCCTTTTGAAGTATTAAGGAAAAACCATTCTTTGCATACATACTCATATGCTTGAATTTTGTTCTTGGTCGTATATTCAAAGATTTGTTTGTATATTGGCAATAATTTTCAGTACATGGTGTGATTACAATGCAGATGCAGATGCTCATTATATCCGAATGTTTTATTGTTGATGCATCCTGGAAACAATTCTGTATTGATCTTGACGATGGTGCTGTTCATGATACTACATTGTTAGTTGTGCCGTTCCCTTGTTTTAATCAGAGTGTCTGTTCAGTGTTCGACAAGTTCTATTATATCATATAACGAAAACTGTTCTAATGGAATTCTGTTTTAACACATGGTTTATGTGATCTTATTGTGTTTATTAACCTCTGTATTATTGCTACCTTTATTAACAGGTCTGTCACTCTCTTCTGCCACAAGACCCCCAGAAAACGTCACTGTTCGCCAAGGCGAGTCCGCTCTCCTGCGGTATTGCTCCACCTGTATGCTTCAGTCGATCAGCTCTTTTTAATACCGAACTTCGTCTTGTCATTTGAGAGAAGACGAAAGAACACGTAACTTCCCAGCTCATACCTTTGAAACGCTTCACACTGATATAATAATACACTAACCATTGTATGTCTTTACCGATTAATGCATTTCCCTGGCATACCTGTTGGTTTCTCAATGCATCAAAAGAGAGATGAAGAGTCGTGAGCTTAAGGGTGAACATTAAAAAAAAAATCACATGCATGTCTCAGATCATTTTGCCATCAAACTCATCTCTCAATCATTAGATGCCAGGCTCGCGTAAGGACCATATTCTTTAATATCGACAATCACAAAATGTTTGACTTCTTTCCACCCCACCCGTCCTCATAATCATTCCGATATCGTAACCACCGTGTACACACCAGTCTGAACCGCTCCATTTCCCCCCCCCCCCCCCCAATACTAATTCAGCATCTAATGGGATTTGTCTCCATGCCATAATACCACACCATTAAGAATTATTGCTTCTATTAAAGCTTAAAAAACCCAAACAACATTAAAGTGTACATCAGCGAAGATGCATCTTAACTAGTAATGTGTGGAATTGTAAAAGGTGATGTTTAGAAAAAAAAATGTGCATGAAACGTTATTAGACATGTGGATCAAACAGGTTTTTTTTTAGATACGGAGTTCAGGCTCACGGAAGGGCTAGAACTCAGAACGGATAAGGCGAAGCAACCTAACAAAAAGAACAACAGAAAGAGAAAGGGAAAATGCCAACAGCAGGGTCGAGGGTCAAAATAAATGGAGACGACAGCAACTGGAATGCTCGGGTAAGGATGAGGGTAGGGGCAGCGCAGGGGGCGGATAAGATGGATACACAATCAAATTTGGGAGGTGGTGGTGGAAAAGGACACCATGGTGGGATCTTTAACATCCAGCAACAAATGCTGGCAGAGAGGACACACATTCAACATCAATCAGAGACGGCAACACGTTGATGAATCACCCTGCCTATTGCTAGCTGGGCTGGGTTCAAACCAAGGATAGACAGCTTCGAGGTGAGTTACATACCTCTTGGCCATTCTGCCAGCCCTACGTCTGTGTTAATTGTCCTGAGACGTGCTTGAGACATTTCTCAAAGTAACACCTGATTAAATGGGTAGTGTCAGAAATCCAGCGACGCAACAGCTGTTTTGTTTGTGCTTCTTGAAAGTTTGTGTGATTCGTTTTTCACTGCAAGTATGGTTTACGATGAGATTCGAGCATTCACAACCACCCACTGTAAATAAATAAAAATCGAAAAAATAATTTACACCCAGCGAACAGCAAATGGCGTGCAATGCGCGTGACCAGGAGGACAGCCGGTGAGTTGGAAACGTGTGCAATATGAGCCTACAGGTAATGATAATCAAGGTGAGTCGGAATTGTAAACATGTTTGAAAAGATATTTGATGTTCCCAGCAGCTCATTTTGGCGAGGAGAGTTTTAATTCAACATCATATTCATTTGCGTTAAGAGCAATGTAATGCAAAGATAAGGGAAATAAGCGGCTCGTGTTGTTTGATTATAGCAGCTGCTTCACTAGTTTTATTTGCTTTAGAAAAAAAAAAAGAATTCCCCAGCCATCCTGAGAATGCACCCAATTAATTAAGTTAATGAATACTCTTACACCACGGGTTATTATTCCTTGTGTAACTGCAGGACTAACCTTTGGGTAGAATTAGCCAGGTAATTTGGTTACTATAAAATGAAAACTCATTTCAAGCAACTCTACTTAGCCTAAGGGCATTTTGTTGCACGTACATCGTTAACAAGTGCCTTGAATTTGAGCTCGGCAGAAAGGATTGGAAAAGTTATTTTCGTGGAATTACTTTCCAATTCCATGGCGAAGCGTCTGTATTTGTTTTGTGTTTTTTTTTAAAACTTGAATCGTTTCTGCCTGAAAAAGGTTCAGCTGAAGTAGTTGTTGAGATGGTTGCTAGGCCTTCAGTTAAAATTAGCCTGGTGTTGGCTCGGTTGGGTGGCTGGTTTCACATCTTAGAGGTCTCGAGTTCAATCCCCTGTCACACCGTTGTATTAACACCAGGTGGATTGACTCAGCCTGCCATCCTTCCGAGGTCAGAGAAATGAGTACCAGTGCGCTAACAGGGAATTGCATCAGCGGCGTAGCCGTGCCCCCAGAAAATGATGTGACCAAGCAGCCACAGCTTCATACGCATATATTATATATATATACATACAAATAGTTGGAATTGAACGGCCTCAATTATTAATAGGATCACAGTTGGAGTTTGGCTTCCACTAGCGCTTCTATCGTTGCATCAGTTCGTAATGCAGCTCATCGCTGATGTGTGAGTTATAAATAGGATCCTTAACAATACTGGGTAGAAATCGCAGTATGCAGATAAATCCGTGCGGGGACAAGTGAAGGATGGGAGGAAGGAATGAGGCTGGGTTAGTACAGGTGTAGATCTTCTCATGTCATCTCGGTGAGAAATAACTACAGGGAGTCAGGGTATCGTTTTGAGAGATGCAGTATGACAGACTCGGGCCAAGAATGTAATGTTGCAGGCCAGCGAGACAAAAGTGATGCAGCTCAGGTTAAGATCACTGAACTAGGTCAATGGAAGTGTGAGGGTGTTGGAATTGATTCGGCATTGTGAAAGGACATTTAAAGGACTTGTAATGAGAAAAAAAAATTGGCAGAATTGTAAGGATGAATGATTGTAGAATGGGATACGATAAAAGCTGAATGCTGAGAAAATTTGAGAATTGGTGCTAATGTGAAAGCAAGAAGAAAGTCATTCGAAGGAATAGAGAATAGGTTGCCAGCTGATCAAGGTGGTGGGGAAGGGGTGGAATGAAAAAATAAGGACAGCTTGGTGAAGTGAGCCTTGCTTCCAAACCGAGCGGGGTGAAGTTGAAATCCAATGTGTCATGTTGGCTTTGTCAAATGTTCTTATTGTGTTTACGTTTCATTGAAAGTGTAAATAGGCTTCTCTGGGAGTGCTAATTAATTTAAAATAATGGATGAAGCACAGTCATATGAGGACAAGAGAGATATTGCTGTGATCAAAGTAACGGGCAGCCAAAAAAGAAACACTGAATTTTTCAACACAGATAGTAGCTAATTATATGAGTAATAAATGGGAAAGTCTCCCTGGAAGGTAGCGCCGCAGAACCCGTAGATAGGTTTAAATTCCGTGAGATAACAAGCTTGGGGATAAAGGGGTACATGGATTTAAGACTAGTTGTAGCTTGGGTATGAATGTGTGATTGTGTACATGTGTCGTGATTGTGATACCTGTAACAAGGTTCTGTGAAAAAGTGAATGGATGTCGATCATGTCGGCGTTGTTGGTTCCTCAAACTCCAGGTGGCAGCCGTTATTACCCTCTGCCCCCAACGCCATTCATTCCCCCAAAACACCTGCTGAATGCTCCTGTATCTAATCCACTGTTCTCCTCTCCACTCACCCCCCCCCCTAGAAGTTGAGTATATAGACTGGTAGATTCAATCAATCAGGGTTCACAAGGCACATGCAGGGTGGGTCAAATGCCTCGTGTTTCCAAATTCCTTCTTTGTTATATGTGGTTTTTATGTACTTACCACTCTGTTGTAGTGTCAGGACTGCCGAAGCAGTTCTGGCAAGGTTGTACTGGGTGGTTTGCCTGCCTTCCCAGCGTAGTTAGGGCAGAATCTGGAACTTGGGCATGGTGCTGGCAATAACTCGACTACTCTTCGCAAGATCATTGTGGATTTTTTTAACGTCCACCGACTATAATGCGCGGCAGACAACACACCTTGTTACCATCCATCCAGGGACGGCACACACATTGATGAATCACCCTGCCGTGAAACACCGGGATGACAGTTTATAGCTAGGAAGAGATTCAACCCAGGCTGGACCGCTTAGAAGCGAGCCGCATACCCCTCGACCATCCTGCCAGCCCTTTCCTTATATAAAGGATGCAAAATACCCTCGATGGAGTGTCTGCATGAGCAGGAAAAGATGATAAAACAAATGATCCGCACTGCGGTCCGTTAAACATAGTAAAATATCCCACACTGGGAAAACTTTGAGAATAATGACCCATTGAAACGACTTTGCAAAAGGAAATATCAATAGCATGACATTGGAGATTCAAATGGCTTTGCACAGTCGCTAGTAATGGAAGTCTGGAAACAGAACTAATAGCAATTCGACGATGTCATTTTTTTTTTTTTACTTTGATGGACTCGATTCAAAGACTCGGGCTGGCACTCAGACTCAGGCTCATTGGCTTGCACTCCGTCCTGAAACGTATGCCGCACTTAGTCTTGAAACGTTGCGACTCGAGACGTCATCAATTACTTCGTTGTAATGTTATGATGCTCAAAGTAAGTATGTGGGTAAATTATTGCCATTTACAGAAATTTGGTGGCCTGTTTGTTGTGACACCAGTTGGTGTGAACTGTGACGTAGGTTAAACCCCATTATACTACATTGAGTATATGCCTTTGTTCATTGGAAACTAATGTCCTTGCAGTTCCTGTAATGTACATTCATATCTCTTAATATGACCTTTCCCTGCATGTAATACTGTACAAAACTTCTCCATGAATCCTAGATTCCGTTTAAAATATTAATTGCTCCTCATTAATTCCTATAAGCTTATTCATCACTTGGCTTTCTGTTGAATATTTTGTTCATTCCATTTAATGGCCCTTTTTTCTCTGTCCTCTCTCTCTCTTCAAATAGTGAACCAAGCCATTTATGTGCAGATTCCACAGCATATTTCTTTGACATTTATACATTTTTGTAAATAAAAGCGACCAGAGAGCAAAAGCAACACCCTTATCGAGCTCAGAGAGACTATCTCTACCCAGTTGGATATTCTGATGAGTTCTGTCAGGATGGTTTGCAGGATCTCATCTTGTTCAATTAACAAGGTACACACTCTCCGGTGAGTATGTACCTACTTCACAAACCCTGGGTTTTTTGATGCAGGATGAAGCATCAATGTGTGCTCTGTCCATTGGGCTGGACGTTGCGCTGGGTGTCCCATCTACGAAAATAAGTGTGGGATGTGAAAGATCCCACGGGTCTTTCACCAAGATTAGCGACTATCACCGCACCTTGGCCTGCTCTAATCTACTGCTTTTTTCTGTTTTTTTTTATTTTTAAAAAAAGTTTTTAAATTTCCTGCTCTAATTCTACTTGGTCGAACATCAGCCAGGTCAGCAGTTCTTGAAAGACTTGGGCCAAATGCTTTCCCTGGCCAGCCACACGAAATGGTTCGAATATGGCATTAAAGAGAGAAAAGAAAAATTATTATTGTTATTATTTATTATCATTGTAACATAAGCAAGGCTTCAGCTTGAAGCAATCCAGCCGTGGCGAATGCGTCCTTTATTTTTCAGTTCTGTTCAGATAACCAATAACACTAAAAGTTGTTTCTGAATTGCAGGGCTTTCAAACAACATTACATCTTCCCCTTCAAGATGGACAGAGCAATTGACCAAGTTATTATTTACATGAGCAAATAGTACGGACTCAAACCAATCAGTAAGAGAAATAGAATCTGAGATCATAAAATAAATGGAAGCATGGATCGCTTGCAAAGTCCAACTCAGTCCCAAAACGAAACAAACAGATCAAACACTTCAATCGACATTACCTTGAAATAAATGAAATCCAATTCAGTGCAAGGGAAAATCCAACTTAACAAGGATAACATTTACAGCTCATCACAAGTCAAGTCTGTTGGTCGACGACTGATACGACCACTTCGAGTACGAGTTCGCATGGGTACTGGCGAGCTGTAGACACTGAGCGGGTGACTGCTCTGTCTGGCTCACCCAGATCTACATACGGTACAGTGTCACCAGCTGGAGGCTTCAAGTCTACGAACAGCTTGAGCCATCATGGGCCTCACTGGTAGCGTTATCAGTAATAACGAAACACCGATCGAGAGTACACCCTCATTGCTACACTGGTGCTCTTATGTAAATGTCACAGTTATGACATAAGGTCAGCTGTTTCTCAGGACTGAATAACGATACGACATGGCTCACGAATGCTGCTTCACAATCACAGCTGGTATCCATCTCTTTTGGAACCATAGGAGGCTCCATTCTAATTCGTCATTCTGATGTAATGGTGGAAGATCTTTGAGTGAGTGACGATCATGGTAAAACTTCTGTTTTGATTTTCCAGGTCAAAGTACCTTTTTACAGCATCATGGTCATAAGTATTGGCACCAGAAGACCTCGGGCTATGGGAAGTGTATTCCCACGACGTCTTCCCATCAGTAGTTGCCGGTGATAGATGAATGCTTTCCAGTGACACTGTGCGATAATCCAGCAAGGCAGTGCTTGTCTTGTAGATTTTCGCCGAGTCGTTTTATTGTTTGTACACCCTCTCTACCTCTCCATTTGAACGTGATATCTGTGACTAGACGTCTTAGAATGATTCCATTGATCTTTGCAAAATTTCCTCAAGTTGTG
The DNA here is from genome assembly GCA_035128595.1 of Eptatretus atami. Classification (NCBI taxonomy): domain Eukaryota; kingdom Metazoa; phylum Chordata; class Myxini; order Myxiniformes; family Myxinidae; genus Eptatretus; species Eptatretus atami. The sequence continues at coordinate 34,035,249 of CM068952.1, read as the reverse complement.
AGTTGTACATAGTCCCATTATCACTTCGTGAGTCTCTCGGTAGACCATGCGACTAAATGTGCTTTAGCCGCTCAAATTGTGACTGCAGCGTAAATCTTCACTTCATCCACCTCAATGAATTTGGAGTAATAGTCAACCATTATCAGGTATGTCCTAGCATTAAACTGGAACAGGTCTGTCCCAATTTCACTCAAAGGTAGATTCGGTGTGTCGAGTCAGTTCAGGGGCTCAGCAGGCAGGAAATTTTGATAGTCTGCAAACTTGGAACAGTCTGAACAGTTTGCTCTATGTCGCATTCATGGAGGGCAGTATAGAACTCCCTTGCTCATTGCTTACACTTGACCATTCCAAGAATGCGATTAGTGTAATCATGCTCAGCATGCGGAGTCTCAGAGAAGGTGGTATGACAATTCACATGCCTTTGTATATGATGCCATCCATAACTGAAATGTTCACTCTGGAATCCCAGTATGGTCGAAGACAGAATATAATCTCACCTGGCCTTTGGCCATCCATCAAGAATCATGGACTGTAATAAGGAGTTCTGACTGAGTAGCTATTTTTGAAGATCCGCATACCTCTCGCCAGAGACTGATAGAAAGTCCAGCATTGAAATATGCTCAAGTTGCCAGTTCTGAATGAGTATCTGGCAGGTATGCTCTAGAAAGGGTGTCTGGAAGTTGCATATCCTCCCTCTTCTGCACTGAATGTTGAGGTCATACCATTGCAATCGTAATAGCATGCTCTGCAGTCTCATCGGAGCAGACAGCAACAGCTTTCTTGCAGATCATTTCCAGAGGCTTATGTTCATTGTAGACGTGATCTTTTCCCAAATATATAACAATGAAACTTCTGCAGGCATGAAGTATGGATAGCATCTCCTTCTCTATTTGTGCATACCGTGTCTCCGTCTCCGTAAGGGTCCTGGAACTGTATGCGACAGGTCGGTTGTCCTTGTAAAGAACTGCATCAAGTCCACTTCGGCAAACATCACAGTGGATCTTGACTGGTTTGTTAACATCAAAGATGCAAGAACAGGCGGAGAACAGCAAGTTCCTTCAGTCTCTCAAATGCTCTGGCTTGAGCCGGTTGCCATTGATATTCAACGTCTGATTTCAGCACTCTCGGAGTGGACTAACTCGTCACTCAACCGAGGGATGAACGAAAGGAACGTGATAAATCCAATGAAGCGCTCACAGCTTCCTTCAGTCGGAATCGGGCTGACTATGAACTGCCTCAACTTTGCCGGAGTCAGGGATAATCCATCCCAGACGATAGTGTCCTACGTACTGTACCCTGTGACTGGCGATTTGCACTTCTGCAGATTCAACTTCAGATTGTAATTTGTTGCTCTCTCTCTCAATAACTTTTTCAGAATTCGATCATGCAAACTCACGATTTGGACCAGCTACAAGAATGTCATCCATGATCACAAATGCTCCATCTATGCCTCAATCATCTGTCCATAATCCTCTGAAAAATTTCAGGTGCACATTTCAGTCCAAAAGGAAGCTGAAGCCACTGTACCACGAATGTGATTGAACACACAGATAGGAGATTCCTCGTTCAGTTTGATTTGTAGGAACGCTGACTTCTCGTCAAGCACTGACGAACCTTGCATCGGTATAGCTTTGCAACGCTCTCAACTGTGCATTGGATGGTGCTCCTCTTGATGACTTTCAGATCATACGGATCAAGACAGATTTCTCAGTTTGTCATTTCTGAGAGATACCGCCGTTGAGCTGACCCATTCAGTTTGTTCATTAACTTTGCAATGTATTCAATCAGATCTCCTTGCCAAACCCTCCCTCTGGGTTTTAATCGTGGCAAGAGAAAGCTGGTTCGTCGCGCCAGCATTACTATCCCTTCCACCAGTTGAATTTTGATTTACTGCCTGCAGAATTCAGTGGTCACACTCGGTCCGGATTATTCCCGTCAACAGCAGAGATGTCCGGTTCCAATGGAATCAAGTCTATAGATCAGACCCAGAACTTAAGCTGTATCTCCACGATATTATGTTTTCTTTGAGAGAGCAAACACTTCAAATGTGTGAGTGAAGATCTTGCCACGTACTGAATAGAAGATCACCGGTGCTACGGTTTTAGTCCTGATGATTCAAGTAAGGTACACCAATACTTTGTGATTGACAGAAGTTCGGCAGTGTGCATTAGACGCTGTAATATCAGATGGTGTGTCATTGTGTTCACGAGCTGGTATCCAATTCTGAAGGGCTACACTTGCCCTACCTGATACCAGGAAACTGTCATCCATTTTGTCACCTCGTGTGCAGCCGTTGTCTGCGCAGTGCACCGATTCGTAGAATTTTGCATTAGGTTTCATCCATGTACTACGTTGTATCAGCACAAGCACATCCAACGAGTTTCAACTGATGTTGCTGGCACGTCGATGGCAGTGCAAGCAATGTTCAGTTCTTGCAATTAGAG
>CM068952.1:34013760-34024798 GCA_035128595.1 Eptatretus atami | reverse complement strand
TCTTTCAGGGTTTTTGGGGTCTTTAAAGGTCTTCTGGATATTCTGGGTCTTCAGGGTCTCCAGATTTTTGTGTATTTTGGGTCTTCAGGGTCTTTTGGGTGTTCAAGGGTCTTCAGGGTCTTTTTGGGTCTTTGGAATGCCTGGTGTTGGCTTAATGGTAAGGGTGGTGGGCTTGGGATCCAAGGATCCTGAGTTCAAATCCCACTCGGATGTTGAATTAATACCAGGTGGGGTCGACTCTGCCTGTCATCCTTCTGAGGTCGGCAAAATGAGTGCCAGCATGCTGGTATCCTGTTCGGAGTGGCGACCCATCCAGGATTGTGCGCAATAGCCAAGGAGACTGCTTGGCAGCCGCAAACCTCTGCCACGAGTGGGTCCCAATGGATGGATGGGTCTTTGGAGTCTTTTGGCTCTTTGTAATCTTTTAGGTCTTTGGGGTCTTTTCAGTCTTTTGGGTCTTCAGGGTGTTTTCAGTCTTTGGGATATTTTGGCTCTTTTGGTCTTTGGACCTTCTGGGTCCTTTTTGTCTTTTGGGTCTTTTAAGTTTTTGGGGTCTTCGGGGTCTTTTCAGTCTTTTGTGTCTTTAGGGTCTTTTCGGTCTTGGGTCTTCAGGGTATTTTCAGTCTTTGGATATTTGGCTCTTTTGTCTTTTGGATCTTCTGGGTCCTTTTGGTCTTTTGGGTCTTTTAAGTTTTTTGGGGTCTTCGGGGTCTTTTCAATCTTTTGTGTCTTCAGGGTCTTTCGGTCCTTGGGGTATTTTGGGTCTTCTGGGTCTTTTGGGTATTTGGGGTCTTTTGGATATTTGGGGTCTTTTGGGTCTTTAAAGGTCTTCTGGATATTCTGGGTCTTCAGGGTTTTTTTCGGTCTTTTGGGTCTTTGGGGTATTTAAGGATATTCTGGGTCTTTTTTGTCTTTTCTTTTTGGGGGGTCTTTTAGGTATTTTGGGTCTTCAGAGTCTTTGGGGTCTTTTTGCTCTTTGGGGTATTTTGGGTCTTCAGGGTTTTTAATGGTATTTGGGGTATTTTAGGTCTTTGAAGGTCTTCTGGGTCCTTTTGGTCTTTTCTGTCTTTTGGGTCTTTTGGGTCTTCTGAGTCTTTTGGCTCTTTGTGGTCTTTTTGGTCATTGGGATATTTTGGGTCTTCGGGGTCTTTTCGGTCTTCAGGGCCTTGAAACAGTAAGTGTTTCACAAAATTTTGAAGACTTGTACTGAAGGCTGTTATTGCACACCAACATGTTAGTATCTGCCTCTCCTACAGGGTAAAGGGTTGAGCTGAAGTTAAAATAAAACTTGTTATTTACCACTTGTCCAACAATTTACCAAAAGTGAGTGAGGAGTTCCTGGTTTTTTGGTGGTTTTAATCGAAATCCCTATTCATTACGAGTCGAACGTCGTGCTACACACAATGGTAGCATCTTATTTGAGCCGAGGCTGATTTTTCTGGTCAAACCCACTTTTTCACTTTCCGTTCACCTTTGTTAGAACACACATCAAAAGAGAATTTTTCTTTAAGGAATGATGAGAATTTTTGAACTCGGTGTGCCCGAAAACCCCTGGGTGAGTTTTACTTGCAAAACTGAGAGGGATGGGCAACAAAATTCCCCTGTACTGGTTAAGTCGGTGTGGAATGACCCATCGTCGTTTTATGGCCTTTCCCATGCTTCCATATGTCAGCTGTGGTTCACCTAATGGCTGCTTTCCAGGCTGCGCAATCGCTTTCTAGTCCTCTTGTTAGGCCTTTCACTCAAAGATCATCTCTCAGCAACACATCCCATGTTTTTCGCAGATGGCCTCTCGCTCTCCTTCCATTCACATTCATATTTATACACCTCCTCACACAACTACCCACCCACATCCTTTCCACATGTCTGAACTATCTCAACCTACCCCTACGCATAACCTCACGAATGCTTTCTATACCGAACATATCTCTAATTCCACATTTGGTTTCCCATCCTTCAGTGTCACATCACACATCCACCTCACCATTCTCATTTCATTTCGTTCACACCTCCATTCACCCTCCCTTTTGTCCACCCATGATTCACTGCCATACATCATCACACGTCTAACACAAGCTGCAGACAGTTTCCCTTTAATTGGAGAGAGAGGTCCCTCTTGATGTCCACCCCTGATGCCACCACACCTCTTGTGCACCCAGCAGTTGCAGTATTTAGACAATATTGAATTGCTACCGACACCTTTTCTACAGACAACACAGGGCAACTTCCCCTTTTTTTCCACACTTCCTTCTCCCACACCACCAATAAGTACTTTTGTTTTCCCTGTATTCACTTTCAGTCCTCTGGCCTCCATACCCTCCGCATCCATCTGTAGATTTCCACTTTTTCACAGTCGGACTGCTTTTCAAACATTTGTTGAGGTTATGTACAGGTTTCCTTGACAAGTGGTGTCTCATTTTATTATCCGCTTCAACTATCCATTCAGCATCGGCGTTATTCTGTTTCCGTTCTCCCATTAAATTCTTCCAGAAAAATGATTGTTTCATGTTTATAACGGCAATTCTTCTGTGTATTGGAAGTCACTACCTGATGTTGACAGAAGATATTGACACAAGACATTATTTCTCTGTCCATTTTGTTTTGACGATATGTCTCACATCTGTTGGTATGTCATTCAATATTCTTTACTCGAGCTGTTATTGATCGATTCATTTCTTCAATTACAGTTTACAATGGTAGTGGTTTGATATTGTACCATTTTGCCATTTCTTCTCGTTTCCTTTCGTTTTCTTGCATTTTCGACAGAATATTTAGATCATGTGTAATTTGCTTGATCTTATTTGTCAAACTACATTTCCAAGATGGAGTTTGCTGGCTTCTGTTGTTTCTCATTGTTGCTTTACAGTTTCTTCCGAATAATTATGCTCTTATTTTTACAGCTGCAGATAAACGTTGTTTGTTTCTGCCATATTTGTGGTTGAAATGTACGGGACAAGTGCATTTACATTATCTACAGCTTCTTTCAATAACATTAAATTATAACGGTTCCAATGGTCGATGGAACTTGCGATCTACCTGAGATTGTTACCTCTGCCACTGGAGGTGAAAGAGGTTATGTTTTCACCCTTTTCTGTCTGTCCGTTTGTTACTTGGCAAAAAATAAATAAAATTGACAAGTATGTTGATCGAAGATTTTTCAAGTATATTGGTCAGTCGATTTTGTTATTCTGTCTGTCTGTCTGTCTGTTTGTCGCCTACATGTCACAATTTTAAACCGATCTTCCTGAAACTTCACCACCTGGTAGAGTTTGTCATAAAGAAGAAGCCTATTGTTTTGGGGGTCAAAAGGTCAAAATAGGCCAAAGGTGAGATTTTTAAAATCCTCAATTTTCATCCCATTGACTTGAAATTTGAAGAGGATTTAGATTTCAGGTCACTGAATTCAACCAACCAATTATTTTTGAGGTAAACATGGACCAAAAGGTCAATATAGGCTCAAGTTCAACCAGTAAGGTGGTATTTCTAAAATCCTCAATTTTCATCCGATTGACTTGAAATTTGAAGAGGATTTATACTTCACGTCACTGAATTCAACCACCAACTAGAACTACGTTGTCGATGGCACACCATCGCATAATTCCGGCGCACTGCTTTGTCCCATTAACCTAGGTGAAATTTTATCTTGCAAAATGGATTGACTATTCTTTCTATTTGATGTGCTTTATGACCAAAGACTTACTATGTTTACTAAATCAGAAGTCATTGCAAGCATGTCAACATTTCATGAAACATTAATTTAACACTGTCCAGCAATATAGAACTGTGCATCAATTTAATCATAGGAGTTAACTGTATAATATTAATTATAATTATTCATAATCAATGAGATAAATACAGTAAAACCTGTGACTGTTTGGCACTCATGGGGGCCACATAAGTAAGTTCTTTATAAAAGAATTTACCATGTACAATGGTAAATACACTTTAAAAAAAAAAAATCAGCCCCCATGACCCACCCCCTCTGTCCCGGCCCCTAGGGGTCATATAAAAAATCCGAGTGTTGTGCACTTCCCCATACATATATCTACTATGTCCCAAAGTTTCAATTTCCTATCTCAAACGTGTGTAGGAGGAGCTATTTTGACCAGCTATCCGCTAAACACCCCCTACCCCCCAAGCACCCTCTGATCATCATGCGTTTAAAAAAAAATGTTGATAAATGTATAACTCATGAATATGTTGATTTAAAAAGCTATAAGACAATTTTTTTTTATCGACCCCCATGACCCCAACCCCTCTGGCCCGGCCCTAGGGGTCATATCAAAAATCCGAAAGTGTTGTGCACTTCCCCATACATATATCTACTATGTCCCAAAGTTTCAAGTCCTATTTCAACGGTGTAGGAGGAGTTACAGGTAAGACAGACGGACGTACGGACGAGACAATCACAATATTCCCGCTTTTCTTCGAAAGCGTGGGAATAATTATTTTTGAGGTCAAATTTGTTTTTTCATTTTGCAAGTATCGTGCTCCATATGACATCTTCTTCTTGTATATTGCTGGAATCCTTCGGATTTCGGCAATTATGTTGGTCGGTTGTGTGTGTCATTCTGTGTGTCTGCTGTCTGTTTGTTTGTGTGTTTGTTTACCCTGTAGCAGCCACACCATTTCAGCGATCATGACCAAACTGGGTACAGACGTCGGCCATGGTCCAACTTAGACACTTGTCGTTTTGGGTGAATCTAGGTCAAAGGTCAAGGTCACCGAAAAACCAAAATTCTTATTTTCGCAATAACGTCCGCTAAAATGGTCGTATCGACTTCAAACCAAATCCAAAATGTGCATCTTCCAATACTGCATCCAACCATTTGTCTCATTGGGGTGTCACACCAACACCTTCTTAGCGGTCGGGGGTCGAATGTCAGGGGGGTCGGGTCAAAACTTTCAAATTGCGATAAAAACGTCATTTCGATCCCGATTGACTTCCAATTTGGCATGTGCTATCTTGGTATGAGTGTCCTATTATATGCCAAAATGATGAAATTTGGTTCAGCCACTTCCGGTTACCATGGCAATAACCAACACATTTTACAGAAGAAGTTTGTTCAACACAAATTTGAGAATCGCACCATCAACAAAGTCAACAGCAAACTGAGTAGTTCGTTCTATCTGCTTTAGTTAGACGAATCCTAAAAGTCTGTCTTGTCTTAATTATTTTCAAATATTCTTTCTACGGCTATAGTTTCTGCTGTATTTGATCTATTTATTCTTTTTCTCAAATTTCATGTGATTTTTTGAAGTAAATAATAAAATTATTAGATCTAATATGATTTATGAATAAAATCTGTATTTTCAGAATAGAGTAGACTATTTAAGATTTACGAATACTTGCACTAAATAGATCTACTCTATATGTTCATTTTTGTGATCAATAATAATACTTATTTATAAATAAATAAACATTATTTTTGATAATAATTTCTCAATTGATTGATGGAACAAGCTAAATATTTATGATTTTTTTAGATTAATTTCAGCAAATTGTTCAATCACCTCAGAAACCGTCAGCCAGAATGACTTCATAATTGGTATGGACCCTCTTTAGGCAAGGTCCATCAAGATTGTTCAAAGTTTAGAAAAAATTGGATTTAAAAAAAACATGCCTTATGTTCATAATGGGGAAATATTGAAAGTGTTGTAAATTCGTTGTTATTGGTTTCATTCCAGGGGGGTTTGATCTTGCGCATGCATAGCTTGTCACTATTTGAAGTCACAAGGTCAAGGCAAATCTGGTGACCTTGAAAGATCAAACTCCAGGTTTTTGTTTTTTCAGAGATCATGGAGATATGACAACGTTTTTCCGGCAATTCCTTGCTCAATGAGCAATTTCGTTTGTTTGTTTGTGTACAGGATATCTCAAAAAGTTGTTGATGGATCCGGATGAAATTTTGTGGACAGGTTGGGTGTCTGACAAGGACGGAACTGATTCGATTTTGATGAAGATCCGGATCCGACTACTAGAATTTTAAAGTGATTCTTCACCATTGAGAGACAGGGTCAAAAATAATATATAGCAAAAATGTATTGGGCCAGATATGTTCTCGTGAATCGGAAATGATGGGGCGGAGGTATGTGCTGTACCAAATGCCCTTCTCGTTTTTAATGTTTTCCTTGATTTTTTTTTTACCAATCAAATCTTTATGTTCGTCATTTAGTTAATATTCAAGTGGGTCCTCAGACACGTTTACCGGTGGGGGTTTTCCACCTCTAGATTATCTGTTTGTGCTTTCCAAGTTGATAGATTTTATGACTGTTATTATTTCGAATTACATCGAGTATCCTATTTTCATGGTTGTGAGCTTAAGCATTTAAAATTTTTTTTTTCGTTCTATTTCAATTTTTTAGTTCACTTCTATTTCAATAATCGAAAATCATTTGTTTCTTATTATCACATTTTGTTGATCCAGATGTCTTTGTTCTGCAATTCCTGCATTCAGATTATTATTACCCAAGTTGAGTACAATTTTTTTCCGGTACCCTCTTTTTCTTGGTTCTAATTTAAAGTAACAATGTGAGACTTCACTATAATTCCATGTTGACCATCATTTTCTTGTTTTGATGGATGAATAAGCTGAGTCAATGTTCTTTCGGATGATTCAGGAAGTTTAAATAATTCAGGTGAGTGACTTGACTCATAAATACTGGACCAGCCAACATGGGATTTAACACTTTTGATGACATTGTTTGTTAATAGCAAGCAACCATGCTAGATCAATCATTCATTGGTTGCGGAAGAAAGTGTGGGTGGATGCCACCCTCAATTTTGAATTGAACGGTCATTTTCAAGGTCAATAGGTCAAAATGGGTATTTTTTCAGATTTTTTCTTGAATTTAAACCTCATTCAATGCATGTAATTGTAAAAATAAAAATAAAAAAATCTTTCATATCATGTAGATGTATCCAGCCTCTGTAATTAACAGGTTAAATTTTATATCACACCTTAATGTTTGGTGTAATGAAACAAAAGAGTATATTTTTCATGAAACATACAGTGGTTGTTTAATTTTAAATGATGATTCACATTTTGGCCATTACTCCAATGTGACGTGTCACAATTTGTATGAACACATCAGCATAGTCACCAAACGCTTAACACCCGTATGGCACTCCAAAAGCTTGGATGAGTGCATGACCATCGAGCAGCACACGTCAGCATCTGGAACTTCCGGTGGGATGTGAAGCCTTGCTATCAAGATGCTGATTAGCTCCGTCTTTGGTGTCGAGTTCATCGCACCTCCAGCCTTGGTCAGAGACAGTGGGATTGGCGACAGTTCATGCTTGAGGATATTTACCATTTCCAATGGTCGACCGGCAGTGACAGCCTTGAGCAATTGCTGCAGTAAATTTTCTGTCAGCCTTGATAGTTTTCTGTACATTATGTTTGGTCGAAACATTTGCTTTGCAGAGATCAGCGAAGGCCAAACATTTCTGTGTAGGATTAAAGTTTACATGTTAATTTGATCGGTTGACTACATCTACGTGATAATAATAATAGTTTTAACGGAAAGATCTATCGAATTTGGTGAAAATTAATGCAAAATCGCAAAATACCCATTTTGATCTTATTTGACCTTTATGACCTTCAAAAATGACCTAAAATCGAAAACTGATGATGCATCCACCGACATTTTGTTGGTAATCCTTGATGATTGTCTGCATGGATGCCTGCTATTAACAAAAAATACCATGAACATTTTTTTCAAGAGGACTTTTCCATACTTGGCTGGTGTACTATAAGCCACATCACTTGATTTGTATTATTTTTCACATGCAGCCTGTGGCTGCTTGGCTGCATCATTTTCTGGGAGCCAGCTGGCTGCTGATGCAATAAGCATTGGTACTCATTCACCAACCTCAGAAGGATAAAAGTCCCCACCCCCCCCCCTCCCCGGGTTAATAACAACAATAACAGGGCTTTCACTCAAGACCCTAAAATTTTAAGCCAACACCCTAACTGTTAAGCCAATACGAGGCTTGTATCACTTGATGACATTCACCCACTTTTGACGTTCTTACCCTGATCACCAGTCACAAGACTGGTCCTTGTTGATCCTAAAGGCAGCAACCGATCTGGAAGGAAACGTAATTATTATTTTTTCACCATAATGTGTATGTTGTGTAACTACATTTCATCTGACCTATACCATTGATCTGTCTGGCTTGGTTGGCCTTACCAGGAGTATATACTTGCATAGGATAGTTCTTTGATTTGTCGCTGAGGTTGTCAAGGCTCTATGTTTTGACTGCCTCTCCTCTGGTCAAGCTTCCTCAGCTCTCAGCCCAATAACCCTCGACCCCCAGATATTCCATGATGCATGCGTTGTTACAGTAAATTTCCGGCTGGTTAGTCGGAACACTTCAGGCTTATTGCACACCTCCACCTTTTGTTACTCTTTTCTTCTGTTTGTGGAACTATCTTCCAAAGGCAGTTTCATTGCACTCTTCCTTCCAGACTTACAAGAAAGTGGTACACGAGCATATCATGTCATCCCCCATCCCTACATGCAATATTTTGTACACCCATTAACCCTACCTAACCAAACCCCATTGATTGCGAATTATTGTGTTTCCTGTCTGTCTGTCGGTCTGTATTGTCTGTCTCTGTCTGTCTGTCTGTCTCTGTCTGTCTGTCTTCTGCCTGTCTCTGTATGTCTCTTGTATGTCTCGGTCTGTCTCTCTGCCTGTCTGTCTCTGTCTGTCTCTGTCTGTCTGTCTCTGTATGTCTCTGTCTGTCTCTGTCTCTGTCTCTGTCTCTGTCTCTGTCTCTCTCTCTCTCTCTCTCTCTCTCTCTCTCTCTCTCTCTCTCTCTCTCTCTCTCTCTCTCTCTCTCTCTCTCTCTCTCTCTCTCTCTCCTCTCACCCTCTCTCAACCCTCTCTCAACCCTCTCTCAACCCTCTCTCAACCCTCTCTCAACCCTCTCTCCTCTCTCCTCTCTCCCCTCTCCTCTCTCCTCTCTCCTCTCTCCTCTCTCCTCTCTCCCCTCTCTCTCGTTTTTCTGTTCATTCAAATGATAGTTTGGGTTCAAATGTTAGTCTTCCAATGTTAGTTTGTGTTCAAATGTTAGTTCATTCAAATGTTAGTTTCGTGTTCAAATGTTAGTTCATTCAAATGTTAGTTTGGGTCAAATGTTAGTTCATTTTCAAATGTTAGTTCATTCAAATGTTAGTTCATTCAAATGTAGTTCATTCAAATGTTAGTTCATTCAAATGTTAGTTCATTTCAAATGTTAGTTATTCAAATGTTAGTCGTTCCAATGCTAGCTTGTGTTTCAAATGTTAGTTCGTTCCAATGTTAGCTTGTTGTTCAAATGTTTAGTTCGTTCCAATGTTAGCTTGTGTTCAAATGTTAGTTCGTACCAATGTAGCTTGTGTTCAAATGTTAGTTCATTCAAATGTTAACTTGTGTTCAAATGTTAGTTCGTCAAATATTAGCTTGTGTTCAATGTTAGTCGTTCAAATGTTAGTTGTGTTCAAATGTTAGTTCGTTCAAATATTAGCTTGTGTTCAAATGTTAGTTCGTTCAAATGTTAGTTCGTTAAATTTAGCTGTGTTCAATGTTAGTTCGTTCAAACGTTAGTTTGTGTTCAAATGTTAGTTCGTTCCAATGCTATCTTGTGTTCAAATGTTAGTTCGTTCCAATGTAGCTGTGTTCAAATGTTAGTTCGTTCCAATGTTAGCTGTGTTCCAATGTTAGTTCGTTCCAATGTTAGCTTGTGTTCAAATGTTAGTTCGTTCCAATGTTAGCTTGTGTTCAAATGTTAGTTCATTCAAATGTTAGTTCGTTTTCAAATGTTAGTTTGTGTTCAAATGTTAGTTCGTCCAATGTTAGCTTGTGTTCAAATGTTAGTTCGTTCCAATGTTAGCTTGTGTTCAAATGTTAGTTCATTCAAATGTTAGTTCGTTCCAATGTTAGTTTGTGTTCAAATGTTAGTTCATTCAATGTTAGTTCGTTCAAATGTTAGTTCGTACCAATGTTAGCTTGTGTTCAAATGTTAGTTCATTCCAATGTTAGCTTGTGTTCAAATGTTAGTTCATTCCAAATGTTGTTCGTGTCAAATGTTAGTTCGTTCCAAGTTAGCTTGTGTTCAAATGTTTGTTCATTCAAATGTTTAGTTCGTTCAAATGTTAGTTCATTCAAATGTTTAGTTCGTTCAAATGTTAGTTCGTTCCCAATGTTAGCTTGTGTTCAAATGTTAGTTCATTCAAATGTTAGTTCGTTCAAATTTAGTTCGTTCCAATGTTAGCTTGTGTTCAAATGTTAGTTCGTACCAATGTTAGCTTGTGTTCAAATGTTTAGTTCATTCAAATGTTAGCTTGTGTTCAAATGTTAGTTCATTCAAATGTTTAGTTCATTCAAATGTTAGTTCATTGTCAAATGTTAGTTCATTCAAATGTTAGTTCATTCAAATGTTAGTTCATTCATGTTAGTTCATTCAAATGTTAGTTCGTTTCCAATTAGCTTGTGTTCAAATGTTAGTTCGTTCCAATGTTTAGTTTTGGTTCAAATGTTAGTTCGTTCCAATGTTAGCTTTGTTTCAAATGTTAGTTTCGTACAATGTTAGCTTGTGTTTCAAATGTTAGTTTCATTCCAAATGTTACTTGTGTTCAAATGTTAGTTCGTTCCAATTTAGCTTGTTGTTCAAAGTTTAGTTCGTTCAAATGTTAGTGTTCGTCAAATGTTAGCTTGTGTTCAAATGTTAGTTCGTTCAAAACGTTATGTTTGGTCAAATGTTAGTTCGTTCCAATGCGCTAGCTTGTGTTCAAATGTTAGTTCGTTCCAATGTTAGCTTTTGGTGTTCAAATGTTAGTTCGTCCAATGTTAGCTTGTGTTCAAATGTTAGTTCGTTCAAATATTAGCTTGTGTTCAAATGTTAGTTCGTTCAAATGTTAGTTCGTTCAAATGTTAGCTTGTGTTCAAATGTTAGTTCGTTCAAACGTTAGTTTGTGTTCAAATGTTAGTTCGTTCCAATGCTAGCTTGTGTTCAAATGTTAGTTCGTTCCAATGTTAGCTTGTGTT
>CM068952.1:33976027-34007983 GCA_035128595.1 Eptatretus atami | reverse complement strand
GATCAAACTCTTTTCTTGACATTCAGTTTACTGAAGCCATTAACATTATCTCTCACTTTGATTACTCTGCATATTCAGCAATTAAAATCATCACACCCATGTTCAAACCATTATTGTAGATTACATAAATTAGTGGTTTCAGGATGCTTGTGATCATCATTCATTTCTTTGCTTCACCAGCTAAGATTTTGGAGTAGCTCACACGTGAATAGCATGAAGGATAACCGGACATTATGACCAAATGGACAAAGTTAAATCGAATATGAGTTTAGGCAATGTCCATACCATTCGGTGATCCCAGCGATTAAAACCTGACATTATACATTTAATCACTGCACTTTGTTTCCTACTGTTGGATGTTATCTTCACCAACCTGTAGCCCACCAATAATGCACTGAACCTTCACTTTAACTGAGAACCTTTTGTGTGCATTATATGAAAAGCTTTCTGAAAAACTAATTGGTTAAATCAAGTATATTCTGATTAATTGCTGAACCAATTATATCTTGAACATTCTGTTGCAGAATCACTAATTTCAGTTTATGCTGCCTTTTCTTGTGATGAAAACTTAAATAATTGCTTTTAAATAGAACCAGATTCGGTGGTATAATGGTAAGGTCAAAGGTTCAAACCCCATCTGAGTGATACCAAATCGTTTTAAAATGGTAAGGACTGCTTCCTTGCTTGACATTCAGCATCCTCCTACTTTTAATTTCGATTTGGTCACTGGCTTTGACATCAATACAATTTTTCATTGAAGACCGTCAGCATCAAAAAGCTACACACACTCAGTGTACAAAACATTAGGAACACCTGCTCTTTCATTGAAATAGACTGATCAGGTGAATCCAGGTGAAAGCTATGATCCCTTATTGGTTGCACATGTTAAATCCACTTCAATCAGTGTAGATGAAGGGGGTGGAGACAGGTGAAAGAAGGATTTTAAAGCCTTGAGACGATTGAGACACGGATTGTGCACGTGTGCCATGCAGAGGGTGAATGGGCAAGACAAAATATTTAAGTGCCTTTCAACTGGGTATGGTAGTCGGTGCCAGGAACAACGGTTTGAGTGTGTCAAGAACTGCAACGCTGCTGGGTTTTTCATGCTCAACAGTCCCGTGTGCATCAAGAATGGTCCACCACCTAAATGATATCCAGCCAACAGCAGGCCAGTGGTCGAAAAAGGCTCATTGATGAGAGGCCAAAGGAGGCTGACACAAATTGTGCAGAGCAACAGACGTGCTACACTTAGTCAACTGACAGTCCAGTACAACATTGGTGCCAAAAGACCCAAAAGAGAATGCACAGCTCATCGTTCCTTGACACCAAAGGGGTATGGCAGTTGATGACCTACAGAGTTCCACTTCTTTCAGCAAAAAACAAGAACCTGTGGTTACAGTGGGCTAAGGAACGAAAACAATGGACACTGGAGGATGAGAAAAACATTGCCTCGTCTGATGAATCCCGGTTCCTGCTGTTTCACGCTGATGGGAGGACAAGGGTTTGGAGAAAACCACACGAGTACGTGTGTCCATCATGCCATGTGCAATCAAGTGCATCCCTTCATGTCAGCAGTGTATCCATCTGCAAATAGACTTCTTCAGCAGGATAATGCCTCATGCCACAAGGCAAGGATTGTCCAGGAATGGTTCCATGAACATGACGGTGAATTCAGCTTACTGCAGTGGCCTGCCCAGTCACCAGGTCACATTCCAATTGAGCATCTGTGGGATGAGATGGAACGAGCTTTTGGGAGTAGAGATCCACTACCAGCCAAGTTGACACAACTGTGGGAAGCATTGTAGTCAACATCGGCTAATATCAATGTGGAATGCTTACAATACCTTGTAGAGTCGAGGCCGCGACAAATTGAGGCTGTTCTGAGGACAAAGGGGGTGTTCCGAATGTTTTGTACACTGAGTGTATATCGAACAAACAGTTTCAAGTGGATCACCTCATCACCATTAGAGCATTTACATTCCATCAGACGTGGCAATAAATGTGAATTGTTGCTCCCAGCTAGCTGACTCGATGACAGAAGACGCCATTTGCATTTTTGCCTCCTGTGTGTGTGATGTATGTCTATGTGTGTGTGTGTGATGTATGTGCGGCAGCTCCACTAGATCCTGAAATATACAGTATATATACAAAAATACAGAAATTCAGCCTCCCTCTCCTCCACCCAAATGAAAAAAATAACAAAAAGAAGGAAAAGGGAAAGTTTCTTTGTTTCTGAGGACAAAGTTCACTTTGAGCTTGTAAATGAACTCATCTGTGAAGTCAACAATTGACCATTCCCAAATGCAGTGCAGTACCTCATTGAAGCCAATAACTGTTCACCCTTTCTTTTGTGCCACTTTTGGCTCATTTACATTTGTGACAACGGTTCTTCCACGACGGAATGTGGCCTGGTTTATTGGAGCAATTTTTTTTAACTTTCACTTCATCAAAGCTAAATTCAGAAATGACGGGAAAGCACTCTCGTCGACGGGCGGACGGACGGACGGACACATGCACGCACACCGAGACACCGAGCTCCTTTTATGTATTAGAATATTAGATGAAGAGCCATTGAACATTTGCTCTTGTTTTGTAGCCCATTGCGTCTGTATTTAAACGAATCAACATGTCAAATTTCTCACTACAACACTCAATTAAAAACCATCTACGCCTGTGAGTTAAATACCATGTCAATGAGCCAAGTGATTTGCAAGTTCAATGGTTGAATGGATAAACTAACAATGTGGAACAGATTTCGTCATTTATTATTTCTGTACGTAGTAGGTGTCATGTGTTAATAAGCTGCTCGGTCATGTGAAATGCATGTCAACTTAGAGACAAAGTGATGCCAATTACTTGGTGTGTGTGTGTGTGTGTGTGTGTGTCAAACAAGTTGCACAAAGAGGGCAAGTCATCTGCCTTTTGCCAAATGTGTTCTTTCATTTTCTTTTCACCATTCCACCTGGTCACACTCTTTTTCGGTCGGGTCATAAATAATGCCTCCACATTGTATGGTGCACTGATTTGCTCATCCAGCATGAGCCTTAATGAGCAAGATAATGGTGGTTGGGATAACCCAGCAAATTGTATGGAAGTCGAAGGGTTAAACGGTATCTGGGATTGTCATGGCTGTGTTTTGCGATAAGGATGATTCAAAATTGGAGTTAACTGCACGATAAGAGACAAACACACACAGCCTCGAGTGCTTTTGTTCTGGTCCCTCTGTCTCTGTCACTCTCCGTGTTTGTCTATTATTTCTGTCTTTTTTTTGTGTTACTCCTCATCTGTCTGCTGATGTCCCTGTTTTATTATGCATTTTTGGAGCATATGGGAAGAGGGGTGTGTTTAAGTAGATTGGTGCACATGCAACGACTGTAGTTTGGGTGAGATGTGGGACTGGATGAAAGCATGAGCTTTGATTGAGGCAAATGTATGTATGAGATAGGTGGTGCTGCTAAGAGGTCGCATTTAGTGCCCATCCCAAGGTGCCAAGAGAACATGGTGGTGGGTCCACTCTTTATGCCGCAACAGGAAGTTTTACCCAAGATAGGTGTCTTCGTGGGGCATTCTATAATTTCAGTGCAGCTAAAATGAAGGAGTGATGATCTGCATCCTGTTGGGATATTGTGGGACTGCAAGTGGAACTTCAAGGAAGTGGAGTGAGAAGTGTTTTGGTGGAACACAGGTATGAGTGGAGGTACTTGTACTTCAAAGGGTGTGTGCACTGATGGTGGTGTGTGCAATTCCAGAGGGGTAGTTCCACAATATCACTTGGAGCTACGTTTAATTAGAAAACGAAAATTACGTTAAGGTTATAGTTTTGCCCCACCTTACTCTATATATTATTGATAATGATTAAGTGTATTGTAATTTAGAGAAAGGTGAAGTGTGTGTGTGTGTGGTCATCATCATCAATATCATTATCATCATGTATCATGCCCTATGCAGAGCATTGGTGCTGCCCAAGCAGTTAATAGGCTACAATTCTGGTTGAATCAACCCCTCTGACTCAAGAAATCAGGACAGGAATTTTGAATTTTGCCAGGGTGCCCGGCGATAGCTCGCCCAAACTTCATTAACAGCTCACCTACAAAGGCTTTAACATTCACCAATGGACACCAGCAGATAGGACGCCAAATGTAATGTCCATGCGAGGGACGGCACACACATTGATGAATCACCGTGCCTGTGAATCACCAGGATGACAGTTTATAGCTGGGACAAGATTAAAACGCAAGTTATACAGCTTAGAGGCATGTGTGTATACCTCTTGGCCATACTATGATGAAACTAGTGTGTATATATATATATATATATATATATATTGGCCTGAAGAAGCTGGCTGTGGAGCGGTTGAAATGTTGCCTGAAACCGGGTCTGCTCTTGCTTATTGCTCAAATTAGTGGAGTAGACCTCGTTTTAATTTTGGTTGGAAGTGCCTTTCTTCCTTTAAAATGTCTTTAAAATGCATACTCCCAACCTAATACCATATCCAGTAACCTGCAAAAGTATTTGCCCTCTCCCAATAATGCCACATTTAGATGAATTATGAATGATGTAGTTAAACAATTTTTCCAAATGAACGTTTTCATTCATAACTGAAGAGATCAAAACTGATCACTGTTATAGTTGAAGGAGGTTACATATCAGGAATACCGACAAAAACATGTACAAATCAAAACTCACTGGTTGTAAAAGTATTCAGCCCCTGAGGTCAGTACTTGGTGAGAGTACCTTTGACAGCAATGACTGCTATAAGTCTTTTTGGGGAGATCTCTACCTTCTTTGTAGAGTGAGGTGGTGAAATCGTTGCCCGTTCTTCACGGGAAAATTGCTCTAGTTCTGCCAAGTTTGATGGGGATCATCGATGGACTGCAATCTTCAAGTCTCACCATTAATATTCAAGCGGGTTCAAGTCAGGACTTGGACGGGGCCACTCAAGAACATTTATTTTCTTCTTATTCAGCCACTCCAGTGTGGATTTACGTTTGTGCTTCAGATCATTGTTCTGCTGAAATGTGAATCTCCGACCCGGTTTCAGATTCATGGCTGACTCAAGCAGGTTTTCATCAAGGATTCTCCTCTACTTTGCACCATCCATTGTCCCTTCTATCCTGAGAAGCTTGCCAGTCCCTGCTGATGAAAAGCAGCCCCATAACATGATGCTGCCATCACAATGCTTGACAAGAGGGATGGTGTTGACTTGGTGATGTGCAGTGCTAGGCTTGCGCCAGACGTAACACTTTGTATTTAGACCAAAAAGTTCAATTTTTGTCTCGTCTGACCACAAAACATTTCTCCACATGCCTGCAGTATCATTAAGATGCTGTTTTTTAAAACTCCATCCGAGATTTTCGATGCATCTTTTTCAGTAATGGTTTCTTTCTTGCCACCTGTCCACAGAGGCCAGCTTTGTGAAGGGAATGGGATACTGTCGATTGATGGACATTGACCCCCATCTTGAACATAGAGCCTTGTAGATATTTCTAAGTCATTGTTCGATTTTACAGTGACATCCCAAATCAGTTTCCTGCTTGCCCAGCTGCTGAGTTTGGATGATCTAGGTCGAGTCTGGGTGGTATGATACATTTTCCACTTCTTAATGATTGAATTCCTGGACTCAAAGACTTTGAAATCTTCTTATAACCCTCTCCTGAACGGTGCTTCTCCGCCACTTTAAGTCTGACTTCTTTGGAAAGCTCCTTGATCTTCATGTTGGCCTTGTTGGTTGACTAAGTGAGTTGCACCTTAAAACTCCTTAGATAAGTAGGGGAGCTTAATTTTTGAGTTAAACCACTGATTACATACAGGTGAAACCTATTACACTTACGTTTTTTTTAATCCTTTCAAACAAATAATTTGTGCCTGAAGTGGTTTAAGGTTAATTAGACAAAGGGTTTCTATATTTATGCAACGAAGAATCATCTGATTTTCTCTGTTAATCTAACTTATTCATATTTTATCTGCATTTTTTTAAAGCTTTATTACTTTGGAGTAATTTGTGAAGACTATGTGTTAAGTTTGATTTGAAAGCATCATGAAATAAGCTCAGGCGGCATCAAAATGTGAAAAGTTTGGAGGGGGATGAATATTTTTACAGGTCACTGGATGTATTACGCGGATAATGGATGAAAATATTAACCAGGACCAGAAGATTATATGGGGCATGGTAGGAATCTTGCCCAACCTGACTTTATGGCAGGTCTAATATCACAAAGTCTCACCTGCTTCAGGCAGGCAAACCACTTCAGGCACTAATATTTCTGTGCTGTTGGTGTGAACAAGTTGTTAACTACAAGTGTACTCCAAGAAACCCCACTGGGACTTTGAGAGAATATCTCTCTGAAGTCAAAAGTCAGTCCCTTCTATGGTCGACTGCGCCCAGCTGTCCTGAAGACGTCACCTGCACTTTGGGGATATTGTTGTTGTGCACTCTTTGGATATATCTCTCACCTATAAAAAATTACTCCATGGTATGTTTTAATTTCGCTTGTCCTTTCCAAACAATATATTGTCTCAAGAAGGCTATCCATCAATCCATCCATTGGGACCATACTCGGTGCAGAGCGTTGTTGCTGCCTCAGCAGTCTCCTTGGCTATTGGGCACAATCCTGGACGGGTCGCCATTCCGACACAGGATACCAGCAAACTGGCACTCATTTTGCAGACCTCGGAAGGATGACAGGCAGACTCAACCCCACCTGGTATTAATTCAACAGCTGAGTGGGATTTGAACTCAGGACTCTCAGATCCCAATCCTACGACTCCAGCCATGAAGCGAACACCAGGCATTAAGCAGGCTATCATCCATGAAAAAGATGGGATATACAGTACATTACGTGGATGGCTAACGTCACATTACAATGGATGACACAATAAAGCAGATATAAATTGTTTGAACATTTGACCAATATGCTCATGTTGGTGATGGGATTGTGGACCACTGCGTCAAACAAGCTTTACACGTTTGCTTGTAAAATAATTAATGTAATAATTTCCATCATGAGATCATCATTACTTGATGTAATATTATCGTAATTGTTGTTTTCCTTTCATTACTCTTTCCTCAGGTGCACATTGGAAGGTGCAGCACATCGCATCGCATGGCTCAATCGCTCTGTCATTGTATTTGCTGGTGATAGCAAGTGGTCAAGCGACGCACGGCTCTCACTGGACCGAGGCTCCGGGAGGGAGTACGGGCTGCGCATCAATAGAGCCACACCAAGTGACGAGGGGCCGTACACATGTTCCCAACAGGGAGCCAAACATGCATTTTCCTCACACGTCTTCCTGCTTGTTCAGGGTGAGGAGTGTGTGTGTGAGTGTGTAGTGTGTGGTGTGTGTGTGTGTGTGTGTGTGTTGTGTGTGTGTGTGTGTGTTTGTGTTGTGTCAGATTTTACCATCAAAGTTTGCACGAGTATATATGTATATTTTTATAATCATATTTTTATTCATGTATGTGCTTTGTGGATGCATTGTGTACACGTTCGTGTGTGTCCATCGTATATGAGTGTGTGCTGAAATGTTGCACATTTGATTTTTGTAATGAGTACTTCTTTGTCAATTCTCAATGTGTGCGAATCTACTCCAACATTAACATATCAGTCATTGGGGATTACATCTCCACGACATCACTTTTGGTTGTGGGTTGCCATCTACTGTGATAAAAAGTCAGCAGTCTCTTTTTTAGATGCCATGAAGTGATGGAAATGCAGGGGCTGGCGGATGGCCGAGAGGTAGACAGACTCCCTCTAAAGCATGAGTCACATTTGCTCTACGGCTAGGATACGGCGGCTGTACCCTCCCTGAATTGACAGAAACGTGCGGCGGCCGCAGAGTTTCTGAGGTGGCCTCAGGGTGGCCCTACGCCGTATGGCTATCTTTTACAGGCCGTAGGGGTCTCTGTGGAATTAAAGCGCGGAGTTATAACTTTTTTCATTTCTAGGTTGGCCGTAGCAATTCGACAAGCCGTAGCCATGACGTAGATGTGTTCCACGTCGACCGTACGTAGGCGTACGGTGGGCTTGCGTTATTCGTGCGTTTTCCGTAGGCTCTTATCAATGAAAAATGAATTTTGCCAACCCCAAAAAATTACGGCGGCCGCACTATTCCACGTTCGCCTTAGGGCCCCCTGCGGTCGCCTTGCGGGCACCTTGAGGCTACCTTGCATCTGCCTTGAAAATTCTATGGCCGCCGCAGGACGCCCTATGGTCACCGTGCGACATCAAATCAAAGACCGTACAGCACCCCCACGTTTTCGGTCTCCACAATTTCTAAATCCCCGTGCGGCTACCCCCCAAAAGAAACATATGTGACTGCTACATTGTGTGACCGTGGAAATACTGCTGCCGCCCTATAATTGCTAGTGGCCGTAGATTTTTTTAGACCCTACGGCCGCCGAGCCAAATGTGACTGAAGCATAAGCTGCCTAGCCTGGGTTTGAATCTTGACTCAGCTATTAACTGTCATCCCAGTGCTTTACAGGCAAGGTGATTCATCAATGTGTACGCCATCACTCAGATCGATATTAAATTGGCATCCTGTCTGTTGGCATTACTTGATGGATGTTAATGATCCCACAGTGTTCTTTTTACAAAGTAGGCAAGCTCTCACCGGCACCAGGAACAAATTGCAAATTCCTGCCCTAATCTTAGTCGAACGTCAGGCTTGGCTAGTCGGTTTGTGAAAGACTTGGGCTAACTCTTCCTTGGTTGTGTGTGTGTGTGTGTGTGTGTGTGTGTGTGTGTGTGGTGTGGTGTGTGTGTTGGTGTGTGTGTGTTGTGTGTTGTGTGGTGTGTGTGTGTGTGTTTGTGAAAATCATAGAAAAAACAGGGCTGGGCCTATCTCCACCAAATTTTTCATGTGTTGGTAGCACTCAGGGTCAGGTCAGTCATGGGCACAATCCCCCCATAAGTGGAGGGGGGGGAGGCGAAGAGATGACTTACGAGTTTTCACCTATACATGTGCCACAGTGATAGTGGTTGACTGACCCCTACTGCAGACAAGGGGGATTATTAGCCACAGCCCAAAATATATTTGCCTCACCTCCCCTGCTATACCCCCAGGCTGTTCCCAAAGGGAGCAAGTGTTTCTAGTACCACTAATTTACATCCAAAGACACTGTATGTGGGGTTTGTGAGTATTACGTCAGACAGAGATCCCAAAAAGTAGAGAATGGGGTTCCTTCAAATGAAAGTCAACGCAGGTGGCCCAACCATTTGTCTTCATAGTGGAGTTGAAACAAAATTGAGTACCACTAATTTCCACACCTTGAGAATTTTGATATATGGAGCCTAAATTCATATAATCTAGTTTATTCTCTTGCATGTCTTCAACATTTGAGTTACTGACGAGGCATACGCATCATTAAAATCATGACTAGTACAAAATATTACATTGTTTATCAAACACCAAAGATATTTCATAATAGGTAGCCCATGCAATTCTGAAAACAGTGGGAAAGAACGTAAAAGTGATTAGGAAATTGGAGTGAGGAGAAGGGAGAGAAAAGACACAATGGATCGCATGGGATGGGGGCAGAGAGCCAAAATTTCCACCATATTTGCAAATAGGAGCAAATATGTAAAAAGAAATGTATATATAGATAAATATATTTTGGACGAAATGGAAACACCAAGGTACATGAGCCATACAACATGCAAATCTCTTCCTGGTAGTCCTCTCGTCGTGCATGAAGGCCGTACCAAAAGTCATGAGCATCAGTGGATTCCACATGTTTGTGCTGAATATAGTAATACACGAGTTATGAGCGACATCTATCCATCGATCCACTCCAATAAAAACACAGGTCCGGTGCATGCACACCACTGGTGTTCACACAATCCATTGTGACAAAATGGCTGTCAATGACGTATCGTTTGGCCAATGTGCGGTGGTTGAATTCCTCATGAAGGAGAACATCTCAGCTGCAGATATCTACAGCCGATTGAGTCAAGTGTACGGAGATGCCTGCATTGGCTCTAGCAGTGTCAGAAGGTGGATGAAACACTTCAAAGACTGAAACATGGACATGACCGATCAGCCACGCTGTGGTCGGCTGAGAAGCACCGTGACTGAATGCGACAAGAAGAAAGTTGATGCGCTCATCATTGAGGACTGAAGGGTGATGGTTAGGGGGATCGCAGTGCAGCTTGGCATCGGACACCATGCTGTACAGGAGATTATGGCGACTTTGGGATATCGAAAAGTTTGTTCCCGTTTGCTTACAGAGGAACACAAAAACACATGCATGGATGTATCGTCACAGTTGCTTCAACAACATGCTGTCGAGGACGTTGACTTCCTGTTGAAAGTTGGTTCCACCATTTTGACCCGGAAACTAAGCAGCAAAGCATGCAATGGCATCACTCCACATCTCCAAAAAGAAGGCCAAAAGAGTGCCCTTCGCCAGCAAAGTTATGGGAACTGTCTACCGGGATGTCGAGGGATGCAAAGAGGAAACCATCAACATGGCTCACCACATTAAGATGCTCAAGAAACTAAAACATGCACTTCAGGAAAAGTTCCCGATGAAAAAAGCTGTCATCTTTCAACATCACAATACTGGACCTCACACCGCGTGTCTGACATTGAAGGAAATCTTAAAGAGTGGCTGGGAAGTGCTCCCACACACCCTCCCCTCCCCCCCACCCCTGCCTCCCATCCAGTCCAGATTTGGCTATCATCTGTCTGGGCCCTTAAAAGATCACATGAGAAACTAGCACTTTGAAAATGACGAGGCAGTCCAGATAGCCCTGTGTAGCTGGTTGCAAAGTGTTGGAACAAACTTCTTCCGCAGCAGGATTTTTAAGCTCATGCAGCTCCGGCAGAAATGTGTGGATTGTTCTTGAGATTTTGTAGAAAAGCATCGTGTTGTGTCCAGTTATTTTGACGATGTCAATTTTCTTACATGTACATTTGTTTTACTGTACAATAAATGTGCCCATGACTTTTGTTGTGGCCCTCATATATAAACAGGCTGCAGGTCAAGTCCATTAATTTGAACCAGCATGGCCGCAAGAGGACACCTCAGCGACTATGAACGGGGGTGTCATTGTTGGTACGCATTTGGCAGGTGCTTCAGTGATAAAGGCTGCAGAAATAGCTAATGTGTCATGATAAACTATCTCAAAGGTGATGTCAGCCTTAGAAAAAGACGGAAAGACATCATCATCGAAGGACAACAGTGGGTGCAAGTGCAAACTTGACAAGTGTGATGCACGGGCCTTCGTGTGAGGTGAAAAAGGACAGCAATGGTGGACAAACGGTGGGGGGTTCAACGTGAGTTGTGAGCATCGTTTATTATTGAAAACGGTTTGAAGGGAACTTCACAGGGTGGGATACCGAAACCAGGTTGCAACGCACAAACCGCTCATAACACCTGGCAATGCCCTTTTGCGGGCCCAGTGGTGTAAGGATCATAGGCAATGGACTGCTGAGCAGTGGAGGAATGTGATGTGGTCTAATGAGTCATCCTTCACAACGTTCTCGATCAATGGACATATGTGGTGACAGCCAAGAGAGCTCTACAGCTCAAAGTGCCTGATTCCAACAGTAAAAAGTTCTGGCAGTTCCATAATGGTGTGGGGCATGTTTTCATGGCATGGCCTGGGTCCACTCATTCCATTAGAAGGCAGGAATGAAGCAGTGCACTACGCTACTGTCCTGAGTGATCATCTGCGTCCCACGATGCAACATTTCTTCCCTGTGAGGAGGGGTGTCTTTCAGGATATTGCTCCAGTCCACCAGGCACATGTTATCACCAGGTGGTTTGAGGAGCACAAGGACGAAGTTTCCCATCTTCCATGGCCCTCGCAATCGCTGGACCTCAATCCCATAAAACATTTGTGGGACTGTCTGAATAGGCACCGAAGACGGTGGTTTCCACATCAATCAAACCAATGTGAATTGGAAGACTTCCTTGTGGAAGAATGGTGCCACATTTCTGCTGAACAGTTCCCGACGGTCAACAGTTCCCGACGACTGGATGCATGTGGTGGCCCAATACCCTACTAAGTGATATGCTTTTGGTGTTTCCATTTTTTGTCAACTATTTGTACAGTATCTGACTCCATATCATATTGTATTTGCAACATCTGTATATTCACAAACTATTTTACTCTTTTAGTTCATTTTCCATTCTATTAGTCTCACCCCGAAGGGGTTATGAGACTATTGTGACACCCCTGTCTGTCTGTCTGCCTGTCTATGTCCACGTCTATATATTTTTGCTTTCATTTATTTTCTCTGCAACTGCTTGTCCAATCAATGCGAAACTTTAAACATGGAGGGACTCCTCACATGGAGGATATTTTATTGCTAACTCTGATGTCATAGCTCACATGGTATGGCAACCATATTGGATTAAAGGGAAAAATTTGGACATCTTCTACAAAACCACTCGATGATAAATATTGAAACTTGCCATATGTCATCAACTCCCCATGGGGTATATTGGGTGATAACGATGACGTCATCGGTGAAGTATTCCAACCATAATTGGTTGAATCAAAATCCTTCTCCGAAAAATTCTGTCACGTTTTAACTGTTTATACTCTCACGTACATGTTTACTGTGTTCCTAGTTCGGTTTTGTTTCAAAAATCGTGCTATGTTGTGAGTTTTCGACCTTGTCTTATCAGGCTCCTTTAGGCCTACACGTCCTTCCCGTCAAGGTGTACAATCATTTTATTTCTATTCTCTCCCTATGACCATCAATTCCTATTTTTCCCACTTTTCCCAATGCCCGCAATCTATCCCTCCCAACAACACACTCTGTTTCTTGTCTTAAATTTCAAAAATAATTAAAAAAAACAACAACAACCCTTTCTTGCTCCATACCCACGAGTACCAATCTTCTTCCTCTTCTTCTTCCTCCTTCTGCCGGCACACCATCTTTCTTCTATTTGAGCTGACCCACTCTCACCATTACCTTCACCATTTCTTCGTTCAACCTCCCATTCTCCAATATTATCAAATATTCAAGAAATCCATCAAAAAGTAATAATTTTCCTTGTATCCTTCCTAACTATACACCTCCTGTAACCACATGTCTCTCGACCTACTTCCTGTTATTTTTAATTGATTCATCAGCTTCACTCTGTGTTTACCCTTCCAAATTCACCATACACCTCCACGATTTTACTTCAACTTTTCCTCTTCCGAATCCTTACCAATCTCTTAATTTTTTAAAAAAAATAATAATAATTAATTCACTTTTACCTATACACCTCCCGTAACCAGTGGTCGCTAACACGTGATCTGTTTCCACCCTCTGTGTTTACCGATCCAAATTCACCATTCACCTCACGATCTCTTCTTCAACCTTTCCTTCACCTCATCTTATGCAATCTTTATCAAAAAAAAATAATAATAATAATAACAATCTCTTATAATGCTTCGTCTTCGTCTTTCACACGTGGGGTTCTCATTACTGTATCATAATTCACTAATCTTTTTCTATTTAAACAGACTGCTCTCAATTCGACCTTCCTTCAAACCTTGTCTAAAAATCCAACTGTTTCAATGTTTCTTCTCTCCATTCTCTTAATTTGCCTTTATTGCATCCCTGAAGAAATGTCTTTAGTCACATTTCTGAACTAAAATTGCAAAAAAAAAACCCCAGTCTGCTATGCATTTCACTTTCCTTCAATCGTCTTTTTTTCCAACTTCAGTGCCAACTCACCCCTCTCACCCCTCTCACCCTCCCTCTCAAAGCAACCATCACACTCTTTCCCCTCCAACTTCCCTCTCTCGTTTCTCAAAACTCCCTTCTCATCCTTTTCCTCAACTCTTCTCCCTCACCCTTCTCCAACCATTCTCCCCCACCTCACACTCTCAAAGTTACCCCTCCCCTCTCATCCACAAAGCTGCCTCCTTCCACTGCCCTCTCTCCTCTATCTCATCACTCCCACTCCTCCAATCCTCAACTGCCTTCTGCCCCTCTCTTTATTACTCTCCACTGTACCTCAACCCAGACACACAGAGCCTTTTCTCCTCTTCATCCGTCTCCTCCCATAGCACTTCTGCAATCTCCCACACTCTTTCAACAACTCTCCTTACCTCTCCCCACCCCACCCCCCCCCCAACCTCCTTGTCCTACCCTCCCCTCCCCTTCCTGCACCCAAAGCCTCACCCCCTCCTCTTCATGAACAGTGTGGAACTCAAATATCCGAGGCCTTCACTCAAACCTGACAGATCTTTCTATACAGGTTGCTGCTGACAAACCAGACATAATCTACCAAACAAACTGTCCTCCTCAAGACATATCTGATTCCGAGTATCTCTCCTGGTTACTCCCTCCTCTGGTATGACAGGCCTGAGCCTCGTCCTGATGGAGAAGTTGCTCTCTTCATCAAAGACTCTATTCCTCACTCTCCATGCACTGCCCTCACTCCCCCACATCCCCAGGAATACCTCTGGCTATGGCTTCCCCTCTACTCCCACCTCATGATTATTGTGTGCTGTACCGTCCACCAAACGGTGATGACTCCATTTACACCTCACTTTACGAAAACATGGATCAACTTCTGTCCTCTATCGAACTCTCTCTCTTCCTCATATATGGTGACTTCAATTGTCATCACGCCAGTTGACTGGGTGTGGGTACCTCTCTCACCTGTCATGGCACTTCAGCAAAAGACTTCTGCGACTCATTGGGACTGACTCAATCAGTCAACTTCCCTACCCGGATCTCAACCAATGTACTCATCTCTTCTGGATCTGATTTTGACAAATTTCCTGAAAATATCTGCTGTTCTTCCTCCGCTCCAATAGGTTCTTCTGACCACGTCCTTGTCAAAGTGGACATCTCTCTGGCTATTATCAGAGAACACTACACCGTCGAGTCTGGCATTTCACTCAAGCGATGAGGGTCTCCAGCAGCCATCAAACTTCTAGACTGGTCTCCCATCCCTACTTTCTCCAACATCACCCGTCCTGGGAATTCTTTCAAAGAAACTTGCTTCTCTCTCCTCTCATGCACAGATTTATCCTCTCTCATCTTCAGTTGTCCTAACCTTCCTCCCGCCAATGGTTTACTGAAGCTTGTGTGAGGCAGTTGTCCTGAAACAACTTGCCTTTGGCCTCATGGAAAGCAAACCCAACTGAGGGTAATCTCAGTTCCTTCCACAACAAGTGTGTCACCCCTCAGGAGAGCCAGAAAACAACATCTTTCCAATCTCAAGGCTGAACTCTTAAACCTCTCTCCTCCAAATCCTGGTGGCATCGAATCAAATCTGTTTCTGGTGTATGCTCCCTCTCCATCCCCACCCTTACCTCAAATGTCCGCACTGCTGATACCGCACATGAAAAGGCTGAATGCCTAAACTCGGTATTTGCATCAAAATATTGCGTCCGAACCCCTTCGCTTTCTGTACCCACCTTACCCAGTCGCACACAACTGTCCCTGGACTCTGTCCTTTTCTTCTGACAAAGCGGAGAGCTTGCTGTCAAACCTCGACTCAGATTCTGCAAACGGTCCAGACGGCATCAGCCCACGTGTCCTAAAAACCTGCTCCTCTGCTCTTGCTCACCCTCTCTCTGTTCTATTCACCCTCTCATTTGCTCAAGGTCATCTGCCATCTGCTTGGAAATCAGCAAACATTTCTGCCCTGCATAAAAAAGGTGCAAAAACAGATCCCTGCAACTACAAACCAATCAGCCTTCTCCCAATCATGAGCAAGGTTATGGAATCCATCATCGCTTCAGACATCAAATCCTTCCTCTTCTCCAATGACCTGATTTCGGTCATCAATTTGGTTTCAGACCAGGTCACTCTACCCTGGATATGCTGCTTCTGCTCTCCCAACAATGAATGGAGGTCCTCAATGCCAGACATGAAATCAGAGCCATATCCCTGGACATATCGTTGGCTTTTGACATCGTCCGACACCCTGCCCTGCTCACCAAACTCTCTTCCTTTGTTATACAAGGCCATCTCCTCTCATGGCTCGTAGACTTCCTCTCCTGGTGCAGCCAACATGTGGCCCTAAAGGGAGTTCTTTCATCCCCTCTTCCTGTCCAGTCTGGAGTTCCTCAAGGCAGTGTTCTGGGTCCTGTTCTTTTTCTGATTTTCATCGGTGATCTCTCCGACTCTCTGGAAAATCCTCTTTATCTCTTTGCTGATGACTCCACCCTCTGCCGTACCATCTGTCATCCTTCAGACCGGCAAGCAGCAGCTTTTTCGCTCACTGCAGATCTGGATAAAATCACAAACTGGTCCAACACGGGGAACATGGCTTTCAATCCGGACAAATCTCACACTCTCACTATGTCTCTCCGAAAGGACCGTTTTGAAAAACAACCCCCATCCACTTTCTCAACAATCCTCTGGAAGAAGTCCTTTCATTCAAGCATCTGGGTCTCACCATCTGCCATGACCTTTCCTGGAAAAGCCACATTTCCAACCTGGCTTCCAAAGCCAGTCACCGACTTGTAATCCTCTGTCCTCTGTCCTCTGTCGACTTGTAAGTCCTTCCTCGGCCCACCTGAGCTCCTGACCACATACAAAGCTTTTGTTTGCAGCCTGATGGACCACTGCTCTCCCCACTGAGCTGGTGCTCCTGCCTCTCACCTTTCTCGGCTTCATGCTGTGGAAACCAAGGCATTTAGGATCGTTGGCATCTCCCACGAGGAGGCTGAGTCTTTGGGCCTCTCACTCTCTCACCTCCTTCAAATTCCCTGCTTTCCTTCCTGAAAGTCCCTGTAATGTGCATCTTGTACACCCCATACTCCATGCCCCATCCCTCTCCCTTCCACAGATCTCTTAATATCTCTGTTCCCCACTGATTTGTCCTTCCCACTGCTGTCCCTCTTGGCTCATGCCCCCCTTGTTGTGCATTGTGTGTTAGCTCTCATACGAACCTCATCAATGTCTACAAAAAAAAAAGATTGACGCAATTTTGCCTTAATGTGTACAAAAGTGTTCGTTAAATATCCTAATAATCAATCAATCATCAATAAAGCTATGGCTAATGGCAATGAATGTGACAAAATAGGGTGCATAGGTGATACGGGTATATGGGCCATAATAGCGGTGGCCCATAATAGTCGTGTTCAGTTCACTATGCGAGTTTTTGTTCAGAATGAGCGCACGAGCTCGACCATGTGCTCTACTGAGTGCCGTTCTAGTTTTATTTTGGGATTTGTTTTTGAGTGTCCCTCATGATTTGAGCTGACAGGATGGCACACAGGTAACACACTTACCTTTAAGCCATATAATCTGGGTGTAATTTCCTACCCGACTGTAAAATGTCAGCTTTGTGCTTCGCAGGCAGGGCTTTGCATCACAAAGGGCACCACCTCTTGAATGGATGTCAAACTGGGTGTCCCAACTGCTGGCATTAGTTTGTGCTGTCTTTCGTGAAGACCAGGCAAGTTATCTCTGGCACTCAAAACAAAATCTAAATTCTTGCCACCTTCATTCGAACATCAAACCTCACCGGCCAGTTCATGAAAGACTTGGGCCAAGCATGTATATGCTCATAAGATCCACCGACCCTAACTTGGCGTAAGGACAAGATTGTGCCCCTCATGATGTGGGGCTTTGCTCCGGTGGTTGCCCTGCATGCCAATCCAAAGGCTAGTTCTGCTGGGATATTTTGTTAATATCCAAAATGTAATTACAGACGGGACGATTCTCCATCTGGAAGGCTATATGCTGCATTATACGCTGCCCTCCAACAGGAGCTTTAGTTCAATCAGTTCTATCCTTGGGATTAAACCGAGAATCACACGGTTTGTAGACGGACATGCCACCAAATGCCACCTTATATTTAATTGCTCATTGCATTTAGAAAACCATCTCTTATCAGCGGGGATTGGCTCCATCTGTGAGAGGATAGGAGGTTCAAAATATGTCCCTTTTTTCTAAAGGAATAATACATTATCTGTAGGAGTGATTATGTCACCTCCCCCCGCCCCTCCCCCACATGGTGATTTGTGACGGTTGGGGTGACCTATCGGACAGGGATACACACACACACACACACACATACACACACACACACACACACACACACACACACACACACCTGTAGCCATTCAATTGCATTTTGGCTTTAAGTAAACTTACACGTGCAATTCTGACATGTGAAAAAAATAGCACCACCACTTATTCCTTTTCCCTTGATATTGTAGCATCAACGGATCAACTGACGTGGAACTTGTTGCAGCGGGAGGTTAAAATCCCATGATGCACCAAATGGTTTTAACTCCTTTGGAGACTTCCGAATTACGGCGGACTACGTGCGTGCGATTATGAGGAGGGACACGAGAACCTTAAGCTTTTATCAAACCAACGGGTTTATTCCCTGAACCGCAAGCAAATCTATCTATAATTCCAGCAATCTGTGTGTATGTGTCTGTGTGTCTGTGTGTCTGTCTGTGACCACTGTTTCTCGCCAACCACTGGTCCGATCTAATTGAAACTTGCCAGGTATATTGCTGGGGCCCTGAGTATGTGCCTTTTCAAGGTTTGATATTAATCGGACAAGTGGTTCCCAAGTTATGGCCATTTATTTACCAAACCAATGACAGGACACGTTGCTGCGTAGGCGTGGCCGATGGGGAAAGGGCGCCTTAGTTTCCAATGACAGGACACGTTGCTTGGCATTTTGCACCCACAGTATCTATCTTCTATCTCTCTATAATTCCAGCAATCTCTGTTTGTTTGCCTTTCAAAAGGTTTGAAATTAATCGGACAAGTGGTTCCCAAGTTATGGCCAAGTTAGAGCGCGTTCCCCATTACGGGTTCAATGTATGGACTTCCGGATAGTGATGACCAAGTGTATTCTAATAATTTCTCGATTTCTTATGCGCATTTATAGATAAACACAATGCCCCAATCCAGTCGTCGTTTACGAGAGCGAAGGAACGGCCTGTGTGGTTGTTTGAAAGTTTTTGGTTTTTTTTTACATGTACAGCCACGCACGTACGGGCACGCGAGAGCGAAGGAACGGCTGTGTGGTTGTTTGAAAGTTTTTGGGGTTTTTTGCACGTACGGCCACGCACGTACGGCTACGCACGTACGGGCACGCGAGAGTGAAGGAATGGCCTGTGTGGTTGTTTGAAAGTTTTGGGGTTTTTTTGCACGTACGGCCACGCACGTACGGCCACGCACGTACGGCCACGCACGTACGGCCACGCACGTATGGGCACGCGAGAGCGAAGGAACGGCCTGTGTGGTTGTTGTTTCTGGCATTTGAAAGTATTTTTTATTTTTTTTTTGCACGTACGGCCACGCACGTACGGGCATGCACTAGTAATAATAACTAACGAATGGTGTTATTGCGACGGAGGAGACAGCAGCGGGTTGGGAGGAAGGGAATGCAAATTAATAAATAATTATATCCAATGAGAATAAAATAAATCGAAAGAAACGAAGGCGCCTCTGGTGGTAGCGGGTGGAAGGATGGGCGTGGGGCAGCCACGAGCATGCAATGATGAGACCGATGGGTAAGATGATGAGGAGACTGGCAGGACAACAAACAGACACAGAGCGATGAAAACAGACAGAGGCAGACATGCAGGACAACCTCCTCTCCTCAGAGACAATTCTCCCTCAGTCAGTTCTCCTCAGACTCTCCTCCTCAGATGAACCACTCTTTTATTTGCTCCTCCCTCCTCTTCCCAGGCAATGCACTGCCCCTCCAAGGCGATCCATAGCTCCGCCCCTTTTGCTCTTCCACCGTCTCCCGGCAACCCTGATAGATGTTTACAGAGAGGTTATACGCACAATTTCCTTAACCATAACCCCTAATTAATTATTATCACGCACCACCTCCTTGATGGTGCACATTCAAACAAGATGATCCTTTAGCTAATGTGTCCCTGCTTACTACATCGAGATTGGCTGACTACTCGCACACAGACCATTCTATTATATACATTTCTATTTTCTCTATGGTAGTGATGGCACAATGTAAAGGGCAGATCTGTATCTGATGGTGACAGCAAGATGCGGGGAATCATCACCAGTGACCCTGCACATTTTCCAGCCGGTATGCGTACCTGGAGAAGACTGCCTGTGACAGAAGTCAGGATGTACCTGGTGCCATTGCGTGGATCTAGGTTCCACAGGAGCATACTTGGCACATGCACTTTCAATGTCATCTGGTGTGGTGATAGTCCAGACAGATTTATCCTGTTGAAGAATTCTGGTGGATAGAGGGTCACCTGGTTTGTCTCAGCAATGGCGTCAGCACTTTTGATGACACACATATCGCCTGGGAGACGCCGCATAATGCTTTCGTTCATTGGGTCGACTTCAGGATTTTTGGGATGTGAGCACAGCGCATTTTCCTAGCCAGCTTGGGTTTGTGTGTTGGTCTTTGTCTTCCAAACCAGCATATACATTGTTGATGTCTTCCTCTTCTGACAATGCACACAGATTTAGTGGCAACTCATTGGCATCATCATAGTGTGTACCGCAGACTTTAGGCAAGTTTCCCTCTCTGAGCTGTAGCAACCAACTGGAGTAATTTTCAAGGCGCTCATGCACTGAACTCATATTCAGTACGTGCATGTTGGTGCACAGTTTCAGCTCAGTGCAGTGCTGCCATCGTGGGGATTTTCTCATGCACGCATCTATGATATCAGGCCTGCGTCCTCGGTGAACGACTGGAAGAATTTGGTGGAAGTCACTGGCAAGAATGAATATTTTTTTCCCACAAGCAGTGTGTTGTTCTTCATAATGTCCTGTAGTGAGCGGTCCAGGGCCTCAAGTAAATACCAGTGACTCATGGGTGCTTCGTCCCACACCGGTATGTTTGAAGCGTCCAGGAGACGTCCATTCGTATCACGTGGAGAGACGTTGCACGTTGAGTTTTGACAGGGTGGAATGGGCAGTTTGAAGCATGAATGTAAGGTTTGTCCCAGCTTGAGAAGTGTTGCAGTGATGCCAGAGGAAGCTGTGGAAAGTGCAATGCCATTCTTCTGCCTAACATAGGCAAGGATCATGTTCAGCAAGAAAGTTTGGCCTGTGTCATGAGGAGAATCAAGGAAAATATTTCCTCTGTCTTTCCTGTCTATTTTACATCTAATGACATCAAAAGTGGCAGCCTGATCAGCGTTCAACTGTTGAACACGTTCACGGAAGGTACGACTAGCATCTGGCTCTATCTCCTCGGCAAAAAGGTCAAGACGACTGTATTGGTGTGGATTTGGTAGTGGAAGGCTAAAGTCAACTGTCTTGCGGTTCTGCTGCTGAAGTCGGTCATCAAGATCACAGAGCGAATCATTCTCGCTTACAGATTGAAGAGCTTCATTGGTGAGACCCTGTTGTTTGCAGCGGCAGTGAAAATCCTGCATGAGATCGTCAAGGTGCTGTTGGTGCAGGTGTAGTGGTTCTGTGTGCTCACAGAGCAACAGGATAGTAATGAACAGACCTCTCATGCTTACTGGTCTTTGTGCATTTGCACACGCAGCAAGACCCTTGAACCATTCATTGCTATCTTCAAGAAGATTGAGAAGCTGGCAGAATTGTTTGGATGTCTTTCAAACTCTTCCATCAATCACTCGACGATCCTGAAAGCTTGTGACACCCGTTTCGTGGTGTTGCAGGAGGTAAAGGTAGAACGTTTCTCCTTGGCTCAAATATACAGAGAACACTGACTATCATCTGAGGCTTGTTCGCTGGAGGTCTTACTTACCATCTCCAAACATTTGCTGCTGGTTGCCAAGTGAAGTGTTCAGGAAAGTCACAGAAAAGGATGCTGCGTGCCTGTGGATCTTCACAATTCTTGGCAAAGTAGGCTGTCAGCTTTGTGTGGGTTGCTGTTTACAGGGCTTGCTCTGCATTAGCTGGATTGCATATCATCCGCTGCTCATTTGGGAGGTTAACAGGAAGCGGGTCAACAGCTGGCGAGCGGTCCTGTGTGGGGAATGTGAAGATCCTCAATGTTGCCTCAGATGCTTCAATGAAGTGCCACTGCTCGTACCGTCTGATCTCATCATTGCGATCCTCCATGCCTACTCTCACGTGGTCCATATCAGCTTCAGAGGTGATGGTGACCTGGTCAGAACCTTTGTAGATATACTTATACAGGTGCTTGACGGCTTTGATCGAAGCACAGTGTTCTATGCTGATATTGGCATGGTACTTCTGGAGCAGCCATGGATTGTATGGTACAATGCTTCTATTGTCAATGAGGATTGTCTTTCTGGAAAATGTCATTGTTGTAGTGTGCCCAACGTTGTCAGGAGACCTGCAATGATAAGTTGGATAGGAGTCATCTCCAAGCTTTGCTTAAACAGTGAAATATTTTGTAAAGTCCTTTTAGCAGCGGACGTTAATCATGCATGGACCGTTTGGGTTGACAGCATCACACGGTCCATGCACCATGAAGTTCTTCACACGGTCCAACAGGTCCTGAGTACATTGGTTGGTGGGATGACCCTGTCCTTCAGCACTGATAACCCTGTCCACATCCTGGCACATGTGTTGTTCACCATGAAGAATGGACAAGAAGTGGCAATGAGACAGGCTTTACTTCTGGAACTCAATGGTGTAGACATAGGCCTTCAAGTCACCACGTACACCAGCCTTGATGTCAGATAACAGCTGTTGCTGCTTCATCTTGAACACTCTGGCTGTGATGTCAGGACGATCTGCGGCTGTATGGTGTGGTTCAAGTTCGCTCACAATTTCCTCCCATTGGACATTGTAGGTGAAGGTGATGAACAAAGTTTGCTTGTAAGGGGTCCTCAGGGTGTCGGAGGGTCTCAAGGTATAGAGGGGTCTGCAACTCGCACGGACACACCGATGCACACACGGATACTTTTCCAGTATAGAATAGAGCAATGTAAGACATAACACTGCGTTACCTGATCCGACTCTCCAAAAGTGACTGAATTGTACTTGTGCCTTTGCTGGCATTGTAAGGAACCGAGTGTGGAAGACACACTGCAATCTTATCTACCAGAGAACTTTAAAACGTTGAACGAAGTCTGCAGGTGAAAAAAAAATGTGACACGAAAGTTGAAATTATTCAGCGGAAACCAAAATACAGCGCTGTCTCATC
Organism: Eptatretus atami; assembly: GCA_035128595.1. Taxonomy (NCBI): domain Eukaryota; kingdom Metazoa; phylum Chordata; class Myxini; order Myxiniformes; family Myxinidae; genus Eptatretus; species Eptatretus atami. The sequence continues at coordinate 33,984,963 of CM068952.1, read as the reverse complement.
AAGATGAACACCTGACAATGATGATCTCGATAACCCGACCAATATCTTTTACAGACCAGTTCTGCTCAATACATTTTGACAAGAAACAGCACGTTTACTTCCCAATCCCATGAAGGAGAATTTGATAATGTGACTATTATTGGTTGAATATTGAGCTGTGACCATTCGGCTGAATCATATTCTGCTCCGTCCATTCGGCGTTTGTTCAGTTTATTTTGGCTCTGCTCAGCAATGCCATGTTCCACTCACTTCCCACTGTGCCTGTTGTTGTTCTGGGCTTCCCTGTTTAACATTTTCACCCAAATTTCTTTCCACCAGTACATTTGGCTAGCCTTGTGCCGCGTGTGTACGTCGTTTGCTTCCTACTTGGTTTTGTGCTTTGGTTCATACTTGACTTCAAAAATGAGTTTTCAGGTGAAGCAAAAGCACAAGATAAAGGTTTTGGTGGCTCACAACAAAGCCAGTGAGATGATTGCTGATTGTAGAGAACTTTCCAAACCTCTTGAGACACCAAAGTGGAACTTTCCTGAACATATCCATTGCTGCCAATGCTGAACAATTTACAGGTATCGAATGGTTATATCGGTTCAATGAGCATCACATCTTCCATCAAGTTTGGCATGGCTTCCTTGCAGACTTCATTCCATGCCCAGGAAATGCCACAGACAGCTTTCTTTAAGGTGTTACATCGACAGAGTTTTGCGTGGTATCTTGTTGATCGACAGCTATGGCCAAGTAGTATAATTTTTCTTTGTGTAAAACTGCTTGTATTGGTAATGACTCCTTGGTTCAATGACTGCATTAGCATGGTCATGCTCATGAGGAGAAAGACAACCTTAAAGATTTTTTTTGGTACCGGTACTCTGCTCTTCTGTGAAATTAAGACTGTTGCTTCATTGAAACATATCCTGCAACTGTTTGTTCAATTTCAGCACATGTCACTGATCGTTGCTTTGAAAGACGCCAAATGGTCTTGAAATGGTTAAAACAGAAAGAAAGCCGAATGTTGTCAGGGTTATTCTGGAAAGAATATGTATAATAAGTTCAGTGGCTAATTTGTACATCAGCGTCCTGCTACTCGCTCAGCCTGCTTTGAGTACTCCATAACCAGCTGCATATGCTGAACATCCTTTTGGCTGGGGATGTCTTAATGGTGGTCTCGGCTTGCTCGCTCGGACTTAGCAGGATGTATTATCTCCAGGTGACTGCCTGATGTCACTTGAGGCTCATTCACGGAGAATAAAAGGGTTTACTTGACAGCAATCAACACACTGCACCACTCTCAGGGGCCATCCCAAAGCGATCGAACCCAGATTATTGATTGGCACAGATTGCATAACACAATAGTACATCGACACAGGAAAGCTATATGATTTTCACAACCACTCTCTACATCTTTTAATTGTTGTGTATCTTATTCATGTGTTCCAGGATATAGCATTTGAGCCCAAAGCTAAATTCAATATGCCTTGCCATGCTATTTTATTTATATTAACCCTTTGAACCCTGAGCCCCTTGGACTTTCAGCTCCCTCGCCCTGGGCTCCCTGGAGATTAATCCGGCCGCTCAGGTATATAGAGGTTGGTAAAATGGCCGCTTGGGTATATGGAGGTTTGAATGGTAAAATGGCTGCTCAGGTATGTGGAGGTTTGAATAGCTGCCAGCAAAATGGCCGCTTGGGTTCAGAGGGTTAATAAGTTTACCCACACTTCTAGTGGATTTTGTATGTAAATTATTGGCTGAATAAAGCATATCCTGTGTTGGAATATAACCTGATGGATGGACCTGATGCACTTCTGCACAAGAGGCAGGGAACCACAGGATGGTGCTCATATGAAACACTTGCTCCCTACAGGAGAGTAATACCCCCTCCCTTTGGTGAGGGTCAGTAAAGCACTGGTACTATGGCAAGTCATCTCCACAGCTGTCTTGAAATATGCTTTGCCACCACCCTGGTTGGTATATGTTGCAGTTGATGACAAACAAACATCATGATTTTCAATTATATTGTATAGATGCCTTAAGCTTAAAGTATCGCAGAAATTATAGGCCTTACCATCACCCATGCACTCTCCCTGGTTGACCATATTGCAATGCTTACCACCGAAGCCAGCCACAGGCTGGACATTCTCTGCCATTCCAAGTAATTCCTTGAAAAATCAAAACAACTTACAGCAAAAAAGAGCTTTGTCTCAATCTCAATGGAGCTCTGCTCTCCTCTATGGGCTTGCCCCCCCAGTATCGCATCTGACTCCCCTGGAATCTGTGGAATCTAAAGCTCTCAACATTATTGGCAGCTCTTGCAATGAGGCTGAAGTACAAATCATGTTGCTTTCAGACAATGCAGATATGTTGGTAGCCTCTTTGTTTCTTACTGCCTCTCCATCCAGTCAGGCTCTCTCCACTCTGTCAGTCCTTCAACCCTCCCCCAACTCCAGAATACATACCTTCTACCAATAGCCCCTTCCTTGATAAACTCCTCAACTTCAGGCTTGCTTCAGACCTGGTTAAACTCTTTTGTTCAATTTTGTCTCGTTGGTGAAATGGCCTTCATAAGGCTGTTCAGCCTCAACTTTTCCCTCCATGGCTTCACGCCAGCAGTGCACTGCAATCTCTGGTCACCTCCATCCCTACTTCCAATCCTTTCTTCCCCCTATTAACCCTACCTCACAAAACCTTTCGGAGGGGAAGAGGAACGAATGAGTAGACCTGAGCAGTGATTCTGGAATGTGAGAGTTTCTCCAGAAGGGGGTTTTTGGCAGACCTTGTACGCCCTGCAGAAACCTGGGGGTTGGCAGAGCAGGGAAAGAGCAGAGGGTGCAAGCCCAGAAAGGAGGTAATACAACATCGAGACCACCGACCTGTCTACAATGTGAAAGTGATAAAACCAGAGACTCTGCTTAATCATGGGAGATTCTAATGATCTTGAAGGTCTTCTTTTTCATGGTGTCAAGCTGAGCAAGGTGGGAGGCAGGGGCGCCAGCCAAAAGGGGGAGAGCAGTACTCCCTCAAGCTGTGGATGAAGGCCTTGTCAGTGGATATGAGTTCAGGTGTGACAAGGAAGGAATTTGCACCATGTAGGATGCCCAGTCGGCGACTGACTTTGGAGACAAACTCAGATGTGTGCTTTGCCCAAAAAAGATAGTGGCTTATAGTGAGACCTAAACGTTTCAGTGACTGGACTTCTTCAAGAGGAGTGTTAAGAAAGTATATGGGAGGGTTCAGATGGTCCTTTTGGGGAGACAGAGTGAGAGTGTGAGATTTGTCAGGATTGAAAGACGTATCCCAAGTGTTTGACAAGCTGTGATTCTATCAAGGTCTGTAGAGATGTAATGTGATGCTGCCTGCCTAGCTGAAGGATGAGGGATGTTATGGTCGAGGGTGAAGCCATCAGCAAAGAGATAAAGAGGGTTTAAACCAAATTAGAGATATCGTTGATGAAGATCAGGAATATAACTAGGCCCAGAACGCTGCCTGAGGGCACTCCAGCCTTGACGGGGGAGGAGATGAAAGGATGCCATTGAGAGCCACACGTTTGCTCTGAGAATAGAGGAAGTCGGGAAGCCATGTATGGAGTTGGCCTTAGATGCCATATGCAGAGTGTTTGGAGAGGCGACTGCATTGGAAGCTCAAGATATCTCAAAGACAGACGATCATGATCTCATTTCTGACATTGAGGGCTGACATCCATTGTTGGGATAACAGAAGCAGCATGTCCAGGACAGAGTGACCTGGTCTGAATCCGACTTTATGATCTTAGATGAGGTCGTTGGAAAAAAGGAATGATTTCATATAAACTGCGATGAGGAATTGCATGACCTTGCTGATGATTGGAAGTAAGCTGATAGGTCTGTAGTTAAGGGGGTCGGTTTTTGCACCTTGTTTATGTAATGCAGTGATGTTTGCTGACTTCCAAGCTGATTGAAGATGACCTAGGTTAAATGATAGGATGAAGATAGCAAAAAGATGATGTGCCAGAGCAGCAGAGCAGGTTTTTTAGAAAATGTGCACTGATGCTGTCCAGTCCAAGTTACAGAATCATTGTTTTACCCCCTGGTGTGTCACTCTTCCATTGTGGCTCGATCCTTTATAGAAATTTTTGTTTTTTGAATCACAATTTAGAATATACATGATTGTAGTTGAAAATAGATACTGTAGCTGTCAAAGTTTAACTCTTCACACTCATGGTGTGAAAATATTACAAAACAGAACTGGTTTTATGTGTTTTATAATTTTTAAATGCATCCCCCCCTTCCCCCCTCTCACCCGCTCCCCCCCCCCACCCCCGACTACATTCCCACCTCCTCAATATCTTATTTTGAATATCGTCACATGAGATGGGTCCATTAACACAGACCATTTGAGCCAGGTGCTTGTACAACCCTACGGATTCCAAAACGATCTGTTAATGTCACTGCATTCTTATCACGATTCCCCAAGGTTCACTAAACAAAGCTGAGTCTGGTGGTGAAACATGCATGAAAGGCAAAAGGGGGGAAATGCTTCTTCTCTATATATTACTAAAACTCTCATCTTGTATGTATGTATGTATGTATGTATGTTCCCGAAATACAGGCAAACGGTACACGATAGCGCAAAAATTTTAGGGCCACCTTACTCACCATTCTCCTGCGGTGTGCAGTATCAAGTTTCGTTCAAATCGGGCAACGAAAAAAATTATTGAAAAAATCAATTCCCGATTCAGTCAAGTACTCTTCAGGAGAATTTGAGCAATGCGAACAACCTCAGCGGTATAGTTCGCTGGAGCTATCTTTTTTTTCTTGAATTATTTTTTTTCATCAACCGCTGTCACAACGGGTTCACGGGTCATCAAGTAATAATTAAAAGGGGGTTATTTAAAGAGAATACGGGGGATGAGAGAAACAAGACGTTATAAATATATGCAGACGAACCAAGCAGTCGACAGACACAACCAGGTGATTATGGGACACAAAACTTGTGTTTTAAAATAACTAAATATAGCCTAACCCCCAATGGCACCAAACTATCAGACACACAATGAAGGGGAACGAATGAGGAGTTCAGGTACTTCAGGAATATATACAGAACAGGACTTCGGCAATATATTAATTCACGACCAAAACAGACAGGGACTTGTGCAGGCACGATGGTCCTGAGCTGACGTTGGATCCAGAATGGTGGTGTGGTCTTGCAAGGTGAATTATGGCTCAGGGCGCGATAGTGAAGAGGAGCGGTGAGGATGGTGATGGGAAGGTCAGGAGGCGAAGGAGGCAGCCAAGCAGAGGGAAGGATCTCTTCTCCTCAAAGGTCCAACTTCAACTGCTGTCACCTCTGGGACTGCCTTCGTGGGTGATGGGTCCCGTCATTGGCAGCCTGCTGTTGTAGGTGGCACCTTCAGTCGGGCAGTCCCGTCCTGCAGAGCGGATTCTCAAACAAGTGCACTGCCCTCAGCCAGGGTACTCCAGCTGACCTTACCACCAATGGCTTGCAGTCTGCTGGCCAAACAGTTTGTGTTGATGTTTCCTTCTCAAATGCATTGTGCTTTCTATGTGTGCTTTCCTGCCCAAGTTCTTACATGGACTAACAGCTCACCTGCTTACAGGAGGTTTTATACAACACAGCCTGACTCTATGCTACCTTAAGGTTTACATACAATTTCTGCCTCCTCGACATGTTTCGCAATACGACTTATTTCTGACGCAATAAACTGATACAGGGTATAAACCTAAGCGATTCAATGACACGGTTCATACGAAAGTCTGAACACAATCTAGCTTTGGATCCCGCACCCCTCTTCCCACCCCCCCCCCCCCACCCCGCTTTTATGCGACACAATACAATGTGTAGAGTGGATAATACAATGTTGTGAGTGAGAAGTACCTCTGCTTGGACCACAAACTTCAAAGTAACATTCCTGTTTGTAAAACCATAATTAAAGTAAGGTTATCCTAGATTATGACAGTTACATTTTCAGCAATTTTGACATGTGTTTCACCAGTTCCACCACAGATAACAAAGGTGTCTGGAGAGCAAACGGTGAGTGAAGGGGCCGATGTTACGATGACGTGTCAAGCTGAAGGAAGACCTGAGCCGGTGGTTACTTGGCGACACCTACAACCACCAGGTGAATCAAGGCAATGACTGGATTGTGCCACGATTATGTTTGTTTTTCTTTGTGTCTCAGCATTGACATAACTTGCTTGTTTTCTGATGAGCAAAGCGCTGGTGAAGGAACCCAAAGATAGACACTTAACAGGGAAGACGAAGACATAATGGTACTGTAGGCAAAATAATGAAGAACATAGAATCGATCTAACTATATTGCCAGTTAAAATTAAAGCATGTGGTGTTGGAGGAAGTCTCGCTGACAACAGAAAAAATGACTTCAAAACAGAACAAAGTGAGTCGTAATAAACAAGTATATGCAATTATAAATAATAGCATCCGTTGAAGACAAAGTCTTCGATATCCCCCGCCATAGTAAATGAGGATTAACAAACTTATATTCGCCCAAGCGTGTGCAATATGTATGTGAAGTTTCCCCTTGATCTGACCAGCCGTTCTGGAGAAGAAGATGTTTGAAGGTTTTAGGGTAAATTCAATATGGCCCCAAACCATGTGACCTATCAATTAGAAATAACAAACTTCTGAAAGGATGTCTTGGGGAAAGTGTATGTGAAATTTTGCCTCAATCTGTCCAGCCGTTCTGGAGAAGGAGATTTTTAAAATTTATTAATTTTCAATCAAGATGGCTGACGAACCATGTGACCTATGACATCATAAATTTACATTCTGCCTCCAATCCTCCAGTGGAATACGTGTGTGAAGTTTCGTGTTAATTGGATGAGGTGTGTTTTTCTATCCAGATGGCCACCAAACCATGTGACTGTGACGTCATATTTTTTTTTACTATGTATGCAGACATGATGGAAGATGATAGTTGCAAATTTTCGCTTCGTTAGGTTATGTGATTCCAGAGAAAACATTATTTAATATTTTTTCTTGAATCCAACATGGCTGCCAAACAATGTGACCTATCAATTAGAAAATATCAAAAGGCACCAGTTCACCACTTGCTTGATATGTGTACCAAATTTCGTAAATAATCTTGAGGGGATTTGTAGTTAAGCTCCGGAAACGAAATGTGCGGACGGACGGAACCCATTTCTATATCCCCCGCCAACTTCGTTGGTTGGCGGGGGATAATGAACAGGAAACAAACATTATCAGTACATGTTGAAAAATTACGCATCCAAACCGAGAATTTAATTCAGGCCCTCTGATGAACTGTACCAGTGTTCTGCTATCTGGGCAACCCCACCAGTACGGTTCATCAGAGGGCCTGGGTTTGATTCCTGGCCTGGATGTGTAGTTTTTCCACGTATACTTATAATGTTTGTTTCCTCTTAATTTACGATGCTACTACGCTCCCTGTGGTGATTAAGAGCGGACATGGGATTGTCCCCCCGCAGGAGGAAGACCCTCTCGTTGACAAGCCCTCACTGCTCCTATGGTTGGCAGTGAGTCCTGGAAGCAGTGGGGGAAAGAGAATGGCATTTCTATACGTGGGAGAATTGTGTGCTCAGACAGTGGGTTGCCCAGATAGCTCAGATGGCAGAGCACTGTTATGGATCACCAGTAGAACCTGGGTTTGATTCCTGGTCTGGATGTGTAGTTTTTCCACAAATATTTATAAACCCAGTATATGTCAGGATAGAAGGAATTTGCTTGTTGATTACTTTGGCACTAATTAATTGGTCCCATGCCATTTATAACATGTGAGCACGATTCAAAGGTGATGTTGATTTTTTTTCTTTATCCAAGAAAATTAAAAAGTAAAGGGTGGTTGATGAAATTTCACCCAATTTCTCAAGGGATTCCCTTGATAAACATGCACACTCGTCCCACTGATGTGGAACATCGTTTTTGGTACGTGTCCGCAGCTATTTCAGGATATGTGATTCGACATCTTCATTGTTTGTCAACTTTCTGTCACCTCGATGTTCTTTAAGTGGTGCAAAGACATGGAAATCAAAATGTCACAAGTCTGGATTTTATGTTGGATGATTTCGAACTTCCCAACTCACTGACACTAAATTACGCAGGTCTTTTGAGATCTGGTCAGGTAGAGGTCCTTTGGTACCCACCTTGCATTACTCTTATTGAAATTGAAGTAGGAATGAATGATTACTTCCACAACACCAATATCGACATCTAATTATCTTGTAATTTCACGTATAGTAATTTGGCAAATCCACTAAAACATCTGTTCAACACCTTCAGTGTTTGCCTGAGACAAAGATGGGGGTGGTGTATGAAAATGCTCATGATCACTCATTAATTCACAGCCATTTTTTAACTCGCTACACTCTTTTAACACACTACACCGTCAGACATGCATATTTAAACTGTGCAGATAGTCTACTGTTAATTTCAGCCTCACCAGGAAGTTAATGATACGCCTCTGCACCACTCACATGTGACTGTTGGTTGCCATCTTGGCTTTACACAGAATTCAGTGTGATGTCACTTCCTGTATAACTTGCTCAGGGTCGACAATATAATTGTACAAAATTTCAGCATTGAACAATATTTGCTGGTTGTCCAATAAAAAGTTCCCATCAATCTCAAACAGCCTTCATATCTAGACTGGTTTATCCAAGTGTTCAGATTACTCAGATCCCCGCTCACAGATCTCCGCTAGCTCGTCCATGTTGCTGCATTTGAGCCTGGGGAGTAACTGCTGAAATTTTCCGTCCAGGTTCTTCCCGACATCTTTGTTCTTTGTTCCTTTCACACTTCTTTCTATTTTTTTTTTTCACAATTCTCGTTATTCATTCTTATCCACAAGAGAGAGATTTCAGAAACTTTCTGCAATAATTCACTTCTCCTTGAGAGATGCATAACGAAAGAGGGAATAGTGAGTAAAGAGATGAAAGAGAAAAGAAGCAAGA
>CM068952.1:33963654-33976002 GCA_035128595.1 Eptatretus atami | reverse complement strand
ACCCGAAGAAGTAAAGAACAAAGATGGAGTCATCAGGAGGAACCTGGATAGGATTCGGGTTTCAGCCGCTACTCCATAACCCTCAAACCCATCCAGGTGCACACCAAGTGAGCCTTACAGAAAACTTCTGCAATAATTCACTTCTCCTTGAGAGATGCATAACGAGAGGAATAGTGAGTAAAAGAGATGAAAGAGAAGAAAGAAGCAAGAATAAGAATGAAATACGAGAATTTTGAAAAAAAAAAATAGAAAGAAGTGTGAAAGGAACAAGAAACAAAGATGTCGGGAAGAACCTGGACGGAAAATTTCAGCAGTTACTCCCCAGGCTCAAATGCAGCAACATGGACGACTAGCGAGATCTGTGAGCGGGGATCTGAGTAATCTGAACACTGGATAAACCAGTCTAGATATGAAGGCTGTTTGAGATTGATGGGAACTTTTATTGGACAACCAGCAAATATTGTTCAATGCTGAAATTTTGTACAATTATATTGTCGACCCTGAGCAAGTTATACAGGAAGTGACATCACACTGAATTCTGTGTAAAGCCAAGATGGCAACCAACAGTCACATGTGAGTGGTGCAGAGGCGTATCATTAACTTCCTGGTGAGGCTGAAATTAACAGTAGACTATCTGCACAGTTTAAATATGCATGTCTGACGGTGTAGTGTGTTAAAAGAGTGTAGCGAGTTAAAAAATGGCTGTGAATTAATGAGTGATCATGAGCATTTTCATACACCACCCCCATCTTTGTCTCAGGCAAACACTGAAGGGTTGAACAGTGTTTTAGTGGATTTGCCAAATTACTATACGTGAAATTACAAGATAATTAGATGTCGATATTGGTGTTGTGGAAGTAATCATTCATTCCACTTCAATTTCAATAAGAGTAATGCAAGGTGGGTACCAAAGGACCTCTACCTGACCAGATCTCAAAAGACCTGCGTTAATTTAGTGTCAGTGAGTTGGGAAGTTCGAAATCATCCAACATAAAATCCAGACTTGTGACATTGATTTCCATGTCTTTGCACCACTTAAAGAACATCGAGGTGACAGAAGTTGACAAACAATGAAGATGTCGAATTACATATCCTGAAATAGCTGCGGACACGTACCAAAAACGATGTTCCACATCAGTGGACGAGTGTGCATGTTTATCAAGGGAATCCCTTGAGAAATTGGGTGAAATTTCATCAACCACCCTTTACTTTTTAATTTTCTTGGATAAAGAAAAAAAAAATCAACATCACCTTTGAATCGTGTCACATGTTATAAATGGCATGGGACCAATAATAATAGTCCCAAGTATCAACAAGCAAATTCCTTCTATCCTGACATATACTGGGTTTATAAAATATTTGTGGAAAAACTACACATCCAGACCAGGAATCAAACCCAGGTTCTCTGGTGATCCATAACAGTGCTTTGCCATCTGAGCTATCTGGGCAACCCACTGTCTGAGCACACAATTCTCCCACGTATAGAAATGCCATTCTCTTTCCCCCACTGCTTCCAGGACTCACTGCCAACCATAGGAGCAGTGAGGCTTGTCAACGAGAGGGTCTTCCTCTGCGGGGGACAATCCCATGTCCGCTCTTAATCACCACAGGGAGCGTAGTAGCATCTAAATAAGAGGAAACAAACATTATAAGTATACGTGGAAAAACTACACATCCAGGCCAGGAATCAAACCCAGGCCCTCTGATGAACCGTACTGGTGGGGTTGCCCAGATAGCAGAAACTGGTACAGTTCATCAGGAGGCCTGAATTAAATTCTCGGTTTGATGCGTAATTTTTCAACATGTACTGATAATGTTTGTTTCCTGTTCATTATCCCCCGCCAACCAACGAAGTTGGCGGGGGATATAGAAATGGGTTCCGTCCGTCCGTCACATTTCGTTTCCGGAGCTTAACTACAAATCCCTCAAGATATATTTACGAATTTGGTACACATATCAAGCAAGTGGTGAACTGGTGCCTTTTGATATTTTCTAATTGATAGGTCACATGGTTTGGCAGCCATGTTGGATTCAAGAAAAATATTAAATAATGTTTTCTCTGGAATCACATAACCTAACGAAGCGAAAATTTGCAACTATCATCTTCCATCATGTCTGCATACATAGTAAAAAAAAATATGACGTCACAAGTCACATGGTTTGGTGGCCATCTTGGATAGAAAAACACACCTCATCCAATTAACACGAAACTTCACACACGTATTCACTGGAGGATTGGAGGCAGAATGTAAATTTATGATGTCATAGGTCACCATGGTTCGTCAGCCATCTTGATTGAAAATTAATAAATTTTTAAAATCTCCTTCTCCAGAACGGCTGGACAGATTGAGGCAAAATTTCACATACACTTTTCCCCAAGACATCCTTTCAGGTTTGTTAATTTCTAATTGATAGGTCACATGGTTTGGCGCCATATTGAATTTACCCTAAACCTTCAAACATCTTCTTCTCCAGAACGGCTGGTCAGATCAAGGGAAACTTCACATACATATTGCACACGCTTGGGGATATAAGTTTGTTAATCCTCATTTACTATGGCGGGGGGGTATCGAAGACTTTGTCTTCAACGGATGCTATTATTTATAATTGCATATATCTGTTTATTACGACTCACTTTGTTCTGTTTTGAAGTCATTTTTTCTGTTGTCAGCGAGACTTCCTCCAACACCACATGCTTTAATTTTAACTGGCAATATAGTTTGATCGATTCTATGTTCTTCATTATTTTGCCTACAGTACCAGTATGTCTTCGTCTTCCCTGTTAATGTCTATTTTGGGTTCCTTCACCAGCGCTTTGCTCATCAGAAAACAAGCAAGTTATGTCAATGCTGAGACACAAAGAAAAACAAACATGATCGTGGCACAATCCAGTCATTGCCTTGATTCACCTGGTGGTTGTAGGTGTCGCCAAGTAACCACCGGCTCAGGTCTTCCTTCAGCTTGACACGTCATCGTAACATCGGCGGCCCTTCACTCACCGTTTGCTCTCCAGACACCTTTGTTATCTGTGGTGGAACTGGTGAAACACATGTCAAAATTGCTGAAAATGTAACTGTCATAATCTAGGATAACCTTACTTTAATTATGGTTTTACAAACAGGAATGTTACTTTGAAGTTTGTGGTCCAAGCAGAGGTAACATTCTCACTCACAGACATTGTATTATCCACTCTACACATTGTATTGTGTCGCATATAAAGCGGGGGTGGGGGGGGGGTGGGAAGAGGGGTGCGGGATCCAAAGCTAGATTGTGTTCAGACTTTCGTATGAACCGTGTCATTGAATCGCTTAGGTTTATACCCTGTATCAGTTTATTCGTCAGAAATAAGTCGTATTGCGAAACATGTCGAGGAGGCAGAAATTGTATGTAAACCTTAAGGTAGCATAGAGTCAGGCTGTGTTGTTAAAACCTCCTGTAAGCAGGTGAGCTGTTAGTCCTATGTAAGAACTTGGCAGGAAAGCACACATAGAAAGCACAATGCATTTGAGAAGGAACATCAACACAAACTTGTTGGGCCAGCAGACTGCAGCCATTGGTGGTAATGTCAGCTGGAGTACCCTGGCTGAGGGCAGTGCACTTGTTTGAGAATCCGCTCTGCAGGACGGGACTGCCCGACTGAAGGTGCCACCTACAACAGCAGGCTGCCAATGACGGGACCCATCACCCACGAAGGCAGTCCCAGAGGTGACAGCAGTTGAAGTTGGACCTTTGAGGATAAGAGATCCTTCCCTCTGCTTGGCTGCCTCCTTCGCCTCCTGACCTTCCCATCACCATCCTCAACGCTCCTCTTCACTATCGGCGCCGGGCCACAATTCACCTTGACACGACCACACCACCATTCTGGATCCAACGTCAGCTCAGGACCATCGTGCTCTCACAAGTCCCTGTCTGTTTTGGTCGTGAATTAATATATTGCCGAAGTCCTGTTCTGTATATATTCCTGAAGTACCTGAACTCCTCATTCGTTCCCCTTCATTGTGTGTCTGATAGTTTGGTGCCATTGGGGGTTAGGCTATATTTAGTTATTTTGAACACAAGTTTTGTGTCCCATAATCACCTGGTTGTTGTCTGTCGACTGCTTGGTTGTTCTGCATATATTTATAACGTCTTGTTTCTCTCATCCCCGTATTCTCTTAAATAACCCCCTTTTAATTATTACTTGTATGACCCGTGAAACGTTGTGACAGCGGTTGATGAAAAAAAATATTCAATAAAAAAAGATAGCTCCAGCGAACTATACCGCTGAGGTTGTTTGCATTGCTCAAATTCTCCCGAAGAGTACGTGACTGAATCGGGAATGATTTTTTTCAATAATTTTTTTCGTTGCCCGATTTGAACGAAACTTGATACTGCACACCGCAGGAGAATGGTAGTAAGGTGGCCCTAAAATTTTTCGCTATCGGTGTACCGTTTTGCCTGTATTCGGGACCATACATACATACATACATACAAGATGAGGAGTTTTAGTAATATATAAGAAGAAGCTTTTCCCACCTTTTGCCTTTCATGCATGTTTCACCACCAGACTCAGCTTTGTTTAGTGAACCTTGGGGAATCGTGATAAGAATGCAGTGACATTAACAGATCGTTTTGGAATCCGTAGGGTTGTACAAGCACCTGGCTCAAATGGTCTGTGTTAATGGACCCACTCTCATGTGACGATATTCAAAAATAGATATTGAGGAGGTGGAATGTAGTCGGGGGTGGGGGGGGGGGGGAGCGGGTGAGAGGGGGAAGGGGGGTATTGCATTAAAAATTATAAAACACATAAAACCAGTTCTGTTTTGTAATATTTTCACACCATGAGTGTGAAGAGTTAAACTTTGACAGCTACAGTATCTATTTTCAACTACAATCATGTATATTCTAAATTGTGATTCAAAAAAACAAAATTCTCGTTTTTTTTTTTGAGGTGGTATTGGAAAGGCTATCCACCACCAAAGCACCATATCCTGCTTATAAGGCTCTTAGTGTTTCGTAATTTATATCATTTTGCACGTGTTTTACCCACCTCTCTTACCGAAATAAATTTAAAGGATTATTTTCACCATATGTCTTTTGTGCCTATTAAATTTGGTTATTTAATCTTTGCCGGATTTAAACATACGGACACTCCTGAGCTCAGCTCGCTTGCTCCGAATCCATGATGTAATTATTTCAATAATCTATTTACACCAAAAAATGACCAAAATCGTAACCTGTACAAAATTTGCTGTTAAAAAAAGATGAAGTACTTTTAAACATTTATAGAATTACTTTTGGTCTCAGAGAAAGAAAAAAAATTCCCGAATCGTAACCCTCCATTTTTTGCAAAAAAGCACCATAAAGCACCAAATACTGCTTTACGGCTCTCTGTCGTAAAGTACAAGTTGCTGCAATTTACAGTTCTTCCCATAACCACCTCTGTACAGTATTATGACGTTTTGAGGGAAAGCACCACAATAGCACCAAAATCCTGGCCTTTAAGGGCTCTAGGTCGTAAAGTACTGCGACTGCCGCACCCCTTTTCCGAAAATTTAAAGGATATTTCACCAATTTTGCTCTAATTGGTTTATTTTTGGCCGGATTTTGAAACATACGACCACTTCCGAGTCTCATCCTTCTTGGTCTTCCCTTTGATGAAGCATGGAGGTATGAGAAATCTCAAGGAAGAAGAGATACAATTACCATAAATATATGAAGTGCTTCAGAGTGGAACAAGAAATGACAGGTGGAAGTTAATAGCGAACGTAGTGAGCTTCATACTTAACGCGGGCACATGAGAGAATAGGAAACAACAACAACACAACAACACAATACCCTGGCAATTTGGAATCCATGTCGTTGGCTGTGACCCTTTTGCTTCCGGTTTTTTTTTGTTTCCGGTTTTTGTCATGGGGAATGATGCATGCTGGGAGATAAAGGCATCGTCGGAGACATGAAAGACCCAAATATCAGACATGGTGTATATTTCCTCCACTGATTTTAATAAAGATATCTCCCGCATCATCAAAAAATAATTTTTAATCGTGATTTACGTTTTTGTGATCGCTGATTCCGAATCCAGGGCGAAGTGACCGAATTGTGTATACAGTTGTGAACAAGTTATAGGTAAAGTCAGAAGCGAATGTAAGAAGAATTCTACGTTCGCTTCTAGTATTTTATTTTTTAGATGAGATCCTGTTCTAGGCGGTGTAGTTTCGTTGTGAAGGTAATGTTAAGGTAATTTTTTTTTTTTTAGATGAGATCTGTTCTTGGCGGTGTAGTTGTTGTGAAGATAATGTTGAGGTAACATTATTTTTGTTAGATGAGATCCTGTTCTAGGCGGTGTAGTTGTTGTTGTGAAGGTAATGTTGAGGTATAATGTTGAGGTAATATTAATTTTTTTTTAGATGAGATCCTGTTCTAGGGCGGTGTAGTTGTTGTTGTGAAGGTAATGTTGAGGAAAAAAAATTTCAGATGAGATCCTGTTCTGGGCGGTGTAGTTGTCGTTGTGAAGGTAATGTTGAGGTAATATTTTTTTTTAGATGAGATCCTGTTCTAGGCGGTGTAGTTGTTGTTGTGAAGGTAATGTTGAGGTATAATGTTGAGGTAATATTAATTTTTTTAGATGAGTCCTGTTCTAGGCGGTGTAGTTGTCGTTGTGAAGGTAATGTTGAGGTAATATTTATTTTTCAGATGAGATCCTGTTCTAGGCGGTTGTAGTTGTTGTGTGAAGTAATGTTAAGGTATAATGTTGAGGTAATATTAATTTTTTAAGATGAGAACCTGTTCTAGGCGGTGTAGTTGTTGTTGTGAAGGTAATGTTGAGGTAATATTTATTTTTTTCAGATGAGATCCTGTTCTAGGCGGTGTTAGTTGTTGTTGTGAAGGTAATGTTAAGGTATAATGTTGAGGTAATATTTATTTTTTCAGATGAGATCTGTTCTAGGCGGTGTAGTTGTTGTTGTGAAGGTAATGTTAAGGTAATATTTATTTTTTCATAGCAAAAAGACTGTTTAATAGAGTATTTACTTTTAAACAGCAATAAATAAAGTGAGTAGAGTTTTGGCCTGCATGTAGTGCATGATCTTCAAATCAAAAGTAGTAGTTCCAGAATTGTATAGAATTGTGGAGAAGCTACTTTAGAGTATTTCATTCAGCTTTGGTCACCTTATTATTTTGTAATCCAAAAATATAACGACATTGGAGTGTGTTCAGATTTGAGCAGTGATTATGGTTGTTGAGATGTCAGGTCTAAGAGGAAGGATTAGAAAATACAGGGCAGTGTTTACATGAGAAAGCTATAACGGCACTCAGTGGAGTGCATACCTCCACCAGGCTGAACAGTTTACATTTTGTATCCCACTGATATGCTGGATATGCATTCATACCTTAACCAAAATCTTATTACCTTGTTCTTGTCACTTACCCAACTCATCAACCAAGCTTCGTCCAAATTCATCCATAACTGTTTGAGATGTCATGCGATACAGTATATTGTTTTTGGCCATATCTCTCACTGGTGAAGAATCACTTAATGTTTTTTTCAAAAAAAAAACCTCTCTATCCAGATCTGGATACAGATCTTCACCAAATTTGAAACAGTTCGGCCTTGTCGCACACCCAACCTGTTCCCCAAGTTTTGTCCGTATCCGATTACAACTTCTTGAGATATTTTGCTCGCAGACAAACAGACAGATATTAGTGAAAGCATAACCTACGTCCACCTTCGGTTGCGGAGGTAAAAAGTAGATTTGACGGAGTTATCATGGAATTGCTTGTGTCGAAGATATGAAAGGGAAAGAAAAAGCAAATTAGAACCAAAATGTGACAGTTTGTGTTGATGTGACAGTAAAAAAAAACAAGTATCGTGGAAGAAAGGACAGTCAATGTATTTACGAGAAAGAAAATGGATAAATATTGAGGGATTTATGAAAATAGCTTCATTGGTTGTGGTGGTGAGACAGATAGAGAAAAACCTGCTTGTTCTAGGCCGTATCAGCATACCTGCCCCATATGTACCTTTGTCCTTTCTGATCCCTCGATACCATCCTCTGTTTTCGCATGTTCCTCCTCTACTAATACTTATCATCTCTCCCGTCCATATTTGAAAACCACAAAAAGAGGCACCATTAAAGTGAGGTTGGTTACTGTCACCCAGTTTGGTAAAAGTGTTGCATGACGTTCTTATATCTTCATGTTGGGTAGACGGAGACATCAATGTTGTTCGATGAACTGAAGTCAACAAGTTATTTTTTTTTTCCAACCATGAAGGAATCGTCTTGCACCAACGAAACTCGACAAAGATTTTCATCCTTTTCTGGGTAGTTTTGGTTCTTCCTTGATATTATCTACATCCCTCAACTTACTTGGAAATCGAAGGAACTTCAATGCAGTTGGAGGCCATGAGGCACAGAAAGCCTGCACAATCATGCCAAAATCTTAGTACACCCCCATCCCCACTACTTCCAGATACCTATCTAACTCAATTTTTATATTATCCACCGACTCTACTATCACTGCCCTTGCAAGGAGACTATTCCATACATTCACGACTCCCTGAGTGAAATACCACTGCCTCACTGCTGTCTTAACTCTCCCCCATACTCTTCAACTGTGACCCCTTTTGCTGTAAGTGGCCATTCTGCTGAAAAATTATTCTGCATTTATTTGTCGATATCCTTCATTATCTAAAACATCTGAATCAGATCCCCTCGGAATCACCTCCTTTGTCAGTTAAAAAGTCCTGTCTCTTTCAGCCGCTCCTCATAGCTTAGTCTATCAAGGCCCGAGATCATTCGAGTTGCTCTATTATGTACTCACTGTATGGCAACTATGTCCTTCCTCAGATGTGGTGACCAAAACTGGACACTATTCCTGATGAGACCTCATTAAATTCCTGTACATAGTTGACACAATCTGTTTTAATTTGTAATTCATCCCTATATTAATGCAACCTTCATCCGCAGCTCGATGGAGGAGTGCTCTCCCTTCTGGCTCCCCTGCCTCACCTCTTGCTCAGTTTGACACTGTGGAAACCAAAGCCTACAAGATTATTGAAATCTCCCACGATGAAGCTGAGTATGCCTGGTGTTGGCTTAATGGTTAGGGTGGTGGGCTTTGGATCCTAGGGTCTTGTGTTCAAATCCCGCTCAGTTGTTACCAGGTGGGGTTAACTCGTCCTGTCATCCTTCCGAGATCGGCAAAATGAGTGCCAGCTTGCTAGTATCCTGTGGCGGAGTGGCGACCCGTCCAGGATTGTGCCAAGGAGACTGTTTAGGCAGCACCAACGCTCTGCACAGAGTATGGTCCCAATGGATGGAAGCTGAGTCGATGGGTGTATCACTTTGCCATCACAGACAGTCTTCTGTCTATCTCTATCTCTCTCTAGTTCTATCTCTCTGTCTGCTCTTGCCTCCTTTCTGCTCTTTCCATGCTTTGAAAAGACATTTCAGCTTTTCATTTTTAATTAATTTGTAAAAACTTCTGAAAACTTGTTTTTATTTTTATTTTGTCATTATGGGGTATTTTGTTGTAGATCAGTGACAAAAAATTTAAATTTAATCCGTTTTAAATTCAGGCTGTAATAACAAAATGTGACAAAAGTCGAGGGGTGTGAATACTTTCTGAAGGCAATGTATGTGCCAGACAAAATTACCCACAGTTCAATTCAAATTAAAAAGGATATCCCTCCCCAGGCCCCCAGTTTTTCTCCAGGTCATGGAAAATGTTTCAGTTGCAACATTGTCAAACCGACTCAGTAATGTGTATGACTAAGATAAGGAGGACAAATATTGAGAGGGTCACACTTCTTTTACACAGATAAGTACTTGGAGGTTTTAACAGCTTTCCGTGGGACAGTGGTTTGGTTCAAAGAGAAGTTGGATAAACAGCTAATACTAATAGCAATCGCTAGTTGAGAGAGGGTAGATGTGGTGTCATGACAAGGCAAGCAAGACTTTCTTTGTTTTTATTAACCTCCGCCATCTTCGAAGATGGATGTGAGGTTACTGTTTTACCCCTTTCTGTTTGTTTGTTTTGTTTGTTTTTTGTGAACAGTTATTACGGAAAAAACTCCTCGACGGATTTCGACGAAACTTGGTGGGGGGTTAGGTTATGGTCCAAGGATCATGCCATTAGGATTTTGGACTTTTGTGCTCCAAATTCCAATATGGCCGCTATGGCGGCCATTTTTGAAAAAATATTCGAATTTTTTTTTTTTTTGCATTTCTACATGTTTTAAGTGATTTCAACCCCCCCCCAAAAAAAATTGTTACCCCCCCCAAAAAAAAATATTCGAAGTTTTTTTTTTTTTTTGCATTTCTACATGTTTTAAGTGATTTCCAACCCCCCCCCAAAAAAAAATTGTTACCTCCCCAAAAAAAAAAAATAGAGAATTTTTTTTTTTTTTTTGCATTTTTGTCATGTTTTAAGGATTTCCAACCCCCCCCCCCCCCCCAAAAAAAATTGTTACCCCCACCCCCCAAAAAATAAGAGAAAAAATTTTTTTTTGGCATTTTCTACATGTTTTAGTGATTTCCAACCCCCCCCCCCAAAAAAAATTGTTAGAGGAAAAAAATTTTTTGCAAATTTTTTTTCAACAAAATTTCGAATTTTCTTTTTTTTTTGCATTTCTACATGTTTTAAGTGATTTCCAACCCCCCCCCCCCCCCCCAAAAAAATGTTGGAGAAAAGAACTATACTGTCAGCACTGTTGACATCATATTTAAATGAATAGATACAAGGTTCACTGAGTGACCCAGCTGTATTGCGGCGCGGAGTTTTGCACTCTCCCGAGGTGCTCCCCCTCTAGTTTGTTCTTTTTTCTTGCTGTTGTAGTCATAATCAGTTTTTGTCTTGTTTTCTCATGTTTTGGTGGCGATGGTAAGGCAGACCAAAGTGGGTACAACTGTCTTTTTCTTAAATCTTCCTGTACTTTCTTCATGTATGCCTTATCATTCACATAACATCCCTATCCCTCATAAGTTCGATTCTCATTCTCTCCTCCCCCCCAATCCCATTTATATTCTCAGAATTCCCCCCCCCCCCCACCCGCTTACATCTCACCATCGATTTGCCAATGCATGTAGGAGACCAATGATGTTATGGAGACCAATGGAGCAGCCAAATGGTGTAATGGTGAACTCAACAAATACTTGAGAACAGTAAATTGGAAGGGGAAAGACAGGCGACCAGAACATCTGTCTGGGCACCATAACATCTGTCTGGGGACCAGACCATTTGGCAGGACAATGCTGACGCTTTGATCCAACAGTGAACTAGCGAGGGCTGATGATGATTCTGATGGTGATGATGCTTCCTTCCCACTTGTGTGTCCTCTTTCTGTTTGCCCATCCACTTGTTGCATCCACATATTGTCGCACTGTTATACAGTTGGTGGGTTGACATCATGCTTTTTATGAGCCTAAACTTTGCATATGCATATACAATATATATATATATATATATACACTGTACATACCATATGGGGCTGACAGGAATGCCCGAGAGGTATGCACACTCACCTTTAAGCCCTGAAGCCTGGGTTTAAGTCCAGGCCCAGCTGTAAACTGTCATCCCATTGTTTCACAAACAGGGTGATTCATCATTCATGCGTGTACCGTCCTTCGGATGGATGTTGAACTGGGTGTCCTGTCTGTCGGCATTAGTTGGTGCACCTTAAAGATATACTGTGTCCTTCGCAAAGAGTATAGGCGATCCATCGCCGGCACCACCGGTGGTGGCCACTGCACATAGATGCCTCATATTTTACCATTAAAAAAGTGTCATTGCCTTGTGTGAACCCATTCAGCTTAACATCCCCCATCATGAACCACAGTAAGTCAGTGAGACCCTGTGCGACACAATAAGCGTAGCTTGTGATTACGTCGGTCGAGTTTTGAGTCAAGTCTACAGTTACATTAAAAATATGAAAAAAGAGCAATATATTATTTTCCGTGCCACAACAGTGTGTGTGTCAACCAGTTACTTTGGGCAGATGGGGTTCATTAGCCTTGGTAGACACCTCATCTAGGACAAGGAAACTGAACCCAAATCTGCCACTGCATTCCGGTTCAGGTTTTGAAACCAAAGGTGAGGGGGATTCACGAGGTAAAGACAGCAATCCTTTTTTTTAAAGGATGCGGCTTTTGCATTCGTAAACCCATGGGCACCCTTGGACAAGGTACACTACCCCATTTTAGCCTCAAGATCAGGGTTAGGCGAAACCACTGGAGCAGGTGGTGGATGGTCATCCAGGCAGCTGACACATATTGCCAGAAATGGCTCGAAGGCCTTGATGCCAAGCAGAGGATTCTCTTTTCTTTTCTTTTTTCTTTTTTACATGATCTAAGTCTCATAGTGGAG
>CM068952.1:33952572-33963629 GCA_035128595.1 Eptatretus atami | reverse complement strand
TCAAGATTGAAACGACCCCAAACGAGTCAATCTCCAGTGAATGTACCTGATCAACCAAAATTGGTTCTTGTAATCTTCAATCTCTGTCTTGAATACGTCTAACTTTCCCTGCATTCATTGACCTTACATTCCATGTTTACAATTTTTGTGAACACTTTTGAGAAGCACAGACTTCGACGTAACAGTCTGTGACCCCAAAACTGGATATCCTTGTGGCTTTGAATCAATTCTGCCAAAACGGCTCAGACCTTACTCATCAAACGCCTGCTCTTCCATTATGCCATCTTGTGTGTCTTCAACCGTGGGGGGGGGGGGGGGGACTCATCTTCCTTCACCATTGCTGTATCGCTTAGATTTCTGATCCATGATTGTTTTCTTGGCATGGCACAGGAAGTGGCTTGCCATTGCCTTCTTCCAGGCAAGGTCGATACGAGATGGATATCCTCACCAATTGTTCTAAACACTCGGTTCTGTCATGGTTTACAGCATCCGCTTCTGAGTCTGGGAGGTTCGGTGGGTATCAAACCCGGCCGAATCACACCAAAGACTTTTCAAAATGGTTGAAGGTACGGATTTATGGCAATGGAAAATAAATCTTTGAACTTTTTTGCTTGCTCGCATGTTGCTGCTTTCCTCGCTGAAACATTCAGCATTTAAAAAAGGTTAAAGAAGGACGAACAATCCCCACTGTTGGCATCCCTTGGGAAGAGGAAATTCTGCCTAGGAATGAAAAAGGGTTGACAAAAGCGGCTGTCATTGTTGGATCGCCAGGGTCCTCAGGGAAGTGATGGCACTCCCCCATGCTCAGTGGTTGTGGGTGTGTCCTCATCTAATAGTCTTATGTATACTGTGTGTGTGTGTGTGTGTGTGTGTGTGTGTGTGTGTGTGTGTGTGTGTCGTGTGTGTGTGTGTGTGAAGCTACACACACACACACACACACATAACATAAGACTATTAGATGAGACACACACAACCACTGAGCATGGGGGAGTGCCATCACTTCCCTGAGGACCCTGGGTCCAACAATGACACCGCTTTTGTCACCGCTTTTGTCATTTCCTAAGGAGGAATTTCCTCCTCCCAATGGATGCCAACATGTGGGGATTGTTCGTCCTCTTAACCTTTTTTAAATGCTGAATGTCAAGCGAGGAAGCAGCACATGCGAGCAAGCAAAAAGTCAAAGATATTATTTTCCATGCCATAAATCCGTACCTTAACCATTTTAAAAGTCTTTGGTGTGATTCGGCCAGGGTTTGAACCACCGACCTCCCAGACTCAGAGCGGATGCTGTAACCATGACAGAACCGAGTGTTTAGAACAATTGGTGAGGATATCCATCTCGTATCGACCTTGCCTGGAAGAAGGCAATGGCAAGCCACTTCCTGTGCCATGCCAAGAAAACAATCATGGATCAGAAATCTAAGCGATACAGCAATGGTGAAGGAAGATGAGTCCCCCCCCCCCCCCCCACGGTTGAAGACACACAAGATGGCATAATGGAAGAGCAGGCGTTTGATGGTAAGGTCTGACGTTTTGGCAGAATGTGATTCGAAAGCCACAAGGATATCAGTTCTGGCGTCACAGACTAGTACTTGTCGAAGTCTGTGCTTCTCAAATGTTCACAAAATTGTAACATGGAATGTAAGGTCAATGAATCAGGGAAAGTTAGACGTAGTCAAGACAGAGATGAAGATTACAAGAACCTAAATTTGGTGGGTACATTCACTGAGATTGACTCGTTTGGGTCAGTTTCAATCTGATGATTACAAAATGTTCTTGTTTGATCAGGAAACCTGTAAAATAAATGGAGGGGCAGTGATTTGCAATAAGAAGAAGATGACGGGGTCAGTGCTGGGATGCAACCCACGCAACGGGAGACAGGGTTTCACAATCGCTTCTGTATGTGTGTGTGTGGTTGTGTGTCGGTGTATCTGTCCAGGTCATAAAAATTTTACCATTTGAGCTTTAGTTCTCGAATTTTCAACGAACTCTTATTATTATTAGAACATGGAGAAGACGAGGAATTGGGTCAAAATGTCAAAGGACAAGGTCATGGTAAACACAAATAGGCCTTATTAGCTCGTTCACTGTGCAGCGTGAGACGGACGGGTTTTACAATCGCTTCCATGTTTATTTATATTTACAATTTGAACTTCAATGAGTCTCTCCCAAGACATCGTCTTTTTTGAGCTTTTGACATCAAGTTTTCAACAAACCTTTATGATGAGAATATGGAGAACAGTAATAACGAAATTTTACATTTCTTTTTCTTTCGCAGTTGTTTTCATCAAGTTTAGTTTGAATACAAAGTGGACACGAATGGCCTTTGCATTTTGAGATGCTTTCTATTTACCTCCACCACCGAAGGTGAAGGAGGTTATGTTTTCACCCCTTTCTGTCTGTTTGTTACTTGGAAAAAAATATATATTTTTTGGACAAGTATGTTGATCGCCTGCATTTGTTTGTGTGTTTGTTTGTGTTTGTGTGTATGTGTTTGTCTGTCCCCTCACCTCCAGCCCAAACAGCTCAACCGATCGTTCTGAAACTTTCAGAGGTTAATATTGTTGTGGGCCGGGGTTCGGTGGCGATAAACGACCACGAGGTGGAGCAGTGGAGTTCGTCTCCCACCGAACACCCGGAATTTAGGTCGTGACTCTCGGACAACTCCGAAAGGTCATGGGTCACTTAGAGGACCGTGGTCGCCAATATTTCGACGGCGTGAGGTGGGGTCCACTTGTCTATTCCAATTTACCTAAGTACTCACGCCGTCCAACTACCGAGGAAACACACACCTCGGCCGACTTTGTCCGAATCGAGTCAATATCACCAACTCGGATCCGGCGTAACCGAGCGGAAGCTACCAAAGCCGCGCTGGACCAAATTAACAATTTACCGGCCCAAACGGCCTCACTAATTCTCAAGTCCGAACCATGCTGGTCAATCAAAGAAAGGACAGAAACGAACTGGAACATTTAACACGGGGGGGGGGGGGGGTTATTTAACAATAATAATTGGGGAGGGGAGCACACAGAGCAGAGTTATCCGAATAAAGCAAGCAATGTACAATGAGCAAAAGCACTTAACAATCCTACTTAAAGACGGGGCCCAGGACACGCACACACCACACACACAAAAGAAATGACCGTGGGTCTTTAGTCGGTAGAGCCGGGTACTCCCGCCTCGTGCAGTTTCACCGGACCCGCACTTGTGGAGCTCGGAGTCTGTGAACGGGAACGGGGATCCCAGCTTGAGTGCTCCAACGCAAACCACCATGATGGGCCACCGCAAAGGACCGCTCGACCACGACACAGACCGCGCCGCAATCGCCACCAAGACCGCGACCGCAATCGCCACGATCCTGCAGAACACACCCTTGTCTGCCCAACCCCTCATCCGAACAACCACTCTGCCCTTCTGAGGTGGGAGGGTCTCTTCTCGCCACTCGCCTCCTGATTGGACGAGGGTTGTCGGATGACTCATGGTCACCTCCCGATTGGCTGGGGCGTGCTGTGTCATGCTGCCCTTCGCTCATTCGCCAGAGGAAACGTCCATGCCCTGCCTTGGGCGGAGCCTCGATCTGAGGTGATGGAGGCTCCGCCCACGCCTCAGCCAAAAACACGTGGGCAATGGCGACCGGAAGAATGAGGGACGGTGGCGTGTTGTAGTGGATGTAGTAGTAGTAGTTCTTGTTGTAGTTGTTGTTGTTGTAAAAAAACCTAGCTAAAAAAATAACTCGTAGCGCCCACATGTAATTCCCATCAGACAGAAGGAAGGATTCTAACTAAAAACACATACTTATCGAAATAACTGAACGATGGGGACTGCTGACTGTCTGTGTGCAGATGGCTTCCAAATCCGTACAATATTACGGACCCTGCGATGGTCCCGCTTTGAAGTATCGTAAAATTCAGTCGACCGAAAAGGTCTTCAATCTACATAGACCTTCTTCTTCTTCTTTTGGCTGCTCCCGTTAGGGGTGCCACAGCGGATCATCTGTCTCCATTTCGCTCTATCCTCCACATCTTCCATTGACACTCCAACACCCGCATGTCCGCCCTCACCGTATCCATGAACCTCTTCTTTGGCCTTCTCTTCTCCTCCTACCTGGCGGCTCCATCCTCATCATCCTTCTCCGATATACTCCGCTTCCCTCCTGTGCACATGTCCAAACCATCTCAATCTCGCCTCTCACTTTGTCTCCAAACCATCCTACCTGCGCCGTCCATCTAATACACTCATTCCTTATCCTATCCATCCTCGTCACTCCCAACGAGAATCGCAGCATTTTAACTCTGCCACTCCAGCTCCGCTTCCTGTCTTTTTGTTAGTGCCACCGCCTCCAAACCATACAACATAGCTGGTCTCACTACCGTCTTATATACTTTCCCCTTCACTCTTGCAGCTACCCTTCTGTCACAAATCACTCCGGCAACTCTTCTCACCCACTCCATCCTGCCTGCACTCTCTTTTTCACTTCTCTCCCACACTCTCCGTTACTTTGGACAGTTGATCCCAAGTATTTAAACCCATCCACCTTCCCCACCTCAACTCCTTGCAACCGCACCATACACCACCCTCCCTCTCATTTACGCACATGTACTCCGTCTTACTCCTACTGACTATCATTCCCCTTTTCTCCAGTGCGTACCTCCACCTCTCGAGGCTCGCCTCAGCCTGCTCCCTATTCTCCCTACAGATCATGATGTCATCCGCGAACATCATAGTCCATGGAGACTCCAGTCTGATCTCATCCGTCAACCTGTCCATCACCATTGCAAACAGGAAAGGGCTCAGAGTCCGATCCTTGGTGCAATCCCACTTTTACCTTAAACCGGTCCGTCATTCCTACCGCACACCTCACCGCTGTCACACTGTCCTCATACACCTGCACGATCCTCACATACTTCTCCACCACTCCCGACTTCCTCATACAATGCCACAACTCCTCTCTTGGCACCCTATCATAAGCTTCTCTAAATCCACAAACACACAATGTAACTCCTTCTGGCCTTCCCTATACTTCTCCATCACATTCTCAAAGCAAACATCGCATCAGTGGTGCTCTTCCTGGCATAAACCCATATTGCTGCTCACAAATAGTCACCTCTCTTTTCAACCAAGCTTCCACTACTCTTTCCCACAACTTCATGGTGTGGCTTAACAACTTTATCCCTCTGTAATTTCCACAGCTCTGCACATCACCCTTGTTTCTTGAATTGGAACCAGTACACTTGATCTCCACTCCTCCGGCATCCTCTCACTTTCCAAGATTTTATTAAAACAATCTGGTTAACAACCCCACTGCCATCTCTCCTAAGCACTTCAATGCCTCCACTCAGTCCACTGGTATGTCATCTGGGCCAACCGCCTTTCCACTTTTCATCCTCTTCATAGCAGTCCTCACTTCATCCTTACTGATCCACCCCACTTCCTGATTCACTCTCTCACCTCTTCCAACCTTCTCTCTCTCTCATTTTCTTCATTCATCAGCTCCTCAAAGCACTCCATCCACCTTCTCAACACACTCTCCTCGCTCGTCAGCACATTCCCATTTGCCCTTTATCACCCTAACCTGCAGCACATCCTTCCTAGCTCGGTCCCTCTGTCTTGCCAATCGGTATAAATCCTTTTCCCCTTCCTTTGTATCCAACTTCTCATACAGCTCGTCATCTGCCTTTCTTTAGCCTTGCCACCTCTCTCTTTGCCTTTCGCCACCACTCCTTGTACTCCTGCCTACTTTCTTCATCTCTCTGACTATCCCACTTCTTTTTCGCCAACCCTTCTTCCTTATACTTTCCTGTACTTCCTCGTTCCACCACCAAGTCTGCTTATCTTCCTTCCTCTGTCCAGATGTCACACCAAGTACCTTCCTAGCTATCTCCCTCACCACTTCTGCTGTAGTTGCCCAATCATCCCACCCATCTTTACCACCATCCAACACCTGTCTCGCCTCCTCCCTAAATTCCACGCAACAGTCTTCCTCCTTCAGCTTCCACCATCTGGTCCTTGGTTCACCCTCACTCTCTTCCTCAACCTCACCTCTAAAGTCATCCTACAGACCACCAATCGATGCTGTCGAGCTACACTCTCCCCTGCCACCACCTTACAGTCTCTAATCTCTTTCAGGTTGCATCTCCTGCTTAAGATGTAATCCACCTGTGTGCACTTTCCTCCACTCTTGTTTTTCACCTGTGTTCCTCTTCTTCTTGAAATACGTATTTACCACCGCCATTTCCATTCTTTTTGCAAACTCTACACACATTTGCCCTTCCACATTCTCTTGTTAGACCGTACCTACCCATCACCTCCTCATCCTCTTTATTCCCTTCTTCAACATGCCCATTGAAATCTGCTCCAATCACCACTCTTTCATCCTTGGATACACTCTCCACCACTTCATCTAACTCCTCCAGAAATCTTCTTTATACTCCATCTCACACCCCATATGTGGGGCATATGCACTGATGACATTCATCATCACCCCTTCAATTTCAACTTCACACTCATCACTCGGTCAGACACTCTCCTCACCTCCAATACCCTCTTGACATAATCTTCCTTCAGGATTACCCAACACCATTTCTCCTCCCATCCACACCATGGTAGAACAGTTTGAAACCACCTCCAATGCTCCTAGCCTACTCCCCATCCACTTGGTCTCTTGTACACACAGTATGTCCACTTTCTTCTCTCCATCATATCAGCCAACTCTCGCCCTTTGCCAGTCATAGTCCCAACATTCAGAGTTCCAACTCTCACCTCCACACTTCTACCCTTCCCCCTCTCCCACTGCCTCCGGACTCGCTTCCCCGTCTCCTCCTTCGTCCAGCAGTAGCACAATTTCCACTGGTACCCTGCTGACACACCGGTACCGGTCGTTGGTAACCCGGGCCTCGACGATCCGGTATGGAAATTCGTTTTGTTGTCCGCATAATGATTTGGCATAGGTTTTTACGCCGGATGCCCTTCCTGACGCAACCCTGGTCGCCTCTTACTACACTCAGGGATATGGGTACACCTATTCAAACCGGGGCATACACTACATAGACATTCAATCTACATAGACCCAATAGGCCAATTTGAGCCTAATTTTCTAAAATCCTCAAATGTCGTCCAATTGACTTGAATTCAACCACCTATTACATTTGAGGTTATCACAGGTCAAAAGGTCAACATGGGCCACAAGGTCAACCCAAAATAGGCCGCATTTTTAAATGGTTTCTAAAATTGTCAATTTTCATCCGATTGACTTGAAATTTGAAGACCATTTGCATATCTGGTCGTTGAATTCAACCACCTTTTAATTTTGAGATCAACTCGGGCAAAGGGCCAATTTGGCCTAAAATCCTCAAATTTCATCCAATTGACTTGAAATTTGAAGAGCCTTTGCCCATGCGGTCGCTGAACTCAACCACCTATTAATTTTGAGGTCAGTATCGACCAAAAGGTCAACATAGGCCAGATTTCTAAAATCTTCAATTTTCATCTGATTGATTTGAAATTTGAAAAGTGTTCACATATCAGGTCACCGAATTCAACCACCTATTAATTTTGAGGTAAACATAGGGCAAAAGGTCAACATTGACCAAAAGGTCAACATCGCCCGAATTTCTAAAATCCTCAATTTTAAACCAATTAACTTGAAATTTGAAGAGCGTTTGCATGTCAGGTTACTGAATTCAACCACCTATTAATTTTGAGGTAAACATAGGCCAAAAGGCCAATTTGGTCCAAATTTTCTGAAATCCTCAATTTTAATCCAATTAACTTGAAATTTGAAGAGCGTTTGCATGTCAGGTCACTGAATTCAACGACCTATTAATTTTGAGGTAAACATAGGCCAAAAGGCCAATTTGGTCCAAATTTTCTAAAATCCTCAATTTTCATCCGATTGATGTGAACCTGAAAAGCATTCATTTATCAGGTCAATGCATTCGACCACCTATTCATTTTGAGGTGAAAATCGGCCAAAAGGTCAAAATAGGGCAAAATATTTTCTTTCGGATCCAGCCAATCAGTGGGAAACGAAACATAAACTGTTCTACCTGGCAGAGGTATGCGCTCTACCGAGTGCCGTTCTACTTTGCACTGTTTTGCCAAGTGTTGCTCTATGAGTGATTTTTCATTTGTTTGTTCGTTTGTGTTTTTTTTGTTTGTTTATGTGCAGGATATCTCAAAAAGTTGTGAACGGATCCGGATGAAATTTGGTGAGCAGCTTGGATATTTGACAAGGACGAACTGATTAGAATTTGGTGAAGATCCGGATCCGGATCTGACGACTCAAATTTTTTCAGTGATTCTTCACCATTTAGAGATAGGCCTAAACTAATACATAGCACGATATCTTAAAAAGTTGTCGACTGATTCGGATGAAACTTGGTGGACATGTTGGAGGTGTCACCACGAATAATTTATTCGATTTTTGTGAAGGTCCGAATCTGGATCTGGACACGAGAATTATTTAATTTTTTAAGTGATTCTTCACCGTTGAGAGATGGGGCCAAAAACGAAATATAGCATGATATTTCAAAAATGTATTGGGCCTGATATGTTCTCGTGGATCAGGCATTATGTGGCAGAGGTATTCGCTCTCTCAAGTGCTCTTCTAGTTCATTCATGTTTTCTTCTCATTTGCAAAGAATATTGGACGAGTAGATCCAAACAAATGAAGGCTCGGAGATTATTAAAGCAGCAGATATTTAAACAAATTTGCGTTTGCTTTAGTAGTCTCGGCTAATTTTAAGAGTTACTGTTTGGACGAGCATTTTCCATTTCATTAATAACCTTCAAAACCTCAACCACATTAACAAAGTCGAACAGCACTCGGAACAGTTTACGATTTGTATCCCACTGATAGGTCGGATCTGCATCCGTACCTTAACCAAAATCTAATCGGTTAGTTATTGTCACCTACCCAACTCACTGACCAAATGTTTTCATAACCCGTCCATGTTTTGAAACACCATGCTACATATCGTTTTTGGTCCCATCTCTCAAAGGTGTAGAATTACTTTGTGAATCTTAAAAATTCTCGTTGACGGATTTGGATCTTCACCGAAATATATTCAATTCGTCCTAATCACACACCGAATCTGTTTACCAAGTTTCATCCGAATCTGCCGATAGCGTTTTGAGATATCGTGCTCTGTATCAGTTTTGGCCCTATCTGTCAATGGTGAAGAATCACTTTAAAATTTCTAGTGTCCAGATCCAGATATTCACCAAAATCTAATCAATTCGTCCTTGTCACACACCAATCTGGACACCAAATTTCGTTCAAATTTGTCCATAACTTGAGATATCCTGCTCACAGATAAATAGACAGACAGACAAACATGGTGAAAACATAACGTCCGTCCTCCTTCAGTGGCGGAGGTACCTCGAGTGAAGTCGATGCCGTGCCATCGCAAATCCCCATGCTTCCTGCTTGGGGATTTGCGATGAATTACTTTGTGAAGCAGAGTTGAAACATGGCAATAAGTTCCACCAGGAATGGGGCCCAATATCAAATTCTGAGTTTAACATTTTTTCCCCGTTTTGACTCCTGCGACCCTTAGTCCCCACCCACAGGGGCATGAACCGGTGGTCAAATCCAAAAAAATCGTTACATATTTCATGCATCACCCAATGTTGATTGCATATATGAAGTTTCATTTTAAAATGTTTAAAAATGTGCCTATAATTGTATTTTTAGGTACTGGCGGACCCCAACTTTCGCGGTCCCGCTATTTGCGGACCCCACGTATTCATAAAGTGTGAGCTACTTCTACATTCGTGCTTCATGTATTCACGGTGCTTTTTCTTTTTTTAAACACTTCGGACTGGTCTCCTATGTTCACCACCACTGATATTAATTCAGCCTGGAAATTCTTCCACAAAAACCTGCTCTCTATTATACCCAGATTCATCCCATCTCATCTTCAATTATCTTACCCATCCTCCCACTCTTGGTTCTCTGAATCCTGTGGTGAGGCAGTTGCTTTAAAACAAATTGCATTCTCCTCCTGGAAGGCAAGTCCGACCAAAGGCAACCTCAGAGCATTCCACAAAGCCCCCAACAAGTATGTGTCTCCCCTCGGGAGATCCAGAAAACATCTGTCCAATCTCAAGAATGAGCTTTCAAACTTGTCTCCCTCCTCTGCTTCGACTCTCCCAACAATCGTTGGCGGCCCTTCAATATCAGACATGAGATCAGGGCCATCTCTCTAGACATATCTCGAGCTTTTGATAGATCTGGCATCCCGCCTTGCTCTCCAAACTCTCTGCCTATGGAATCCAAGGCCAACTCCACTCTTGGATTACCGACTTCCTCCACTCTCGTAGCCAACGTGTGGCTCTCATCGGAACCCTTTCATCTCCTCTCTGCAGTCAAGGCTGGACTACCCCAAGGCAGTGTTCAAGTCCCCATTATTATTCCTAATATTTATCAATGATCTCACTGACTCAGGAAAATCCTCTTTATCTCTTTGCTGATGACTCCACTCTCTGCCGTGACTGACGTCTCTCATCCTTCTGACAAACAGGAAGCAGCCTCTTCGCTCTCCTCAAAACCTTGACAAAATCACAAACTGGTCAAACATAATTTTGCTTATGTATCCATTTTGTCCACCCTTTGCATTCTCAATTACCCCTCGTCGTTATCTGCATCCCTTGTTTGTCTGTCTCCATCTACTTTCTCCCTCTGCCATGCTGTTGTTGTCTCCCCTTTCTCCTACTGTTCCCTTTGTTATTATGTCCTGATTTGTTCTGTGTCATTGCTATTCCACGAGCCGAGACAATGGAAAAAATAAATATATAAATAAATAAACAATGCCCTGACATTTGCAGACCCCGACATTCGCGGCATTTTTCAGGAACGTATCCCCCGTGAATGTCGGGGTCTGACAGTGTTTGACCTTTTGTCCCCACCCCATGGGGCAGATCCAAAAATGATATACTGCTCTTGCACCTTGTCATGTGGTGGTGATAACTACCAAGATTGGTGAATTTCTGCACAACCGTTTAGGAGGAGATGGCGTGACGGACGGATGGATGGAGCCCATTGCAATCCTCCTCTC
>CM068952.1:33921101-33941123 GCA_035128595.1 Eptatretus atami | reverse complement strand
CTGGAGCATGGCACGTTGGAACGCATCGGTATCAAGGCCTCCATCAGGGCGAGTGTTGTCCATGATAAGACACTTCACAGTCTTGACACCAACTTCAGCACGGCAGTTGCTATGTGGATAAGCTACTGAGGAGAGTCGATGAGAATTGACGTTGTAGCGACGGCTGTGAATTCAGGACCACCATCGGAAGCTAATTCATCAGGAATACCAAATGTGACAAAGGTACGTCTTAGGCAAGCGATGAGTCCACCTGCACCATGTGAGGCTCTCTCAACTATCGGCTAGTTAGAATACCGGTCGACCACCACCAGGTCGTTGCATCCTTTGTAGTGGAAGTAGTCGTCACACATACATTGGAATGGATAATCTGGAGGTGTCAGGGGAGTGGGTGGCGCACTTGGATTGGAGGGTGCCATCCGATACAACGGTAGCACCCAGCACGAAGGGCCGCAATGGCAGGGGCGATGCCAGGCCAGAAGATGGAGGACTCTGCTCTCGCAGTCATAGAGGTGACCCCTTGATGGGCAGCGTGCAGAGCGGCTAACACCTCATCCCTGAGGGACGGTGGTATAAGGACACGATCCTTGTAGAGTATGACACCATCAACTGTATGTAGACTATCTCGAAACTGGAAGTACTCGCGTAGGGATCCAGGGAGCTCATGACGGAATTCAGGGATACCTGACTCGATAAGGTCAACAAGGCTCTGCATGTTATTGTCACTGGCTGTGTGCGGTTCGAACCCTGTCCCATGTTACAGATTTGAGGCTGAGTGAGGCATGGAGGA
Source organism: Eptatretus atami (assembly GCA_035128595.1). Taxonomy (NCBI): domain Eukaryota; kingdom Metazoa; phylum Chordata; class Myxini; order Myxiniformes; family Myxinidae; genus Eptatretus; species Eptatretus atami. Next base: position 33,940,336 of record CM068952.1, on the reverse strand, counting down.
ACGTTTGGTGTAAGTAGTGTGGTTAACGAAGGGGTCCAGAGAGAGACGTGTCCGATGGAACAGACATGCAGACCTCGTCAAGCCGGAGAGCCGAAGACCCGGCAGAGCACGTGGGACATCGCCATGAAGATCGAGGGCGCTGAGAGTGTTCGTTACGACCGTGTTCATAAATAAGACTGTCGTTCTTTTTGTTAATCCAGTTGGCGGTTTATTGCAACATCAACAAAGAACACGGTCTGAAAGACATAAGAATAAACATGATCATTAAATATATAAAGCAGCTTAATACGTCCTTCTACCAGGGCATGGCATTCTGTCTCTGTCTGTTCGCGTTTTTTGCAAAGACCGCTGGACTGACAACCACCATATTTGGCACACAGACCAAGTCGGACCCGATGGTTGACGTAAGTGTATTTTCATCCACAACCTCAGCCTTTAAAGACCCCGAAGAACCATAAGACACTTTTTTTACATGCTTAAAAAAGATTAGTATACATGCTTGAGAGAAGACTTTCTACACGCTTGGGAGATAAGACCCCATCAGACCCCAAAGACCCAAAGACCCATTGGACCCCAAAGACAGTTAAGATCCCTAAGACTCTTTAAGACTCCGAAGACTTTGAAGACCCTCAAAAACTGCAAGACCCCAAAGACCCTTTAACACCCCAATGACCTGTAAAAACAATGAAAACTTAAAGACCCTTTTGACCTCAAAGACATTTAAGACCCCAAGACCCTTGAAGACCCTGAAGACCCCTTTACCCACAAGTGTTCCCTTAAGACCGCTTTACCTGTGGGTATTCTGGCTCTCCTGCCCACGACATAGTTCCGCTCCACCCTCTCCACCCTCACCCCATCGGTTCTCCTGCCTCCGATCCACCTGCTCCATTCTCAGCCCTGCCAGCTCTCCTGTTTCTTCCACTTCTCAGTATCCCACCCTGCCAATGCCAGGTAACCCTGTTAGTATATATATATATATATATATATATATATATATATATATATATATATATATATATATATATATATATATATATATATATATATATATATATATATATATACACACACACACACACACACACACACACACACGCCAAGTTGCTTTTTCATGTAAAAGTTTGGCATTTCAAGAAACAGAAGATGGCCATATGGTCAAAACATCCGATTCAGCCTCATGTTTGTTTCATGTCATATATTTGAGAATACACGTTATTCTCCCAGCTTCAAAACTGTTGTTCTTATAGCATTTCATGTCAAAGAGTGTTGGCACAAATTATTACTGTTTGTAGCCTTCACATTTTGCTTTGTATGTAAGAAAGCCCTCCCATTCCCTGATGGCTCGTACCACCCTCAGTTTTTACCCGTCATTCTCGATAGCTGTCTGGATGCCCACAAGTAATTTAAAACTCATCAGTAGTCAAGCACAAATGACTTCCCTTTGATTTGTTTTCGACTATCTTCCACATTTTCATTTTAAGATTGTCCAAAATCATTTTGTGTATCAAATCTCGGCTTCTGGAAGAATGAGGCGATGAATAGTAGAAGGGGTAACACACTGACAGTGGGGCAATGGGATAACAGGTGCATACAAACAATAAATGGATTGAATGAATAATAATAATAATAATAAAAGAGAAGAGAAAAAATTAAAACACAACAGATCATAACCCATGCACGAAATGGGTGGATTTTTGGAAGGTTAATGGGGGGGAGAAAGATCATGGACAGGAATGGGGAATGACATGAGATGGCAATGCACTGCCGACTTGAAACCCTGGAAGGAAGAGTAGAAATTAACTCACTCGGGAAGGCAGTTCCACACGCCGAATCAACAAGTGGATGTCAGCAGTTGGCCTGGATTTTGGAAGGTTTAACTATAATACCCCCATGTGTTGTTGTTTTTTTTTAACCACAAAGATAACTATATCCTTTTCCATGATGCGAGTTATATAACTGGGACTGGAAGTGAATGCAAATGTCTACATGGCCAAATCCTGGGAACTTGGAGTTTGTGTTCTGCTTCAACTAGAAGTAGAAGTATTTGACTGCGAGTTTAGATATTGCAGTTTTTTACGTGTCTGCATCCTGAATGTATTGTAAAGCGGAGGGCTTTTCAGTCTGGAACTTCAATGTTCCATTTATTGTATCTATCTGCCATTATTGAAAATGTGTATCTACGAGGGCTACCAGATAATCATACATCATTGCGGAATTGCGTTGACCGAACGAATGACTCAAGGTCACTGTGCCAAGACAAAACCAGTAATTTCATTTCTCAACAATCAAAAGTAAGACCAGAGCAGTTCTAACAATGCAAATTCAAATTCCTACATAATAAAGCGTATTGATAAATGTACAGTCTCTGATGGGGTCTCGTAGCAGGGTTGCAATTCACTGAATGGAAGATGACGTCCGACTAATGAGTCGATCATATTTCCCCCCCGGGGTCATCCATCTTGTGACTAGTAGAGAATAAAAATGACATTCGATGCTCATTTTTCTCCATGTGTAAATTGAAAAGAAAACAACAGAAACTTCTTCTTCGTCTGGGTAACAAGCCACCACAAACACCCACCTAGCCATAAAACCAAAAATATTCTTGTGGTCACCTTCCTGTTCGGTGTGGTGTGTTAGCTGCCTCCTTCCTTTCCTGCTGTCATTTGTTGTGTTAATCATTGTTGACATATTACGTCGTGGGCTATTTTCTCTCGGGCAGTCACTCACTTCGTAGGCAGAATTCCTGTTTTTCAGTTGAGCTTTCCTTATTACCTCCGCCACCGAAGGTGAAGAAGGTTGTGTGTTCACCCTTTTGCGTCTGTTTGTTTGTTTGTTTTTCTGTGTATATGATATCTCAAATAGTTGTGGACAGATTTGGATGAAACTTGGTGGATAGGTTGGGTGTGTATTCAGCCTGGCGAAGGTATGTGCTCCACCAAGTGCCGTTCCGTTTCACCAAGTTGTCACTCTAGGAGTGATTTTTCATTTGTTTGTGTGTCTGTCTGTCTGTCTGTCTGTGTGCAGGATATCTCAAAAAGTTGTGGACGGATCCAGATGAAATATGGTGGGCAGGTTCGGTGTGTGACTCGGATGAACTGATTAGAATTTGGTGGAGATCCGAATCCGGATCCGGATCTGATAATTCTTCAAGTGGTTCATCACCATTGTGAGACAGGTCCAAAAACGATATATAGCACGATATTTCAAAAATGTATCGGGCCAGATATGTTCTCTTGGATCAGGCATTACGTGGCGGAGGTATGCGCTCTACCGAGAGCCCTTCTAATTTAACATGTTTCAGGCATTGACTCTCTCATACGTAGCATCGACACCAGATTGCAAACTTTCTCCACATTTTCTGTATCCAGTAAACTTCATGAATGATCTTCGACCAGTGTTTTAATTGGCGGGGAAAAAAAATTGAGTTAGCTCCAGAGATGTTAAGGTTCTCGCTGTGACAAAGAGGAGAGGTTATCTCCATTATTGAACCACTGAATTTCTTTATTGCACACCAATTATAATTGTTCCATCCATCAAAAACAATCTCCTAGTAACAGGAACAAGATCCATTCGTTCATGGTTGGCCTCATTTCTGAAATGGTGACTATCCTGTAGCTGCACCTTCACAATAACCCTAATCCCTCCCCACCCCTTCACAATATATCCCAGGAGGGGGTTTATAACTTGGCAATGGTACCAGCACACAATGTCAAAATCTTCATGAAATCTCATGTTGAATATTTAACATTCACCACCAGCACATGCTCGCAGACATGACAACTGGCTTTCATCCACTGCGAAGGCCAGCATACTCATTGATGCAATCCCATGACCGTGAAACATAAAGATGATAGTACATCATCAGGTAGGGCATCCAACAAAGTAGGCAGCTCAAAAGTGACGATGCACTACTTATAAGCTATCTTGCTCGCTTGAGATTCAGATGATATTATGCACCCAGAAATAAAACAAACATCAAAGCAATTACTTGGTATCATTGTTATCTCTGTGTGTTTATCTCTGTTAGTTGCACCATCCCTGGTTCTTGTAAGACTCGTCGGGCCAGGGAGGCCCAACCAACTTCGTTGTGATGCACCTGCACGTCCTGCACCACAGTTTCACTGGTTCAAGAATGACCGCAGGTGAGCTTATCACCCCACCCATGTGGATGTGATGCACAGTGTGTTATTTCTGTCATGTGAATAATAACTGTTGGGTGGACATTCCCTCCGTTTTTGTTGATATCATAGATATTGTTTGGGAATGTTCCGCACTCTAATCATGTGCTACTTTCCTCGTGGTCATGCTACCTGCCACAATGCTGCACGTCACAGATATACAAGAGCTCCACATGGTTGTTGCTGTTATTGGTGTGGTTCGTGTTGGGGGTCGATTTTTGAAATGTGCACACATTGGTCGGACAGCTGCCGGACCCCACCCACCATGGCAACCAGACAAAATAATATGGCCACCATCTTAGTTCTCTGGTGGGCCGAAGACATCAGGCCCGTAGGCATCTACTGATAATACACTGCCCGGGTTTGTTGCGTCAGATATCAATTGGCTTTGTTTTGGGTTGAGTGTTACTCACGATGAGGGACCCCGAAAAATCTAATCAAATGTCAAATTAAAATCGTTAGTGAGGTTTAATCAAGCCCGTCAGCCCTAAAAAAAAAAAAAAATAGCGGTACATATTTTTTGAACGGTCGCGTAGTGGGGTTAAACAATCCGTCGATCTGTGACCGTGTAACGAATCGGTTCATTTTGATATGGCGGAGGCTGACGTGGATGAGAGGTGTCAAGTTAATCTTTTTAATAGCGCATTCAATGTGTGTTTCTCAATCGTGCTGTTCATCTTTTAAGAGTGCTTTAAGTGCGCGTTTCCCAATTGACTCATTACCAGATTTTGTCGCAGGTTGTGACCACAGTGCGGTCATTCTTGTTTTCTCTCTGTTCATGATCGTAAGAATTCTCATGTGGTTAAACTTCCCCCAAAACAGACTTCTTATCCACCTTCACGCTTTCCTTTCTTTTCTTTCTTTCATTTTGTCGAATGGCCTTCCGAGGCTGTTCGCTCGCACTTTTTTTTCCCCCCATCACTAGCCGTAATATTTTCTGACCCCATTAACCCTACTTGACCTAATCCTCCAACTTGCAGGTTCCTACCCTCATTTCTCTCCTCTTTTCCAGCTTGTTCATTCCTCGCTTGTTGCATCTACCTGTTTCCCCACGGCCCCATTGTCAGAATGTTTCCTTTTGCGCTCTGTTCCAAGCCCATCCATGAGCTCAGATTTGTACTGTATTTATTATTTATTTTAAAGCCTCATATAATATTTTTAATCCGATTTTTCCAGGCTGATTGCTGGTTCTGGAGGCATCCAGTTGGCCACTCAGGGTGCCTTTTCAACACTGACATTCCCTAATGTCACACAGCATCACTATGGGAACTACACCTGCTTTGCCCACAATGCATTGGGCACTGGCAATGCCAGCATTGTGCTAAATAGTGAGTGCTTTAATGGTATACTAACTGTGAACAGGTTAATATCATCTTTAAGCTTCAATTTTATTGGTAAAGAGTTAAAACACTAATGTGGTAATTTGCCCCCTAGTTTACTCCAAGTTGATGATCGATGAAAGGTTAGTTGTAGAATGACTAGAGAGACTTTTCTTGTGTACTCAAACGTGGGACTTTCACGAAATGATTGCGGAAATACATTAGGATTTAATAATCGTTGTCAAAGGTCAGATTGAAGAGGTCTGCAAATTTGAACCCCCTGAGAGGTAAAAACCAGGCTTTCACACGTCCGTACAACGTTGATGTTCATGGCAGTTCTGAAAATTTATTTTCACATTTGTCAATAAGGTTAATTGCGGTTTCATAGCCTTCAGACGTGGACTTGCTTTGCTGCTGCGAAGCTAATTTTTACCGGTCGGATTATTAAATGTCCGTCTATTGCTCCTGGCATTTTTACAATTGTCAGATGCTATTGCTGTGCTCACTTGAGAGTTTACTGCTGTCCCTATCTCTGCTTATTTTGGCTTCCAAGTTGTAAGCTCGGAGCTTTTTGTTTTTTTTTCTGGGAATAATATTATTATCCTTTCTGCCAAATTTTGCCGCTCCTTTTTCTTGGAGACCATGATACTGATAGACGTGAAACATCGTAGGATTGTTCCAAAGTCATCAGACCTCGAGCAAATGCTAGAATGGACCAGATTGGTCAAAAGGATTAGTGGCCATTTTGGATTTGTGGAATTATATTTTTCTCAAAGATTTCAATGATTTTCTTTGCTCTTCCATGAGCCTTGATACCTGTATTTATACAAAAAATACTCATACTGATCTTCGTTAAAATGGGAGTCGAATGGGATTCTTAAGAAGTGCCTGAACTTTGAAGCCATTTTTCTCAAAACTTGCATCCTATGTTGGAAGGTCCAATTTCCTTCTCAGTGGCTCGTTTTTTTTTTTAACCATCATCCTCCTCACTCGCCTTGTATTATTTTTGCCACGTACCGGAATCTGGGGTCATCACTAAGGCACTGTTGAACTGCAACAAAATTTCATCGCTTTTGCTTTTGCTCGGTCTAAAGCAGTTAGCAAAATTTTAGCTTCCGCCTCTTCATCTTCCTTGAGCTGTCATTGAAATACCGAGTACTCGAACTTGAACACATTTAATCCTTTCTTTCTGGACGGACAATGAAGCATTGTGCAAAATTCAGCTTTGTTTGACTTTGCATTTTCGAATTATTTACTTGACAGATAAAGAAACAGAAAGAACTGAATTTGGTGAAAAGTTTCACAAATAAAGCATCGAAGAAGCAAACTCTTTTCAAAAAGGAAAGTGGGTGTTTCGTCGGTGGGGGGGGGGGGGGGGTGTTGTGAAGGTGACCACAGATATCTTGGACACCAAACTGTGTGTGGGAGCGGTCATAAGCACATTCTGTTTCTCATTGTTCTGTTTATTTATTGCAGGAGCAACAGCTATTACACACCCTGCACATGTTAAAGGTTAGTGTGTGCATCCTTTTATGCCTACCCCTTATTTTTGCCTGATTCTGTTTGTCTGTGTGTCTCCTTTTACAAGCACATGCAGTCAGAGCACTTTTCTGATTAAGTTTCATATCGATTTTGCTCTGTGATTTATATTTACAGACTCACTGTAAAATATCTTGCATTTTACTCTGTCAAAATCTAAATTGATTTAGTTGGGGTGGGGGGGGGGGGGTCGTTTTGTTTTTTTTGCTAGTTTTGAGTCGTTGGTACTAAAGTGATCCTCATTTTTAGGTCATCTCAAACAAGATGACCTAATAAAACCAGTCTCGATGTACGTCCGTACGTACGTCCCCATTTTTTTCTTCCGATTTTCTTGATATTTGGTATGTGGGTAGATGTCGATGAGGATGCACGACGGTATGACCTTTGACCCGATTGAAGGTCAAGGTCAACGTCAAGGTCACTCCAAAGTTTCGAAATCGTCCATTTTCAAAATCTATTTCCTCCGCCGTTTATGATCCGATCTCCGAAATTCCTTGGATCTGATAATATGGAACAATTCTAAATTTGGTCAGGCCGGTTTTTTTAAAATTCGTCCTGGTTTATCGAGTCACGTGTCTTCAAAGTTGGAAAGAGCTTCAGAGATGACCGTCACCCCCAACCGGGGGTAATTTTTATATCTAATGATGGTTCACATGTCGTCCAATTAACGAGCCAATCAGAACAACCCAAAGTGAGTCCATCCATACATTGGTCCATGATTATTACGCATTGATCAGTTAAAGAAACAGTATTTTTGTTTTTTAACTTAAAAACCTCACTTTGGTAACAGCCACCCATCCATTTACCTATATAAATGCAAGTTGTGTGATTGTGTCTGAACAAGGTAAATGTTGTAATCACAATACCAACATTGCTGAATGATACCGCATATAAGAGCTCTTGGGTCCAGACAGTGCATGCGGAGGTCTACAAATATCGATATTCATGCAATTTCGAGTTATGTGCATTTTTGGTGCACACACGGGAGGTGTATGGGCTCAGAATCATTGGTTTGCACACCTCCTTTGAAAAATTAATTTTTAAAAATAAAAAATAGCAATCAGAGTTGCAACCCTCACAAGACTTCTTTTGAGTGGTTTATTTTTTATAGGTTTTAGGGTAAATCCAATATGGCTGTCAAACCATGTGACCAATGACATCATATGTGTGAACCTTTTGTTCCTCATGGACAGGCGGTCATACATGTGAAGTTTCGCCTTGATCTGTTCAGCCACTTCAGAGAATAAGATTTTTGAAGGTTTTTTGTTTTTTTTAAAATACAATATGGCTGCTGAATCACTTAACCGATGGCATCATTAATTTTTTTTTTTCTGTGGACGCATTTTAATCCGAAATGACCCAAAATTTTCATAGAATTGGAGTGGCGTTCTACCACTGTGGCAATTATGACCGTCATAACTGAGGGCAATCTATGACGTCAATAAAAACACCCTCGATCCCATGAAGAGTACTGCGTAATTGTGTGCCAGCAGTGTGCTTCCTTAGTGCATGGTTTCAGAGAGACAGAGGTCCAAAAATGTCTGTGTCCAATATGGCTGCCACACAACGTGGTCTATGACGTCATAATTATCATCAAAACATTCTACATGAGTAGTCACACCAATGGTGGAAAATTTCATCTCAATCCAACAAGCAGTTGGGGGAAAAAACATAAAGTTCTATGCGGACAAACAGACGGACAACAATACAAAACGGACCCAAATGCAAATACCCTCTCCGAATCCGTTGGCGAGGGGAAATGCTTAACACACAAACATTCATTCAACTTCAGTTCAATGTATAATTACTTCAGTCGATTTACTTCACCGAGGACGCTGAACAGTCTTCACAGTGGGTGACTATTAAAACTTTGTAGGGGGCGTTTGGGGGGGGCGGAGTAGGGGGTTAAGGACTGAATAAGCAAGGGGGAGCAGTAGAACTGGGGTTGAGGACTTGAAGTCAATTTACATGACACAAAATTTCCGTGGCTCCCTCCCATTATTTGCTGTCCAAAAATTGAATCAATTCTTCCTTGACACACACCCAACCTAGTCCACCAAGGTTCATCCGAATCCGTCAACACTTTTTGAAATATTGTGCTATATATTCGTTTAGCCCATCTCCCAGAGATATTTTTTCACAAACAAACAACAACAACAAACAGACAGGGTGAAAACATAACCTCCATCCATCTCCGGTGACGGAGGTCATAAACAAAAATGAAGGCTGAAAAAACACATATATTCTCACCAAACAACTGCGAAGACTTCTCACAGCCATGGCAACAACGCTCTTTTTGTAGTGATGTACAAACAAGCACTATGACATTGAGATGCGCGATAAAATATCACACCCAATGGAATTCTTGGCAATGAACCTCCATTCATTACAATTATCCGCAATACACGCACAGACGGAATATTGTTTATATTTTTTTTCCTGCACTTCCTTCTCCTCCATTTAATTCCTGAATGTGCTCTGAGAAAGGAGAATGAGATCCACAGTGATTTGTAATAATGTGCAATCATACAGCAGGGTACTGATTTTAACAGTGAAACTCTGATGACGCATCACTTTCTGCCTTGCCTCCGCTTAACACATGCGATTTTCTATGCCAGGACAAGAACAAGCCGTGTAAAATTGCTTGTCCATACCATCAAGAACTAGCTATGCCGCAGTGTGCATACGCATGTTACATAGTGACTGTGTTAACAAATTTCCTGATTGCTTGCGGAGGCATGCATGGTGACGTATTGTTAACCCAACCAACTGCTTAGGGTCGACATCATTTGTCCATGGATCGACATGCGTTGAACCAACCAAAGTGCCGTGAGATGTATCGTGGCTCGGCTCACTCCTGGATCACAGCAGGAAGTGGAGGATTGCTAGGTACCATGCAGCCCGGTGCATTGTTTTGTGGACAACGGCTTCTGTTTACGTTACCTCATTGTCTTCTTCCTTGGCCTTTCTCCTGTGTCTGTTCCGCTAAACACGCCATTTCTTTTCAGAGCCAATATATTTGGATTGGAGATGTAATTATATTTGCGTGTGCACATTTTATATGTATGAATAACCGTGCGTGTTTTGGAGCACGATAGGATGAGGAAATTAATCATATCACTCTGTCTCTATTCTTTGTTCTCCCCCAATGAATTCGCCGTTTGATAGTCAATGAGCCCAGAGAGTGGAGTTTCAAGGGGTGACGTCAAAAGGCCTTTGGTTTTTTAGACATAGTGGCCTATCCTATTTGTCAGCGTGAATTCTAATGAGCTGTTGCAAATGCTTCCTTTTGTGCCATCTCCATGTGACAAGTAAAATTGCTCAGTGTTTTTCTTAGGCGTGTGTGTGTGTGTGTGTGTGTGTGTGTGTGTTGGTTTGGCTGTGTGTGCACGCGCGCAGTATCTTGGGCCAGAATGGATACAATTCAGCCCGTGACCTACATTCGACTGTCCTGCCATATTTTTCTCCTTTTGCCAGCTCTCTGTCACATTTTCTTCATCCTTTCTTTTCTGCGGTTGACTTGTCGGTTCCTCAGTCACCAGACAACTGCCACAGCATGAAGCCAGCCACAGAAAAACCACAGCCCACTGCATACTGACCACTATGCACCTGACGAAATCTCTGCATTTGATGTCATTTCAGAGTCAACTACATACATGTGTACACGCGCGCACACACACACACACACACACACACACACACACACACACCACACCACACACACAGTCATGAGACTCCCTGCATGAACACGAGAGAATGTTGTGAATGTGTTGGAAGCTGAGTTGCTTTCATTTTAACATGAACTGTTGTTATTGTGTGCTTGAGGCAGGGAGCCATTTGTGAGGTTGTGCGTGCTGCCATTGTTCATTTACTATCCATTGCTTGTGTTGTGTTGTGTTTTACCGTCTGTCTGTCTGTCCAGTCTGTCTTTCTCTTCATTCTTGATTGTTTCTCTCTTTGCCTTTTTCTGTCCCGTCGCTGCCATTTCCTGTTGTTCATCCGTTTCAGCCAACCTCATTTTCCCCTGTTCATCTCTTCCCCCACCCCCCCCCCCCCTGCTCACAATTTTGTCATTTGCAGTTTCTCAAAGTAATTTTAAATCCTAACGGATACAAATTACTTCATTTTCTACTGAAATCCTTCTTGTTTCCATTCAGATGTTTCCATGGCTATAATTATATGTACAGGTGGCCTACAAATCATGATGGTTTCATTTACTTGCAGGTTGCGAAACACTATCGCAGTGTCAACTTTCGGTATGTACGAGTCTTGACTCTTCGTAATCAATGTAGTCTCGTGAAACAACTGTTCAGTGCATTTTTTACCTGGTGACGAAAAGAGTGTCACCAAGTATAGAGAATAGACAGTATTACTATGTACTGAGACAAAGAGTGTTACCTGGTCCAACGACATTTGGAACTTTATTTGGACAAGATGACAAGAAGGGTACCGCGCAGAAGCATGACTTTAACTTTCCAAGGAATTTGAAGAGAACGAAAGGGGTTGCCGCACTTGGCAACCCTCAATTTGCATGCCAGGGATGGGTTAATGGAGAAGAGCATTGGGAGAAAGTGTGTCTCACATCGACAGGTGTTCAAGCCAAATATAGCTACAAGAATATTCTTCATATTTTATGGACATACAATGTGATGTATGATGCTTATTATCGCTGCTTGCAAATCGTGGGAAAAGTAGAAAGCGGTCATCATTTCATGGCCACCTTTATTGTGCAGCAGTGGTTATGAAAACTTCTGCATCAGGTTTAAACACATTTCTTTGTGTATTTCCACCTTTACTATCAATTTAGCTTTTGTTTTTAAATCAAGCAGCCATTGTTTCATTCACAGGACATCCTCGTATCACAATATGTGCGTGTGCAGTTGGTATCTTCGAAACCCTTTTTGAACCGTCATCGACCTTTAGTTTTAAATTCTCTCCATTTAAAAGGAAAGTAAAAGCTGTCTAGGGAAGAGTTCAATGAAAAAACAAAATTCTAATTTCATCGCAAAGCCAACTTGAGTAATTTGCCCAAGCTTAAACAATGGCTTGAAGATAATTGATTAATATAATATGTGCAAATGTCCATCCACACGTTGAACCCACCCCCACCATAAAATACTTCGGGCACACACACACACACACACACACACACACACACACACACACACACACACACACACACACCACACACACCATACATTTGGAAGCATACATGCTGGAGCACACTTGTTTCACATGATAGCATGGTTTTGTTTTAAAACAAAACTTACGCTCGTATGGAAGAGCAAGGTGACGGATAATGGAAGGGTAACATGCTCACAATCGGTTGTAGGAAAACAGCTGGTGGATGAATGAAGAGAAATGGGAGAAGAGGAGAGTGCAGAAAGAAAGATGTAACCTGCAGGAAAGAGGGGTCATTGTGTATAGAGTTATACGAGGAGAAATACCATGGGGAGGATGGAAGTGACATGAGATGGTGGTGTATTGCATCATGAAGCCCTAGAGGAAATCAATGTCGGTTTTCACTGATATAGGAGGTGTTTCCACAGGCATGCGAAAATATGAATATAGAGGTGAAAAGCAAACCTGGATTTTTAAATTTTTAACAAAGACATGGTTATTGGAAGGAAGTATAACAAGAGGAGGGTGCATCTTGTGGAGTTGGGGAGGCTCTAGGGCTGGAAAACGGGAGGAGAAAAAGAGAACAGAGGTTGTTAGAAAACAACCTTGGTGGGTTTTGAAAATAGACACAAACCCTGTGATTCTACTTCCATGTCGGGGATGCAAATGATTTGAGAACTTTTGATTACACAGCATCCTGAGACATGCCGACTCCTCGTAATATAAAAAAAAGAGATACCCACTTTGTCGCTAGCTTTAGAGACTAGCTTTATTATCTTGACCTTTCCGGTAGAGGCCATGGCTGTCAGTGAGGCCCAGAAGTCAGAGACTCACCCCCTTCCAGTAGTGATGAAGAAGCAGATAAATCTATTTGCTGGATGATCTTTCGAGCAAGAGAAGATGAATATGTTTAATTCACCTGGATTGAATGACATGTTGCATATGTCAGATCAGCTGGACAGATGCAGCTTGCTGAGACTATCATTGGATGGGGTACCATACAGCATAATAGGAATAATGTCGCATGTGGAAAATAGGTTTATATGCATAACAGAGATCAGAGTGTATATGAGGACAAATCTGGTCCAAAACTGGCTTGGCACACTCCAAACATCCAATGAGAAAGGAACAGAAAGATACCGTTGAGAGCTACACATTGATTACCTGCAGGAAGGCAATCGGTGAGCCAGGAATGAAGGTGAGCTTGTATGCCACAGGTAAAAATCTTGGTGAACGAACAAGAGCCAATGTCGAAGGTCTATTATATGTCCAGAGACAGATCCTGACCTTTAATGTGAGATCAGGGCCAGAAGATCATCATATTACCCAGAGAGAAGTAGCAACAAATTCAAAATTGGATTACCAGGACGGAATCCAAACTGATGATCTGGAGATCAGGTCATTTTGGAGAAGAAGCCATTGACTTGATGGCAGCTTGTGATGATATATTCCATGATGTTTACAAGTGGAAGTAAGTATTGGCCTGCAGTTGAGTTATCTGTTTATAAACCTTTGTGTCGATGGAATGATAATTTAATAGCTGTTTTAAACAGCAGATGGGATGTGAGAAAGCTGAGAGAGCAGGTACAGAAGGAAAGCAGCAGAGCGGATTTGAAGAATGGGGGGCACCGGTGCCACTTGGGCTTCTTGCAGAGTCAGATCTGTAGTGGATCAGAATTTCTCTCTTCTCCGGTGAAAAGCTCATTGTCCAGGACCGGGGATAGAGGAGGTGTAAATGGAACAATGAGCTGACCTGCCACACAAGCTTTGGAGGTGAAAACTGAGTTCAGAAACGCTTGTAGCAAGTCGAGTCTCGAGTGAACCATTTCTCTTCAATGAAGCTGCTTGTGTACGGAGGGATTTATAGTTCTAAAATTTCTATTTGAAAGCAAACTACAGAAAAATTTAGGATCGCGCAACTATTTTTTGCAACACGCACGAAATTCACACATCACGCACGCTTGCAGTACAATAAAAAAAAATTAGAATTCATTTTATTTTACAACAAATTAATGTTAAAAAGTTTAAGGTATTTTAATGAATAATATAAATAATTTATGGCTAACACTTAAATTATTATTATAAATTAAGATTTAGCAAGTTGTGCTCCGACTATGGATGTGAATATGCACATGCAATGTGTTCGTCCTAATTAGTCAGTTAAGTCCTTTCCTTCCATTTAAAAACGTGCCAACGATGTAGAAACCGGGCTGAAGGCTTCTCGTTGTGTTGATTAAAAGCAATATCAAAGGTGTGCTTTTTTTAGACAGCCGTCACTGTTTCTTTAATCAAGGATTCCTTTAGGTCATTCTGTGGTATCAGTAATAAAATGATTGTTTTCCTTAATTCATATCCACGTGAAACAGATGCTATTACAACAATTTTGATTCTAATACATCGATTCAGGTTATAAAGGGTTGTGATTTTATTTTCTATGTTGTTGTACTTTAAATATATCTGATCTTGTTTCAGTTTAAAAAACAAAAAAAAACATAAAATGTTTGCTGACTTTTATCTATATTTGCTGTGCTTTGGAATCTGTCTGCTCTAGTTTCATATCTGTTGTCAATATATTTGAAATCACGCGTACCCGTTTCGAATCCGCCGCATTGTGTTCAACTTAGATCCATCTTTGCTGGTCTTAACATACATGTGTACCAGTCCTCCAAACATAATCTGTGATCACTCGTATATCAATTTAGCTTTGGTGTTCGTGTGTAATTATTTGAATCTATCTGTGGTTTCACCCATTTGTGGTTGTGTCTGTCCATTTTTGGGTTCACATTTATCCGTGCATCTTCACTTCGATTTAAATCATCGTCCACCACTTCCAGCACACGCTGGCCCATTTACGGCCAAACGTTAAAACACCTACCGACGTGGAACAGTCTTGCGATCAATTTTGGGTCAAAATCAATCGGTGCAGTTACATCCTCAAGGCTTTACTCCAGCCACGACTTTAATAATAAAATGAATAAATAAATCCTGACATTCAGGAGTATATAATTAAACATTAAAATTCATCGTTTACATTTGCCCGTCTTCGAGTCTGCTCAATATCTGTTGTAATTTTGTACAAATGTGTTATTAATAATGGATATTTAACACTCAAAAGGACGCTTATTAAGAAATGCAAAAATAAAAGCCGAAAAGGCAAAAAGAACTGAATGTTTCATGTTTGGAAGTGTACGAAGGATAAAAGTTGTGTGACGTCATTTTTTTTTTTTAAGTACATCACAGGCTTAGGTATTGAGTGAAGGGGAAATGAATTGATGAAAAGAAATTGAGAACAAGGGAAGGTGCAAGATAAGGGAGTGAGAAAAAGAGTTTGGGTTAGGGTGTTTATAGAAGATGAGGAAAAAGGAAAAACATGAAGCTGGTTGTGAGGAAGGAAAGGAAATTGGTGAGGCATATGAGAGGAAAGGGGGTAAAACAATATATATACAGTATATATATCACATTAGGTTGGGATTATCCGCATTCAACCAATATATATTGTGCTCAGTACAACTCCAACGTAAAGTGACAAAAAGGAAGATATATATATATAACATATATATAATATATAATATAATATATTATATATAATATATATATATAATTATTGTAACGGTGGACCATGGGGGTGACATGTGATCAAATCTTCCATTCGGATGAT
Organism: Eptatretus atami; assembly: GCA_035128595.1. Taxonomy (NCBI): domain Eukaryota; kingdom Metazoa; phylum Chordata; class Myxini; order Myxiniformes; family Myxinidae; genus Eptatretus; species Eptatretus atami. The sequence continues at coordinate 33,924,521 of CM068952.1, read as the reverse complement.
CATCATTTAGCGACAGATTGTCCTCAGACCATACACTATACCAGAAAGCCAAACAGATCTTTTCTTTGGTTTCTGGCATAGAGAACCTCCAACCAAATCTTCTTCTCATGGAATTTCCCCGTTTAAAAACGACTGGAGCCAAGCGTGAAGCCCAGGAAATGCACCTTGATTTGAACTCTCCTAGCAATGTCTGTGCCATATTTTCAAAGGCGGCGACTTAACTCGCGCGGTGTTATAATTGCCAAATTCCAAAACGCGTACCATAACCAAATGTCAAAAACACTCTTTGTGATAGATTGTCTTCAGAGACCATACACCATCATCGGGTAAAACTGTATTCGTCGTTGATGTAAGGTTCGACTCCCCACCCTCTCCATCAGCTGCCGACCAGTTTCATCACATTGTGAGTCATCAGCGACAGCGATAGACAGAACACCTACCACCGAGGCTCCCAAGCATGTATAACATGGAATGTCAATAGCAGTCATTATACAAATATCAAGACCTAATCACATCTTTCACCTGAGGCATCCAACACAAGTCGGCAAATCCTCTCAAGCGTCCCTGGGTTATGCCAACGGCAAGCAACTCCATTTCTGCTGCACGCACGGACAAGCAGCTCCACCAAGAATCAAGCCGCACTCTGGCCTTTTTACATTGCTCTCCGGACAAGCTTTCAGCTGACTTCTGTCCCATCCATACTCCGGGCTCACAGAACAAGCTTTTAGGCGACTGCTGTCTCATCTGTACTCTAGGGTCATAAGGCGTGCCGATCCAGTCTCATGTGAGCCTCTCTCCATTGGTGTGCACTGATGGAAGCGGTCCACGATGCAGCTTGTAGAAAATCCGTCATTATGTGTGATTGCCACAAGCGCCCCCACCTCTCTTTCACGCGCAAGGCAATGACAGAGAGCCTCTGCCCCTCTTCGTGTGCAAACGTTCAGTCTACAGTGCACACTGATTGTGCACGCCAGACACGCTGCACTCCACTGTGCAAAGGAAAAGGCCGCCACCCACTTCGTACTCGAGAAGCGTTGTTCTGCACGATGAACATGGAAGTGCGGAGAAGGAAGAATGTTGGAAAGTAATTCACGACCTGTCGGAAATGAATTGTTTACGGTGAGCGACAGGTGGTTGGTAAATAATAAAGAAGATGGATTTGAGTGTGAGGAAGACGGACGCACCTCAGGATGAGAATAAACCTGCGGGTTGAAAGAAAGACCGACGGGATAAAGAGGGCTTGTTTGATGGGATGGGGATTGCAAGTAGCAGGGTGGGGGAGGGGAAGACGTCACACCGGAGATGCACGTCATCCCAAACCCTGAAACAAGGGGCAAAGATCTACTGCCCACATCAACTAATGAAAATAACTCATTCCTGGTACATCGTACGTTTACATGAATGCCTCCTCTAAGGGTACATTTCCAAAACCGTCACAATATTTCAGCGTTTAAAGAAGATTTCAATTACAAGATGGTCAACCTATAATTGTTGTCTTCCTGGATGTAAATCGATGCACGACAATATAAGAAAATACTAACATATCCGTGCTGGGAGGTGTCGAGTTCTTGCCATTTCTTTAATACAATAAGCGCGGCAATTGATAGCAAACACACACACACACACACACACAACACACACTTCTCCTTTAAGCAATGATGTTATGCAAAAATCTGGTATTTTATTTGTGCCCGCTAACCAAACAAACAATATATTTATAACAGCCCTCACAGCCACCACATCTCCAACTCCACCCACCTCCTTCCCCTCTCACCCCCATCATGATGAATAGTAAATATAATCATTTTAAAATTGATTTTAACTTACCCCGTGCATTCATAAGCCCCAAATATATCACCATCCCATTGGTGTTTTCCAAATCACCAGGCCTGCCAATTCACAGAAGGCACTCCGGAAGTTCAAAGTCCACTCACTGGCAGCGATGGTCAAGGTTTGGGTAGCACGTGCCCTTTTACAATTCTTCGGGCCTTGCACGGCTCAATGTACATCAGGAGTCGCAATGCGGACAGCTGCAAGATCTAAGCCGTTTCGCCGAACTGACAAAAGTTCTCCACTCTTCGTTTACAGAACAACACAACCCTTTCCCTCAGCTGCTCTTCCATAATTTTTGGCTCTATCAGAAGCTTTGGAGCCATTTGTAACATTCCTTATCTGCACGCACAATATATGTTAAACATGCCCCGATAACCGCTGTTTCTAGGGTTGCTGTGCGTGCACGCCAAGCTTTCTTGGAGAATTCCGTCATTTTGAAAGTTCCGTATTGGAATGATTTTTCTGATCAGGAAGAATATACCTTTCCAATACCATTCTCTCGCACATTTAACAGGAATCCTGGTATTATTTCTGTTTCCATGATTTTTATGTGGTGTTTGAAGTCTTGCTCACGTTCAACTTAAAAACTTAAAGCTTCACCCTCTATCCAAGGCACTTTGTGCTGCAATGTAATTCATGAAAATGTAATTCTAATGCACTGACATGTGCTGACATCAGTTCTGCAGTTGAGTAATGACTTATTATTGTATATTGGCCGCGCAAGGTGTGCTAAAGGTGGAAAGAGTGGTGGTTGCCCACTTGTTCATTTCCAATCGGGCCTCCATTGTTCAGTGTGACCGCACCTTGGCAGTGCATGGCACTCAACATGCTTTGTAGGAACCATGTTGTCAATGATGGCAGCACTAACATTGCTTTGAAGGAACTGAATCATCAACAATGCCAGGGCTAAACATGGCTCTGCCATGGGTGTTTTTGGGCGTAATGTATGTGTTTGTGAGACGTGTTGCGTTGTGTTATGCTTTGTGCTGTGGGAATGTGCAAAGGGAAGGGGTTGGATGAGAGGAAATGGGGATTTCAAGTGGGAAATTACAAAGGGTGTAGAACCTACTAAACACACGCAATGCATTTCTCCCATCCCTTAATGAGGGAGGTAACCTGACTAGTTACCACTTACTACTATGAATGTCTAACTGAGGTTCATTATGCGTTGAGTGTGTCACTCCGGTCCTTTTCCAAATCACAACAGTATGAATCTGTGGTGACTACAAAGTTACGCCATCAACCAGAGTTGACTACCTGACCAGCATCCACTACCTCAACTAAAGATCTTCACTCCACTCTTGCTGGGAGTAATACCTTCACAAAGCTGGACGTACCAATGCGTTCTTTCAGGTGTGTTGGATGAGGACAGCCATAAGTACACACAGTAAATACCCCACGGGACTCTTTAGATACACCCGTTTACCATTCAGGATATCTTCAGCACATCCGTCATCCAAAGGCAATGAATAACCTACTCCAAGGAATTGCTCAGATGTGTACTCAACAAGACGACATCTTTAAGTGGGTGGATGACTAAGATCATTTACGCATGTGATTTCGTGCTTCAGAGATTGTCCAAAGTAG
>CM068952.1:33880984-33920854 GCA_035128595.1 Eptatretus atami | reverse complement strand
TGTTGGGAGAGAGATGGTATTTTATTCTCTGATGTATGTATAGTTTTTAACCGTAGATAAATTGCATTTTCGACATTATTTGTTGTTTCCTATTCGCTGATGTAGCGATGAGAATTCATTTGATGTAGCAGAGTTTGTGTTGTTCGTCTTTCGGTTCTGCTTCCCGTTAGGGGTGCGCTACAGCGGATCATTCCGTTATGATCGCATTACTGATTTGGCAAGGTTTTACGCCGTGATGGCTCTTGTTTCTCTGACTTGCAACTGTCGCCTTTACGACATGGGATAAGGATTTGGGTGCCATGATTTTCCGGGCTGCCAACCTCATTTTGATGAGAGTTATGAATATTGCAATTTAACGCTCTACACACGTTCGGCTCCTCCTCTATCTACTCAACTACTTTCTTCCAAATGCTTCCATTTCCTCTAAACGCCTTCCACATCCCTCCAAACCATATCCCTTCACCTCTCTCCAACCTTCCCACTCCTCACATGACTCCACTCCCTACTGCCTTCTCTCATCCCATAAAAGAAGTATAAATAAGAATATAAAATGTTATTTAGTCCATGTCGTTTAGTAAATTTTCTGAACGGAGCTTAGGCTCGCCATATTTATGAACAGAGAAGAATGGCCACTCTACCTGTCGGCCATCTTTGATCAGATCGTAAAATAAGCAAGGTGCTTGTTATGCCGTCATGTACTGTGCTTGTTGCCAAGTTTGAAAAAAAAAAAATTAGACCATTGCAGTCTGAGAAATGGTTGGGGACACTTTAAAGGAAGAAATGGTGCCAGTTGGCCATCTTGGATCTGATTCGAAACAAAACGACAAGCTTATGTAACTATCATCTTTGTCTGCATGTCAAGTTTGAACAGATCGGTAAATGCATTTCCAGAAATGGTTGAGGATGTGTTCAACATCGGGGGTTTTTTTTACAAATAAAATGGCGTCTAGTCGGCATCTGTATTGATGTCGAAAAGGAATGACATGCACATGTAAGCATCATTCGTTATTGTTTTCCAAGTTTGAACAATATCGGTAAATGCATGTCTGAAAAAGTGGCTGATGACGTGTTCGACACGGTGTTTTTCAAAATGTCGCCAGTCTATCAGTCGGCATCATGATCATAGATGCAAGTTGAGTGAGGTGCATACGTATGCCATCATGTCCTGTGCTTGTGCAAGTTGTGAACAAAATTGAGCATGTATATCTGAGAAATGGTTAGGGACACATTTAAGTAGAATGGCTGCCAGTCATCCATCTTGGACCTGATCTCGAAAAAAACGACGGTGTTATGTAATCATCATTTCTTTATCTGTATGCCAAGTTTGGACAAGATTAGTAAATTGCATTCTGAGAAATGGTTGAGGACGTGTTTAACATCGGGTTAATATAATAAAATTGCTGCCAGTCGGCTTTCTTGGATCTGATCTCGAAAACATGATATTGCTTTACTAAAAAATCTCTTATCTTTGTTGCAAATTTAAACAAAATCTGCTAATTGCTATGCCAAGTAAATGGTTGAGAGACATGTTCAACATCGAATTTTTTTTAATAACTAAAATGCCACATCGGCACTTGGATTGATTTTCGAAAGAAATGACACGCATATGTATATCCATCATTTGTTGTATTTTTGAATAGTACAATAAAATCGTCCATAAATGTCGAAGATATGGTTGGCGTATTGCAGGACGTACGAACACGAAAATTGAGACAAATCCAGTAAGCCCCTTTTTGGAGGATAGTCCAACGAACGGGGCTAATAAAATCTTCTGGAAGTTTGGTATAGCATTACAGTGAATATATCATAGTTTAGAATCTTTTAGCTGAGATAACAAAACATCACCCGGAGATGCGCAATGCCAAACAATGTCCGAATTGGAGAAATGAACATTTTTTTTATTTTTTTTAGCAGTCGGAACTGTGCTAAAGTCATCTGCAGTTGAATTTTGAATTTCAGCTCAGTGTAAGAGATTCTAGAGCTTTATCACAAATGTGGAATGAAATAAAGCAGAAACTGGTTCTTCTGGCATTTATAAGCATTGTGATGTATCACAATTTCGTCGTTTGACGATGGTCATTCGATGATAGTGATGAGGAAAGTGAAAAAAAAACTTATATGATTATTTTATTGCTAAGAAACCATTGCAGCTGCTCCGAGTCAAGGCATTGTTGCGCAGGTCAAACAAAATGGCAATAAGCCCCAGCAGCATACAGAGACTGACTCAGGGGCGATTAAGGATGCACCTGATGAAGGATTATAATAATATAAGCGTTAATTATCTTCAAAAGGGTTTTAATGAATCCAAACACACAATTTTCATTCATGCACTTCTTGAGTTCCCTTAGTATGCATGCATAGTTTTGGGGGCCACTAGGTTTCATGGTTTTGGAGTTAGGAGGGAGACACACGACTGATGGCGGGCGGACTGACACCCATCTGACATTTGTAATGATTATATAAATAAGTGGGTGTCATTGTAATTGTTTTAATTCGTGGGAAATCATTCAGTAGCCGATTTTGATTTGAATAACCTCTCATAATTCTTGAGAAGTGTTAAGTTACTAGTTTCTGAATTTTAAGCAACATTTCTAATTTTCATGAATATTCATTGATTATGAAATGAGCTAATTAACACACCAACATTAGATATGATGGAAATGGAAATGCATAACCTCTATTTTTGGTTCCAGTTTATATTCTATTCTATTTATTTAACCAGATTTGCTCGATTTACTGATCAAGGTGCAATGGTTTTGATCGATTGACATGGAAAAGGTTAATATGACATAGTGGTGGTGAATAATGGTTTTTCTGGAAAACTTGTTTTTTCATTCAGTTGATCAAGTGAATATTTTAGTCCATGTAAAAATTCACGAAGTTCCATACGTCACGAAGTTCATCAATGACATTGTGACGATACTGTCCCGAGACAAAGGTGAGGGCATCGCTGAAAACCACAACGGCTTCGTGCTATCAAAATGCACTAATACAGCAGATGACTGCAATAGATTTTTTTGTATACCAAGTCGAGGCTCGTGTAAGTAATACACAGAAACGTACAACAAGGCAGGAGACAAGAGGGGTCGGAGAGGGAAGCACAAAATAGTGGGGAAAAAAGACAATCGAATCTGTGGAAGGAGAGGATGGGCGGTGTACACAGGGTAAAACCAAGATGGACCTCCAGGGACTTCCGGAAGGAAAACAGGGATTTAACAAGGTGGTTGGGGTGGATTACGGGGATAGTAAGGATCAAGATTTTGGGATGGGGGAAGACATGAGATAGTGGTGGAACAGTGTTTTGAAGGCCTGGAGGAGGAGTGATATCGAACAGAGTGAGGGAGATTGTTCCAAAGGTGGGAAAAAGAGGAATGAAAGAGTGACGGTGCAGTGATTCTTGATTTTGGCATTTTCAAGAAGGGGTTTTGGGTGACACTTGAAGGCCCTGGGAAATGTAGGGGGGAGAGATCACAGGCAGAGCAGGGGGAGGGGAAGGCTGGAGAGGAGACGGTGGAAGACAGAAAGACCACCGCCTCTGGTGAGAGAGTGAGAGACCCAAAGACTCAGCTTCAATGTTTGATCTACCAATGATCCTAAAGCCCGCCGTCCAAGCGTGAAGTCGAGCATGCGTGAGGCAGGAGCACACCACAGAGAGGAAAGCAGTACTCATCAGACTGTGGAGAAGTTTGTAAGTGGTTAGAAGCTCAGAGTTCTTTTGACGTCTCAAATCCTTCAGTTGAGGTGATACCTAAATTAACTTTCTACTTTCTGGAGTAGTAGGGTATGCAAAGGTGCAAGTTTCGATGAGAGGTTGGGTAAAGAATTTACCATAATCAATGCAACAGCCCAATATGTTTTTAGCTCGGTCACGTTGGTTGGGGTCGGTGCTTTAGCAATAGCGGTACTTTGGTTATTCAGAGGATGTAGCCTTAGAGTCATTGTATGTCAAGATACTCTCTTCTTGAAGCATGGATAGTCATTTGTCGCGCAACTTCATGCTATTTGGACAATCTCTGAAGCACGAAATCCACGCGTAAATGATCTTAGTCATCCACCACATTATCAAGATGTCGTCTTGTTGAGTAACATCTGAGCAATTCCTTGGAGTAGGTTATTCATTGCCCTTGGATGAGGATGGTGCTGAAGATATCCTGAATGGTAAACGGGTGTATCTAAAGAGTCCCGTGGGGTATTTACTGTTGTGTACTTATGGCTGTCCTCATCCAACACCACCTGAAGAACGCATTGGTACGTCCAGCTTGTGAAGGTATTACTCCCAGCAGAGTGGAGTGAAGATCTTTAGTTGAGGTAGTGGATGCTGGTCAGGTAGTCAACTCTGGTTGATGGTAACTTTGTAGTCACCACAGATTCATACTGTTGTGATTGTGGAAAAGGACGGAGTGACACACTCAACGATAATGAACCTCAGTTAGACATTCATTAGTAAGTGTAATATCAGGTTACCTCCCTCATAAAGGGATGGGAGAAATGCATTGCGTGTGTTTAGTAGGTTCTACACCCTTTGTAATCCCATTGAAATCCTTTCCTCTCATCCAACCCCTTCCTTTGCACATTCCCACAGCACAAAGCATACACACGCAACACGTCTCACAACACTACATTACGCACAAAAACCCCATGGCAGCCATGTTAGCCTGGCATTGTTGATGATTCAGTTCCTTCAAAGCAATGTTAGTGCTGCCATCATTGACAACATGGTTCTACAAAGCCATGTTGAGTGCATGGACTGCCAAGGTGGGTCACACTGCAACAATGGAGCCCGATTGGCAAATGAACAAGTGGCGAACCACCACTCTTTCCACTTTAGCCACCTTGCGGCGGCCAATATAATCAATAATAAGTCATTACTCAACTGGAAGAACTGATGTCAGCACATGTCAGTGCATTAGAATTACATTTTCATGAATATTGCAGCACCAAAGTGCCTTGGATAGAGGGTGAAGCTTTAAGTTTTTAAGTTGAACGTGAGCAAGACTTCAAAACAACCACATAAATCATGGAAACAGAAATAATATCCAGGGATTCCTGTTAAAATGTGCGAGAGAATGTATTGGAAAGGTATATCTTCCTGATCAGAAAAATCATTTCCAATAGGGAACTTTCAAAATGACGGAATTCTCCAAGAAAGCTTGGCGTGCACGCACAGCAACCCTAGAAAGCGGTTATCGGGGCATGTTAACATATATTGTGCGTGCAAGATAAGGAATGTTACCTAAATGGCTCACAAGCTTCTGATAGAGCCAAAAATTATTGGAAGAGCAGCTGAGGGAAAGGGTTGTTGGTTCTGTACAACGAGAGTTGGAGAACTTTGTCAGTTCGGCGAAACGGCTTAGATCTTGCAGCTGTCGCATTGCAGACTCCTGATGACATTGAGCCGGTCAGGCCGAAGAATTGTAAAGGGCCGTGCTACCCAAACCTTGACCATCGCTGCCAGTGAGTGGACTTTGAACTTGCCGGAGTGCCTTCTGTGATATGGCAGGCCTGGTGATTTGGAAACAAATGGGATGGTGAATATTTGGGGCTTATGAATGCACGGGGTAAGTTAAAAATCAATTTTAAAATGATTATATTTACATTCATCATGATGGGGTGGAGAGGGGAAGGAGGTGGGTGGAGTTGGAGATGTGGTGGCTGTGAGGGCTGTTATAAATATATTGTTTTGTTGGTTTGCGGGCAAAAAAAATACGATTTTTGCATCAAGCATCTTGTAAAGGAGAAGTGTGTGTGTGTGTGTGTGTGTGTGTGTGTTGCTATCAATTGCGCCGCGTTACTTGTATTAAAGGAAATGGCAAGCATCGACAACCTCCCAGCACGGATATGTCTAGTTATTTTCTATATTGTCGTGCATCGATTTACATCCGGAAGACAACAATTATAGTTGACCATTGTAATTGCAATCTTTCTTTTAAACGCTGAAATATTGTGACGGTTTGGAAATGTACCCTTAGAGGAAGGCATTCATGTAAACGTACGATGTACCAGGAATGAGTTATTTTCATTAGTTGATGTGGAGTAGATCTTTGCCCCTTGTTTCAGGGTTGGGATGAGTGCATTCCGGTGTGACGTCTTCCCTCCCCCACTGCTACTTGCAATCCATCCTCAATTCAACAAGCCCTCTTTCATCCGTCGGTCTTTCTTTCAACCCGCAGGTTTATTCTCATCCTGAGGTGCGTCCGTCTTCCTCACACTCAAATCCACTCATTCTTTATTATTTACCACCACCCCTGTCGCTCACCGTAAACAATTCATTTCCGACAGGTCGTGAATTACTTTCCAACATTCTTCCTTCTCCGCACTTCCATTTTCATCGTGCAGAACAACGCTTCTCGAGTACGAAGTGGGTGGCGCCTTTTCCTTTGCACAGTGGAGTGCAGCGTGTCTGGCGTGCACAATACAGTGTGCACTGTAGACTGAACGTTTGCACACGAAGGAGGGAGCAGAGCTCTGTCATTGCCTTGCGCGTGAAAGGAGGGTGGGGCGCTTGTGGACACAACACATAATGACGGATTTTCTACAAGCTGCATCGTGAGCCGCTTCCATCAGTGCACACCAATGGAGAGAGGCTCACATGAGACTGGACTCGGCACGCCTTATGACCCTAGAGTACAGATGAGACAGCAGTCGCCTAAAAGCTTGTTCTGTGAGCCCGGGTATGGATGGGACAGAAGTCAGCTGAAAGCTTGTCCGGAGAGCAATGTAAAAAGGCCAGAGTGCGGCTTGATTCTTGGTGGAGCTGTCTTCCGTGCGTGCAGCAGAAATGGAGTTGCTTGCCGTTGGCATACCAGGGACGCTTGAGAGGATTTGCCGACTTGTGTTGAATGCCTCAGGTGAAAGATGTGATTAGGTCTTGATATTTGATAATGACTGCTATTGACATTCCATGTTATACATGCTTGGGACCTCGGTGGTAGGTTTGTTTCGCGCTGTCGTGATGACTCACAATGTGATGAAACTGGTCGCAGCTGATGGAGAGGTGGGGAGTCGACACCTTACATCAACGACGAATACAGTTTACCCGATGATGGTGTATGGTCCTTGAAGACAATCTATCACAAAGAGTGTTTTTGACATTTGGTATGGTAGCGTTTTGGATTTGGCAATTATAACACCGGCGCGAGTTAAAGTCGCCGCCTTTGAAAATATGCACAGACATTGCTAGGAGAGCAAATCAAGGTGCATTTCCTGGGCTTCACGCTTGGCTCCAGTCGTTTTTAAACGGGGAAATTCCATGAGAGACAGATTTGGTTGGAGGTTCTCTATGCCAGAAACAAAGAAAAGATCTGTTTGGCTTTCGTGGTATTGTATTGGCTTGAGGACAATCTGTCGCTAAATGATGATCATCCGAATGGAAGATTTGATCACATGTCACCCCATGGTCACCGTTACAATATATTATATAATATATTATATATATATTATATATAATATATATTATATATGTATATATATATCTCCTTTTTGTCACTTTACGTTGGAGTTGTACTGAGCACAATACTATATTGGTTGAATGCGGAAATCCCAACCTAATGTGATTATATATACTGTATATATATTGTTTTACCCCTTTCCTCTCATATGCTCACCAATTTCCTTCCTTCCTCACAACCAGCTTCATTGTTTTCCTTTTCTCATCCTTCTATAAACCACCCTAACCCAACTTCTTTTTCACTCCCTTATCTTGCACCTTCCCTTGTTCTCAATTTCTTTTCATCAATTATTTTCCCCTTCACTCAATACCTAAGCCCTGTGATGTTACTTAAAAAAAAAAAATGACGTCACAACTTTTATTCCTCGTACACTTCAAACATGAAACATTCAGTTCTTTTTGGCCTTTTCGGCTTTTATTTTGCATTTCTTAAATAGCTCCTTTTGAGTTTAAATATCCATAATATAACACATTTGTAACAAAATTACAACAACTATTGAGCAGACTCGAAGAACGGGCAATTGTAAACGAATGAAGTTTTTAAGTGTAATATATACTCCTGGAATGTCAGGATTTATTTATTCATTTATTATAAAGTCGTGGCTGGAGTAAAGCCTTGAGGATGTAACTGAAGATTGATTTTGACCCAAAATTGATCGCAAGACTGTCACGTGTAGGTGTTTTAACGTTTGGCCGTAAAATGGGCACGTGTGCTGGAAGTGTGGACGATGATTTAAATCGAAGTGAAGATGCACGGATAAATGTGACACAAAAATGGACAGACACAACACAAATGGGTGAAAACCAAGATAGATTCAAATAATTACACACGAACACAAAAGCTAAATTGATATACGAGTGATCACAGATTATGTTTGGAGGACTGGTACACATGTATGTTAAGACCAGCAAAGATGGATCTAAGGTTGAAAACAATGCGGCGGATTCGAAACGGGTACGCGCGTGATTTCAAATATATTGACAACAGATATGAAACTAGAGCAGACAGATTCCAAAGCACAGCAAATATAGATAAAGTCAGCATAACATTTATGTTTTTTTTTGTTTTTAAACTGAAAAAGATCAGATATATTTAAAGTACAACAACATAGAAAATTAAAATCAAAACCTTTATAACCTGAATCGATGTATTAGAATCAAAATTGTTGTAATAGCATTGTTTCACGTGGATATGAATTAAGGAAAACAATCAATTTTATTACTGATCCACAGAATGATCCTAAAGGAATCCTTGATTAAGAAACAGTGACGGCTGTCTAAAAAAAGCACACCTTTGATATCTGTTAAATCAAACAACGAGAAGTCAGCCCGGTTTCTACATCGTTGGCACGTTTTAAATGGAAGGAAAGGACTTAACTGACTAATTAGGAAAACACATTGCATGTCGCATATTCACATCCATAGTCGGAGCACAATTGCCTAAATCTTAATTATAATAATAATTAAATGTTAGCACATAATTATTTATATATTCATTAAATATACCTTAAACTTTTTACATTATTTGTTGTAAATAAAATGAATTACTTTTTTTATTGTATGCAAGCGTCGTGATGTGTGAATTTCTGCGTGTTGCAAAAAGTTGCGGTCCTAAATTTTTCTGTAGTTTGCTTTCAAAATAGAAATTTTAGAACTTATAAATCCCTCCCGTACCACAAGCAGCTTCATTGAAGAGAAATGGTTCATCGAGACTCGACTTGCTACAAGGCGTTTCTGAACTCAGTTTTCACCTCCAAAGCTTGTGTGGCAGGTCAGCTCATTGTCTCCATTTACACCTCTCTATCCCCGTCCTGGACAATGAGCTTTTCACCGGAGAAGAGAGAAATTCTGATCCACTACAGATCTGACTCTGCAAGAAGCCCAAGTGGACCGGTGCCCCCCATTCTCAAATCCCTGTCTGCTGCTTTCTTCTGTACCTGCTTCTTCAGCTTCTCTCACATCCATCTGCTGTTAAAACAGCTATTAAATTATCATTCCATCGCACAAAGGTTAATAAACAGATAACTCAACTGCAGGCCAATAACTTACTTCCACTTGTAAACAGTCATGGAATATATCATCACAGTGCCATCAAGTCAATGGCTTTTCTCCAAATGACCTGATCTCCAGAAATCAGTTTGGATTCCGTCCTGGTAACTCAATTTGAATTTGTTGCTATTTCTCTCTGGGTAATATGATGATCTTCTGGCCTGATCTCACATTAAAGGTCAGGATCTGTCTCTGGACATATAATAGACCTTGGACATTGGCTCTTGTTCTGTTCACCAAGATTTTTACTGTGGCATACAAGCTCACCTTCATCCTGGCTCACGATTGCCTTCCTGCAGGTAATCAATGTGTACTCTCAACGGTATCTTTTGTTCTCCTTTCTCATTGGATGTTGGAGTGTGCCAAGCCAGTTTTGGACCAGATTTGTCCTCATATACACTCTGATCTCTGTTATGCATATAAACCTATTTTCCACATGGCAATTATTCCTATATGCTGTTGGTACCCCATCCCAATGATAGTCTAGCAGCAGCTGCATCTGTCCAGCTGATCTGACATATGCAACATGTCATTCAATCCAGGTGAATTAAACATATTCATCTTCTCTTGCTCGAAAGATCATCCAGCAAATAGATTTATCTGCTTCTTATCACCTACTGGAGGGGGTTGAGTCTCTGACTTCTGGGCCTCACTGACAGCCATGGCTCTACGGAAAGGTCAAGATAATAAAGCTAGTCTCTAAAGCTAGCGACAAAGTGGGTATCTCTTTTTTTTAATATACGAGGAGTCGGCATGTCTCAGGATGCTGTGTAATCAAAAGTTTCAAACAATTTGCATCCCCGACATGGAAGTAGAATCACAGGGTTTGTTCTATTTCAAAACCCACCAAGGTTTGTTTCTTAACAACCTCTGTTCTCGTTTTCTCCTCCCGTTTCCAGCCTAGACGCCTCCCAACTCACAAGTGCACACTCCTCTTGTTATACTTCCTTCCAATAACCATGTCTTTGTTAAAATTTAAAAATCCAGGTTTGCTTTTCACCTCTATATTCATATTTTCGCATGCTGTGGAAACACCTCCAATTCAGTGAAAACCGACATTGATTTCCTCTAGGGCTTCATGATGATACACCACCATCTCATGTCACTTCCATCTCCCCATGGTATTTTCCTCGTATAACTCTATACACAATGACCCCTCTCTCTGCAGGTTACCATCTTCTTTTCTGCTCCTCTTCTCCCATTTCTCTTCATTCATCCACCAGCTTGTTTTCCTAAACCGATTGTGAGCATGTTACCTTCCATTATCCGTCACCTTGCTCTTCCATACGAGCGTAAGTTTTGTTTTTAAAACAAAACCATGATATATGTGAAACAAGTGTGCTCCAGCATGTATGCCTTCCAAATGTATGGTGGTGTTTGTGGTGTGTGTGTGTGTGTGTGTGTGTGTGTGTGTGTGTGTGTGTGTGTGTGGTGTGCCCGAAGTTTTATGTGGTGGGGGTCAACGTGTGATGGACATTTGCACATATTATATTAATCAATTATCTTCAAGCCATTGTTTAAGCTTTGGCAATACTCAAGTTGCGTTGCGATTGAAATAGAATTTGTTTTTTCATTGAACTTTTCCCTGACAGCTTTTTACTTTCCTTTTAAATGGAGAGATTTAAAACTAAAGGTCGAATGCGGTTCAAAAAGGTTTCGAAGATACCAACTGCACACGCACATATTGTGATACGAGGATGTCTGTGAATGAAACAATGGCTGCTTGATTTAAAAACAAAAGCTAAATTGATAGTAAAGGTGGAAATACACAAAGAAATGTGTTTAAACCTGATGCAGAAGTTTTCATAACACTGCTGCACATAACAGGGTGGCCCATGAAATGATGACCGCTTTCTATTTTCCCACGATTTGCAAGCAGCGATTAATAAGCATCATACATCACATTGTAGTCCATAAAATATGAAGAATATTCTTGTTAGCTATATTTGGCTTGAACCCTGTCGATGTGAGAACAACTCCCAATGCTCTTCTCCATTAACCATCCCTGGCATGCAAATTGAGGGTTGCCAAGTGCGGCAACCCGTTTCGTTTCTCTTCAAATTCCTTGGAAAGTTAAAGTCATGCTTCTGCGCGGTACCCTTCTTGTCATCTTGCCAAATAAAGTTCAAAGTCGTTGGACCAGGTAACACTCTTTGTCTCAGTACATAGTAATACTGTCCTATCTCTTACTTGGTGACACTCTTCGTCACCAGGTAAAAAATGCACTGAACATTGTTTAACGAGACTACATTGATATACGAGATCAAGACTCGTACATAGCCGAAACGTGACACTGACGATAGTGTTTCGCAACTGCAAGTAAATGAAACCATCATGATTTGTAGGCCACCCTGTAGCATATAATTATCCATGGAAACATCTGAATGGAAACAAAAGGATTTCAGTAGAAAATGAAGTATTTGTATCCGTTGGATTTAAAATTACTTTGAGAAACTGCAAATGACAAAATTGTGAGCAGGGGGGGGGGGGGGGGGGGGAAGAGATGAACAGGGGAAAATGAGGTTGGCTGAAACGATGAACAACAGGAAATGCAGCGACGGGACAGAAAAAGGCAAAGAGAGAAACAATACAGAATGACAGAGAAAGACAGACTGACAGACAGACAGACGGTAAAACACAACACAACACAAGCAAATGGATAGTAAATGAACAATGCAAGCACGCACAACCTCACAAATGGCTCCCTCCACAAGCAACAATAAACATTCATGTTAAAATGAAAGCAACTCAGCTTCCAACACATTCACAACATCTCTCGTGTTCATGCAGGGAGTCATTCATGACGTGTGTGTGTGTGTGGTGTGTGTGTGTGTGGTGTGTGTGTGTGTTGTGCGCGCGTGTACACATGTATGTACTTGACTTCGAAATGATCAAAATGCAGAGATTTGTCAGTGCATAGTGGTGAATGCAGTGGGCTGTGGTTTTCTGTGGCTGGCTTCATGCGTGTGGCAGTTGTCTGGTGACTGAGGAACCGACAAGTCAACCGCAGAAAAAGAAGGAGGAAGAAATGTGACAAAGAGCTTGGCAAAAGGAGAAAAATATGGCAGGACAGTCGAATGTAGGGTCAGCGGGCTGAATTGTATCCATTCTGGCCCAAGATACCTGCGCGCGTGCACACACAGACACACACACACACACACACACACACACACACACCCTAAGAAAAACACTGAGCAATTTTACTTGTCACATGGAGATGGAAAAAGGAAGCATTTGCAACAGCTCATTAGAATTCAGCTGACCAAATAGGATAGCCACTATGTCTAAAAAAAGGCCTTTGACGTCACCCCTTGATAACTCCACTCTCTGGGTCATTGACTATCAAACGGCGAATTTAATTGGGGGAGAACAAAGAGATAGAGACAGAGTGATATGATTAATTTCCTTATCCTTCGTGCTCCAAAACCGCACGGTTATTCATAACATAAAATGTGCAACGCAAATATAATTACATCTCCAATCCAAATATATGGCTCTGAAAAGAAATGGGTGTTTAGCGGAACAGACACAGGAGAAAGCCAAGGAAGAACGACAAGATGTAAACGTAAAACAGAAGCCGTTGTCCACAAAAATGCACCGGGCTGCATGGTATTAGCCATCCTCCACTTCCTGCTGTGATCCAGGAGTGAGGCCGAGCCACGATACATCCTACGGCAACTTTGGTTGGTTCAACGCATGTCGATCCTGGACAAATGATGTCGACCCTAATGCAGTTGGGTGTTAACATAGTCCACTGCATGCCTCCGCAAGCAATCAGGAAAATTTGTTAACCAGTCACTATGTAACATGCGTAATGCACCTGCGGCATAGTAGTTCTTGATGGTATGGACAAGCAATTTTACAGGGCTTGTTCTTGTCCTGGCATAGAACAATCGCATTGTTAAGCGGAGGCAGGCAGAAAGTGATTGCGTCATCAGAGTTTCACCTGTTAAAATCAGTACCCTGTATGATTGCACATCTATTACAATCACTGTGGATCTCATTCTCCTTTCTCAGAGCACATTCAGGAAATGAAATGGAGGAGAAGGAAGTGCAGAAAAAAAAATATGACGCAGTCACTTTCTGCCTTGCCTCCGCTTAACAACATGCGATTTGTTCTATGCCAGGACAAGAACAAGCCGTGTAAAATTGCTTGTCCATACCATCAAGAACTAGCTATGCCGCAGGTGGCATTACGCATGTTACATAGTGACGTGGTTAACAAATTTCCTGATTGCTTGCGGAGGCATGCAGGTGACGTATTGTTAACCCAACCCAACTGCATTAGGGTCGACATCATTTGTCCATGGATCGACATGCGTTGAACCAACCAAAGTTGCCGTGAGGATGTATCGTGGCTCGGCCTCACTCCTGGATCACAGCAGGAAGTGGAGGATGTGCTAGTACCATGCAGGCCCGGTGCCATTGTTTTTGTGGACAACGGGCTTCTGTTTACGTTTCCCTCATTGTCGTTCTTCCTTGGCCTTTCTCCTGTGTCTGTTCCCGCTAAACCACGCCATTTCTTTTCAGAGCCATATATTTGGATTGGAGTATGTAATTATATTTGCGTGTGCACATGTTTATATGTATGAATAACCGTGCGTGTTTTGGAGCACGATAAGGGATAAGGAAATTAATCATATCACTCTGTCTCTATTCTCTTTGTTCTCCCCCAATGAAATTCGCCGTTTGAATAGTCAATGAGCCCCAGAGAGTGGAGTTTATCAAGGGGTGACGTCAAAAGGCCTTGGTTTTTAGACATAGTGGCTATCCTATTTGGTCAGGCTGAATTCTAATGAGCTGTTGCAAATGCTTCCTTTTGTGCCATCTCCATGTGACAAGTAAAATTGCTCAGTGTTTTTCTTAGGCGTGTGTGTGTGTGTGTGTG
The DNA here is from genome assembly GCA_035128595.1 of Eptatretus atami. Classification (NCBI taxonomy): domain Eukaryota; kingdom Metazoa; phylum Chordata; class Myxini; order Myxiniformes; family Myxinidae; genus Eptatretus; species Eptatretus atami. The sequence goes on along the minus strand of CM068952.1, from coordinate 33,906,470 downwards.
TGTGTGTGTGTCTGTGTGTGCACGCGCGCAGGTATCTTGGGCCAGATGGATACAATTCAGCCCCGTGACCCTACATTCGACTGTCCTGCCATATTTTTCTCCTTTTGCCAGCTCTCTGTCACATTTTCTTCATCTTTCTTTTCTGCGGTTGACTTGTCGGTTCCTCAGTCACCAGACAACTGCCAGCAGCATGAAGCCAGCCACAGAAAACCACAGCCCACTGCATAGCTGGACCACTATGCACACTGACGGAAATCTCTGCATTTGATGTTCATTTCAGGAAGTCAACGTACATACATGTGTACACGCGCGCACACACACACACACACACACACACACACACACACACACACACACCACACAAAGTCATGAATGACTCCCTGCATGAACACGAGAGAATGTTGTGAATGTGTTGGAAGCTGAGTTGCTTTCATTTTAACATGAAGTTGTTATTGTGTGCTTGAGTGCAGGGAGCCATTTGTGAGGTTGTGCGTGCTTGCCATTGTTCATTTACTATCCATTGGCTTGTGTTGTGTTGTGTTTTACCGTCTGTCTGTCTGTCCAGTCTGTCTTTCTCTGTCATTCTGTGATTGTTTCTCTCTTTGCCTTTTTCTGTCCCGTCGCTGCCATTTCCTGTTGTTCATCGTTTCAGCCAACCTCATTTTCCCCTGTTCATCTCTTTCCCCCCCCCCCCCTGCTCACAATTTTGTCATTTGGCAGGTTTCTCAAAGTAATTTTAAATCCTAACGGATACAAATTACTTCATTTTCTACTGAAATCCTTCTTGTGTTCCATTCAGATGTTTTCCATGGTATAATTATATGCTACAGGGTGGCCTACAAAATCATGATGGTTTTCATTTACTTGCAGGTTGCGAAACACTATCGTCAGTGTCATACGTTTCGGCTATGTACGAGTCTTGGACTCTTCGTATATCAATGTAGTCTCGTGAAACAACTGTTCAGTGCATTTTTTACCTGGTGACGAAAGAGTGTCCACCAAAGTAAGAGAATAGGACAGTATTACTATGTACTGAGACAAAGAGTGTTACCCTGGTCCAACGACATTTTGGAACTTTATTTGGGACAAGATGACAAGAAGGGTACCGCGCAGAAGCATGACTTTAACTTTCCAAGGAATTTGAAGAGAAACGAAGCGGGTTGCCGCACTTGGCAACCCTCAATTTGCATGCCAGGGATGGGTTAAATGGAGGAAGAGCATTGGGAAAGTGGTGCTCACATCGAACAGGTGGTTCAAGCCAAATATAGCTACAAAGAATATTCTTCATATTTTATGGACATACAATGTGATGTATGATGCTTATTAATCGCTGCTTGCAAATCGTGGGAAAAGTAGAAAGCGGTCATCATTTCATGGGCCACCCTGTTATTGTGCAGCAGTGGTTATGAAAACTTCTGCATCAGGTTTAAACACATTTCTTTGTGTATTTCCACCTTTACTATCAATTTAGCTTTTGTTTTTAAATCAAGCAGGCCATTGTTTCATTCACAGGACATCCTCGTATCACAATATGTGCGTGTGCAGTTGGTATCTTCGAAACCCTTTTTGAACCGCATTCGACCTTTAGTTTTAAATCTCTCCATTTAAAAGGAAAGTAAAAGCTGTCTAGGGAAGAGTTCAATGAAAAAAACAAAATTCTAATTTCAATCGCAAAGCCAACTTGAGTAATTTGCCCAAAGCTTAAACAATGGCTTGAAGATAATTGATTAAATATAATATGTGCAAATGTCCATCCAACGTTGGAACCACCCCCATAAATACTTCGCGCACACACACACACACCACACACACACACACACAACACACACACACACACACACACAACACACCATACATTTGGAAGGCATACATGCTGGAGCACACTTGTTTCACATGATAGTCATGGTTTTTGTTTTAAAAACAAAACTTACGCTCGTATGGAAGAGCAAGGTGACGGATAATGGAAGGGTAACATGCTCACAATCGGTTGTAGGAAAACAAGCTGGTGGATGAATGAAGAGAAATGGGGAGAAGAGGAGATGCAGAAAGAAAGATGGTAACCTGCAGGAAAGAGGGGTCATTGTGTATAGAGTTAATACGAGGAGGAAATACCATGGGGAGGGATGGAAGGTGACATGAGATGGTGGTGTATTGCCATCATGAAGCCCTAGAGGGAAATCAAATGTCGGTTTTCACTGATATAGGGAGGTGTTTCCACAGGCATGCGAAAATATGAATATAGAGGTGAAAAGCAAACCTGGATTTTTAAATTTTAACAAAGACATGGTTATTGGAAGGAAGTATAACAGAGGGAGGGTGTGCATCTTGGTGGAGTTGGGGAGGCGTCTAGGGCTGGAAACGGGAGGAGAAAAACGAGAACAGAGGTGTTAGAAAACAGAACCTTGGTGGGTTTTGAAAATAGAACAAACCCTGTGATTCTACTTCCATGTCGGGGATGCAAATGATGTTGAGAACTTTTGATTACACAGCATCCTGCAGACATGCCGACTCCTCGTATATAAAAAAAAAGAGGATACCCACTTTGTCGCTAGCTTTAGAGACTAGCTTTATTATCTTGACCTTTCCGGTAGAGGCCATGGCTGTCAGTGAGGCCCAGAAGTCAGAGACTCAACCCCCTCCAGTAGGTGATGAACGAAGCAGATAAATCTATTTGCTGGATGATCTTTCGAGCAAGAGAAGATGAATATGTTTAATTCACCTGGATTGAATGACATGTTGCATATGTCAGATCAGCTGGGACAGATGCAGCTGCTGCTAGACTATCATTGGGATGGGGTACCATACAGCATAATAGGGAATAATGTGCAATGTGGAAAATAGGGTTTATATGGCATAACAGAGATCAGAGGTGTATATGAGGGACAAATCTGGGTCCAAAACTGGCTTGGCAACACTCCAACATCCAATGAGAAAGGAGACGAAAAGATACCGTTGAGAGCTACACATTGATTACCTGCAGGAAGGCAATCGGTGAGCCAGGAATGAAGGTGAGCTTGTATGCCACAGGTAAAAATCTTGGTGAACAGAACAAGAGCCAATGTCGAAGGTCTATTATATGTCCAGAGACAGATCCTGACCTTTAATGTGAGATCAGGGCCAGAAGATCATCATATTACCCAGAGAGAAGTAGCAACAAATTCAAATTGGAGTTACCAGGACGGAATCCAAACTGATGATCTGGAGATCAGGTCATTTGGAGAAGAAGCCATTGACTTGATGGCAGCTGTGATGATATATTCCATGACTGTTTACAAGTGGAAGTAAGGTTATTGGCCTGCAGTTGAGTTTATCTGTTTATATAACCTTTGTGTCGATGGGAATGATAATTTAATAGCTGTTTTATAAGCAGATGGGATGTGAGAGAAGCTGAAGAGAGCAGGTACAGAAGGAAAAGCAGCAGAGCAGGATTTGAGAATGGGGGCACCGGTGCCACTTGGGCTTCTTGCAGAGTCAGATCTGTAGTGGATCAGAATTTTCTTCGATTCTCCGGTGAAAAGCTCATTGTCCAGGAGCCGGGGATAGAGGAGGTGTAAAGTGGAGACAATGAGCTGACCTGCCACACAAGCTTTGGAGGTGAAAACTGAGTTCAGAAACGCCTTGTAGCAAGTCGAGTCTCGAGTGAAGCCATTTCTCTTCAATGAAGCTGCTTGTGGTACGGGAGGGGATTTATAGTTCTAAATTTCTATTTTGAAAGCAAACTACAGAAAAAATTTAGGATCGCAACTATTTTTTGCAACACGCACGAAATTTCACACATCACGTACGCTTGCAGTACAATAAAAAAAATTAGAATTCTATTTTATTTTTACAACAAATTAATGTAAAAAGTTTAAGGTAGTCATTTAATGAATAATATAAATAATTATGGCTAACACTTTAAATTATTATTATAAATTAAGATTTAGGCAAGTTGTGCTCCGACTATGGATGTGAATATGCGACATGGCAATGTGTTCGTCCTAATTAGTCAGTTAAGTCCTTTCCTTCCATTTAAAAACGTGCCAACGATGTAGAAACCGGGCTGAAGGCTTCTCGTTTGTTTGATTAAAAGCAATATCAAAGGTGTGCTTTTTTTAGACAGCCGTCACTGTTTCTTTAATCAAGGATTCCTTTAGGATCATTCTGTGGTATCAGTAATAAAATTGATTGTTTTCCTTAATTCATATCCACGTGAAACAGATGCTATTACAACAATTTTGAATTCTAATACATCGATTCAGGTTATAAAGGGGTTGTGATTTTAATTTTCTATGTTGTTGTACTTTAAATATATCTGATCTTGTTTTCAGTTTAAAAAACAAAAAAAAACATAAAATGTTATGCTGACTTTTATCTATATTTGCTGTGCTTTGGAATCTGTCTGCTCTAGTTTCATATCTGTTGTCAATATATTTGAAATCACGCGTACCCGTTTCGAATCCGCCGCATTGTGCTTCAACCTTAGATCCATCTTTGCTGGTCTTAACATACATGTGTACCAGTCCTCCAAACATAATCTGTGATCACTCGTATATCAATTTAGCTTTGGTGTTCGTGTGTAATTATTTTGAATCTATCTGTGGTTTTCACCCATTTGTGGTTTTGTGTCTGTCCATTTTTGGGTTCACATTTATCCGTGCATCTTCACTTCGATTTAAATCATCGTCCACACTTTCCAGCACACGTGGCCCATTTTACGGCCAAACGTTAAAACACCTACCGACGTGACAGTCTTGCGATCAATTTTGGGTCAAAATCAATCGGTGCAGTTACATCCTCAAGGCTTTACTCCAGCCACGACTTTAATAATAAAATGAATAAATAAATCCTGACATTCCCAGGAGTATATAATTACACTTAAAACTTCATCGTTTACATTTGCCCGTCTTCGAGTCTGCTCAATGATTGTTGTAATTTTGTTACAAATGTGTTATTAATTATGGATATTTAACACTCAAAAGGAAGCTTATTTAAGAAATGCAAAATAAAAGCCGAAAAGGCAAAAAGAACTGAATGTTTCATGTTTGGAAGTGTACGAGGAATAAAAGTTGTGTGACGTCATTTTTTTTTTTTAAGTACATCACAGGGCTTAGGTAATTGAGTGAAGGGGAAAATGAATTGATGAAAAGAAATTGAGAACAAGGGAAGGTGCAAGATAAGGGAGTGAGAAAAGAAGTTGGGGTTAGGGTGGTTTTATAGAAGGATGAGGAAAAGGGAAAAACATGAAGCTGGTTGTGAGGAAGGAAAGGAAATTGGTGAGGCATATGAGAGGGAAAGGGGGGTAAAACAATATATATACAGTATATATATCACATTAGGTTGGGATTATCCGCATTCAACCAATATAGTATTGTGCTCAGTACAACTCCAACGTAAAGTGACAAAAAGGAGATATATATATATACATATATATATATATATATATATATATATATATATATATATATATATATATATATATATATATATATATTGTAACGGTGGACCATGGGGTGGACATGTGATCAAATCTTCCATTCGGATGATCATCAATTTAGCGACAGATTGTCCTCAGAGACCATACACTATACCACGAAAGCCAAACAGATCTTTTCTTTGGTTTCTGGCATAGAGAACCTCCAACCAAATCTGTCTCTCATGGGAATTTCCCCGTTTAAAAACGACTGGAGCCAAGCGTGAAGCCCAGGGAAATGCACCTTGATTTGAACTCTCCTAGCAATGTCTGTGCCATATTTTCAAAGGCGGCGACTTTAACTCGCGCCGTGGTTATAATTGCCAAATTCCAAAACGCGTACCATACCCAAATGTCAAAAACACTCTTTGTGATAGATTGTCTTCAGAGACCATACACCATCCATCGGGTAAACTGTATTCGTCGTTGATGTAAGGTGTCGACTCCCCACCCTCTCCATCAGCTGCCGGACCAGTTTCATCACATTGGTGAGTCATCAGCGACAGCGTAGACAGAAACACCTACCACCGAGGCTCCCAAGCATGTATAACATGGAATGTCAATAGCAGTCATTATACAAATATCAAGACCTAATCACATCTTTCACCTGAGGCATCCAACACAAGTCGGCAAATCCTCTCAAGCGTCCCTGGTATGCCAACGGCAAGCAACTCCATTTCTGCTGCACGCACGGGACAAGCAGCTCCACCAAGAATCAAGCCGCACTCTGGCCTTTTTACATTGCTCTCCGGACAAGCTTTCAGCTGACTTCTGTCCCATCCATACTCCGGGCTCACAGAACAAGCTTTTAGGCGACTGCTGTCTCATCTGTACTCTAGGGTCATAAGGCGTGCCGAGTCCAGTCTCATGTGAGCCTCTCTCCCATTGGTGTGCATCTGATGGAAGCGGGTCCACGATGCAGCTTGTAGAAAATCCGTCATTATGTGGTGATTGCCACAAGCGCCCCCACCTCTCCTTTCACGCGGCCAAGGCAATGACAAGAGCCTCTGCTCCCTCCTTCGTGTGCAAACGTTCAGTCTACAGTGCACACTGTATTGTGCACGCCAGACACGCTGCACTCCACTGTGCAAAGGAAAAGCGCCGCACCCCACTTCGTACTCGAGAAGCGTTGTTCTGCACGATGAACATGGAAGTGCGGAGAAGGAAGAATGTTGGAAAGTAATTCACGACCTGTCCGGAAGATGAATTGTTTACGGTGAGCGACAGGTGGTTGGTGGTAAATAATAAAAGAATGAGTGGATTTGAGTGTTGAGGAAGACGGACGCACCTCAGGATGAGAATAAACCTGCGGGGTTGAAAGAAAGACCGACGGGATGAAAGAGGGCTTGTTGAATTGAGTGATGGGGGATTGCAAGTAGCAGGGTGGGGGAGGGGGGAAGACGTCACACCGGAGATGCACGTCATCCCAAACCCTGAAACAAGGGGCAAAGATCTACTTGCCACATCAACTAATGAAATAACTCATTCCTGGTACATCGTACGTTTACATGAATGCCTTCCTCTAAGGGTACATTTCCAAAACCGTCACAATATTTTCAGCGTTTAAAAGAAAGATTTGCAATTACAAGATGGTCAACTATAATTGTTGTCTTCCTGGATGTAAATCGGATGCACGACAATATAGAAAATACTAGACATATCCGTGGCTGGGAGGTGTCGAGTTCTTGCCATTTCCTGTTAATACAAGTAAGCGGCGGCAATTGATAGCAAACACACACACACACACACACACACACTTCTCCTTTTAGCAATGGATGCTTGATGCAAAAATCTGGTATTTATTTTGTGCCCGCTAAACCAAACAAACAATATATTTATAACAGCCCTCACAGCCACCACATCTCCAACTCCACCCACCTCCTTCCCCTCTCACCCCCATCATGATGAATAGTAAATATAATCATTTTAAAATTGATTTTCAACTTACCCCGTGCATTCATAAGCCCCAAAATATCACCATCCCATTGGTGTTTCCAAATCACCAGGCCTGCCATATTCACAGAAGGCACTCCGGCAAGGTTCAAAGTCCACTCACTGGCAGCGATGGTCAAGGGTTTGGGTAGCACGTGCCCTTTTACAATTCTTCGGGCCTTGCACCGGCTCAATGTCATCAGGAGTCTGCAATGCGGACAGCTGCAAGATCTAAGCCGTTTCGCCGAACTGACAAAGTTCTCCAACTCTTTCGTTGTACAGAACAACAACCCTTTCCCTCAGCTGCTCTTCCAATAATTTTTGGCTTCTATCAGAAGCTTTGTGAGCCATTTTAGGTAACATTCCTTATCTTGCACGCACAATATATGTTAACATGCCCCGATAACCGCTGTTTCTAGGGGTTGCTGTGCGTGCACGCCAAGCTTTCTTTGGAGAATTCCGTCATTTTGAAAGTTCCGTATTGGAAATGATTTTTCTGATCAGGAAGATATACCTTTCCAATACTATTCTCTCGCACATTTTAACAGGAATCCCTGGATATTATTTCTGTTTCCATGATTTTATGTGGTTGTTTTGAAAGTCTTGCTCACGTTCAACTTAAAAACTTAAAGCTTCACCCTCTATCCAAGGCACTTTGGTGCTGCAATGTATTCATGAAAATGTAATTCTAATGCACTGACATGTGCTGACATCAGTTCCTGCCAGTTGAGTAATGACTTATTATTGAGTTATATTGGCCGCGGGCAAGGTGTGGCTAAAGGTGGAAAAGAGTGGTGGTTGCCCACTTGTGTCATTTGCCAATCGGGCCTCCATTGTTGCAGTGTGACCGCACCTTGGCAGTGCCATGGCACTCAACATGGCTTTGTAGGAACCATGTTGTCAATGATGGCAGCACTAACATTGCTTTGAAGGAACTGAATCATCAACAATGCCAGGGCTAACATGGCTCTGCATGGGTGTTTTGTGGCGTAATGTATGTGTGTTGAGACGTGTTGCGTTGTGTTATGCTTTGTGCTGTGGGAATGTGCAAAGGGAAGGGGGTTGGATGAGAGGAAAGGGGGATTTCAAGTGGGAAATTACAAAGGGTGTAGAACCTACTAAACACATGCAATGCATTTCTCCCATCCCTGTTATGAGGGAGGTGGAGGGAGGTAACCTGACTAATTACACTTACTAATGAAATGTCTAACTGAGGGTTCATTATGCGTTGAGTGTGTCACTCCGGGGTCCTTTTCCACAATCACAACAGTATGAATCTGTGGTGACTACAAAGTTACCATCAACCAGAGTTGACTACCTGACCAGCATCCACTACCTCAAACTAAAGATCTTCACTCCACTCTTGCTGGGAGTAATACCTTCACGAAGCTGGACGTACCAATGCGTTCTTTCAGGTGGTGTTGGATGAGGACAGCCATAAGTACACAACAGTAAATACCCCACGGGGACTCTTTAGATACACCCGTTTACCATTCAGGATATCTTCAGCACCATCCGTCATCCAAAGGGCAATGAATAACCTACTCCAAGGAATTGCTCAGATGTGTACTCAACAAGACGACATCTTGATAATGTGGGTGGATGACTAAGATCATTTACGCAATGTGGATTTCGTGCTTCAGAGATTGTCCAAAGTAGGCATGAAGTTGCGCAAGGACAAATGACTATCCATGCTTCAAGAAGAGAGGTATCTTGGACATACAATTGACTCTAAGGGCCTACATCCTCTGAATAACAAAGTACGCGCTATTGCTAAAGCACCGACGCCAACCAACGTGACCGAGCTAAAAGCATATTTGGGGCTGTGCATTGATTATGGTAAATTCTTTACCCAACCTCTCATCGAAACTTGCACCTTTGCATACCCTACTACTCCAGAAAGGTAGAAAGTTAATTTAGGTATCACCTCAACTGAAGGATTTTGAGACGTCAAAAGAACCTGAGCTTCTAACCACTTACAAAGCTTTCATCCACAGTCTGATGGAGTACTGCTTTCCTCTCTGTGGTGGTGCTCCTGCCTCACGCATGGCTCGACTTCACGCTGTGGAGGCCGGGGCTTTTAGGATCATTGGTAGATCAAACATTGAAGCTGAGTCTTTGGGTCTCTCACTCTCTCACCAGAGGCGGGTCGGTGGTCTTTCTGTCTTCCACCGTCTCCTCTCCAGCCTTGCCCCTCCCCCCTGCTCTGCCTGTGATCTCTCCCCCCTACATTTCCGCAGGGCGCTCAAGGTCCACCAAAAACCCCCTTCTTGTGAAACTGCCAAAATCAAGAATCACTGCTCACCTTCACTCTTTCATTCCTCTTTTTCCCCACCTTTGGAACAATCTCCCTCACTCTGTTCGATATCACTCCTCCCTCCAGGCCTTCAAAACAGCTGTTCACCACTATCTCATGTCTTCCCCCATCCAAAAATCTTGATCCTTACTATCCCCGTTAATCCACCCCAAACCCACCTTGTTAAAATCCCTTGTTTTCCTTCCTGGAAGTCCCTGGAGTGTCCATCTTGTTTACCCTGTGTACACCGCCCCATCCCTCTCCCTTCCACAGATCTATTGTCTTTGTTCCCCACTATTTTGTGCTTCCCTCTCCGACCCCTCTTGTCTCCTGCCTTGTTGTACGTTTCTGTGTATTAGTTCTTACACGAGCCTCGACTTGGTATACAAAAAAAATCTATTGCAGTCATCTGCTGTATTAGTGCATTTTGATAGCACGAAGCCGTTGGTGGTTTTCAGCGATGCCTCACCTTTTGGTCTCGGGACAGTATCGTCACATGTCATTGATGGAACTTCGTGACGTGATGGAACTTCGTGAATTTTTCATGGGCACTAAATTATTCACTTGGATCAACTGAATGAAAAAACAAGTTTTCCCAGAAAATAACTCATTTTCACCACTATGTCATATTGAACCTTTTCCATGTCAATCGATCAAAACCATTGCACCTTGATCAGTAAATCGAGCAAATCTGGTTAAATACTTAACATAGAATAATAAAACTGGAACCAAAAATAGAGGTTATGCATTTCCCCTTTCATATCTAATGTTGGTGTGTTAATTAGCTCATTTTCATAATCATGAATATTCATGAAAATTAGAAATGTTGCTTAAAATTCGAAAACTGTTAACTTCAACACTTCTCAGAAATTATGAGAGGTTTATTCAAATCAAAATCGGTACTAATGTATTTCCTACGAATTCAAAACAATTACAATGACACCCACTTTGTTAATATATCATTACAAATGTCAGTGGGTGTCAGTCCGCCCGTCCATCAGTCGGTGTGTCTCCTCCTAACTCCAAAACCATGAAACCTAGTGGCCCCAAACTATGCATGCATACTAAGGGAACTCCAAGGAAGTGCATGAATGAAAATTGTGTGTTTGGATTCATTAAAGAACCCCTTTTGAAGATAATTAACGGCCTTATTTAATTATATCCTTCATCAGGTGCATCCTTAATCGGCCCCTGAGTCAGCTCTCTGTTAGCTTGCTGGGGGCTTAATTTGCCATTTTGTTTGACCTGCGCAACAATGCCTTGACTCGGAGCAGGCTGCAATGGTTTCTTAGCAATAAAATAATCATGAAGTTTTTTTTTTCACTTTCCTCACTCATATCATCGAATGACTCCGTCAAACCGACGAATTGCTGGATACATCACAATGCTTATAAATGCCCAGAGAAGCCAGTGTTCGTGGCTTTATTTCATTTCCACATTTGTGATAAGCTCTAGAATCTCTTAGCCTGAGCTGAAATTCAAAATTTCAACTGCAGAATTGACTTTAGCAGCAGTTCCGACTGCTAAAAAAAATAAAAAAAAAAGTATTCATTTCTCCAATTCGGACATTGTTTGGCATTCCGGGCATCTCCGGGTGATGTTTGTTATCTCAGCTAAAGAGATTCTAAACCTTATGATATTTCAGCTGTAATGCTTCCAAACTTCCAGAGAGTTTTATTAGCCCCCGTTCGTTGGACTTCCTCCAAAAAGGGGGCTTATGGATTTGGTCTCAATTTTCGTGTTCGTGCGTCCGTGCATACGCAACCATATCTTCGACATTTATGGACCGATTTTATTTGTACTTTTCAAAAATACAACAAATGATGGTATACATATGCGTGTCATTTCCTTTCGAGATCAGATCCAAGATGGCCGACTGGTGGCCATTTTAGTTATAAAAAAAATTCGATGTTGAACATGTCCTCAACCATTTCTTGGACATGCATTTAGCGATGTTGTTTAAATTTGGCACAGAGATAAAGAATGATTTTTTTATGTAAGCATATCATTTGTTTTCGAGATCAGATCCAAGATGGCCGACTGGCAGCAATTTTAGTTATTATAACCCCGATGTTGAACACGTCCTCAACCATTTCTCAGAGATGCATTTACTAATCTTGTCCAAACTTGGCATACAGATAAAGAATGATGGATTACATAAGCCCGTCGTTTTGTTTCGAGATCAGGTCCAAGATGGATGACTGGCAGCCATTTTCTTACTTAAATGTGTCCCTAACCATTTCTCAGATATGCATGCTCTAATTTTGTTCAAACTTGGCACAAGCACAGGACATGATGGCATACGTATGCACCTCACCTCAACTTGCGATCTGATCAATGATGGCCGACTGATAGACTGGCGACCATTTTAGATGTAAAAACCCGGTGTCGAACACGTCATCAGCCATTTTTCAGACATGCATTTACCGATATTGTTCAAACTTGGAAAACAGATAACGAATGATGGCTTACATGTGCATGTCATTCCTTTTTCGACATCAGATCCAAGATGGCCGACTAGCGGCCATTTTATTTGTAAAAAAAACCCCCGATGTTGAACACGTCCTCAACCATTTCTTGGAAATGCATTTACCGATCTTGTTCAAACTTGACATGCAGACAAAGAATGATAGCTTACATAAGCTTGTCGTTTTGTTTCGAGATCAGATCCAAGATGGCCAACTGGCAGCCATTTTCTTCCTTAAATGTGTCCCCAACCATTTCTCAGACATGCATGGTCTAATTTTTTTTTTTTCAAACTTGGCACAAGCACAGTACATGACGGCATACACATGCACCTTGCTTTATTTTACGATCTGATCAAAGATGGCCGACAGGTAGAGTGGCGGCCATTTTCGTTGTTCATAAATATGGGCGAGCCCTTAAGCTCCGTTCAGAAAATTTACTAAAACGATGGGGGCTATAACATTTTATATCTTTTTTACTTGCTTTTATGGGGATGGAGGAGGAAGGCGAAGGGGTATGTGAGGAGGTGGGAGGTTGTGAGGATGTGGGAAGGGGTTTGGGAGGAGATGGGAAGGGGTTTGGGAGGATGTGGGAAGGGGTTTGGGAGGAGATGGGAAGCAGTTTGGGAGGAAGTAAGTGTGAGGTGAGAGGAAGGGAAGGCAGACGTGTGGTGGAGCGTTAATTGCAATTCATACTCTCATCAAAATGAGGGTGTAGGGCAGCCCGGAATCATGGCGAAACCCAATCCTTATCCCTGTGTCGTAAGAGGCGACCAGGGTTGCGTCAGGAAGGGCATCCGGCGTAAAACCTGTGCCAAATCAGTATGCGGATCATAACGGATGATCCGCTGTGGCGACCCCTAACGGGAGCAGCCGAAAGACGAACAACACAACTCTCTCATCAAAATGATTCTGCATCGTAAATCAGCGAAGATGGAAACAAAATAATGTCTGAAATGCATTTTCTACCGGTTATACTATACATACCATGCAGAGATAAATACCGTCTGGATAAACAAACACCAACAAATGAACACTGCCTGCCTGCCCTTCCCCCAACCCTCCTCTATTCTCCTCCTTTCACTGAATCCACCTTGTACATATCTGACCTGAAAATGACGTCAGTATACTGTAGTGTGGCATCATGTTGAATAGTTTCTTGCATATTTGTCAGAAACTGTTTGGAACATCTTTCATGCAGTAAATCTGTGCATTTCCATGCAGTAAATCGAGTACTATGTTATCATGTGGTGGCTTACTGGCAGTATCTGTCTCTTTCACCAAGTACTTGAAACCTTTACATTTGTCAGTCTTCACTAAGTAGCCATCGGCTGTGCCTTTACTGAGTCGGAACTGAAGTCAGATGATATTTCAGCAGATTCACCAGATCCACCTGTGGATCTTGGTTCTGTGATTTGAAGAACAGTTGGAATGCGATGTTCCCCTGCTGCCTGCACTTCACTACCTTGTTCTTTGCGGTTTTGATTTTCACTGTTTTCCCCTATATCTTCCATAGTCTTCAGCTTTATTCGGTTTTATTAGTTCAAAGAAGTTTTCATGTGTTTCCAACCTTTCTTTGTTAAATGTTTCCTTAGCTTCCTTACCACAAGCTTCTGCAATCAGGATATCACTCGTCCGCAGAAATGCAAGCACCAGATGGAATACAATGAAGAGGAGCTTTCTCAAGATGAAATATACAGCTCACATAAGTCATTGAGCTGAACAAACTTACTGTCACGCACAATTTCCCTCGAAATTCTGTCGCACACCCAGCTGAATGCATACTCATGTGCTTTCTCGAATTTTTTCTTGATGTGGCTTTGCTTTAGTGTCTGCACTTCTGCAATGCTGGAGGTCTTGTACATATTCTTTTTCCAACAGCTTCCGTGAAAATGTGCTTCTGCTGCAAACAGGTCATAGCCTCTGATTCTTGTCAATGGCTTTTCATAGTTTTTCTTTTCTTTTGATGTTGACTCCGCTGTCCAAGATTCTGATTTTTTTTTTTTTTGGAAATGCTTTCTTCTTTATTACAAAATATGCAGTCTTTTACAAACAACACAGTTTTAGTATCACTTGATCATCTCTGGTCTAAGCATGGCTCATTTGAGCATCTTGCTCTTGGGTCAAACCCGTGCAGTCCATCAAGATTCTTTGTGAAGCACTGATAGCAGTCTCTATGATATTTATGTTCATTGCTCAATTCATCTGGTATCAACTCAAAAGCAGACTCCATTCAAGTGGTAGAAGCAGATGGTTCTGACAGTCTCTGATGACGTATCTCATGGAGATTTTGCAGTCACTCAGCAGATATTTTACATCAAATAAAAAGGTGAAAGTGTCACATTTTAACAACTCCTAATGCACGATACATATCTAGTATCTCGTTGAGATTACGCAGTGTCTTGGCAGGATCTCTAAATATCAAATAAAAAGGTGAAAATGTCACATTTTAACATCTCGTAATGCATGACAATATATCGTATCTCATGGAGATGATGCAGTGTCTGGGCAGGATTTTTTTTTATAAAAAAGTAAATGTCTCCCATTTTAACATCTCATAATGCACGATACATATCTCGTAACTCATTGAGATGACGCAGCATCTTGGCAGGATCTCTTCTTTCAAATAAAATGTAAATGTCACATTTTAACACCTCGTAATGCACGATACATATCTCGTATCTCATGGAGATTACGCAGCATCTTAGCAGGATCTCTTCTTTCAAATAAAATGTAAATGTCTCACTTTTTAACACTCGTAATGCACGATACATATATCGTATCTCATGGAGATTACGCAGCATCTTAGCAGGATCTCTTCTTTCAAATAAGATGTAAATGTCACATTTTAACACCTCGTAATGCACGATACATATATCGTATCTCATTGAGATTACGCAGCATCTTGGCAGGATCTCTTATATCAATAAAATGTAAATGTCTCACTTTTTAACACCTCGTAATGCACGATACATATATCGTATCTCATTGAGATTACGCAGCATCTTGGCAGGATCTCTTAATCAAATAAAATGTAAATGTCTCACTTTTTAACACCTCGTAATGCACGATACATATATCGTATCTCATGGAGATTACGCAGCATCTTAGCAGGATCTCTTCTTTCAAATAAGATGTAAATGTCACATTTTAACACCTTCGTAATGCACGATACATATATCGTATCTCATGGAGTTACGCAGCATCTTGGCAGGATCTCTTCTTTCAAATAAAATGTAAATGTCTCACTTTTTAACACCTCGTAATGTACGATACATATCTCGTATCTCATAGGTTACGCAGCATCTTGGCAGGATCTCTTCTTTCAAATAAAATGTAAATGTCTCACTTTTAACACCTCGTAATGCACGATACATATATCGTATCTCATGGAGATTACGCAGCATCTTGGCAGGATCTCTTCTTTCAAATAAAAATGTAAATGTCTCACTTTTTAACACCTTGTAATGTACGATACATATATCGTATCTCATGGAGATTACGCAGCATCTTGGCAGGATCTCTTCTTTCAAATAAAATGTAAATGTCTCACTTTAACACACCTCGTAATGCACGATACATATATCGTAACTCATTGAGATTACGCAGCATCTTAGCAGGATCTTTCTTTCAAATAAGATGTAAATGTCACATTTTAACACGTAATGCACGATACATATATCGTATCTCATTGGAGATAACGCAGCATCTTGGCAGGATCCTTATATCAAAAAAAAGGTAAATGTCTCACTTTTTAACACCTTGTAATGCACAAATACATATATCGTATCTCATGGAGATTACGTAGCATCTTGGCAGGATCTGTTATATCAAATAAAATGTAAATGTGTCACTTTTTAACACCTTGTAATGCACAATACATATATCGTATCTCATGGAGATTACGCAGCATCTTGGCAGGATCTTTTAGCTATAATAATAAAGGCAATGTGTGTTTTGTGTGTGTGTGTGTGTGTGTGTGTGTGTGTGTGTGTGCGTTCGTGCATTGCGCGTGTGCGTAGGTCAGTATGTCAGTGTATGTGTATGTGTGTCTGTGTGTGGTGTGCGTGTGTGTGTTTGTGTGTGTGTGTGCGTGCGTGTGTATGTGTGTGTGTATGTGTGTGTTTGTGTTGCGTGTGTTGTGTGTGTTTGTGTGTGTGTGTGTCTGTGTGTGTTTGTGTGTGTGTGGCATGCGTGTGTATGTGTGTGTGTATGTGTGTGTGTTTGTGTTTGCGTGTGTGTTTGTGTGTGTGTGTGTGTGTTTGTGTGTGTGTGTCTGTGTGTGTTTGTGTGTGTGTGCGTGCGTGTGTATGTGTGTGTGTATGTGTGTGTGTTTTGTGTTTGCGTGTGTTGTTTGTGTGTGTGTGTGTGTTTGTGTGTGTGTGTGTTTGTGTGTGTTTGTGTGTGTGTGTGTGTGTGTCTGTGTGTGTTTTGTGTGTGTGGTGCATGCGTGCGTGCGCGCGTGTGCGTAGGTCAGTATGTCAGTGTATGTGTATGTCTCCTCCATAACTCAAAACCATAAAACCTAGCAGCATGAAACTTTGCATGCATACTAAGAAAACTCCAAGGAAGTGTAAGAGTGAAAATTCGGTGTTTGGGTTAATTAAACACAACTTTTGAAGATAATTAATTAACGGCAATATTTAATTATATCCTTCATCAGGCGATCCTCGGCCACCTCGCTATCTGGGGTCTTAAGGCGTTTCCTTGGTAACCTCGCTGGGATCTTGAAGCCGCCATGTTTTTTTGGCCTGCTCAACCATGCCTTGACTTGGAACAGGCTGCAACGATTTCTTAACGATAAAGTATATTTTTCCCTTTCCTTCACTCACATCGAATGCCTGTTCATCATCGCTACGAATCGCTGTGTACATCGCTTTTGTAAGTACTTAAGTTTTCAAATTAGGAGCTTGGAGCGATTTCATGCATTACACGAGATGATTTTAAACGATCTACTCTCACGGACTAATTAAAGTATACCATCGTATATTATTTCGCTTTTTAGGATCGGGTATCGTCCGGACAAAATAAGTGTCGAAATCTGTTGTGAGATGTGATAATTTAAAGAAATAAGAGTTTTTATAACGAAGCCGACATACCTATTTACTTTAAGCAAGCAAGGATGTTCCCTCCTCTCCACATACACAATAAATGTGTAATTTCCAAAGCATTAAAATTATGTTTGCTACTGTTTGGATAATTATATTGAGTAAACAAAAAATTTAGGAATGTAACAAAATTAACTATCTTCATCGAGCTGAATGATTCCTCACACCCTGTCCCCTGAAGAACTGCCAAAGTATGCGTCTGCTGGATCTTGTCTATATTTTTGGAGATTTCGCGAGATGCTCTTCAGGGAATTGAAGCAAATTGGTAAAAAAAATAAGAGTAAAAAAAAACCCGGACGTTTTTTTAAAAAAGAGCGAAAACATTTGCACGGACCTCGAAACGATGTACCATGTGACGAGTGCACAGCCGAGCAGACAAAATGGTAGATTTTCTGCAATGTTTATTTCAGGGAACCAGCTTCATTGAGCTATATTTATTTAATTCATTCACTCAAATACCTGTTTATCATAGCTATGAATCGTTGTGTACATCGCTTTTGTAAGTACTATAGTTTTCAAATTAGAAGCTTGGAGCGATTCATGCATAACATGATACGATAATCCAAATCTACTCTCACGGTCTAATTAAAGTATATCATCAAACTAATATGGAATAGGCAAAGCCTAGAAGCGAACGTAGAATTCTTCTTACATTCGCTTCTGACTTTACATAAACCTCATCTTGTTCTACTAGGTACCGTCGCTCTTTAGCTGTGCCATTACGTGGTCGTGCATGCGACAGCTATGAAGTGATTTGACCGTGCAATTTTTTACCTCGTTACTTTTTTAATTATTTCCCGTTATTTATGACCTGGATTCTTGGGGATCAGCAAACAAATAATAGCTAACATTCCACGCAAATATAAAATAATTTTTGTATGATTTAGCGCGTGGAGCTATCTTTTATTCAAAAATACTTGGGCATATAAAATTAATGATAAATAATAAATAAACGATCACTTCTAGTCAAGAATAAAGAAATTAAAGTCTCCGGAAGGAATTCTACAAATCACTCGCCGGTACATGTTAATACAAGAAAACACGAGCTATCCTGTTCTGAATAAAAATCATTTTCGAGGGAAGGAAAAATTAATCTTTGGGCAAGAAAATATTGAAAATAATATTACACTTCCGGATCATGATCTCCGGGCATGCTATGCATCCCCATTGAAAAAAAACCGGAAACAAAAATAAAAACAGAAAACAAAAACATAACCCGGAAGCAAAATGGTCATACGCCGACGTACGTGATTCCAATTGCCCAGGGTATTGTGTTGGTTTTTGTTGTTTCCTATCTCTCTGCATGGTGCACGCGATTAAGTAATGATTCAGCAAAGACTAGAACTAACCAATCGTGTTGTATGACGCCGCATAGACAGTCTATAGTACATATCAACCGTATATCAAATGAGGTCCATATACCAACGACACGTCGCAATGGCCTGGGGTCTCTGGTTGGTTAGCGAGTTTGGTTGTTTTATCAGCATGTATATTAATCCTTCAGTCGCATTCCGCGCATTTCTTAGGCTAGTAGAGCCCTATCTGCATCTCATTATTCGCATTATGATATTTCGACTTTTACGTATGATTGGATATCATCTCCGGAACTAATAAGTTGTCGAATCTGTATACTGAAATCTGAGTTAAGTAAAGGAGAATAGTTTATCTCGATCTTATAACTAATGCAAGATCGATATCATGCTTATTTACTGAAGACAAGCAAGGCTACTCTCCCCACTCTAGCTCCTATACTAATTGCACTATTACAGAATATGAAACTTCACATGACATGTACACAATCTTATCATTTATTAGCGTTATGTAGACTGTTCTCGGCAGACGAGTATATATGCAGTAAGCTAACAATAATTACAGGAAACTTTATAGAGAATGTAATGACCATTTACTATCATTGAGCTGGAATGATTTCGATCTTCAAATTGCAAGCTGCTGGTCCTGAGAATCACACATCGCCACTGTGCGCCAAGAGAGGATCTACCATGTTCCTGAGTCTATGACGCATCTTGCCACGCTGTAGTCTCGTGATTTCTATATTCGTTCGGAGCAATTTCTGTGAGTGCTCTACAAGGGAATCAAAGCAAATCGTGGTTGAACAGAAGCGGACATTTTCACCAACAGTGCTTAATAATGTGTTTGCTGTGGACCCATATACCCGAGAGCATCTTTTGTACAAGAGAAATGGACGAATTTTTTGACAATGTTATTTTTCACGGGCGATTGAACTCTGTGTGATATTTGTCCCAGACTCGTTCTGCATTAAGCGCGCAAATCTCTTGTGGAGTAGTTATTTTTTTGACAGTGATTAACTATTTATTTCACTTAACCTGCTGAGTGCGGAGGTGAAGATATTGTGTGTAAACAGTATGAGATAGTGTATGCCTTCTTTATCAGCTGACTAGCAGGACGACAGTCTTGGTGAACGCCGTTCATTACTCACATTTAAATGCGAGACTATAGCATGTGCTTAGCCGACTTAGCGCAACTAGCCCAGTATCCGAAAGCGCGATAGCTACTGCACGGACTATGATCATTCTGTAGTCGCAAGCTCTTCAGGTTGCGACATCTCAGTGTGGTGTCGAGAGCGTATTTACGCATGCCACACCTATATCATCTAGTAGCGACGATTGGTAACATAGCCGTAGATTCAATCTTGAAGTGTAGTATGTAGCTCAGCTTCCTGATACACTCCTATGAGTGTAGAGTTGTTGTTGTCTCAATCACTCTGTACGAGTGGATCTTGTGCCATACAATCAGTCTGAGCGAGGTGTATGTCACGGCTCCGTCAACAACATGAGATGATTGTGGTTCGTGCTCATGCATCACTTCGTGAGCAGAGTGGATTATACGGACCTCACGTTCACTTCTGAAGATGGTGGTTGATGCTGTGGCGCGACGACGATGAGTGGAGTGGGTTACATCATAGGCTCCCTTGTCACGCTTGACGTCTGAGAGATGGTTCATTGAAACTCCGTCACCCTAGAGGCGAGGTTTATGCTCCGGTCACTCGCTTCGTCTTGAGAGAGTGAGTATACAACTGCTTACGTCATTCCCCTGAGTAAAGATAGCGCGTTCAGTGCTCTCCGACGACAACACATGAGTTAAGTTGGTTTCGTGGCTCACCACTCAACCTCTAGTATATATATGATTTCGGTCCGCGTACACCTCAGGAATATGGATTTCGTGCCTCCATCACCCCTGAGCAAGTTTGTCTGTGAACACGTTAACTCCGAATGCTCGCACACCAATTTGCAGTATCACATATTTTACTCAAATTCACGGAGTGGGGAAGAGTACTTTAAATGTAGTTGGCCGTGAGGAGTAGAGTCGTGTTAAGCTAAAAAAATATAACCGATCAACACGGCACATAGCTGTTCTAAAGACACGCGACACAATGTTCTTCGTGAACATATCCCTGAAAACCTTCTATACTCATAATATCAACGTTGTTTTTTTGTGGTGAAAGCTACTCACAAGTTATCTGGCTGTATACAGTAAGTACTGTTGGTTTAGTAATATCAAGTGTGAATCTAACCTTGCATATATCCACCGAAAAATTTAACTACATATGCGGGGCCAATATGTACCATTGTGTGGTTTTTTCTAGACGTTATCAGTGACATACAGAGATTCTTGTCTGCTTATCAGGCATTACGTCACTCTAACGTCCACACTCATCGTCGCTTCTATCTACTATCGGCTGACCTCTCTCTAACTATCATCTCACTTCTTATCGTCTCTTTAAGATCATCTCGTTCTCTGGCTAGCCTGTTTCTTCTTTACCAGTCCCGTCTCTCCTTTCTCTCTCTCTCTAACGCGCCCACTTCGCCTACCTTTCTCGTCTATCCGCCCTCACGCTCAAACATAAAATCCATTCAGGCGGCTCTTCCACATCCCCTCAAGGCAGGTTACCCCTCTTCTTCATAACGCCCGATATCTTCGTCCCTTCCAACGCACATCACGTGTTAGATACGCATGGCAGAGGTGCGGACGCCGGAAGGGGATGGTATTGCCTGATGATAGGTAAATAAAATTAATAAAGTGTATATATATGTTGCGACATCTTAAAGCACCTATTAGTATATTGCTCACGATAACATTAATACATCTGTTCAAAAGTTTGTCTTGCTCCTGTGAGATTCACAGTGACCTATCGAGACAGAGATCCTAATCACATCCAAATAAACAGCAGTACTAATGTCTCACATTTTGACATACACCTCGTAATTGCACAATACATATCTACTGCTTCATGCATGTTGTCTCTTCTCCCTCCATTCTCTAGTTTTGCAATTCTGTTTTTTGTCCATATCTGATCGCTATTGTACTTACTTGCAAGAAAGATAAACACATAAACATTTGAAAAAATCACTTCTTCTTGAAAGTTTATACTTCCTCGTTACATTCCGAAATGTCGGTACGATGTGTAATTCTACAGCTCCAATGCCAAAAATTATTTATTTTATGATATCTGTTGCTTTTCTTTTTTGGATGCACATGGTCACAAACCTGAAGAAAAACAATTGAAAATCAGAAACTAATTTCATCTCAAAAATGATGATAGCCTCAAAAGCAGAGGACGCCTCTTTAATGGCCGTCGTGGTGGCCGTTGGTTCACTTTTGCTAATTTATCTACTTATCATATTCCAGATGAACAAAGTGGGTCTCATTGCAATTGTCTCCAATTATTGGGAAATGCATTAGTACCATTTGATTTGAATAAACCTCTCATATAATTTCTGAGAAGTGTTGAAGTTAACAATTTTCAAATTTTAAGCAACATTTCTATTTTTAATGGAATTCATGATAAGCAAATCAACTATTAACATACCAAAGTAGGTATTAAAGGCGGAATGCATAAGCCCTATTTTGGTTCCATTTTTGTTTTTCTATGTTAAATATTTAACCAGATATGCTCGATTTTCTGACTGCGTGCAATTATTCAATTTCGATAGATTGCATGGAGAAAGTTCAATTTGATATTGTAGTGTAATGAGGTTTTATTCATTCCGTTGATCCTAATGAATAATTTGGGTACCTATGAAAATTGTCCTGGAGCGGGGGTCGGGAGGGGTGGCACGGTGGGCTTCACCGGTCCCAGGCCAACATGAGAAACCAGACTCTGTGGCACAATGGTCAGATGTTAGAGCGACTGGGTCTGAGAGGTCGATGGTTTGAACCTCGGCCGAGCCATAATCAAAGATTTAAGAAACGGTACGTGCATCTTGTGAACCTGTGAACCATTATAACTTTCCTTGCTTGACGCTCAACATTTTAAAAGATAGAGCATTGACTATCAAAGCTGGGTAGGCAATGGCAAAACACCCATATAACCCTTGCCCACTAAATTGCTTCGGCAGCACCCATGCTCTGCAAAGAGTGCAGTATTTAGTGTGGACCATACTCTTGAACAGAGCATCGGAACTGCCAAAGCAGTTTTTCCTTGGCTATATCTGGACAGTCACCACTGCAACCATTTCCTGGAACACAGCTGTTCCACTGTGCTGTGCCCCTCTACCAGTACACTGGTACTCATTTCACCAACCTCAGGAGGATGCCAGGCTGAGTCAACCCCACCGGGTGTTAATTCAGCAGCCAACGGGGCTCAAACTCAGGACTCTAAGATCCACAAGCCAGCCACCCTAACCACAAAGAGTACAGTACTCAAAATCAAATACCTCGTATATTCATGAGAAGTGGTGCTTGTTGTGCTCGCAGTAATAAGGTTGTTAAATGTTTTGTTGAGCAAACCAATTGTCTTGTATTTCCATCTTGTTTTCTCGAGTCGGTGGTGTTTAATCATCATGAGTTTCTCAAGTTAATTGTTTGCATTTCAATACGTGAGTCATTTATATTTAATTATCGTCGTGGTTTTCGAGTCGATTGTGTTTCAGTATGACCTCAGCTTTCTTGAGTTAATTGTGTTTCATTTCAAGTTAGTTGTTCAGATTTACTTTGCAGTTGATTGTATTTCATCTGAGTGAAGTGTTCATCTTTTATTTTCAATTGAGCATCCAGCATACATTTATTATTTTATTCATTCAAGCTGCATTTCATCATTGGAGGAATTATTCCTTCTTTGATGAATTCATTTGTGAACTCTAAAATTTGTGAAATGGCACTCTGGTGTAATAAATATGGTTGAAAAGAGTCAATCAGAATTTCGTGCTGTGGCTTTCTTAGTTAGGAGTGCCGCATGGTAGATTACATGCCTGGTGTTGCTTCATGGTGAGGGTGGCAGGCTTGGATCCCAGCGTCCTGAGTTCAAATTCTGCTCCGCTGTTGAATTAGCACCAGGTCGTGTTGACTCAACTTGTTGTCCTTCTTGAGGTTGGCAAAATGAGTACCAGCTTGCTCAGATGATTCAGCCATTTGAGTATCCTATGTTGGAGTGGTGACCTGTCCAGGATTGTGCCCAATAACTCTGGGAACTGCTTCAGCAGCACTGATGCTCCGTACAGAGTTTGGTCCTGATGGATGGATGATAGATTACAGGGGTTGCTCAGTTTCCAAGTTTCTTGTTGAGTGCTCACTAAGTGTCTTAAGTACTAAAGCTCGCACTCCTTCAAAATGATGGATAAAGAATGGCTGTCTTGGCAAGTGCTAGCTAGCTGCTTGGTAACTGAACACACCCTGAGTATGCATCTATCTTTGGAGTTGGAAAGCAATAGCCATCGGCTGAGTTTTTTTTTTTCTCTCTCTCTCCAAAAACTGCTATATATTCACTGGTGGATGGTACAGATCCCTAGATGTCTTTCACAAGAGTATGGCATTGTATGCCAACCATCTTTATGAAGAACGAAGGCCAGGATATGACCAGAAGATGAAAGGTTACTTCATGACTAGGGGTAGTGGCCACAAATGCAATCAACCCACTGGAGGGAAGGGCAGAAAGAAGATATATATATATATATATTATACATACATATAGAGATATATATACATATAGAGATATATATATAGAGATAGATAGATGTCACCTTCCTGGGTCTCTTATCCCAATTCCACTTTTTTTTAATGCAGTGAAGATTACAGAAATTCTGCTTCTCTGCTCTAATAAGATCCTCATTCGGAAGGAGAATGACAACAATCAGTCATTTCAACCACTTACACAATCACAGCATACCACTTATGTGAATTAAATTTCATCCTGCTTTCTGTTCAAGCTTCATGGATGATTGACGGATACCAAAGATGCGTTAATAGAAAGCTGGTAGATGTTCTTTTGCAGTTGGAAGACAAATGTTGCGTCCAAAGGTGTCTGCCAGGCAATCTGTATTCTTTTGGAATATTCATGACAAGCTCAGAGGAACTGCATCAAAAACGTGGTCTAGAGAAGAGCTTTGAGCTTATGCGCTCAGGCTGCAAAGCTATTATGTAAAGCAGAAAGAGATGTCAAGAGATCTGTCTGCCATCAGCCAGCCTCCATTTATCATGTCTCCCTGCAGTGTCCATATCCATGGTCACCATGCAAAGCTCGCATCAGTTTAATGAGTCACGTGCGATGATATAGAAACCTCAACCCAACCTGAAGCACGTCTCTCCAGGCAGAGCGGTGTTAAGGCCATGCAGGCCGTGCATTGCATGGGGCCCGAAGCACGAGGGGCCCTTGCGACCGATCGTGGTACACAGTCTTTCTCGTAAGGCCCCAGAGGGTGGTCGTGGTGGGTGTGTCTCATTTTGCTGACAAAACACATCAACTTGTGAGTGGTGTTAAACACAGCGCAAAAGGAAACTTCAACTCAAGGAGAAAACTGTTACGTAATGAATCGGGGGGGGGGAAATGTTTCCCTCTGTTGTTTAACTAGACAAGCAACTGACTGTATTGCATAATTAGGTGGTGAGGTTAGTAGACAAAGCAGATTAGCTGGAATAATAACTACATTAATGTTCACTAATGCAACATAATGACAATAAAATCTGGAAATGCCAAATGTCAATACAATAATATTATTGAGCAAATCCACACAACTGATTGATTGTACTTTCAACAAACAACCCCTCTTTACTCCGACACGAGGTGGAGAGAGGTTATGTTTTCACCCTTGTCTGTCTGTTTGTGAACAAATATCTCAAGAAGTTGTGGACGGATTCAGACAAAACTTGGTGGGCAGATCGGGTATGTAACAAGGAGAATTGATTCGATTTTGATGAAGATCTGAAACCGAATCCGGATCAGAGAATTTAAAAGTTATTTTTCACATTGATCATTGGG